>JAZGQO010000014.1:27172500-27797500 GCA_036850965.1 Patella caerulea | reverse complement strand
GATATTAACTTTGGCCTCTAGAGCGTCCACTAGATTTTCTGAAGTGATCAAGGGCTATAACTCTGGCAGAAATTTTCGGAAATCGCTGAAAATCAATAGACTTCTTCGTCTCATGACCTTAAACACTGTGTATAAATTTAAGGTCAATCGGATATTAACTTTGGCCTCTAGAACATCCACCATATTTTCTGAAGTGATCAAGGGCTATAACTCTGGCAGAAATTTTCGGAAATCGCTGAAAATCAATAGACTTCTTCGTCTCATGACCTTAAACACTGTGTATAATTTAAGGTCAATCGGATATGAACTTTGGCCTCTAGAACATCCACCAGATTTTTTGAAGTGATTAAGGGCTATAACTCTGGCAGAAATTTTCGGAAATCACTGAAAATCAATAGGCTTCTTCATCTCATGACCTTAAACACTGTGTATAAATTTAAAGTCAATCGGATATTAACTTTGGCCTTGAGAGAAGTCCACAAGAATTTTCAAAGTGATAAGAGCTATAACTCTGGCAGTAATTATCCGAAATCGGTGAAAAACAATAGACTTCTTTGTCTCATGACCTTAAAGATGGTGTATACATTTAAAGTCAATTGAATATTAACTTTAGCTTCTAGAGCATCCACTTACCACTAGCAACTGCAGATGCCAGACCCAAAGGCAGATAAGGAAAGCAACAATATACAACCACATTTCAAAATGGGCACATAAAAATGGTGGTTTCATACATTCAGGTGCAGTAATCCTGGAAGTTAAGAGTGAATATTTTCCGAAAAGGAACACATCCAAGATCTTTGGTCGATGACTTATGTCCACATTACATTAACAATTTGACCACTAGATTGCATACAAGAAATGGGGGTGATTTTTGCACAATAGGGGTGATAAACCTTTGTTTCAAGTTTCATTGAAATGGGATAAAAATTATGACCTGTAAACAATTGTGGACGGACGGACAGACAGGGGCGACGAAAATATACGTCCACATGAAAATGTTGGCGTATAAAAAATTGTTATCTGAGTGTCCACAAACCAATGTAAAGACTCTTGCATGGGCGGCGACATAATACGTCTACTTGAAAGTATGGCACATATAAAGTAACAAATGTAGTAATTTTTTATGTATTTATAATTGAATGTTTAAATTAAATATCACAGTATAAACATTAACAACATGTATTTTGTACACTTTAATAATAATCATTAATTACTTACTGGCTTGTCTTTTCAACAAACAGTTTTTCAACAGATGTCTGAACTCAAGCTTATTTTCTTGTATGTAAAGTGTATTGAAGCTTTCAATGAAGACTGTGCTATACAAATGTATTAATATTTTGGGGGTTAAATAGTTTTATCTGTTGTGAGAAACAGTCATTAGTATCAGTGCATGCTTAGAAATACATATGTGGAAATTTATTCAGAAAAGTGAACTTGTTGAAAAGTACACCCATTGTACAAACATGTATATAAATGATAAAAGGACGGAATGTAATAAATATAATAGTGTGTAGGGAGGAGAAACAAATTATGATTTATTCAGGTAAAAGATCATCTCCTAGTTCTTCGTCACCAAATTCATCATCGTGAGGATTGCGACGTTGAGCTGCAGTTTTTGGTCGTTCCATCTGTGGTCCAAGAGGGTCACTATATGATGCATCTGTAATAAAATAAGATAAATGAGGAAAATGAAATGAAATAAAATGGGGTTTAACGTCCAACCTATTTCACACTAACTGCTTAGACAGTGGTGTTATGACATTTGTCTTGCTTTGAATTCCAATTGTCAAAGGTTCTTTACGTACATCCCAAGATAAACAATCCTCATTTACAATGCTTAGGAACAGAATTAACCTTAAAATCTTGAAGAATCTGATGTTCCTGAATCAGCGACTGCAAGTGTTTTCAATATCTGGACGTTGCTAGATTACCTTTCAATTCCTGAACTTATACCTACATTTTCTCCCTTCACTGCAGACCGTGAACAGTAGCGTCCAACCAGAAGTGTGACACTAAGACACCCAATCAACTATAGTAACCTCCACTGAACCCTTAACATTGAACGAACCTTGAAGTTTGCAACTCAATTATAACAAGTAAACATTTGAGATGGAAAGTGTGAGACCTGGTGATCACGACGATCGAGGAATCTAATAGACTCTGAAGCTGGATAAATACCCGATCAAAAATAGTGCCGAAATCTGCTGGGTATTACGTGTAGGTGGAAGAATGCTGGCTAAAGGTTCTTCCCAGCTGACAGGAAGGTTTTCCCTTAACTGTTCGACTAACACAGGAAAATTTTTTTATTCTTACCAACATCTTTTTGTCCACCAGTAAAACTATCATCATCACCGTCTGGTAGCGTACCTCGTGTTCTTCCACTATTAGTTCTCTGTCCTTTACGCCCAGCACTTCCATCACGATCTACAAAAACAAGAATTGTGTTATTAATTACACAAACAGAACTTTTGTTTTTAATTACCCAAATATACAAACCAGACTTGTGTTATTCATAATTCAAACAAGAATTGTGTTATTAATTACACAAACAAGACTTGGGATATTAAAACAGTATCTGTTGGTGATTAAAATCGCCAAGACTTCAGATACCTTACTGTTTTTTGCCACGTCCTTAGTCCTACTCAACTTTTATGAATTGAATAAAAGAACCTTAGTACCTTGTTGATCTCGGTCTCTGGTACCTCTACCACTTCCTGATCTTCTCGTACCACTTGTAGCTCTCTGTAATATATTGGTGATATTATAAAATAAGAATGGAATGTGGTTTCATTTCTTATCAACAAAAAAAATATTTCAATGATTAAATTTACAATTAAATGTATGTGAGTTTGAAGAATTTTGTCCGGATATCACCATTTCTGCCTATTCGATTTCTAATTGTCAAGGGTTCTTGTATGTGCATACTATTCTTATGTGCACACCAATGTTTTGGCATGTGGACATTGAAATTTGCACCCATTTGAGCATTTTACTTGACAGCTCAATAGGCACTTGTCATGACAAGAGAAGGCCAGGCTACAAAAATCCTGAAGATACATCTTGGCTAAAGTCTAGATTCAAATTCTAATTCATTAATCCTGTATGTTATTTTTTATTAAAAGAATTGTTTAATACCTGTTCTTTCAGTTCTTTAGCTTTTTCAGCCTTCTTAAGTTTAGTAGCATACTCCTGGGCATCTTTAAGACCTAAATCTGTACACAGTCTTACCAAAAACTTTAAACCTATTGATAAAATATTAACAATGATAATAATAATACCATTTGGATTCAATCACTGTCAGTGTTACATCAAATTCCATAAAGTTGACTCTGTTTGTGTTCACACTAAAATATCACCAATTTTACAATTTGAGGTCATCGATTGAAAATTTCTATTTTTATTTATTATTTAAAACAGCTGATTGTCATCCTAGCGTGTTTGAATCACTGCAAATGACAATATTAGGAAACTTGAATCTGTGAAAGGAATATTAGTCCAAAAACTGGTTCAATTCTGTTTAGTATTCATAATTGAAAATTTATCAACATTTGGTGTTCTCTACAGACAATATAAACAAGCTTGCACCATAAATAATGAATCGAAACGAATCCATGCCGTGAATCATCTACAATATAAATTATAAACTTACATTCAACATTATCAGGGAATTTTCTGTGTATCTGTTTATATGTTTCTAAAGCTTGTTGATAATTACCACTTCTTCTATGACAACTAGCTATCATTAACTGCCATTTAACCTGATTCGGTCTGAAGAAATAAAACATCATGATCATGCTTCCAGGGATTTTAAATCTTGCCAAAAACAAAATTTAGAATGTTGAATCCAACATGAATGTCCGTTCAAAAATGGTTCAATTCTGCTCAGAATTTACGCATGACGAATTGAAAATATCACAACATTCAGCAGAAAATGGGCATTTTTTTTAATCTCAATGAATCCAATTCACCTGTCACCTTTCCTATACTACAGACATTTTGTGATGCATCAATTTTACCTTGGGTCCTCCTATAAGTACAATAACTAGACTAAGCTAGATTGGAATAAGGATAAAGTGTTATTGTCAAGGGCATCCAGAAAACATTTTCTTAAAATCTTGCTGATATATCAGTATCAGATATAATTCTATAATCTAAAACAAGTATTAATCATTCTGATTCTATATATAAAGCATCAATTAAACTGCTGGTTCATATTTAAATCTAAATAATTAAATGTTTTGTTGTTTGTTAATTATCTAATTTTATAATACACTAATCCAAAATTAATAGACAATTAGCCCAATAATTGATACCGAATTGATTGATAATTGTCAAAATAATAAAATAAGAATGCATGCACTATGGAAGAGAACAGATTAAAGACATGAAAAATAAACAAGGATGTTCCATACAAGAAAAACTTACCAAGATATAATTTGCTAGATTAAAAATGTTATTACTAAAATTATCCTTTTATTGCAATAATTGTCGGAAATGACAATCGATAGCATTAGTAATGTGTGGTTGAATAATTTCATTAGACAGTACTTTATTATATGTACTTACTGAACAATGGCTGCTCTTTCAAAATAATGGACAGCCTTTTCACAAAATTGAGAATCAATATAATACGCTCCTAACCATTCTATAACAGGTATATTCGACGGAAAATAACGATATGACTAGAAAAGAGAGAAAAACTTATATTAAGGTAAATATATAAAAAAAATTACAAAAAGTCACCAAAAATAGATAATCTGTGTAGGCTACCCTTTTCTAATTAAAACTATACCATATAATTTGTCAGTTGATTATTCCACTTCATATTGATCTAAAAATATTTTCTTATGGGGCACCCTTAGTAATACACAGTTTATGATTGGTTGCATCCTATTAACCTTCAAATCAAAACCTGTGATAAAGAAAATTCGGTGAAATCAATTGAAAGGATTTGTTTATCGACGATTGATTTGCTGTAAAAGGAACTATCATGCTGTGGTTACAGGCCCTGGTTATACATGTCGGCTGTATATGCAGGTCAAGACGGAGGGCTCTGGGGAAATACCATTGATTATTTTGCACTCCAAATTCCTTGAATTCCAAATGTCAAGTGGGCCACAGCTTTCCATCTCATCTGAACGACACACTTGACAACTGGGAATGAGGAATGAAAACTGTCAAGGTCCAGTGCCCCAACAGCTCAACTACAGCGGCCCACACAGAGAATGGAAACTTTGTAATATAGACGATAACTGCTCTTAATATTGATAATAAATTAAATTTTCTTACATCGTAATAATATTGAAAAGCTTGAGATTTGTCACCCTCAGCATCATATAATTCACCCATTCTTGCTAAAACACTGGCATCAGATGGTACAACTCCTATTAACTGTAAAAACCTAAAACACACAGGTTAACATCAATTTACAAAAGGAGAAATGTGAAAATGTATATGACACAAAACAGAGATAAATTTATACATTTTGAGGAAACAATCTTCGTTAAGTGTAGATGCGCCATTGACATTTATCCCTACACTATAAGATTTCTTACAGCTAATTCCGCACAAATATAATATACCATTTAATTATGAAAACAAAATCAAAATATCAAGGCTAGATATGTCCCGGCTTGGATTCATGGAACAAAATTGTCAGCGGGCTTATTACATAGAGAAGAGAATATATATTGATGAAATTTCAATTCCAGATATGTTTGTAAATAGTCAATAACTATAGTATGCCCAAAATGTGTGGGTGCATAACAAGAAATAAAATCTTGAAACAAAAGTCTTACCATTCTGTAGCTTGTGCTGTATCTTCCATTTGATCATATCTTGATAATGTTAAGATAAAAATATCTATAACTCCCACTTTTCATTTGGTTAACTATATCTATAGCCGTTTGGTAATATTAATTTTCAGAGATTGGAAACCAAAATCATTTGGTGAAAGACCTCAGCTCACACAAAGTTATCATAAGACGATTCATGTCTGAGATGACAAGAATAAATATTATCAATTAAATAAATATTATTAATAAAATAAATATTATTAATAAAATAAATATAATATTATTAATAAAATAAATATAATATTATTAATAAAATAAATATTATTAATAATAATAATTGTGAGGTATCTGCGAAGCAACTGTGAATGAATAACATAAAAATTACCAAGAAATATATTTTGTGGAATGGAAGTTTATTGATCCTATTTCTTAATGAGGGCTTCTTCTGTTTCAATTTGGGCATTTACCGGTAATAACCCGAACCACAGATGGTAAATTTTAAACCGAAACCCTGGTTTACAACAATATATCATAACATTACAAAATAAATGAGTATCCTTCTGGGCTCCAATAAATATTTGTAACAGATGTCAAAATTTTAGCCCTTGAGAAATAGAAACAGGACCTAAAAGGTCTTTGATATCTGTGTAAGTATAAAAAGGATACATGTCAGCTATTTGATATAAAACTTGTGGGCTATTTCTCATTATAGCGTGTAATTTATAAAAACTGTCCAATGCTTCTTCTAATCGGGACAATCTTTTATTGGATAAACCTGCAAATTATAAAAAAGATAAATAACTATTATGAGAGTAATCCTTTTACGGCAATTAGTAACTGAACATATTATAAATAACACAAATAACACAGAGTAATGATACTAAAACATTTATTTTAATATTATTAGAACAATCAATGGCTGGGTGTGGGGTAGAGGGTGTTAGTCTAACGTGTGCTAAGACCCCTATGCAATGACAACTTACCTAAATTATAAAGTGCTTCAACACATGAAGAATCATTAGATATGGCTTCTTTAAACATTTCTCTAGCTTTCTCATAATCTCTTCTCTGATAATATACATTTCCTTTATTTACCAGAGCTACAATAAATGAAAAATTATAGCAAATGAAAGTATTAAAGATGAGGTCTTTGTGATATTTCAGGCTGTTTTAAAATTTGTTGCTATTAAATTCAATCACAAACTGAAACAAAGATATTAATTTGAATTAAAAGTCGTACCTGCTGGGTTATATCTATCAGCAGCCATGGCTAATTCAGCGTATTTATCAGCTTGTTGTAAATCAGACTCCTAATATAATTAAATACAAACATATCACATTAATATCCAACACAAAAATATCTGGGCCATGTTGTACAAAGTGAATGCAAGACCTGAACATACAGAACTGAACTTTTATTACAAATCTCTGTTAAACAAGCCCGGGCAGACCTTGCCATAAGATGATACGAGGGGACATATAAAGGATAACTCTCCCAAGATTACACTTTATTTAAGATCAATAAGATGAGCATCACACTCTACAAAGGCCTGGAAATCAGGCACCTGACCAAAGACATAGTCAGGCACAATGCCCCTGGTGCCTGTCACTTTGTCCAACATAATGATATTTATGACAAATGTGTGGCATGTCAGTTTGAAATGTTGAAACTAACTTAAATCATTATTTACAGGCCTAAACATTGATTTGTAACTATCGTAGCTCTTCTACTTTTCATATTCAGACAATTTTAGATGACGCCGAATAACCTTCCAACCTTTATGAATTATATAAAAGCACTTTTGTACTTTACATAGGCGTTTTTATCGACCACTGATTAGCCAAAGTGATTTGCATTCAATCACATTTTCATCTTTAACGTCTATCTAATTCAAATTGGTTACCCTAATCAACGAATTTATCGACATCGATTTCCGAAGCGATTACATCAAATCGCCAAATCAGTGCGATTTGACGATTTGATCGGGTGGTCACATGTTTTTTTCAACTGTGTCCAGCCACAATAATTGTTTACAGCTAATCGGAGCATTTAACGAACTCGCCAAAGTACTTTGAAATCGACTAAATTGTCACATGACATCTCTACTAAATTCAAATCAATTTGGCAAGTCGATAAAAAAGCCTCATATTCAGACAAATTTAAGGTGACAGCATGAGATCAACTTCCTTTTGTGGCATGCTTTGTTGTGCGTGACCTTTCATATACAAACAAAAATAATAATGGTCTTGATGTACAAGTAATACTTTACTCACTGTACCCTACAGCTTAAGTTTAGATTTTCGAGTCTAAGACAAATTATGCAAGCAATATTAAGTAAGCATGCATCTAAATTTTTAACATTCTAATAACAAAATAATCTGTAACAATTTGGATTTAACTGAAGTTAAATAAATTGACCAAATTCTAACATATACAGAGGCCAGTAGGACATATTATACCACCTTACCTATATCTAAATACTATACACACTTTACTGTTAATCTAATTCATTTGAATAGAACAATGGTTGAGGTTGTGTCAGAATTATAAAGATTACATAGATGTGCTGGAAATATAGACAGACACAGGGATCACCTATGTAGACTTTTATCTATGTAAAATGTGAATCAGGTCTTATTAGTTTAAAATAGCCATGGATAAAGATGGATCCATGTTCACACACAAAGTTAAACTCAACTGTGGTCCCTCTATATGCCATGAAATGATTAGTATTAGATTTTATAACATTTCATTTTATAATTTTCTAAAATATTTTCCTCAATTTAAAGAGGGATTTAAATCTAAAACTTTTTCGGCCAACGAAATTCAAATCAACTGTTCTAAAATTAAATAAAAGAAACTTTCAAATCAATAAAAACAAAAATGAAGATAAAAGTTCAGAAATGAAACAACCAACTAAAAAGAGAAATTGAGAGTAGAATCTTTAAAGTCCAAAAAAGGCTGCAAACTAAAATATATACCTCATGTTGCTGTTTCCAAGCATTGCAAAAAATTTAAAATAACTTAATATATGTGATAGAAACATCTTAAAACAACACATTGCTGTTAATACTATTAGAAACAAAATAACATGATTTGAGGATATTACTTCTTGTCATTAGAGTATTTAAAGTTTATTATGAAGTCCAAATGTCAGAGGATCTTCAATGTGCTGCAGATTGTACCCATGGAACCTTGTTTTCTCCATCTCATCAGGATAAGATAATTAATTCTTCTAGCTATGTCATCTGTCCAGCACCCCTGATTAAACCCCTCTCACAATGGCTCCCAGTATAAAAAATGTTACCTGATTACTGACCTAATGAAGAGAAGTGGTACACCCAAAAATCATTTGTTATTTTGTTTTCGTGCTCCGTCCATCTTAACATTATTAAAAAGATTCAAATCGAGATTACAATAACCTCATTATCTTGCATTTCTATACAAGGTAGGCTGTCAATAACACTATATATCTAGTGATGCACTTGTGAATATTGGGTGTAGTTGAATACTCCAATATCAGGATTACAGTCTGGACATTGTGAATAATGAGTGTAGTCAGTGAACCTCAAATCAGAAATATGGAAAAGACCTAAGCTCTCTATTAACTCATATTTCTGAAGCAATGGTATTTTCAGCTCATTACCCTTTGCTCAGATAACAAATACGGTCAACTGAATTTTATTAAGAATATACTGAGACGATCCTCTTCATGCCAAATTCTATTACCTTAAAATTCACAGAAATAAGTAGTTAGTCTCAAATAATTGAAGCATTGTGCTAATAAATTGATTCATTTATATCAGGTGACTACAAAATACAATTATTCGTTTCAAAATGACCATAGTATTGTATTGATACTACTTAATACTCCATTTGAATCACTGGTAAATAAATACTATTTCTACTTACCAAGAAATATAAGAAAGATAAATTGGTGGCTGCAGTACTTGCTACTTTCGAATCTTTCTTTTCAAATGATTTCAATGTCTCTATAGCCTTAAATGGGAGTAAAAAAGATAGATTTAAAGATAACCTTCCAGGTTCATTTAGGCCATACATAACATTTTGGGGGGTTCTCAGACAATCGCAACGCACCCCAATCCCCCTAAAATATATTCTTGTTCTCATACATATATTACAAAGATAGGTTGCCAGGCAACGAAACATACGCCCACAGCAGCTAAATTGTCCGGGCAGTCAGCAAGGGTTGTCGCATATTTTTACTCTTTTTGGTAATGAAACATTTGTAATACACTAAAATCTAATTAAGAGTAATTTAACTCATTATGTAATTATCTGAAAATCATTAGAATTTGTTTGCTGTTTATAAAAGTTTTGCCCCACGCTAACAATTAGTATAGGAAACATTTAATATCATGGATTTATCAGTTCAGTTATCAAAATTAATTGAAAATCAAAATACTTGCTCGTTTCAACACATTAAACTCTGTGTATCAATTTGATGCCAATCCGATGATAAGTTTGGCCTCTATAGCGTCACAAGGGTTTTTGAAGTGATCAAGGGAGACAACTCTGGATGTAATTATTTGAAATTGCTCAAAATCAATAGGCTTGTTCGTCTCATGACCTTAAACAATGTGTATAAATTTAAAGTCAATCGGATATTAACTTTGGCCTCTAGAGTATCCACAAGATTTTTTTAAGTAATCAAGGGCCACAACTCTGGCACTAATTATTAGAAATCGCTGAAAATCAAAAGGCTTCTTTGTCTCATGAACTTAAACACTGTGTATAAATTTAAAGTCAATCGAATATTAACTTTGGCCTCTAGAGCGTCCACAAGCTTTTTTGAAGAGATCAAGGGCCATAACTCTGGCACTAATTATCGGAAATCACTGAAAATCAAAAGACTTCTTCCTCTTATGACACTGTGTATAAATTTAAAGTCAATCGGAAATTAACTTTGGCCTTTAGAGCGTCAACAAGACTTTTTTAAGTGATCAAGGGCCATAACTCTGGCACTAATTATCGGAAATCGCTGAAAATCAATAGGATTCTTTGTCTTATGACCTTAAACACTGTGTATAAATTTAAAGCCAATCGGATATTAACTTTGGCCTCTAGAGCGTCCACAAGATTTTTTGAGGTGATCAAGGGCCATAACTCTAGTAGTTATTATCGGAAATCGCTGAAAAACAATAGGCTTCTTCGTTTCATGACCTTAAACACTGTGTATAAATTTAAAGTCAATTGGATAGAGCCGGTCGGACGGACGGGGGCGACAACAATATACGACCACATTTCAATGTGGGCGTATAACAAAAACAATTGGGACTGGTATTTTCATCAGATATCTTACTTGTATATGATCAGAAATAATTAACTCCAAACCTGTTGAAAATCTTTTTCTTTTAAGAACATGATAGCTTTATCTATCTCTAGATCATGTGACAAATCTACGTACTGAGAATTCTTCACTTGTTCGATACATCTGAAAAAAAAAATGAATATTTTGTTTTATTTTATTCGTTAAGATAACTTATAGAACAATCACAGGAAAGGAATTGTGTCTCATTGGAATGTGAACTCTCCAAATCAGAAAATTGAACATTAATCTATATTCAATTCATGTGAACTGTATGGAGATTTTAATGGGATGCCACTCTAAATCTATCTTTGCTTACAAACTGTAAGATATTTCTCATAAACCGTGATTGAAAGTTGAGCAAATTCTTAATGGCAGCAAGTGATCAAAATTTGTTTAAGTAAAACTTGAATTTTGAAAATAAGGATATTTGATCCTCAATACTTCAACGCTTACGAATCATAGCCTTCAGAAAAAGTACTTTCAACTGCTGGTGATATAATCTTTACAGCTGTCTTTAAACATCTCTCTGCTTCATATTTCCTGATATAAAAAATATTACACATCATATCATACATATAATCAAGACTGGAAATAACTCATCATTACATACAATGTCTGGTATAATTTCACACTTGGTCAGGAGCCTGTCATTTTCTCTGGCCCAAATTTGTCTTTTTCTGTGTTTTTAAAAAGTGTGTTTAATAATCCAATTGTCAAGAATAATTAACAAAATGTCTGATGTTGTTAATAACCAAGATTAATATATCCAGGCCTGGGAATAGTAACACAATACGTAATTATAGGTTGCCAGGAAATGATATATATATACCCATTACGGTGAAAACGCTACAAGAATACCTACATAGAAAACTGGACTCGAACCATTTGCTTGCAAATTAAATTCAATGTTAGTATCCAAAAATTAATCCTTACCTTTCTCTCTCTATTTTTCGCAATGCATCATTTTTAATCACCTCCAACACCAGATTATTTTGTTTTTCATCCTAAAATTAAAACAATAAAAATAAAACAAATTTGTTTCAACTTATCCACAAGCCTTTGCAGTGATCATATAATTCCTTTGCCTTCAAAATGTCCTTGATGGATCCTCAAGTCATTATCTACACCTCTTATTTCAAAATTACCCAGATATTTTAACCAAAGGTGACAATTTTAATCATAACACTAATTTCTATATATCTTAAAGATTTTTATTAATAACATAATATAACTATTTAACTGCATATTTTGTATATTATGATTTGAAATTATACTCTTATGGCATTACTGACAGGCAAGTTCTCTAACTGATCAATTTCACTGCCAGACAAATATAAGGTAAGCAGTGTTCAAGTCTTTCCTCAGAGTTTTCAATAATTAGGTCAAACCAATTTAATTTTTAGTTCTGTGATTTGCGATAAATAGTCACCCAAATGCCACTGTCAGTCAAATCAAATTTGCCAAATATGAATGAAACAAGAGTGCTGGATCCATCATACTGAGAAGTCTGGTTAATCAAAGCTACAAGTTTAACGAGAATTTGTTGATCGATTCCATTAAATCAATTTCCACTTACAGTTTGTGCTAAATATTTTTCTTCATCATCGATCTTCAAATCAACCGTCAATAATTTCTGGAACCCCCGTCTCATCTTCTCGCGATCACCAAGAGCAAAGTAACACAATATGAGATTAAACCCAGTTTTAAAGTTAGGTGATTCAGACATAATGTGTTCAAACGATGTAATAGCATCATTGTATTGGCCCATCTTTGTAAACACTATTCCGATATTCTGCATTATCTTTGTTCTGGAATAAAATAAATTAAATAGAATGAATGCAAAACAAACTTCCACATCTTAGAATCAGAATCTAAAGATTACAAACAATGTGTTATCATAGTTATAACACCTATAATACCTTAAAAATCATACTCGTTAAATGATATTTAGTAATTTAAAAAATCAGAAATGAATGAAACACAAAATCTTAAAGACCATGTGCTGTTTTAACAAAATCCTGAGGAACTGCTTAGTTATCTTTGCTCCATGTCCATAAAAGCTCCCACAATCTATGCTTTATCTATATGCAAAGTCAAAAGTGGTAAATTGAAAATTATTCATTTTGACAATTTGGGACCTTCACCAAAAGGAGAATGCTTATTCAAATTTCACTAAAAAAAAAGTAACTAACCTCATTTCTTTATGTGTATTAGGAACTTGATCTAAAGCCATTCTGTAATATTTGATAGCTTTAGGATAATTCTTCTGTTTAAAATAAATATTACCCATGTTAACCTTGAGTCGACCTGAAACATGTGAAAAGAAATGAAATGGGGATTAACATCTTACTGTTCTTCGTTCTATGACTGAATGTACATGAGAATACCTTGATTTGTTGTCACATGTGAATGATTACACCCTTAACAAGCATGAACTGGGTTTAAAAATCTTTTAAGGTCTGGAATTTATGACCTGAGTTAGATCTGATATAATGTCAGGCAATAATGAACTAATTCTTAACATTTTTAACTTTATGTATTATGGAGATCATTAAAAAGACAAATCATAATTTCTGTCTGACAATTTCTGTGACAGATGGCTTATTTTCAGGCTTGTTTCTCCGTCTACACCAAGATTTCAACCCTGTGCATTCCAGTTGAGTTGCCAGTGCACTTCTGGCCAACCATACTGACCCCCTAAAATGTAGATATATCCAAATTCAAAGAAATCACATGATCATGATGTCAACTCACCTGCATTACTAAACATTCTATTTTTAACGATAACTTGGTAAGTATTTAAAGCTTCTGTATACATCTCATTAGATGAATATTGATTGGCTAGGTTAAATAATACCTGTTAAATATAATAATTATTTAAATAATACTGATTAGCTAGATACATTATATTTGTCACATAGACATTAGAATTCCAACACCGATTTATGTATGTTTATAGTTTGTTGAACCGTAACAATTAGATCCTGACCTCCCCTACAGCATCTCCATCCCCAGATAAATCATTGAATAAATGTTTAAAATCTTACAGAGTAAGTTAGATCTAGGTTTATAGTATCCCCCATCGATTGTGTTTCTCTCTGTCGCACCAATATTCTCTCTTTTCTACCAGCTTCTTTCGCTTTCTCCAGAGCCTGTAAAATACAAAATAAATATACAATAAAGAGAGAGAGAGATAGAGAGAGAGAGAGAGAGATAATAGGTGATTTGTGCCAGCTAGGATCACTATATTAATTTTCTTCCTGCATCATCATCCATGTAATATTTGTTTTATATTTTTGCCCCATTTTTTCAGACGTGTACTAAACAATTGAAGATCACCTTGACTATATTTAGAGATATAACATACCAGCACAAGATCACCTCGACTATTAGCAAAACAACTTTCTTCTATCAGCTGATTCACATTCTTCTCCAGTTGTTTTATCTTCTCCTCGGGACTGGAAAATAAGATGGTGTTTTAACATTAAAATGTTAGTGCCTCAATGAGCAGAGTAATGTGTTAATAAAATGTAAAATACCTTTCTGTACCATTGTGACTACCATAATTGATTCTAATCCTTTAGATATATTCACTAAGTGGATAGAACATGAGACATCTATTAAAGAACAATTACCATTACATTTTGAAAACATTCTGCAAGTTTTATATCTTACCTATCTTCAGGTTTTGGTTCGAGAGGTGGAGCTGGACCTTTAGCCCCTATATTCATGGGATCAAAACCAGCACCTACAAAATAATTGACCCAATGAGTATGAGTTAGAATTTGATGTTGATATCATGACCCATTGGTCAAGTTCAGACATTCAGATACGTCATAGAAGATCAATATTCACGGACATCAAGTCACATTCTAAGTAAGTTAGTGCTTGAATTGTTAACAATTCAGTGCATGTGAAGACATATTAAAGAACGGTAATAAAAAGTCACTTGTATTGCGCAACTATTTAATACACTATGGAGTACTCTAGGTGCCCAAAAAAATGTTTTCATTTTGGATTGTCATGATAATCATTAAATAACAAAGTTTTCACTAGCTAGTGTATTCTATGTAATTTAATGCACTGTACTGAAGAGTTTTCCATCAAAATGTTTTAAATTAATGCTACCTTGTATTCAGGCCTATATATAAACAAGCATGCATCTTGTTCTCCAAATGGTCAAACCAAATTAAATTTTAGATATTCAAGTTCTGGATAAATAGACACTTGAGTCTTATTTAAAAAAAAAATGCTAGTTCAAAATAAGATGGTGTTAATGTTAAGTGTCACAATGAGAAGAGTAAACCTAATTTTTTTTTCAAAAGAGCAATCAAGTAATACATGCGGATGTTTCCAATGAAATTAAAAGCTGTTTTACAGCACATCAGCACTAGGGCTGGGTAAAATATGGATATAAATCGATAGTATCGATTGGACGGCCCAGAAAAGCACTATCGATAGTGGTGGGTTACTATCGATTATCGCTCTTCGTCTATTTTTCTTGCGTCTGAAATGTCAATGTTTTCTTTCAGTTAATCATAATACACCGCTCACTTTAATTACTATCAAGTATCAATGTAACACATAACAAAATTGTGACTGCTTATTGAACAGCCGTTTTCATAAATTCACTCTCATTGTCTCATTGAAACGTTACTTTAGTTTTGAAGAAATTATTGTTGAATATCGCTAAATCTGAGATATCCGGATGAGTAAATAAAGTTAGAGTTATTTCCCTTTGCAAGCTTCAGAATTCGTCTGTACAGTTCACTATTTCTGTACGTGTGCCTCAGTAATAGAGTACCTGGTACAATAAATAGCACACATGGACGACAAAACGCTTGTTGATTTTCCCGGAAAAGCTAAAAGTGCTGTGTGGAAGCACTTTGGGTTTTAGACAGGAACAAACGATCTTTCGCAACTTCGTACGGTTTTGAACTTACACTGTATCCAGTCTTGATGACGACTGTGAAAATAAGTTTGTTTTCGATACTATCGATTATAGTCCGACATTTCATTGCCGATTATCGATAGTAAAAATCATTATCGATACCCAGCCCTAATCAGCACCAACTGGGGTATATTGTACCTAGTGTTACCAAACAACAAAAATTGAAATTGGTGTGGCCTTAAGGTACATACTTGATGCTGGGAATTTTTCCTGGCATAAAAAAAGTTAGAATTACTTAAAACTTTAAGCCTACCTCTATTTCCTGCTGATGTATACCCTGCTGCCCGGACAGCTGTCATTGGTCGAGCAGCTCCATCTGCTGGTACAGCTCCGGTTATTTGACGACCCATGGATGAAGGCATGGCATTTCTGCCCCTTGCTGCTGTTGCCAATCTACCAGCTTGCATCCCAGGAAATTTCCCTGTCTGAAAAATAATTTATAAACCTTTTTAGTCATGCTCCTATCAATTTTAGTTATCTTGTTTCTCAATCCAAACTCAATATTATTAATCCTACATGGTATTACATTTTGGAACTTGTACATCTGAACAAATCCAGTTCCTTGTAATCTTTATAAAATGTGATTTCTTTTACATTCAGATTTATATCTCATTTGATAAAGTGCTTGAAACTAGTGCTTCTTAGATTGCCTCAAAATGCTTGTATAGTCCTACAACCTACAGCTAAGGTAGTATGATATGCTCAAATTTGCAGTAGTTTCTACCATCCAAGTGTTAAATGATTTACAGGGATTTTAAAATGAAAAAATTTCCTTACCGGTGGTGGCCGTCTACCATGACTAGTTCGTAAAACAGCTTTTTGAAATGATTCATCATGCTGAAGATCCTACAAAAAAACAGATGATACAATAGACAAATTATAAAAAAACACACATAGGCCACTGAATGTGGCATCTTTGTGTAAGCTTACAACATTAGATGGTATCTCAATCAACCACTATTATTTTAAGCCACCGATACACTAGTGTATGGATTTCCATCTGCTGTTTAAGACAGTGTTAGGGTGCCCCACCATAAATAAATATCTCCAAATAGCTCAACAATTACACCCCAATATTTATATATATATCTAACCCTTAAATCTGTTTCACAAATTTATAGTCACTAAATAACGAATATGTTGTACTTAATAAGCTATGACTATTTAACCATACATAAATAATACTGAAAAACGGTTTGGAGTGTCGTCCATAACATCCAGACACTTTTGAGTAAAAGATAGGTTGCATGTCCTTGTTTTGAAATTAGTCTCACTTAACCAGTCTATCGACCATTCTCCGTCTGATTGACAGGCCTGGATAATCAAGACAACTTTTTTTACAAAACATGACTGAAAGCTGGAAGAAGAAATTGAATTTAGAAATAACACACGGCGGGAAACTCGACAATTGTTTTACGAACCTTGTAAAAGTAAAATGAAACTACTATCGGTATCATGTTCGTGCCCAGCCCTAGTTATTCAGAGATACATGTAATATTTGTACTAAACCAAAATATGTCACTCCTAGTCTTGTTAATGATAAAGCAATTCAAAAAATAAAACGAGCGTAATTTCTAAAGATGCCATAATAATCAAAAAGTTAAATATTATTACTATTCAGAATCATCAACAATAGATTTTTTATGACTGTAATTGTTGATAGTATGCTGAAAATTTCCGCTAGCTATGGCTATTTATAGCCTCAACGAGAGTGCGAGACTGTCAGAAATCAGTAGTTAGTGATCCAACTTAAGCGTGCACAATCGACATGTCAAGACCAACTTTTCAGTAGGCACGTGGGGCGCCCTAACAATGTGAATGATTATGACAATCGTCATGGGCACATGTCATGTACATGTTACTAACTTAAATTGGAGAAAGTCTCATTCTATGAGAAATGTGAGTTAAACAAATACCTCAGTATCTAATGTAGCACTATAATCATTAAACCCAGAATACATATCTTCTTCTTCATCTCCAGCTAAATGTACATGTTCCATCATGCTCAATCTGTTCATAACTACAAAATATAAAATTTATGAGATCATCATAACATTATAGTTTTTACATTATCCTGGTATTGTAAAAAAGATGGGGAAACAAATGCCTCTAACAACATCACAGCGGCCTTCTTTACTCTAAGACACATGTCATATAAAACAAAATGATTGTCTTTTGTGAATCGTGCCTACAAACTTTATTTAGACTGTGCAATATCATCACACCTATGCTGCTAGTTACTATATACTACTAGGCTGCGTGCATAGTCTTTTCATTTCAAGAGTAGCCTAGCACAAGGCCTAAAATTGATGGAATTATTAGATTATACATGTATATGGTATTATGATATGTACATGTATGCAGAGTTGGAAAAGCATCTATAATAAGCTAATGTAAGGGATCCCAGTGGCCAGTTACATCCAGGTTCCCGTTGATTCTATACCACTGTTTCTTTTTTACTTAGTAGTTCAGGTTCAGGGCATCAGTTCAATATCGTACACAGACCGGGTTGATTTGATTAATTATAAAATTTATCGTACTCTGACCCACACAGAGAACGAATCCTAGCGTATTCATTACCAGGCTAATTCATTACCGGTAAAATCGGCGTATTCATGACCAGTATATTATAGGGTTGATTGGTCGGTATATAAAGGTGCTAATTAGTACTCATCAGTGCCAATGTCTATGGGTGTTAATTAATCAATTAAGACAAGACAATAGAAGGATTAACAAGGTATTTATTATATATATTGTAAATCGTCATAAAACAAACAACAGTTGAAATATTTCGTATTCGAAGACAATATTTACATATAAAACATCGTATTCACTTGATGCGATTAATAATTGCCATATTTTCGTATTCAACTTTGAACTGAGTATTGTGTTTAACTTGATGTTACTATTAATATTTCTTTATTTATCACATTAAAAAACAACGTATTCAGTTGATGCGATTAATAATAGCCATAGTTTGGTATTCAACTTTGAACTGAGTATTGTGTTTAACTAGATGTTATTTAAAATAAAAATTAAACAGGTTCGTAAATAACTGAGAAAAGGGTATTGTGTTCATAATTTTTTTCTTTTCTTTTAGTTTTATAGTTGAACAGATTTACAATACAATATAATAGGCTACTCATCAGTGTGGATAGAAGAGAAGAAGCCTTATACGATAATTATTAATTAATGATTGGTGTTTGATGTATTAAAATTGTTTATTATTATTATTGAGTTGTTGTTTAAATTATTTAATCTTAAGCTTGATTATTGATATTGTTAATCCCGGCTTTGTTATATGTTATTTTGTAAATTGTATTTTAAAATTCAAACCGATTCCGATGCAATCAAAATAACAAAGTACAAAGTCTCAAGCTTAAGATTAAATAATTTAAACAACAACTCAATAATAATAATAATAAAATTTTGATACACCAATCATCAAAATCATCTATAATAATTATTGTATATGCTTCTATCCACACTGATGAGTACTAATTAGCACCTTTAGGCTTTATTATTTATATATACCGTCAATACCGACCAATCATCCCTATAATATAATAATATTAATAATACTGGTCATGAAATGAATACGTCGATTTTACCGGTAAGGATACGCCTGATACCCAGAGAACAGTGTCGATCTCGGGAATAAACAATGGATTGCTAAAGGAAGTCAAAGGCATTTTTAAAAATTGAACGTTGTACATACTTACCCCTTATCGGGTTTTATTCACAAAATGTATCTTCCACTTTTAGCACCGTATCTGTCAGAAAGAATTTCTCGTCCCATAATGCCTTTCTTTCAGGTGCGTTTAGTAACGGAAGTAAACTAACTTTTATTTACTTCCGTTGTAAGCACTAGCACGAAAGTAGAAAAAACAAAAGTAGAAACGAATCAGGCTGTATAATTTTATTTGCTTACCGTTCAGGGCCGGTTGTTCACAGCCCCGTATATTTTTAACAACTGGTTAACATGGAGTTATCGAGAGAGAGTCTGTTGCTGGAAGCCCCGTTAACTTTTAACATGTTAACTAGCCGTTATTTCTAACGGATGGGATGGGGTCTGTTTTCTGTTTAAAATGGCATTATAAAGTACCGGTATACCCTTTGCAAAAAGTCATAGATTATCAGTGCAATTTTCTATAGAAAATCGTAGAGGGTTGGGCGATGGGAGACTACTCCATCTTCTATAAGTTGACATTATATAGTATTCTACAGACTTTTAGGGGCCTGTAGTAGATATTGGCCCCAAATATTCTCTAGTTTCTGTAGTGCAAATCCCATAATTTTTCCTATAGATTCATGCTAAAATTTCTAATGGAAAAATTAAAGTAGGCCTACTCTATATATATTTTAAGTGTTTTCTGTAGTAGAGTTAAAATAACTTAGCTTTGAGCGATCGGGATAGAAACCATACCACTTGACGCAGTGCTAAAGGTCACGTGTACAACCATCCAAGTACATGTACAACCCATAGTTATGTGAGTAGAAAATTAACATTGAATTAACGCCCACCCCTCTGCAGAGGCTGAGTTATGACATAATATATTTTGCCTGGACCACAACCAATACCGGATTAGATTAAGGCTCTGCTAGCCCTAAGGCACATTTTGATAGGTGGCTTGAAAATAAAGGTATGTTGGGCTGCTGTCAAGGGATTATCAAGGGAGTGGAATGCAACCCAATATGACACTCCAGGTCATTTCTTTTTACTTTATTATCTTGTGGCCTGGATTTTTGCCTTATTTACCTTATGGCCAATCCAGCACTGACCACAGCACTACGAATTCCAACTGTTAAGTTGGGTTTTTTTTTTTTTTTTTACATATACGGAAATATGTAGCCTACACTACACGAGACCTGTTTTCCGTCTCATTCCAACGACTAGACGATGTTGATAAGGTGCCCGAAATCCAGTGATATAATGTAATTATTTCTAGCAAACTGATCCCGCAGTGAATATTCGCTTGGCCGCTACCTAAGTAATTCTCTGTGAAACAGATTGTATTTCTAGTGCAAACTTTTACGGGCGTTAGGGACATCATCATTACTCGTTTCGTTAAAATTTTGGCAATATAATTTCTGATGTCCGGTGAATGGGTCTGCAACAGTCTGGTTTGTTAATTGATGCATTGAGTTTGATTTCGGTTGTAAAATTATAGTAGATGAACTCCCGGGTAGGAATACGAATAAAGTATCCTCGGCTGTAACACCCTGGTGGGCATAGCATATTGGGTGGGCTATATTCGTTAACCCAGTGTGTGCTAAGATGTAGGATTTTAAGTGCACATAAAATGGTCCTCAAAATTTTTCTTTGTGAGCAGTAGGCCCCTACGTGGTTATTTTATCCACTTTACGGCAAATTCACATCAATCCTACTAAATTTAACTCGAAAGTCGTAAAAATTGACCTCCCGTAAAAACGACTTTGCCAATTATTGAAAACACTCTTAATCCCCTCAGACGCCAGTGACCGAATGCATATTCGGAATGTTTATTCCTTAATTACCTACATACACCTGGCGCGTATATTCCTTAACGCCTGACTGTTTCTTTAATCCCCCTGGTTAAATAAAACAATTGACTACGGAATAATTTTTTTTATAATTCACTTTAATTCAAGATCCAATTTAGAATTTTTTTTCATAATGTACGGTCGTTCTGTTTTCTCACGGCAGCGATTTTAATTCACTCTAGCATTGTTTGCAGTCCAAACGCCTGACTGATTCCTTAATCACCATAGTTAAATAAAACAATTGACTACGCAATAATTTGTTTTATAATTCACTTTAATTCAAGATCCAATTTAGAATTTGTTTCATTATGTACGGTCGTTCTGTTTTTCTAGCGATTTTAATACTATCTACCATTGGGTGCAGTCCAAAGGGTGACCGGCCTCAAACGTATTGGCTAAAAGCAAAGAACCATTGCAGAATTCGTCATAGGTCACGAGATCTAAATAATAATTTTAATTTAAATGTTCATGTAAGAGGCTGTGTCAAGATGTGTAATGTGAAAGAGAAGAGGTCATTTCCTGAACAGCAATTGCCGCTCTAATTCCTTAAAAGTTAATTTTTTAAGTTTACATACAGATAGCCAGTTTAAGGACTGGGCTCATTCTTCATTTAATCCAGTTTCCTAAAACACCTAGCACACAGTCTGTATATTTTGCATGAAACCAATCTTAACATTACAATAATGTGATGGTCATCAGTTATGTCCAGCAGACACAAGTATACCAACAGGGGTAAAGTAATTCAGAGCTGTCTAGACATATAATTTGGGGACAAAAGAACACATCTTTTGGCTGTAATTTGATTTTGGTGAAACTACTGTTTTCAGTTGCCTGTGATGAAATTTCAGTACCGATCCTCCCCAACGATTGTGCTATGAGCTAAACTGCCATGACAATGGCTACATTTATGTTGAATTCCAACTGTCAAAGATTCTTTTACTTGCAAACCATCCAGCACCACCAACTTTCTTGGCCAGGATGGAACTCAGGGACCTTCTGGTCAGTGAGCCAGTCACCTCGGCTCCCCTTTTGAGATCAATACATTCTGAGAAAATGTTTTACATCCCTCCCTAATTATAAAATGTCCCATACTCCTTTAGTATACATTTTTATTTTAAGTTACAAGTTCTTCAAGTAGAAATCAAAACGAAATGCTTGACATTTTTTTAGCCTCCATTTATTTCTTAAAACATGATCATTTGACCCTGAAAAAGAAAAAATACAATTTTCATTATTTATTAATCGAAATTAAAGGGTGCTTATTTAACCTTTTCATTTTTGCCAAATAAAAAATTTGTGTAATAAGAATGTACCAAATAATAATATAAAGATTTTGTGACATGAAATCAACATGACCTGATGGAGGTCGTCATTTTATGTCATCTTTTTTTTCTAAAATAACGGTCAACAAATTACAACTGCCAATAAATCTTGTGTGCACTAGTGTCATAATTTAAGCCACACTCTCCATGAAAAACACAGGCAGTAAGCAACTTTGTCTTGCTTGCCCTACCCACCGCTGTCCAAAGTATTGTCCTAGCTGTAAGCCCTACCCTGCTACTTTGTCACTTTTTTTCTGACTTCATAAAAAATATTGGGGTTTAAATTCCACTGGACAACCCAGGTCATTTTGGGATTAACATGGTTCAATTTTTATTTCAATGATTTGCTTGTGGATAGGGGTCTTTAGCAGTGGGAGGAAACCAGACGACCTGGAAAAAAAACACTAAGTTGAACATGCGACCCTACTTCTTGTCACGTACAACCAGAAAATCCAAACCACGCCATTTGCAAACCATTTGGTCATTCGACCCCAGGAAAAAAAGGAAATTTGACTGTAAAAATATTGCCTAAGAAGATACTGAAATCAAGTTTAATACCAATTATTCATCTAAATTCATTAAATCATACTATACCTTCTTCCTCTTGTCACCACCCAATTCAAAATGTTTGCATCTTTTAATACAGACTTGTTTCCTTAAAGTACATCGTAAACACTCTAACCTTAATACAACCTTTTTAGTTGTTTTTGCCTGGGAAAAAGAAAAGTAATTTATTTCATAAATAAACCTGGGTGCAGTTATTGAGCTGTGTAAAATAACAGACTCTGAAAATTTGTTGGTACTGTAAATTGTAATCTAATCAACATTGGCTTGTTTTTCTAAATGAAAACTCAGTTGTTATTCCACAATGAACTCATCACTTTAAATTTATAGTGACTCGAGTTTTGTTGCCATCACAGAACAGATAATATTATAGAACATTAGGAAAGAGGTTCAACATTATCTTTAACCCGTGACCTGCTCTTAATCTTCTTCCCTTGTACCACCTGATCTCTCCTCATCAGATCCCCAATATCAGAGCTTTCAACTGAGGTGACTGACTAAAGACAGGCACAGTTGTACAGGAAGATTTCAACTTTTGATTTCTTTGGTACTTTGGGAGTCTTTTTTTTATCGATCTTTTACTTAAGTCCCCATGTACATGTAAGTTAAAATCTCTTAAATCCTGATTTAACATATTTATTTGGATCAATTAAATGGCCAACAATTGTTCTTAGTCTTAATGCTTTGGTAAGAGTCTCCAGACTAACCAGATATATTCTATATTTGCAAGCATTAACATCTTACACTCATTTTAAGAGAGACATTGAGTTAAACCACCACTCAACACAAACTAGGCTATTTTGGGATGAACACATATTTCCATTTTATTTCATTAATTTGTTTGCGCATAGGGATATTTAACTGTGGGAGGACTTGGATAAAATCCAGAGCTGGAACAGCCAACACAATTCCTTGTCACACACAAATAGGGAATTGAAACCATGCCATTTCACTCAATGGCAGACCTTGTGGTCTAAAACATGCAATAAACCATTTGGCAATCCTCAAAATATCAATGAGATAAACTCCAACTGACAGGATTTCTAGAAATTGTGAAATATGCGATACAGTTTTCAGCACTAGTATCCATTTATTCCGACTGTATTAGACCTCCTTGCTTATTATCATCCTGGACCCTTTAATAATCAACTAGACAAATTGATAAAATCAAAATTTGTAAGATGTGTTTTATCATGTATTTCAGACTACCTGTAGATGTGAGAGAGAGAGAGAGAGAAATGGGGTTTAACGTCCACTCAACACAAACTAGGTCATTTCGGGACTAACATATGGTTGGTTTTTTTTTTTTAATTTTATTTCAGTAATTCGCTTGCGCGTAGGGGTCTCTAGCAGTGGGAGGAAACCGGAGTGCCCGGAGGAAACCCACGAGGTTGAGAAGGCGCCCCTATCTCCATGCCACATACGCTCACACCAGGGCTTGAAACCACAGCCGCAAGCCAGAGGTGACCGGCCAGCTAGATGTCTAAGCGCGGCACTCTAGATCACTAGGCCATCCCAACCCCCCTCTGTAGATGTGTAATGTTCCTGTAATATGTTATTTTCTCTCATAAGACCAAGTGACTTCAGTATTTTTCAGATCACTACTGCGTTAAAATATAATCATTGAGAAAATAAAATATCTTTTACCTCAAACTCTCAAATCATTTGTTTAAAATTGATAAACGAGGTTATCAATATTGACACTAATATGTATGCCTTAGTTATACAGGCTCGGGTTTAACAAAAGATAATGTGTTTGTTTGAAGTTGAAAAACGTGCACACTAAGGATTATTTGTCTAAGATTTTCCATCAGTGGTCTAATGTTTCATTAGTTATGTGCGCTGCGAGACGACAATCCAACAGCAATAAACCATTGTATGGATAAAATCTATTTCAAAATGAACACCATTCTTATCCAGATTGTTGAGCCTGTCTAGAAGGCCATTTTATTTCTGTTCGCCAGAATGATTCGCCCAACCCAAACATGTCTGATATATTTTCCTAGTGTGTGCACTTGGCTGAACTATTCGGTCAATTGTAGAATTTATTAGCCAATCACCACTAATCATGCACTCATATGAAGAAGTTACATTAGTGTTTGATGAGATGGTTGCCGCCATAGTAAATCATGTGACGTGCAAGATGATGCAATGGTGAATTAGGAAATATAAAATGTGCTCCAATTTATTCAGCTAATATGTCCAACGCTTAAGTATGTGTTACATTATAACATTTCCTCTCATAAGACCAAGTGACTTCATATTATTTCAGATCACTACTGCGTAAATTTATAATCATCAAGGAAAGGTTTTACAGATCGGAATCCAACCAATAATTCCTGCAGTATTAATGGTAAATTTTGTTGGCATTTAAAGTAGCTAAGTCTTTAACTCAATATCACTCAAAATCTTCAACACTGAAAACGCGAATTATTTGTCAATATAAATCAACATTGATGCTGTGATCTTACCGGAAAAACATGGGCTTCTGATATCCAATATTTAAGACAAAATAAACACTATTATTGGTACACGAATCGTGTACCATAATGTGTTTCAGCCTTAGTTCTAGACTTGAGGAACGAGCCTAGAGATATTGCATCAAATCAAACATCGTATGTAGACTGGAATAACCAGACGCTGGAAATTTGCATTCAATTGAGACTGCTGGCTTATTTCGCCAAACATAACTGATTTGAAGCGTAAAAACCATTGAATGTAAATGAGTTTATATTCATTCATATTACAGTATTATATGCGTTGTGACCCACTTGTGTCAATTTTTAGGTTCCAAATTTCGGCAATTTAGCTCCCTTAAAGCATAATTTTTCTATACAAATTCCATTAGCAATTGTCCAGGAACGTCTGATAAAGATGTGTTTTTTTTAATTTTCTGTCACGAAAGCACACCTATTCAGAAAGAAAACAAATCAAACTGTCTTCCTGATTGTCTTAGTTCCATTGCATTTAAATATGAATACATCTTCATTCAATGATTATTTTAGGGGGTTGCAAAGCAAACGATGGGAGATGGCCTATATTGAAACAACAACCCTCTTGCTTGCATGGGTCTATACTGCAGCAAAAGGAGGAACCAGAAATAAACCCACACATTATGGCAGATATGAGATTGAAATGACACTTGATTCAATGACAAATCTAAAAAGCAGGTGTTGGATCAATCCTCCTTGATAAAGGACTTATTTCAAGAACCCAATAAAATTTAACATCTACATGTATTTACAGTACAATGTTTTGTCCAAAGTCTATAATAGCACGAATGCACACCTATTCAGAAAGAAAACAAATCAAACTGTCTTCCTGATTGTCTTAGTTCCATTGCATTTAAATATGAATACATCTTCATTCAATGATTATTTTAGGGGGTTGCAAAGCAAACGATGGGAGATGGCCTATATTGAAACAACAACCCTCTTGCTTGCATGGGTCTATACTGCAGCAAAAGGAGGAACCAGAAATAAACCCACACATTATGGCAGATATGAGATTGAAATGACACTTGATTCAATGACAAATCTAAAAAGCAGGTGTTGGATCAATCCTCCCTGATAAAGGACTTATTTCAAGAACCCAATAAAATTTAACATCTACATGTATTTACAGTACAATGTTTTGTCCAAAGTCTATAATAGGAAGCAACAAACACAGCACACTAAATAATATCAACAACAGAAAAGCTTTTCTCTCATAAGACCAAGTGACTTCAGTATGTTTCAGATCACTACTGCGTTAAATATAATCATTGAGAAAAGCCCAAAAGATATATTACTATTATATTGAGATGTCACTATAATGCGTTCATGAAAATACTGTCCTATAGCATGATAGAGCGTCAAAATTTTACAAGCTAAGGCTATAGTAAAGCTGTAACCAGATATTTTTGAATGTTTTATATCCATACCTTTTTGTGGAAAATGGGTTTTGTTTGACCACCATAACCTTTTTGTTTTCTGTCATAACGTCTTTTACCTGAAAAACAAATCAAATAATATCACTATGGATGTATGATGGCAAGTCCGTAAAATTCTGAACAGACAAAGTTTAATCAAATGAATGCTTAATGTTCTGTCACTGTTATTTGGACAGAACAGTTATTGCCTTACTGCCTAGGTTTTAAGATATTTTTTGGTGTGTTGCCATCACAGAACAGATAATATTATAGAACATTAGGAAAGAGGTTCAACATTATCTTTAACCCGTGACCTGCTCTTAATCTTCTTCCCTTGTACCACCTGATCTCTCCTCATCAGATCCCCAATATCAGAGCTTTCAACCGAGGTGACTGACTAAAGACAGGCACAGTTGTACAGGAAGAGTCGGTTTGCTTGTTCTTTTATACTCACCCACGATTTAATTAGAATCTGCAAAATCACATCAAAACTTGCTTACCAGTATCTTTATAAAAATCAAACAGAACTTAAAAACTCACCTTGTACATGAAGTGAGGCTTTACCAGCTTTGTACTGTGTTACTTTATGTATAGTGTGTTTATGACATCGAGGACTGCCGCAATATGCCCTCCTTGATTTAGGTATATTCACCTAAAATGAAAAAAAATATTTCAATAATCAATGATACTAAATCAGGGTTTCCACCAGAAAAATTTTGAAGAGGGAGTACAATTTATTTTGTCGCCAAATTACCCCGAATTTTAGTTGACATTGCTTAGGTGGCTCAATTTAGTTTCATATGGCTGAGTGATTACATGTCATTTCGGTCCCACGTCATTTCTGACTCCAAAAAATATGGCCTCGACGTTTCGGACTCAGGTATAGAACATTTCGGACTCAGGAATAAGTTGGAAGGAAAGGTTGAACACAACTGTCTAATCAATATAAAATACGCCGTGGCTATTCTTAATACTAAATAATAGCCCAACAAAAAATAACTTACAGGTTAAATTATATAATTATTAATTTACCGCTCGCCATCAAGTAGGCCTTCGCCGTGGAGTCGTGCATCACGAACCTACACAACAAAATTTCCAATATTGAGTGTTTACGAAAAGAACGTTTTACTTCTTTATACATGTATTGCTGTACTGATGAATTTATTAGGAATAGGCCAATTTAAAACACGAAAGAAAATATTTATTAACATGAAACACGTGGTTAGTAAAAGGCTCCACCAAACGATAAAACATTAGTTGCACTTACGCAAGGCTCTACATGGCGACGAAAACACTCGCCATGGCGACCAACAGTGACTTACGGTTCTTTCAAAACCATCGTTTACCGTAAAAGTAATGTATTTGTTTAAATCCAATAATATGCTGATGAATTTATTTGAAAATGACCTACACAAAAACAAAAATTTACACGACATGCACTCTTTTCACAAGTCCCTAGAAATTGTTAACGATAACCCGGTGAGCTGCACGTCGACATGCATTCCTCCCGCTCGGCAATACCAATCGATAAATTAGTGCGTACCTACAAAGCAAAGTGTTTCTGAGGAAAATATTAGAAATAGCAACGATCGAAGTGGGATAATTAAAGCTGATTAACCGATAATCCCGATGTTATTGTAGTATGTGCAAAGAAATCTTGCAGTTCTTTGGTGGATGATGAAAAACGTGAGTTGTCAATCATTGATGATAATGGCGGCCGTGTGTTGATTGCAATTATTCCGTTTCACACAAAAAAAAAACATTAGCAGTGATCGATCAATCAAGATGGTTTAATTTTTGACAAAAGAAAAACAACGAAGTATTACTAAATATAAACAAATTTTATTTTTCAACAATATTTTATTGCCCAGTTCAAACAAAAGAGAACTCACGACATCACCAAAGGCTGATCAATTAAATAATCTGTCTCACATAAAACGAAAAAACAAACAGCTGTACTATTAAATTATTACACAAATTTTCTACAGTATTTTAATTATTAATCAGAGTCCGAAAAGTCACTTGACTGAGTCCGAAACGGCGCCAAGTAAGTCCAAAAACTTGAAAAAGTGGCCAGACTGAGTCCGAAACGACGCGGGACCAAAATGACGTGCTACCGGCCGAGTTATGTAAATATTAACATTCAATAGGGCGGTTCCTGAACGTATAGGGCAACTTTGGGATAAGTGGTCTTGCTTGGTGAGTTGTCTTTCGGAAGAGTTGTCAGGTATTCAAACAGGCCTATATAACAATATTATTCATATTAGTTTCAAAGGAAAGGGTCAGTCACGATCTACCCTAAAAGAAATATAATTAACAGTTTTAATCACAATATTTCCAGTGCTACTTCACAACACAAAATGATAGAAATACGTCCAGAAAAACATTAGAACTTGAGTTCGGACATCGCTGCAATTCAGCGTGTAAATAACAACATTTGAGGGGAAGTTTCGTGAAAGCCGGGGGGATTTTACCACAAAATAGCACAACGGTTCTATTTGTTGATTATTTATCTTTGAAGTTTCAAAACAAATCTAATTAAATTCTAATCAGATCAATAGATGTTTAGAGATTTCATAAGGCCTATTAATCATCATTTCCTACCATCTTTGCACGGTTGTAAGAGGAAGTTACTTTCGCGCATGCGTTTAAAGTAGATTCCGCTCTTCACAAAACACAAAAGAAGTTACAAAAGTAGTCACAGGAAATTAAGCATTTTATTTCAAAATGAGTGCTAATAGTGATCCCAAACATGAAAATGCGACAGAAGAGGTTGTTTCTAAAAATAAAGACAACAAGGAACCAGAAGAAAAATTAGAGGTTACTAATTTAGAGTCTGTTGCTTGGTTTTTTTTTTTTAAATGGAGAGAAACAGTAAAGGACTAACTCTCACTCTCCTCATGATTCGGTCAATTCAATTCAATATTAAAGGAGCTCATGATTCGGTCAATTCAATTCAATATTAAAGGAGCTAAAAGTAAAAGTAAATCGCTAATATTTGGGACCAAGAAATTTACACGAATCGGTCACAATGCATTAAATTATCTGAATGTATATAATCTGAATGGGCCGACATCTTTTTATTTTGAAGATGCCAGTGGTGGGTCGGCCCTGTGAGCAGACTGTTTTTGTCATGGATATTTTGTTCATGGTTCTATCTAACATAGTATTTTATTTAGTATCAGTATCAAATTCTCCTTTGAAAATATTTATATTGCCCTTATTTATAATTATATCCGAAATATATTTTATCCAGACATTTAACAGCCTATTTCATTACTGGAAATGAAATCAAATTATCGTTGTAGAAGTGAGGTCGCACTTGTAAATATCAGCACACTCCCAGAATATTATTTCACCATTTTAATCAAGTGTGGAATAAATGAGTCGTGTGAGTTCCGATAGTATGTCTTACTTACTGTCCTATTTGTTTTGATCCGATATTGAATACACATGCATAATCCGGTATATTATATTCCTTTAATGGAGACATCCAAACACGGTGTATATTACTAAACTAGGTCAGTCCATGATCTACTGTACTGTCATGAATCCAAGAATAAATATTCATGTGATATAAATTCCTTTGTCTTGTAAAAATGAAATTGAAAAACTAGAGTTGAAAATTCCATGAAAGCCTAACTACTGGTAACATTATAATTCCAGCGACGTAGAATGAGTGGCTTTTCCCGCCATTCTCTCTGTTTCGCGATTTGATAGCAGACTTAGTATCAGGTATATTTCAGTTTACTACTGTACTGGAGAACCAAGTCTTCGAAATTAAATTACGTGCAATATGTCATATAGGAAGAGTAACAACAACTTTATCGTTCCATAAATATAATAGGCTATCGTAACTTGGACATTAGGTCAGTTTAATAATGATAAAGAATGACATGTCTTTTCTGCCAAACAGCACTGGTAGTTTCCTTTCATTTTGAAGAGGTCACAGTTCCACACATCATGATGAATGAAACAAATCAAAGTATTGTTGCTACCAGACAGTAAATTTAATAAGTTTGTTAATCATTGTTTTGTAAGACCTTTTATAGTTCCATTTCATTTCATTTATACACACAATATTTTCTGTTAATTTTCGGAGAATATGAATAGCCATTTTGATCTTCAGATTTCTATATGTGAATAGAATTTCGATATATGTTGTCATTACTATATAGTAGACCTACATATACCGTAATCACTAAGACGTTTACAAGTGAATATTTCTTATTATTATTACAGAAAAAATAAATTTCAAGCCTGGGGTGGAATGATTTTTTTTTTCTATACAGAAATATAAACATTAAATCCTTCAAAAGTTAAAATTATAATGTGAACAGTCAATCAATATTGAATACATATTTGAATTTTAAACATGTCCCAAATGGCTGTAGAACTAGACACCTACGGAACTTAAAAATTCAAGGGGGTGGGGTAGTGTATGTGTGTTTTATTAATATACTGAGAGCCGTAGAAAACGCATCACTTAGTTTTTCGTATAACAAAATGATCCTGTAAACAACCAAAAGCACGACAAAGATGGTTAATTGTCAGTAGAGCATGCGTCCTCCACTCGCTCTTACGCACTCTGTGCAGCACAATTAATTGTCGTACTTTTGGTTTTGACCCCTCTGACTTTGTACCCTTGATTACAGATTAAACATCCATAAGTGTACAAATGTCTTGTTATTGATGTGTTCCCATTTGAATATTGTTCACAATAAGAAGCGAAGCAAAATAAATAAGATATGTTTACAGGATCATTTTGTTATACGAAAAACTAAGTGATGTGTTTTCTATGGTGCTCAGTATATTTGATAGAAGAAGCCCATCTTTTCATGGTAAGATACCGTAAGGTGATTTAGAATTATTGAGCAAAAAGTCGTGTTTGCAATGTCGAGAACTGCGGATTATACCGAGTTGAAGACTAGACTAGTTTAATACAATAGATTATGAAGATTTTTAATTCACTATGTGATTCCTGTAGCCTAGATCATGGTTTTGAGCACCATTTGTAATGACCATAGACTAAAATCCCAGAAGATCAATTCATTTAATACCGGTAATTAGAAATGGCTGATTCACCCCCCACCCCCAAATGGTGTAGAATGGTCAAGGCAGACAAAAATGACCTCCGTTTAGTTTGGACTGTTCACAGATTTCCCTGAACAAAATGCTTAGAAATTACAGTAAAATATATAACATTTAATACAAATCACTTTGTACACACTCATATAACATTGACGTGTGAAAGTACATGTATTTTCGTCCATTTTAATGTGTGTACTGTATGACTAGTGAGTACTAGTACTGCATGAGTGTAAACTGATTTTAATATACATGCAATTCCTAATGAATTTTGTTCATCAAAATGAGTGTAGACCTTCACAGACACTGGTTATACTTACCAGTATAATTTGTTTGTCTTTATGTAACAACATACATACCAAATGTTATTTATTTTTTATATGTTACAGGTGCATTCAGCCAATAGTTGGGAAACTGCTGAACTTGGTGATGATAAAAGGAAAAGTAAATTTCTACGATTAATGGGAGCAGGAAAGGTATTTATTCTAACAATAAAATTTAGAATTCAGTGGATTTTAATACTTACTACAGCCCCTACAGTAGTAATCTGTAGTTTTGTTATTAGTGGTTTAAAAAAGAGAGAAAATTTATTCTAATGAGGTTTTATGCCTAACATAATTTGTGATAAGTGACGCACATGTATTTAAATGCTTACTAACTTATTAATCAGTGAAGATCCAGACACACACCAGCCAGTGCTTTTGCTATGAATTTTCATCACATCTGTGATCCCTCATTCTCTGAATTTGAGAAAACTTCTACTCTGACAATAATCAGCTTGTATAATATTTGCTATGGATCCACTATGATTATTCATTATTGTCTCATTGGTACATTTGTTTTTTTGTTTGAAAATGACTTGTGAAATCTGGTTGAAACGTTGCAGTGTAATGTACATGGTGATTGTATCCCTACCAAGTATTCTACGTACATGTAGTATCATATTATAAATCAATTGCTATAAATGCCTCTCAAGGATTAGATTATTCTGTGATCATGTATTTTTATTTTTTCAGAAAAAAGATCACCATGGGCCAATTGTAATAGGTGATCATTCTACATCACATGGAAGAGAAAGTAAGACCTAGTAATTTATGCCACAGCAAAATCAATGCATTTCACACAACCTTAAACCTGCAATATATTAAAATAAAACCTTAAAATAGATGGTATCTATAAACAGACCTACCTTGTTAAAGAATAATCTTATAATTCACTATTACCAGTTGAGAAGTTGGCAAAAATATCATTTTCAACTTCAAATTAAAACGTTTGAAGATAGCTATTGCATGGGGGAGGGGGACAAGGGAGGTAATTGTGTTATTATTTCCAATGTGAAAGATGTTTAAGTGTGGAAAATAATGCCTATGATTGTATAATAAGTTGACAACCTATTGAGCAAAAGACATAGAAATAAATATGTTTTGACTTTCTTAGAAAATATGAAATTGCTGCTTTAACATCAGATTAATTTCAGTACTCAGAAATCGAGCATATCATGAAACTATTATTATTGTTTGCTAGCTATTAATGACTATTAACTTACCAAATTGACTTCTGTGAATTTTACAACTCGCAACATTTTATGTGTGGACATTCAGGCAATAAATGTTGTAAAATGATATTTGAAAAAGGCACTTTATTTTTAAATCAGTTGACTTGTTAACGATTATTTGTTTTATTCATTCACATTTAATGTCTTCACCTGTCGTGGTTCCCCATTGTCAGTGATGCTAGACAGATGGCCTGGCAGGGACAACATATAGTCATTCAGATAGGACAAGAAACAAAAGCCCCATATACCCACTGAGGTGCACGTTAGAGATCGCTAGGTAGTTGGAGTTGGAAATAAGAGTAGGCTTTAGTGTCACTGTCCAGCCAAATTTCCCTCATGGCACACTGTATGGCATATGCCAGTTTTCATTAGAAGAACAATAATAATTAAACCACATTTTATAATTCATTTCCTTTCTAAATATCTGTAATCGATCACCTTAGATTTAGGAATATATATTATTTTTTTTCAGAGCAAGAAACAGAAAAAATTACTACTGAGTTAGAATTACAGTTTCGACAGGGGTTAGATCATAAATTAAGTGGTGGTGCAAGGTCTCATCTCGGTTTGGGATTCCAAGACATCTCTCCACCTGTAGAGCCAGCTGCACCAGTATCAGAGAAAAATACAGACACTGTGAATAAAATGGAACCAGAAAAAAGAAAATTTGAGGAAAAAGTTGAAAATGAAGACAATAATAAACCATCAGCTGAAAAGAAAATGAAATTTGTGAAATCAAGTTCCTGAATTTTCAATAATTAATTGGATATTTTTTAATCAAGACTATCATGAAGCCAAATGATAATATTAAAAGAAGATTAGGAATAGTGAAAAATATCAGATTTTTTCTGATGGCTATTTTGGTGGTTGGTAGCAGTACAGTATGTCCAAACAATATCTGCTTTTTCACACCTACATGTACAGGTTATATCTTCCATGGTAACTATTGATGTTTTAAGGTGGCTATTCCCTGTATTAACCTTCTATAAAATCATCAGGGGTTGATATTGAGGTACATGTGTGGTTTAATAGTCGAGAGCGAGACATTAAGTAATAATATATGTTAATACTGCGCGAGCCCTTCGTCGAGTGTTGCTTCAATATAATTACACAATGTCTTTAGCTCGAGACCATTAAACAAATTAAGATCAGACTCTATCCAGCACATGCTTTTCAATGAAATATGTCAAGCGAGTCAAATATTTCATTTAGTGTAGATAATGTACGATTGGCAAGTTGCCTGTACATTATTGTAAATAATGGTACGCCTACATCAAAGGATGACGTCACATCTGTATTTTAAATAATATTCACCTCCAGTAACGAAAAGTGTTATGAATTTCATGTGCACAAGGTAAGCAGTAGTTATTGGATAACTTGGACTTATCCACGTGCACAGATTCCTTGAGATGATATAATTTGTGTGTATAAGTGTATATAAGTCAGATATCAACCTTATTCCACAGTAATTAAACCTGCGAAATCCACACTTAGATATTTATTTCGAATAACATTCAGAAAAGCGGTTGCTATCTACTCCACAACCATTTATAATCTGTGTAAATCAGATATCAAACTTATTTCACAGTTATTCAAAATAAAACCTGTTAGCTCCACCCATAGATTTTTATTTTGAATAACATCCAGGAAACTGGTTGCTATCTACTCCACAACCATTTTTCATCAGGAGTCGCCAACCACCAAAATATCTATGAAAATAGTATCTGACATTGTTAACCTGTTGAAATTATTCTAGTTACAAACACTCCTCATTAACCTGTGTTCATGTGTCTGTGTATCAAAACATTGTAGAATAACTTTGATTTTTTCATTTTATGAGTCTCCATATTCATCCACAACATATGTTCATGATAAAGGCTTTTCATAAAGTGGCGGACTGCTAAAATCTCATTGAGAAATGCATTAGGATTTTAACACTGATTTTGGAGACAAAATTTAAATTCTAATTTTCCATGTACTTGTATTTGTTTCAGGTTAAACTGGCTCCTCTCTTGTTTTAGTTTTAGCAATACCCATGAGATTTTTCATATTTTATGATTGGAACGTATTGTTGTCATTGCATTGATTATGTCTGATAAATAACAATAAAATTGTTATTTGCATGAACTGTGTAAGGTCTATTCAATTCAATTACTAGTTCACTTTCAAGGGTGTGAGTCATGTGGTAGGGCACACTAATCCAGAACCCTGTCGTCAGAATTGCCAAGGGTGACATCTGCTGTTCTCACGGTCTGCTTGTACATATGGGATCAAAAAGCAAGGTCAATGCAATGCATGTTTAATTTATGTGCACTTAAAAGAACCCTTGGCAGTGGGAATTCGAAGAAGATTATATTGGCAACAATGTTGTACCAAGAAAATTCTCCCCTGTAGCATTCATTGCATACATGTAGGTACCTTTGAAATGAAATGTAAATTGACTGCCAAAGTACTGTTTTAACAAGATCTTAAATCTCCATTCAGTTCCATGATTTTACAAAGATGATTTTTGTAATTAGCATTTGTTACCTTAAAGAGAAGCATTAGTTCTTAGTTATGCACTTAGTTATGTTCAGTATTTAATTTTACATGATCTGACATAAATGTTATGTTTTTCACTGCTTTTTCATCTGACCATGTCGTAATGCTCATAGGGGAGGCGAATGGTTAGCGTGTGTGCGCCGCACCATAAGGTCTGTCATTGAATCAGTCGTTGAGTCAACCGGCATGGTTTTGGAATTACCGGTATTGAAATAAAATTGAACCCCATATGAGTCTTGAAATGACTATATTGTGGATGCTTCAAAGCCAAAAATTCTCATCCTATCATTAATGTTTATGTTCACAAGATGAAGCTTATTGATTTTTGCTTAAAAAACTCTTGTGAATGCCCTTGAGATTAAGGATATCATATGATTGACTTGTAATTGATAGAAGGAAAAAACTAAGAGCCTATCAAATTTGAATATTTCTCATGTTGTTCCCCTTGATCAGTCTATAGTGTCTTATAAATGCTCCAATTACATACTAAAGAATTGTGACAGCCTCTATGGACTGCTGGGATGACATGTTTCAGTGCATGGCAACCCATTAAATAAATAAAATAAACAAAAATAAGATTTTGCAGGAACTTTTATTATGATGTACCATATCCATAATAGGTACATAGTATTGGCTCGATATTTCAAAAGTCTAAATCTAATTACAATTTACCAAGTTATGTCTTTTATATGTTTTGTCACAGAATGGTTTGAATTTTTTCTCACATTCATGCTCAATTTTACATTTCTGTCACAGTTAAAAATCATCACAGCACACAGACCTGAGCACAGGTAAGCGACTTAACACAAAATTGCTTAGGCCACTGGTAATATTTAAATATGGATCGAGTAGATATATTTCAGAGTTTATGTTACAACACCAAAAGAATTTATATTTATCATTTTCAAGAAGAGATCAACAGTGGCTTGGTGAGTAACATGTTGGCTAACTAACCTTGAGGTTCCCCCTTTTAGTCTTTCTGATGGTACAAAAAACAAAGTCCTGTGTACACATTGGCATGCATTTAAATGACCCCTTGACAGATGGAATATGAAATTAGAGTCGACCATAGTGCAGCTTTCCAGGCAAATTTCCCTTATAAAACACTGATAGCGTATGTCTTTCTTCATTTACCCAGTCTGTGTAGGACATTTAGCACCATTCCATTTAATTTTAATGATAATTTTGATATAATTTATCACATTTTAGAATTTTCTCACCTCAGAGAGTTAAACACAAAAGAAAAAACATGTCTTTTTCTTCACAAATATTTGATCACATTTTGCAACGTGCCTCGTATCAGACTTTTATGCAAAGCTGAAATACAAAATATCACATAATCTCTCCCCCCCCCCTCCAAAAAAAAATTTCCTAATCATAAAATATTCCATTTTCCAGTTCTGTTATAATGGGTTAGACATTTATGAGCCATTCTACGTATTTTTGTATCTGGATCGTGGTTAAATGATTCCAGGGCTTCAGCAATTTTATCTTCTAAATGAGCTGGACTACCATCACAAATTGTGTGTAAAACTTGTTGTCGAACATCTGCATTTTCATCATGGATCATTTCAAACACTCGGTTCCAGAAATCTTCATGGTCCTTTTTAACACGACATGGACACATCTCTCGTAAAGCTCGCTTTCTGACTTGAGGATGTTCATGTTTCGTTAAGTCAATTATGGTTTCGATCGTTGTCGTTTCTTTACACATTCTTAAAGCAGTAGAGTATTTTTCATTTGCCATGTTGATAAATTTATATCTGAAATGAAACAGTTGAATATGAAATAAAAAAATTGGATTTAAATGTACATTTCAGCTAATTTAACTAGATTTGAATGATAAAGTAAAAAGGTAGCACATGTATGCATATAAAATTAACGAAAACATTTTTTTAGAGAACATTATGCATACAACTATAACTACTGGAAAATAAAAAAATTGGATTTAAATGTACATTTCAGCTAATTTAACTAGATTTGAATGATGAGGTAAAAAGGTAGCACATGTATGCATATAAAATTAACGAAAACATTTTTTTAGAGAACATTATGCATACAACTATAACTACTGGAAAAGTACAAATTCGGCGCAATTTTAAATGCTCTTGTCTTGGAAAATCAGATAAAAGAAAGAAAAAAAATTATCCAAGCTAACGATCGATTTCATACCTGGTAAATTTTCTTTAAAAAACAAAAACAACTCTTTTCTTCTAATTTTATCTAAACTAAAACAGTAGAAATAGTCATCGTGCTGGTAGACTCCGGTTATGAATATAAAAATAATGCAGAACCTCCCGTCGTATTTATAACGAAGATCTACTTTTCGTTGTATTGTGAAATATATTTCTGTTAGTTATAATTAGATTTCATGCAACAGATTATTTCACCATGGACCGATATTTAGTACACTTTTCTAGAAAAATATATTTTCCACGAATTGTGCAATAAATAATAAACGAATGGGTTGCTACTTTCACTTTTGTTGTTATTACATCACGACTCGATTATCCAGCCGGAAGATATGTACACTGGTACAATCAAGACTGCAATGAAAGGTAACTCTAAAATTGTTTACTTTGTTTTCGGTGAAATACTTGTATTTTTTCTTGAAAGTAAGTATACAAAATATACAAACTGTTATTTTAAACAACACTGATATTGAAACAGCCGTCAACTTTAAATCAAATCTCTGGTCTTAATTTGCAAATGGAAAAAGGATCAACAATACTCATACAAGCAAAGCCAATAGGCCTATACAGTTGGCAAAAGCTTGAAATAATGAATAAAAGAAACTAGAAAGGCAACGATTTTATTTAGTTTTTCTTCTCGATTTGCATCTCATCTAGTATTGGTTACACTTATTAACTCTTTTATGAAATACATTTTGATGAATTTTAGCGATATTTTAGTAATAATTCTTAATGATTTTAGCAGTTGCTATTATTAAACACAATGATGATCTAAGTCTAAAGAGCTTGTTCATTATACTATAATTATAGTTCAGCTCTGAACGTAGGTCTCATTACACTCACCAGTGCTACGTTCTGGTCCCGTGCCCTTCAATACATGTCAAAACTGGAACCCGCCCCAGTCAACTTTACTGGGCAACTTTTTACTGCTAAATGGCCGCGTGTCAGTCCATGTGAACGCCTGAACAATGTAGTATGACCGACACAACACGCTGTTAAAAAAAAAAAATGTGTCCGTCTTCTGGACCACATCGCCGTTGCCATGGATAGGGTAACAGCGTGTTGTGGTTCTAGTGAGCAAAGTCTTATTTTCTCACAAAGATGTTCATTACAATCATTTTTGAAGGTAGCAGGTTCAATCAGTATTGGCTGAGAAAGTTCCTCAGGATTTTACGGTATGGTCCCTAGCTAGTTTTCCCCCATAGGCCCATGTCAGGGATGCATGACTGAGAGAGCCTGATATGGACAGCTGTCTAGTCATTTCAGATGGGACGAGAAAACAGAGGTCCTGCATGTACACTTTGGTGTGCACGTAAAAGATTCTTTGGCAGTTGGAATTTGTTATTAAAATAGGCTGCAGTGCCACTGCCCAAGCACACCCAACCAAAAGTTCCATCATACACACTGCATGGCATATGCCCATCTTCATTAGCCAAGTCAGAGCAGACTAGGATGCACACTTCGTTAAACCCCATATTATTTCAAATTCTATCATTTTTGAAATGTTTACCCTATTAAAAGAGAGAAAAATAGGTAGGCTAGGCATACAGGTAATCCTGTTTGGAATTTAATACATATGCATAATTTGTAGGGCCTCACTAACTATAATTGCAAACCTAAAGAGCATTTGGAAAATACTGCTCACCCTTTCCATTCTGAACCATATTTCTTCATGAAATTAGGTATACATGTACCAACTGATATTATGAGCCAGCATTTAGAGATGATGGATAGAGCCATTTTAATCGTTGATAGTCCGAATTGATGTACATGTATTATAGACGACATTGTGGCGTGCTCATAATGGGAAACCTCCCATACTTTCTGGATTAAGCATTTCATATTCACAATATCCGGATTGTGCCTTAATTTCCTTTGTCCTTGAATATAAGTCTTCTTTATCTGTTAATGGATGCGAGTGTTTGGTCTTTGGGCGAGGAAAACTTTTGACTCTTTCAAAGAGCTCAAGGATAAGGGGAGGTAGTCGGCTTTACCGGTATTTCTAGAGACTGGGGTAGTAATTGTAGAGGCAGCTATATCAGACAATGAATAAATGAAAGCATGTGCTGTATTATACTGATAAATTTATAATATTTTTCTAATTTTTCAGAAATGTAATTATAAACTTCAATACAAGTTACAAGATTTAATGGTGTTAGGATAGTAGGGTGAGAAAAACTAAGAATTAAATTGAAAATATGGCTAATAGAAATAACATTCCATTAAAGTCCCCAGTGACTCAGAAGTACGAGTTTGGCCCATGGCAATTAACATCAACTAAAAGTCACATCTTAAAATCGGAAGGACCAGAAAGAGAAAGGTATAGTAATACAAATTCATACTGATATAAAGTCACATATCAATTGGCTTAACCAACTGACATTGAGAAATGGAAATAAACATCCAATAAATACAAACCAGGTCATTTTGAAGTTTACATATGGTATAAATATATTTCAATAATTTGCATAGATTCCTTAAATATATCTGTATGAACTCTGTTACTTTCATTTTGTGTATTTTTCAGGTTTGATAAAACATTAGAACTACCTCAAGTACCCGAGATGGTTTTTGCTGAAAATATTTTACGCTTAGAACATGCAGATGGTTTTGGCGTGGAATTTAATGCTTTAGATGCTTTAAAAAGAGTTGATGCTCATAATGATCCTTTACAAGTGGCTGTTGCTAAAGCATGGCAAGAAGCAAGGTAAACAAATATACGGTACACCAACTTCTTATAGTCAACAAGAGTTGGAGCCTATGAATATCTCTATAAATGTACAACCTACCAAAGTCAAAAACAAAGGTCTCAATAACCTCCCTTTATCCTCAAGCTTTTTAGAAAGAGTCAAAAGTTTTTCTGTCCTAAGACCAAACACTTGTATCCATTAACAGCTAAGAAGACTGGAATACACATGTCTTATTCAAGGGCACAGGTAATTAAAACACAATTCAGATAATTTGAAAATGAAATGGTTAATCCAGAAAGTAGGAGAGGTTTACCATCATGAGCATGCCACAATATTACCCAATGAATTAGGACTATCAACCATTAAAATGGTTGTACCCATCTTTGAATCTTTAGCCCGTTGCTAATCAATTTGATATAAAGTAGCTAATATTTTGATTTGCACAAATGCTAATCATAGAGTTTGCTTCTGTTATTTCCCAAATGGACAATTTCTTTTCCATCTTTATAATTGTAAAAAGTTGTTAACAGTTTATGACGATTTTTCAAGATTTCTTCACTAGCTTAGTCACAGTCATCTACATGTAGTTGTATCTATTTATTACTTCCAAAAGTGAAGTTTTAGTGCCATCTTTATTCCTCTTGGCATAGATATTAATGAATATATAACAAAAGTAAGCCGCCCCCGTCACACACAGCATCCATCCCAATAAGTGTATAGAGTTTCTCTGGGTTTTCCAGCATGGTTTTTCCCCTGTCAGTGGTGCAGGATGAATAACGAGCCAAAGACAGTTGCTAGTCACACCACTGCCGGCCCACTGCATTGTCCCCATCTTTATTAGTGTAGTTGGTGGAGAAAAGTACAAAGTGGGCAAATTTTTACCCCTTAGCACTCTCTGTGACTGCTGCTCTTTTTCAACAAAACTGCTCCAATTCATATGCCCATCTTCATTAGCAAAGTTGGGTTAGAAAAGTAAGATTTCAAACCCCATTTCATTTAATTTCAGCTTACTTTTGCTGTTTTATTTGTTACAGGTCTGATTGTGAACATATAAAAAATGTAGTAAAACCATTTGATTGGACGTTTTCTACAGATTATAAAGGCACTGTGTTTGGAAATATAAAAGTAAACTTTTTTATGTAGAATTAATCACTAAGCTTTTTATTATGTATTAATAACAGTTTATACATTAAAATAGTAACAACAGTCTTTAGACTAAAATACTTACAACATCATTGACACTGAAATAATGGCATCAGTCTTAACATTAAAATTATTACAGCAGTCTTTATATTAAAAAAAAATCAACATTATTTACACTGAAATAATGACAACAGTCATTATATTAAAATAGTGCATAAATTTTTTGTCTTTTGAAATATGTTAACAATTTGGCCTATTGTGCCTTTAATGTTGTATTTCCAAAATTGGTGATTCACAAAGTGACACACTGTTTGTAAAGAGAACTTATCACTACAAAGTCATGTCTACTTGTGTTAATTAACCAGGTAACACATACAATTGAACATGTCGTTATTGCTGTCACTACAAAGGCCGCTCGAAAGTATTCTGGCGCGCAATTCGTGTGCCAATGTCGAAATGTTAATTTTGTCTTAAATGTTGGATATCAGAAGTTTATCAATGTTGATTGAAAATAACTAATAATTTGTGTGTTTGCAGGGTTGAAGACTGGATGATGTTAGATTGGCATCTTGCATTCTTTAAAAGACCGCCTGCTTTAAACAACCACTTAGTCCCAAATGCCATATCCATAATAAGTTGACATGTATTAGATAGTCACCTGAACTTAAAGGTCATCTTTGATCCACCCCTTGGATGGCTGCATATAAACAGTGATCATACAATCTTCATGGAGAACTTTTATAAAATAGTTAAAATTATGTTTCAGATGGAATCAACAACAGAGAGAATAGATTTAGAAAAGTTAAAGAGAAGAGACCAGATCATGTTTTATGATGATTTTTTGTTATTTGAAGATGAATTATCTGATAATGGTAGTTCTATGTTAAACTGTAAAATAGTAAGTTAAGTTATCTTAATAATTGTTTTCATTTTTAAAGGGGGATGGCCAGATTGCTTGATTGTGTGTGCTTTAGTTCATAATGTCTGTGTCCTTAAGTCATCTGGTGTGGTTTCATTCTGTATCTATAATTGCCGGTACCTCATGGGTTTTGTCCCAAGACCCCCATGTGGAAGCAAGTTATTCAAATACAATTTGGCAATATTTTTCATGGTATAATCTATGCTAAGATGTACTCAAATTGCATTATGAGAGATGAGATGAAGTGTTGAGAGTTCTCGCCATAACAGAGGAACTTGTTGAAACGTAATGAGATATAAACCTAGTTATTGTTTTCCATATTAATTTCTGATATCTATCATATCTTCAATTACAAATGCCTTATAAGGATTTCAAGTTAAAAATCAGATAACCTTAATAGAATATGCTGAAAATTAAAGTCAAATTGCTCCACTCTGAACCAAGGTAATATCTTTTGAATTATCAGCTAACTTTGATCATCATTACTAAGTCTTGATTATCCATTTTTACGTTTAATTATTTTTTTTTAAAGAAATGTGCTTCAATCTTCTAAATATTGCAGGCTAGCTATGATATTGAGAGTTTTTTATGGTCTGGAAAAATTGGTTAATATGTAGATAACATTTCAGGCTTAAAGAAAGACATGTAATAGGCAGATTTAGATCTTGCAGAATGTTTGTTAATTAACATTTCATTAAGAAAACAAAACCAAAATATCAGTGGTTGATTATCTCTTGGTTAGGAATCAAACGGTATAAAACTGCCAAATGTGGCAAAATGCTGTCAGTATGTCTATGCTGTTAGGGGTTTGACACAATGGTGACTGTCTGTTGATAATAAATAAGTTTTATACATAAGATATGGTGTTATATAAGCCTGTTGGTAATAAGCTTTATATATCAGATATGGTGTCATATCACTCTGTTGGTAATCAGTTATTCTCAGTTATATATGATATGGTGTTATATCAGTGTTGGTAATGAGTTTTATATAAGATATGGTATTATATATCACTGTGTTGGCAATATGTTTTGTATATAAAATATGGTGTTATATCAGTCTGTTGGTAATGAGTTTTATCTACAGATTATTAAGGACACCTAGATTATAACAGGGAAATATATTGACATATTAATTTTAAAGATTTGAATAAAATGCTGGGATTGTTTCCCGACATAGATATATATTTGAGAACGTCAGTGGTGTTCATTATATTCGTCTATGGTAATAAATATATACCTGCAGATTATATTGTACACCTAGATAAAAACAAAGGTTCAGGGTATCTGTTTATAACTAGCTCTTTATAAACAGTTTGTCTTGCTTTTGACATTTCAGTATTAAATGTTTCTCATGGTAAGGTTAATTGAGCAAAAAGGGAGAATGAACATGTGCATACAAAATTAGGGGAAAGCAACTCTCATCTGGTTAGTATTTTTAATGGATTGTCTTCATTTGGTGTGAGCATTGTGATCATTATATGATAAAGTTTATGTCTGTTTCTGCTAGAGCAGTACTTTCCTGTTTTTCAAAAAATGACAGGAAACGGTTATAACTTGTATGAAAGAAAGCGTGGATGTTTTCACAATCATTGATTGAAGAAATGCATCAAAGGGTTAAAAACAAATATGGTGTTCTATCAGTGTTAGGTGATAAGTTTTGAATATAAAATATGGTGTTATATCAGTGTTAATAAGTTTTATATATGAGATATAGTGTTATTTCAGTCTGTTGGTAATAACTTTTATATATACCAGGAATTCTTGTATTTAAGCCCTGGGCTTCATTTCGAATTTGAACAGGTCAGTGATACAAACATTTCTTCTGAAATTAAGCCCAGGGCTAAAATTCGAAAAGAGGAAAAATTTAAAAAGATTTGGGTTCTTTTTATAATTGTCACATTTGGTGTCTAAGATGTCACCTGCAATTTGAGTCCAGTGAGTTTTAAAAATGTAAAACTCTCTCATAGCGCTAACAGTATAATGCACACCAATTCAACGAGACTCCATCTCAACAGATATGGTTTGAAAATTTAGAACAGAGAACACTTTGAAATAAATTTTAAATTTAACCCAGGTGCTTAAATTCAAAATTTAAACTCGTTATTAAGCCCTTGGTCTTAATGTCGGGAAGGCTTAAATACAAGGATTCCCAGTATGATATGGTGTTTTATCAGGGTTGGTAATAGGTTTATAGGGTGTTATATCCGTGTTGGTAATAAGTTTTATGTATTAGATATTGTTATATATCAATGTTGGTAATAAGTTTTATACATAACATAGTGCTGGTTATAAGTTTAAAGATATGGTGTTATATCATCATGTTGATTTAATAGTTTTATGTACATGTATAAGATATATCAGTTTTATATATAAGATGTGGTGTTATATCAGTCTGTTTGTAATAAGTTTTATCTACAGATTATTAAGGGCACCTAGATCATAACAGGGAATGTGCCGACATATTATTTACAGATTTAAATAAAATGATGCGATTCTTTCCCTACATAGATATATATTTGAAATCATCAGTGGTGTTCCTAATATCTGTCTATGGTAAAAATATTTACCTATAGAATAGAGTGGACACCTAGATAATAACAACGGATCAGGGTAACTGTTTATTACTAGGTCTTTATAAATAGTTATTAGACTTTGAACATTTTAAGGATTAAACATTACTTATGATAAATTTAACTAACTGTCAAAATAAAAAACTTGTGCATAGTAAATTTCGGGAAAGTAACTCTCATCGTCGCCTTTTTCAGTGGCTGTAAACAAGTTCTTCATTTAATAACTTAATTTAAAAATCGATAATCAAGACTTTGTTTATTATCTTAACTATGAAACTTGACAATCAAGACTATAATTGTGAAAACTATAAAGACTGATAATTTCACTCAGAATAAGTAAATTTGACTGAAATATTCAATATATTCATTTTTCATTATCTATTTTTCAGCTATAACACCAAGAACAGATTCAACATTATTATCTAAATCTTACATAATGCAATAATGATTTATATTATGTTTTATATTTTTAGAGAGTAATGCCTTCCAGTTTTTTTATATTATTGCGATTTTATATGAGAGTTGATGATGTCATAGTTCGAGTGAATGATACAAGAATTTATTACGAGGTAACTAGAGTAGATGAACTGAGCCATTGTCATATATATATACATAGTCTTGATTACTCCAGTTGAAATTGTCTGCCTTTCAATTACAATATTGTTCTGTATAAAAAAGTGTCAATAATAGGGCAGTGCCAATGTACTGATATATATATAGATTATTAGCAATGGGTTACTGTTAAACTTTTGCTTGGTAAAGCTACTCGTAAGAGTATTGAAATGTTCTATGAAATTTATTTGTAATAACCCAAGTAGTAGCAAGCTCTTTGCAGTACATTGTTCAATATATTCAAGCTACACTGCTGTATCACTCCCTGTGATTGTGGGCTTGCAATGGTGAATAATAAACCTTATTTCTCTCCATCAATAGGATGATTTAAACCTGATTTTTGTCAATTATATTACAGATTGAGAATAATTATATTTTAAGAGAATACAGCAGCAGAGACAAACAAATGAAAGAAATAAAGGTAACATATTAAGGGCTCAGTAGTTCAAAAAAGATGAAAAACTTACTTGCGTTCTATAAATTGGTAGTGGACATAAAATGTCTCTGTGTAGAATTTAAAAAGGATTTCTGAAAATAACATCCAGAATTTGACAGTCTTTTTGCATTGATTAACTTGTGGAAAATTTTATATTTTCCAACGAAATGAAAATGACACAAAAAAGAAATGAAATGGGGTTTAACGTCCTACTCTTTTCACCTAATCTGGGCTAATGGAAGACGGACGGGCATACGCCATACAGTGTGCTATGAGGGAAATTTTGCCCGTCAGCAGTGCTACAGCCTACTCTTATATCAAATTCCAACTGCCAAGGGATCTTTTATGTGCACTCCAATGTATACACGGGACCTCGGTTTTTCATACCATCCTTGTCAGGCCCTCCTTCTGCATCACTGACTTGCGGAAATCACGCAAGAAAATCGAGATGAACTTTCTCGGCCAATGCAGGGATCGAACACCTGAACCAGCGCCTTGTCCACTTAGCCACCGTGACCCCAGAAAAAAAATGACACACATAGACCAACATAGACCTTAAATATGTATTATGTTATATTTAGATAATGGACTGTCTGTTCTTTCTATAATAGTTCAAAAATAGATGATAAAAAAATGAATACATATGTATTGAAAATTTCATTCAAATTATTTTTTTTTTGAGTGAATTGATAAGTGTTTGAAATGTGGGGTAGATTGTTTATTATCGTAGCAACAGATAAAATTTTGAAACCGGCAAGTGTTGTAATATATTAAAATATCGGCCATCCGATGGTCCACAGAGTTGATTATCAGCTTGTCATGTGAATTAATGTTTAAATGATAGTTTATATAAGATATAAAGTCAAAATAAAGACCTGTATTACTCGGATTTAGCTCTTCTATAATGCATCTTTAATTTGTTTTAATTTCTATTCCAGGCCCCAATTAATGTAATCACAGACATGAATCAAGTGGGACCTCATTTGACATTAAGGGAAGAACAAATAGAAAAATTGATTTTTCCTACGAAAGACCTGGTAGATAATAATGTTAGCTGATATATCATACACCTGAAACCTGATAAAGACAACTTGAGAACTCAATAAAACCACAAAATACCTACGACAAAATCACTGATCGACTACTATATTATTTTGAAAGTAGAATCTTTAAAATAGTTGAATATGTAAAAGAAATATCATTCAAAACTGGTTCATTTCCAGTCAGTATTTAGAAGGATATGATGAATTTAAAATTTCATAAGATTTGGTTTCCTCTGCTGATGATATCAACAAGCCAGTGTCACCTATAAGTATCGGGTATGATATTTCGATGGTCCTCTCTATAATCCAACGTATTCAAGCCAGGAGATTATCTACTGTTGATATTTGGGTTTTATTTGCTTGATTAATAAATCAATAATAAAAAGACGATCAGCAGCTTTAAGACAAGGAACTCTTTCATTTAGGTAAAAAACAAAAAAAAAAGGCAAATCCGTTAATGTGTAACAAAATTGATTTTTTATTTTTCACCCAAATCAAAGAAGTTGGTTGTTTCCTGATGGTGTGAGACCCATGTGAGAATCCTGGTGAAACTATGTGTTTTTGGTAAAATTTCAAGTTTACAGAACTAATTTTATCTGTAAAGGCAGCTTTTATAGAAAGTGTTCATTTGAAGACAGCAACAATGTCTAAATAAATTACCTGTCTTCATTAGCCGGGTCAAAGCAAAAAAATTTGTCTTTTTCCTTAAAGAAAATTTAATTGTGACTCAAAAATGAAATTTGTCAAATTCTGTACTTATATGTATCACATAATAAAACTTGTAGTAAATCATGTATTCATATTTACCATGGTTACATGAGCTCAACTAGGGAGAAAAAATTAGCCAGACAGAAGTGTTTCTATAGCCCTGTTGACTCTTGGCTGCGATAAGCGTGGTGTACTGGGCCGTGATAAATTTCAAGAAATTGACCCGTTTACAATACCGGTATCGGAACCGTGCCAAGCACGCCAAATGTGGGATTTTTCACAGAAAAGTTAATTTCGATCCCTAAGCAAGTTACCCAATTGAAAACAATTATGGCGGTTGATTAAGGTACCTTTAGCCATTCTGACAGAACTGATGACAAAGCTGTCAAAGTTCGCGGGGGAAAAGGTCAAGATTCATTTGGCGCATGTGCAATAATCCGTGCTCAGACCAGTTTACACACTACCAAAATTAGCACGGTTCCGAGACCATCTCACTTCATTGGGCCAGATTGGCATGGTACTCAGTATGGCACGCTTGTGTTTAACCCGTTTACGCTACAAAAAAATTAACGGTGCCGTACCAGGAACGGTACCTGGCACGCTTAAAATTTGTAATGTAAACAGGGTTTATGTACCTGTGAAAAATAGCAAGGTGCACATATACATACTTTTTTGATGCATGGCTTTTAATTGTGTATGAATCGTCTGCTTAAATGATGATATAAGTTATGGCCCTTTATTTTCGATAAAAATTCTGGGAGAGGTTTCAATGGTTCTCATATTGAGCCCGTTTCCCCCGAGTCAGTGGTGTAGGATGAAGGAACACACTGTCTAGTCATTTGGATGGACTGAATAACTGAAATCCCATGTATATATTGGAATGCACATAAAAGATCCCTTGATAAGAGTTTTCTATAGTGCTGCTGCCCAGGCAAAATTTCCCTCATAGCACACTTTATATCGTACGCCAGTCTTCATTAGCCAAGTTCCAAGCAGTAGTATGTTAACCCATATTTTACTTCATTTTGGTTAGTGAGTCGGTGCCACTTCAGCTTCCCACGATACAACTATATACTGTGATCTTTTTGAATGTGTATTGTAAAGACAGTCCAAAATACTGTCTCGATCAATTAAACCCTGGACAATAAATGTGTTTGTGGGTTTATGTTTCATTGCTTGAAATCTGTTTCAAGAAAACAATGTCACATTGTTTATAAATTGCTGAATAAATGTAGAAATTTATTATGAAGATGGTTTGTTGATTTTAAGATTTTGCAGTTTTAAACTTCGAGGTCTATCTCAACACTGTGTGATTAATTTGACTTAGTAATTTGTTCACAAGACACTACAGAATAATCAAGGGCAATAACCCTGGACTATGTTACTATTATCACAGAAATGCATTAATTAAGTGTCTCAATGTAAACAACATGTATCAATTTTCAAAGATCCGTTGATAAATGTTGCATCTACAGCATTCACAAGAAACATGAGAACTTATAAAAAATAAAACAAGTTTTTCTCCGATTTTATATATATTTTTTTCTAAGATAAATACATACAAACATTGATAATATAAAATAGATTCTACTAATAAAATATTATTTTATAACCAATATCAATTTTATTTCTTTGATAATATCACTTTCAAAATTGGCAATACACTTATTAATTTGACAATATTATATTTATATAAAACTAAAATATTTGGTATTTGGATACAGTCACTTTGCATGTGCTTGAAAGCAACTTGTGAAAAAAACAGTGATTATATCCAAACCATATATTCTTGTATTATAAGTCAATTGTTATATCACATTTATAATTGGCAATATACATTTATGTTAATATCCGGTCTTTCGTAAAATTTCCTAAAATAGGATAAATAATGCTGTAAGGTAAATCTGTAAAATAAAATATAAATTTATACAAAATTTCAAACTTGCCTGCAAAGTAAAATGTGTATCTATCTGCAATTCTAATAATTTAATAAATAATGCTGAATGATTATTTGGTTCATTTTTGCTTTAAAAATATGAAACAAAGTAACTGCAGCAAAGTATAACTAGATAAAATTGTAGAAAAGGACATAAATAGTATAATTCAACGAATATAAATAATTATAATAAATATAATAAGTTTAACAGTAAAGATATCTACATAGCAGTTTACAAGTAAAAAATTAAATATTCTCATTAGAAAATGCACCAAGCAGGACATAAATTTGAACAGAACTTGTATGGCAAACAATCACTAGTTAAATAAATAAACACAAGGTTTTGATAAGTATTCTCTTATCGTTATCAAGCACAATGACATTTGGTAATGGTAAGCTACAATATGTATTTGTGCTTATATAGGAGGATACTTGAGGAAATGTTGTGTTTATATAATAAACCAGTGATTGTTTCGCCATAAAATTGTGTGAAGGCCACACCAATATAGTTTTATGTTCTTTGGGACATTTCTTCAGAAAAAAACTTATTTAAAAATCTAAAGTACTTTATTTTGCTGTTTAGAAGCTTTTAGTTCCAAATTTTTAAGTTCAAAACAAAATATCTTCCACTTGGTTCAGGTGGCAATTTCTTTACTAAGACCCCAAAGAAAAAAAAATTAAATTTGTGAGGACTAGTGTGTTTCTCAATATAATATGGACACTAAATAAAGACGTTATCATTTTGATATGATTTATGTAATAAATGGTCAACAGTGTATAATAAGATAAACATTGCGTAGATGTAATGATTTTGGTCACAATTAAAAAGTGTGTTATCAAAGATAATCAATGATTTCCTAAAACAACCGCCAAGAAAATAAACAACTATCACTTGACGACAAGATAGATTTGAGAAAATGTACTAGTAATATAAATTCTGAGAATCGAATATCACTTTGAGACATTACAATGTAAATTTGAGACAGAATCACTGTATCATAAAATTGAGACTATGGGGATACTCGATTCACAGTTCCGGAATTGAATTCCAAAACTGGTGTCAATCGAGTGAAAAGGAGAATTTCGGATTACAGCGCATGCGTCGAATGTATAAAAAGTATTCCAACCAATCATGACTGCTGAAACATATTTTTTACGTAGGAATACGTCACGATTCTACTCACTCCACCTCAGCTGTCGGGACTGGCAGAACTGTGGCAGGACTGAATTCCGCGTCACTCGATTGTAATTCTGTCGATTCGGGACGTTCTGGACTGTGAATCGAGCACCGCCTAAATTGCTGATCATACATATGGCAAGGGGAATAACTGAAGCATTAGTAGCCAGAGAAATGAAAAGAAAATGAAAAGATGTAAAAGTAAAATTTACAAAACATGATGAAACTCTTACCCAATGTGAATGAGCCATTTATTTCTACATATTATTATGGTCACTAGCAATTTAAAGAATGTTGTCATCATGCCGTGCTTTACTAACAATTATATGCTATCAATATGCAAAACAATCTTTACTTGAAAAGAAAAACAGTTGCAGAAAAGATGGACATGTTATTATTTCATTTTTATAATGACTATGATAGTTGAAAGAATTAAATGATTTAATTATGTACTTTCGCTTTTCTCCAATTCACATTTGATTAAATCAATGAATCAAAACGTATCTTCTGGAATAAAGGAAGGCAGGTATTTCCAAGAGTGCAAGAAAAGACATTCTACGTTGGCATATAGTTTAGAATAACTTCAATTTTTACCCAAAATCTAATGAACATTTAACCAGGGTAGTCGAGTGGACTTGCGTCCCTGAGGCCATTCATATCGTGACTGATATTCTGAATTAGTAGTCGGCAGTATCTTGGCCCTACCAACTGGACGTCCATTGACCATAAAATTGGGTAATGGATTAATAACAAAATGACTGGTGGGCATGTCTAAGTTGGGTGCAACATATTCGTCACTATACAGAGTAGTTCCAGGGAATATCACATTAATTCCAGCTCGTTCTGCTGCTGATCTTTCTGGTTGTTGGGTCCAGGCCTCTTGTTGTCTCTGTGTGGCTAATTCTTGTGTTCTAACAAGATCAGTTGCATTTAATGTGTTCACTGCCTTTACCTCGTTAAACGATGAACTAAAACAAGGTTCTGCTGAAACTTTTGGTTTAATTTGGGTCGTTGCCGCTGGATACAAACTATCAATAGTTCGATAACCTACAGAGAAGAAATGATTTTAAAACTCAGATTCTATAAATTATTTCTAAACAACATATTTCAGATCAATATAGCTTTGATGATGAATTATTTATCTGTGATTTACTGAATCAGGTCGCCAACTATTTCATTTTTTTAAATATAGGTTAAAGATATGCAAGGAACTATTTAACCCTTGTCCTGATGTACGCGGATTATTCCGGGATCGGCACGAGCCCTCCATATACAGCAGCCGGAATATTTCAGAATTACCGATTGTATTTATTTCCGGGTGTTTTAATAGTGTTAACTCCCATGTTCAATAGGTGACATTTCACTAAACGAAAGAAGTCTGCTGTTGCATTGTTTTTGTTTTCTTCAATAATTTTCCGAAGATTTAGGGGAAGTGTTGAATGTATTATTTAACGATAAGGACAGTGTCAGTGTTACAAATCTGATTTGCAGATTCTGGCAACTGTACCAGTTTTAGTAGTGGCACACAACGTCATGCATGTATACCGAAAACAATTCAGTTGACACCGTCAACAATTCAGCAGCTTAAGGGTTAACACCACAGAACGATTTCCTGGTTAACAGTCAGACCATTGGAACTACTAACCATTCAAAATTGATACATACCTTTATATACCCGAGCTGGTGGACTAATTGTCGTAAATTGTACTTTATTTCCCATAGCACCATAATTCTCTCTCATTCTTTCACCATATCTCTGTGTTCTTAAATCAGCAGCAGGAGTACCAATAGCTACAAGGAAATAGAAATGGGGTTTAATGTCCATTTGTAACAAGCTATGTAATTATGGTACAATTTTAATTCAATAATTTGCTTGCACATAGTGGTCTTCAGCAGTGAAAGGAGACTGGAGGACCCAGAGAAAACCCATGCGGTTTGGTAGGTAACCCTACTAGTTTTAACATTAAAGATTGGGATCGAGTCGCACCAAATTCAAATAAAACATGTAAATAACTTCAAAACATCATTTCATATTCTGTTACAAAGATGTACTAGGCCTATTTGACATTTGTGAGATGAGTGCCAGGCCTTTTCTTAGAAAATACCACATACAAAATTTTAAAAACTTACATCAATGAATGATTTCAAACAATATTTCATTTATAAATAACTAACTACAAACTGTCATGTGTCAGAAATTTAAAAATGATTTTAAATAAGGTCAGGTTCATGCGTTTACGAAAACTGCTCTTGATATGTCCAGGATGTTCACACAATTTTTGTGGGTTGTGTTTAAGTAGAAATAAAATATGTTAAATATAAAACTTACATGTTCTAGCTCGTTCTAGTCTCATCATCTGTTGTGTCTGCGTTCTAGCAGGATCTTGTATTTTCATTCTATTGTTTCTATATTGTGTAAAGCGATCTGTGACACCTATATGATCGCCAAACTCTTTAATTCTGTTAGCTGCTTGATATGCATACGGATCTAAACTCTACAAAACAAAAACCATTCATAAATTATCTTAAAATCATGTCTACCATTTCTGTATCAGAAGAGAGAGAGAGAGAGAAATGGGGTTTAACGTCCACTCAACACAAACTAGGTCATCTCGGGACTAACATGGTTCAATTTTATTTCAATAATTCGCTTGCGCGTAGGGGTCTTTAGCAGTGGGAGGAAACCGGAGTGCCCGGAGGAAACCCACGAGGTTGAGAAGGCGCCCCTATCTCCATGCCACATACGCTCACGGCAGGGCTCGAAACCACAGCCGCAAGCCAGAGGTGACCGGCCAGCTAGAGGTCGAAGCGTGGCACTCTAGACCACTAGGCCATCCCCCCCCCCCCCCCCCGTATCAGAAGAGTCTGTGGTAATATATTTATGGTTTGAATAAAGATGTCTAGCACCATTTAACCATCGTGGATGAAATGTTGGATTACAGTGGAACACCAATGTCCCATTGCCCTGGTAAATACTGTATCGTGTTACATTTTCTCCCTTTTCAAGATGAACATCTTATTGAGAGGTAAATCTACTCCTATAGAATTTAAAACCCATGGGGAGCCTGGAGATCAGATGTTTGATCTCTGCATTGACCAAGAAAGTTTATCTGGGTTTACAGAAATGGTTCCCTCTGCCAGTGGTGCAGGATGGAGAGCACCACAAAGACAGATGCCTTGTCATTTGGATGGGACAAAAAACTGTGGTCCCATGTACCCATTGAGCTGCATGTAAAAGATCCCTTGGCAGTTGGAACTTGATATAAGAGTAGGTTGTAGTGCCATGGCACCAGAAAATGTTTCTCAGTTGACATATGCCCATCTTCATTTTCCAAGTTAGAGCACAACACTAAGATGTTATACCCCATTTCATTTGTAACTCATTAAAAATGAGTTCTTTAATAATTTTGTTACACTTCCCAGTGCATGTTGGCTTCAGTGATTTTTTCTCCTCCCGACACGCACCATAATCGTAACTGACTTTTATCCTTTTTCAGTTGGTCTTGAAATGATCATTTTAGTTGTATCTGTCAAGCACTAACTTGAAGTTTGTGTCTGACATGTGTTAAAATCCATCAGTGACAACCCTGAAAAAGACACATCAGAGAGATTGTGCCGGCTGTGCCAGACAAAGTCTGAATTTGTGTCTGACAATGTCTGTGACAGGTGCCTTATTTCCAGGCTTGCTATTCTTATACTACTGGTACCAACCCTTTGAACTGATTGTAGATTATTCATTGCCCATTCATGTTTTTCTCTAATTTCATTTTCTTGTTTATCTTTAAGTTTATCAACATTTAATTGATTTTTTAAGTCAAATAACCGAGCTGAAGTTTGATCCATTGCTGAAACCACATCTGAAAAACAACATGATCCAAATGAATGGTTAACAAATAAATAATGATTGCAGAAATTTTAAAAAAACATGGATGCACCTGGATGAAACGTACTTGACAAAGGAGGTGATAAAAAACTTATGTCAAGATATTAAATGTAATATAAGGGAGATAATGAAATTCTGATGCAAATAATTACTCATCTGAAACCTTTTTTCACCCAATCTGTAAATAGTATTACGGCATTAAGTCTCAACTACTGGTGCTTAGCGTAAAGTTATTTTTTGAAGACAAACTGTATTAAGAGGACAAATAAAAGGCACCATATAAAAAATTATAAAAAACCAAAAGCTATATCGTTCAATTTTTGTTGGTCAAACTCGATCTGCTTTCATAATATCTGCATATAAATGCTCTTTTCTTGGTCACTAGTGTAGTAGGATGAACAAAATTTATAGCTCAAATATTAAATCAAGCGAAATAAATAAATAAATCAATACTCTTAACCAAGTTATATTTTCCATTCATTTAAAAATTAATGAATGATGCGTATCAATTACTCAATATCAGTTCAATACGGCAACGGCAAGAGTTCCAATTAACTGATTTTTTGATCGAAGGCTTAATCTTAATTTTTGTACTTGATTGTAGGCCTATAGTATTAATTTAATGGCATTATTATTTAATGAACTAAAACTGAATATATATTGGAACTTACTGTTACGATATGCAGCAGTATGATTAGGATCGAAGTTATTTTGCCAAGTGCGTGACGTGGTAAGTAGATTATTATCGAAGTTCAGGTGGTCTAATCCATTATCTAATTTAGTTAACTCTCTCGCTATTTCCTCGGTACAGTAATATTTCCCGCTCTGTAATATATCCTTAATATCTGATTTAACTGTTTTGATTTCACTAGCGATAGGATTCCGTGAAGCATACATAATGACGGGGATACGTCGATCAATTAATCCGTTATCTGTAACTAATTCTCAACTTTCGTCCTCATTTACCGTTAGTTGTTAAGCAGAACTCGCTGATCTTGACAACCGGCGCTATGGTAAACAAAACAGGTGCACGAGAGAGCTTTTCAAGGGAAATAACTCTTTCTGCTCTACTTTGGCGGGATCAGACTACCGTTATTTTACCGCTGTTGGCATTCTTTTGAAAAAGTGCCCGACCATTCGTAACGGGATACACACTCGCGTTGTGTACACTATGCGTCGAATTATTCACACATTAATTCTTCCCTTCGACCAAAATGTCTGATTATTTTCCCCAACCGCTCTAATAAGATGATATAAGTGGAGGGGAAACCATCATAGAGCTTTCGTACAAATGCTTTTAAATTGTATACTAGAAGTGGCCAAAGGCGATGTTGCGATAGTAAATGTGTAATTCAGATTTTACACACATCAAACCAGTTTTCTTTCAACTTGGGCTTCCCAATACGATAAACGATTATGTATTTATTTGTAAAACTTCAAATGGGGAGAGAAGACATGAAAGATAGGAGAGCAATCCACCGCTGTCAATAGAAAGAGAATAAATAAAAAGAAAAGAAATCGATGGCCTTCTAAACTTAATAAAAAAAAATCTACTACAAAAAATTACAAAAAGTTGGGGAATTTTAGGACAAAAGGAGTTTTATTGACATTCCGTGAAATACTAATTTGTTTTGGTATTAAATGCACTGACAGGTTTTATAGGCTTAAAAGATCGATTATAACACATTGACTTACATCTGTCATTTTCATTTGTAAATGATCACAAAGAAATCTAAAGGAGCCAAATCGCTTCTATTTGGGGCCTAGAATATAATAATGTAATATTAATATATATAAAGTGATTTACATTCAATCATATCCGCTATGTCCAACGAAATACACCAGTCTACACCGATAGTATTTATTTCACATACTCTCCAGTTTAGAGTATGTCGTTACTAGTCTCGTTTCTCGATTACTTTGTTACAAATGGCGCTGAAACGCATTATGGTACACGATTTTATTATGTTTTAAATATTAGATATCAGAAGCCCATCGTTTCCCATAAGATCACATCTATGCTGATTTAAAATGACAAGTAATTCGTGTTTTCAATGTCAAAGACTTGGAATTATTGAGTTAAAGATAATAGCTCCTTTAACTCCACGTCTACACGTCATTTTTTAGACTTACTGTGGTAGGTCAGTAAGACCTTTGCTCGCAATCCAGGAGCTCTATAGGGATCGCCGAAAAAGCCCTTAGAGATTTTCAGTGCAGGACGGGCCAAGCCACGAAGGACAGCGTCTAGTCGTTCAGATGTCTTCTGTACACATTGGCGACTAAAATAATTTAAAAAGCGATTCTTTTTATAATGGGCTAATAAAACTGAAATCGACCACCTGAAATCTCAAAACACTTCGGTGCTAACATGGTTCAATTTTTTGGGGTCTTTAGCAATGGGAGGAAACCGTAAGACTGGAGGGGGGGGGTAAGGTATAGGACACGTATTAGATCATTCGGCCACTAAAACACACTCAAATGATAATATATTGTGTGGTTGACAGTAAAAAAAATAATTTGTACAATACGAGATTTTCAAAAATTTGCTTCCGCTGCACCGTTTTGGGGTTTTTTGGGTTTTTTTTTTTTGTTTTTTTTGTTTTTTTTTTTTTGTTTTTGTTTTTTTAGTTTTTATATTATTAGTTTAAATATCTTCAAAGAGCACCAAATGGGTTTATACAAACATGTTTCTAGTGATCTGAGTTGCATTCTGCCAAATAATTTCAAAGATTTCCTCGGTGGAGGAACCCATTTCGTTTCTTTTCAAACATTGTATTTCTCGTAAACACGACTCGGTCCACTAGCAGGGCCGTATCTAGCGGGTGTGCAGGGGGGTACATTGCACCCCCAGAAATGGTGCCCCCTCAAAAAATTTGACAACGTTTCAATAACGTTTTTCGGTTTTAAGAGCGCCCACACGCCAATTAGTGCCTGATCCAAACACTCTTATATCATCTATGTGGAGGCTATGGGGCGTCACCACAGGCGCGGATCCAAAAGGCGGGGACACTAGAAACAACTGTCTCCCCTAAAAAAATATACCGCCCCTGAAATAAAAAAATATACCATATGAAATACAAAATCGACTCACCAGAGTGGCCCAAAAACGTGTTTCCAGTCGCCTTATTTTTCAAAATATTCCGAGGGTGGACCCCAGACGTGGGTGCGACCCCCATAATCGAATGACATTATAAGAGATTCACGTTCTTGTCGCCCTATCCATATGACATTATTGGTGGTTCAGATTAGTTCTAGTCTTCAGGACAAGATGTTTCTTATTTTAGTGTATTTAACAACAAAAAGAGAAACAGCGCCACCGAAAAATACACAGTGGGTCACTTGCTAGCGACTTTGATTGTGGCTCCAAGTGCGTGGAAAACGCGTTAACGATAGTTTAATTTTCCAAATTTTCGCAGGAGAGTCTGGGACTCGCCGCTCCGCACTCAGTAACTCGGGCATTATATTGGTGCCCCCACAGCACAACTGCTGCATCCCCACTTTTAAAATCCTACATACGGCCCTGACCCTGTCCACTAGACCAAGCCCTGCATCTTTTTCTCATGCTGCAGACATTATACAGGCTATTCTTATGAAAGGAAAGGCGTACTTAATGTAATAAACTGATTCATACTGTCAAACAAAGATGGTATTTGTTTCAAATTAAGCGTTGTATGATAATATTTTGGATATATTAATTTAGACCGGACGGAAACTCGCCTAATGTGTCGACCTTCGACCAAACATCTGCTAGGTTACGTTACTTCTATGTGAATCCTCTGTCTAATGACGCAGCGGTCCACTGAGTAAAACCTTGGGTCAGTTGTTCGATAGCGATGTTGGCCGAGAATGTCCATTAGCCCAGCCATTTCAGAACAGTAGGACGTTAAATCCCATCCGAGTAGGATAAGTGTAATGTACCGGTATCTGACATAATCTTATTTATTGAGGCGACGTTTCGTAGGGTATTCTCTCAACGTTATTAAGCTAATACAGTAATAAACAATTGTGAGGTCAATATATATATACAGAAAACCTATAACAGCAATTCCTGAAACCACACAGGAAAACAAGATCAAAGGTGGTGATATTACTTGAGGCGCACACCTTTGGGAATGATATTGGGATCACGTGGCTAAGTGGATAAGGCGCGGGCTCGCTAGCCTGGAGGTCCGCAATCTGTTTGGAGGTCAGGTGTTCGGTCACTGCATTGGTCGAGAAAGTTTAACTCGATTTTCGGCGTGGTTTCCCCTTGTCAATGATGCATATCGGAGGGCCTGACAAGGACATCTGTCTAGTCGTTCGGATGGGACAAAAACCGAGGTCCCGTGTACACATTGGCAGTTGGAATTCGATATAAGAGTAGGCCGTAGCGCCCTGCCCAGACAATATTTACCTCATAGCAGACTGTATGGCGTATGCCTGTCCTTCATTATCCCAGGTTAGGTGCAGAAGAGTAGGACGTTAAACCCCATTTCATTTCATTTCATTCGTTGACTCTGTATTAGCTTGATAACGTTGAGAGAACACTCTCGAAAGGTCGCTTAAATAAATAAGTAGCTGTTTTTCCATGTGTTGTAGTTTATAGTTTGTGACAGACCCCGCATTAATTTATTTGAAATTATTCTTTAAAAACATAAACACACAAAATTTGAGACTTCTTCTTTATTCAAAGTTCGGCGTTCGATCGCAGGGATTTTTCAGGGTGGGTTTCTCTTGTCAGTGATGCAGCACAGGATGATTAGTAAGGATCGGCGTCTAGTCGCTCGGGTGGTACGAAAAACCCAAGGACCTGTGTACATTTTTTGCTGAACGTAAATGAACCTTTTAGAGTTTCAATTTAATTAGTTGGCCGGGAAAAATTCCCTTAAAGCTCACTGCATGTCACATGCCGTGTTGAAAATTTTAGGATGGTAAACCTTGTTTCACTCATTCAATCATACTAAATGCCACTTACGGTTATAATTCATTTACCGTAGTTCTTTTGTTAAACAAAGTTTTATTATTCGTGGATTATAAATTGATTTTTATCAACTAAAAACGCGAAAAGGATATATGATTTCTCTGTAATTTTTTTTAATTCAATAATGTTACATGATTAAAGAAAGATAATTGCAAAAATTGTTCATAATTATGTTAGTATTTCTAATAATTTTTACAATTACATCTCAAATTACAAACTGTAACAATTATACTTGCAGACAGATAGCTAATTATAAATTCTATGGAGTAAAATTTTAAACAAATCTTTATCTGTTAATTGTTTTCGACAACATGCTGAGATCGCCGACAAGGCTCTCCCTCGCTGGCAATCGGTTCGAGACGCTGTGATGACGTCAGAGCAATAGGCGAACAAGTGCGTGCATTAGAGATTGGCTCAGTAGATGAAACCAGTTGTTTCTAGCTCGAGACAGTAGTCGTTGTCTGTTTGTCGTGAAACGAGGGTCGTGTTAAACTCTTCTAGTGTCAGAGACGGTTATCGCTACAAACTTGGCGACTGATCAAACTGTTTTAGCGGCTTCAGTTTTCATCACCGGTGCATCGGCATAACAGGTACTGTAAGAAAACCACTCACTCTTTACTTCTTAATTTAGATAAGAATAGTTTTATTTGATATGAATCGATCTTCCAACTTTGATCTTTCTACTTTTATTTGTAAAATTACTCGAAATCGTTTTCTGTTTCTAAAATCGATTTCTTTTTTTCGTCGAGTTTAAAGATCGCCACTGGGACGACAGATCCTTGCCCTGTGATCTTAGAAATCACATTTCGATGCATCGGCATCGCGCCCTCGTTCTCTTGATCTACTCATCTTCGCATGGATGAATGGTCAATTATTTAGTAAGCTAATACAATAGGTTTCTACTTTGTTTATTTACCTAGAGATTTGTAAAAACGATACAAACACAGTGCCAATATTTGCCCAGTGTGTTGAGCTATTTTCTCAGTCAATGTCTCTCTCATCACGATACACGGTCTAGATTACGAAACACGATATATATGTCATTTTCGTGTTAACAGTAAGCGAATAAAAATAAACAAAGAAAACATTATGCGTTGTAGATTATCACGGGTTTACTTGTCTTTGCCTCTGTCAATCATATCGCCATCAACTACATGTGTCATGTTGATTTCACACCGATAAAGAAAAGTATATCGTAGAAGCTTTACTCGTCGTATTTAACATTTAGTATGTAGACCTACACCAACCCCCGCTATTGTTTGATTGAATTAAAAAGTAGTGTTCGATAAAAAAATCAAAACAAAAATTAGTGAAAAGATGGAAATAATATTCTGAATTGTATTAGAATTTTTTTTACAGCTGAACTTCAGCTAACTTATATTTTCTAACACACAAAAGTTCGATTCTGAAATGTAGTCAAATTAATGTTTTTTTTTAATTTTTGCCAATTGGCACCATATTTATTGACTATGTATTATTATTATTATACACTGTTTATTGTTATCATGATATCCTCCCATGGTATTTGACATTGTATGTGTATGTATTTATGTATATTTATTTGATGAATAATTAAATGCGTGGGTTAATATCAGTGAATAATGGGATGTTTATAGATATACACCACGTTTTGTTTGAGTGCAATATTACCTGTACATGTATATGTATATCACAGTCCCACAAAATTATCTTCTATACCACTACAAAATTCCCCAACATACCACTGGCATAACAAAATTCCCCACACCACTTACAAAATTCCCTACCACCATTGTCACTACAAAATATCCTAACCAAATATTTCGCCAAAAATAGTGATTTCTTAGGAGTGTTCTTACAGGCCACATCCTTAGCCCCTCCAAAACATTCCGTAGCCCCCCCCCCCCAATTTTATGAGCTGGCTACGGGCCCAATCCTAATACGCCACTGTCACCACAAAATCTATAACAGCAACGTCTCCCAGTACAAAATCACACACTACCATTACAAAATCAGCTACTATCACTTATATGTAATATAATCCCTTCTCAATCGAATAATAGTTGCATAGAAATTAGATTGTATAGTTAATGCTATACAAAGTAAGGAAACCACTTGATGTTGAGGATTAGGTTCCATCTTTTATTTACTAAATAAAATCATCAACTATTGAAATTAGAATAGTGAGATACATGTAGACATGTAGTTAGTCAGCCAGACATTATGTATGAAAGGCAGGTAAATGGCTGCTTACAAACTGTGAAATTTTATTAAAACTTGTGAACGATAGTTTGTTTATGTTTAATTGAAGGGTTTATTGGCTTGTGAAAGACATTAAGAAAACTGGTGTCAAATTTTGGAAATTCAGGGTTAAACCGAACATAGAGATTGAGGTGTTTGAAACTTGTGTTTAAAACTGGCAAAAAAATAGGGTGTTTAAAAGTGACATTCTGTAGAGATTGGGTGGTTGAAACTTGTTTAGAAACTTGAGTTGATTCATATTGTGATAGAAACAGAGTAAGGTGATTAAATAAAACTTATATAACCGAATCACACAAATAACTATCATTTATTTAAAGGGGCTAAATCGCTAACATTTGGGACCTAGAAATGGACACAAGTGGGTCGCAACGCATATAATACTGTAATATGAATGTATATAAACTGATTTACATTCAATGGTTTCCGTTTTTGCTCGAATTTCAAATCAGTTATGTCCGCGAAATAAGCCAGCAGTCTAAATCGAGTGCAAAATTTCTAGCGTCTGGTTATTCCAGTTTACATACGCTATTTGATTTGGTGCGATGTGTTTAGCCTCGCCCCTTGAGTCTCCTGTTAAAACTGAGGCTGAATCACATTATGGTACACAATTCGAGTACCAATGGTAAAATGTTCATTTTATCTTAAATATTGGATATCAGAAGCCCATCTTTTTACGGTAAGATCTACTTTAGACCTACTTTAAAGATACCTTCCTGAGAACAAACTATCTGATTTGATGATATTTTTGGACTAAAGACATATTCAAACTTATTAATCTATCAAGAATTTGCTTCAAATTGAATCTGTCTCAAAACACAAGCCTTTTATTATTACACAATTATTTTATTATTACACAATTCTTATATTATTACACAATCCTTTTGTTGTTACACAAACCCATTATTATTACACAAACCCTTTATTATTACACAATCCCTTTATTATTACACAAATCCTTTATTATTACACAGGCCTTATATTATTACACAATCCCTTTATTATTACACACACCTTTTATTATTACACAAACCTTTTACTATTGTTACAATTGACAAACCATTTAATTCCTCTTCTAGATAATATGTTTGTTGTATTTAAGATATTTGTTATATCAGCAACTTGTCGATACAGTGTAGTTGTTGTAGTTGTCCCGTTGACATGTTCTCTTATTGATTCACCAAAACAAACAATTTTCTAACCAGTGCTTTTATTTCAAGCGCAAAGCCGTTGATCATCAATGACATTTTTCAGACAATATCCAATTTTTCATGGTTTGATCCACAATAAAATGTATTCAAATTGATTATTTTACATTTAATTAAGAAAATGAAACCAATATATTCATGGTACCATAAATAATCTCCTGTCGTGATTTCAATCTAATTAAAACAGGGTCTATTAATAGATTTTAATTCACAAATATTTTTAGCGTTTGTGTCTGCAAAATTTTCAAATTGAAATATTGTTGGAAATACTGAACGGAATTAAATCACACTGTGTATCTCAATCTATTCACAAATGTGGTAAAAAAAAATTACTCATTTTAGTAGGTAATTTATTTGCAATGAGAAACGGACTAGATCAATGCATTTGGTTATTATTTCAACCTGATCAAACAGCTAATATCAGAGTTCTTGAGCGCCAACAACATCGTGCGGTAGTAGGAAGTGAGGATAGATTCGGGCGTCCCTTCTATTTCAAAGGCTTTATTTTGTAATTGTTTTGATTGGGGAATTAATAGCAGAATTGACAACATAATATATCATTTAAAATGATGGACCAGATATTTCAGGGAGATTCCTTCTGTAACTTCCAAAATTGCTAGAATCAAGTATTTAGGCTGCGTTGGCTAGACAGCTTAGGGCTACTGGTCTGATGTATCTATGGACACTGCAACTCTCCAGATTTACTACAAAGTTCACTTCTCCACTTATTCAAGTTGATATGTAGCCTACAAAAAGTCTATCATCTATGTTTGCATGAAAATAACTGCTGAATGGTTGTCTGTACATTCTTGCTGTGTGACATGCAGGCACCCAGTAAATTCTGCTGTAGAACTGATGCATGATGATTTGTGATGCACCACTGGTTTCTCAAGTAAAGTATCGGTTTACTGAAAGTGACATTCATTGAGTTATACACTTAGTTTTTATTAGCTGACACACATCACAAATGAGGGAAAAAATTTCCCCAGTAGAATTTACTGGATGTCTGCTTACCACCCATCAGGAAAGCAATAGAATATTTTCTGAACCTGTAGGGAAGACTAACGAATTGAAATGCTTTAGCCTAAAGTGAGTGCAACGGTGCCAACAAGATAAGAATTATATTTTCGAATTGACATAACATGTTGGAGATTACCCTACACCATCAAAAGTAATTTTGTCAAAAAAAATGAAATAAAATGGGATTTAAATTTCTACTGTTCTGCTCCGACTGGGCTAATGAAGACGGGATTAAAAAAAAAGAAATTCACCATTTGGTGTTTAACGTCCCACTGTTCTGCTCCGACTGAGCTAATAAAGACAGAATTAAAAAATAAAAAAATAGCATTTTAGAATGGCTTGCAGCCATTTGAAGTTTACATTAGTTTCTAATGATTAAAATCATATCAGCATAATTACGTGGTTTAGATAATTGCAAGAATGATTTAATTGTTTTATGTCTCATACAAGCCAGCACAATCACCTTGATGTTTATAATTAAAGATACGTTATCTAGCTGTTCTTGCTATAATTGATCAAAAATAAAACAATGCAAAATGAAATATATTGAAAATGTCATTCAAATCACTAAATGAGGCAAGAAAATATCCTTTGAAGGTTTGACAAGATGTGTGTATTGATTGAAACCACCGTACTGGTTGATCAAAGCTTAACCTAGCTCCTCAATTGTGGAATTAAATCAAAATGGCTGAATTGTTCTAATCTACTCAATATCAAAGCTATCCGATGGCATCGAGAGCTGACTATGGTCTTGTCATGTTAATAAATAAATGTCTAATTGATGGTGTTATGAACCATTTAAGGCCTAACGAGTTATAGTCAGATTTATCTCTTGTATAACGCCTGTGTAAATATATTTTGAAATGGTGTTACATACAACAAGAAAAAATGTAGGGTTATGATGGACATATGAGACACTGGGACGACAGAAAATGGGCGCAATTGACGTCAGTTAATTTATATTCAGTAATAAGATGTTTCCTGGAGTTTTGATATTAAGGGATGAAAATTTAAAATGTCAATTCACCAGTGTTTTCAATGTACTGTTATTTAAGTGTATTCTGTGTGATATAAGTCTCTAGGAAGTAAATTGAGTCAGCCAAGGATGCTATTTTAGAATCAAATTCTTATTGTTTTATTATTATATGGTGCAATGTATGTCCTAGATTGGCATAAAATGTTATACATAGCTATAGGTTAGCCCTCAGTGATGCAGGAGTGAGGGCCTAGCAAGGAACAGCATCTAGTCATTTGGAAGGGATAAAAGACCAAGGCCCTGTGTTGAATTCAAAATAAGAGTAGGCTGTCAGAACGATGTCCAGGCAAAATGTCTCTCATAGCAATCTGTGGGACTTATTACCGTCTTCTTTAGCCCAATCAGTAGGATGTTAAACCCTGTTTCATTTCATAAGTTAGTCTCCCCATATATATAATATGTACAATGGCCAAGTCCAAAAAATGTCTATATATATTCATCACACTCAACGAATAGGATGTATGCGACACTGTACTGTCTTTTCATTTTGTCATGCACCTCTCCCCAAATTTTCAATATTAACTCTTTTCGCACTTGGATGGCTTTATGACAATAAGTAAGTTAATCGAGCTGTGAGAGCCAGAGGGAATACCGTGACTTTAAAAGACACATATTTTTCTCCAAACTTTTTAAAAACGGAATTCAATGAATAATTAATAAGGACATGATGATGGATGTTGTAGAATAATCTCGGGTGTCACGTTACTTATGTTAAAAAGAAAATGTCAGTCTGTATGCTTAAATTTCTTTTCTTAAACCTAGCTGATAATATTTATATCCTTTTTGAAAGCTTGGGAATATAATGGTTGAAGTTTTCGCATAATCTAGAATCAGGTTCTGTCTTTAATTTGACTGTCAACATGCATTGGCGAAATATATATTTTGTTATATTTAAGGTTCTAAAATTTTGTACAAGCATGGTGAATAAAGATTATTATTACATTCATTTTGCAAAATAAGCACATATTTCAAAAGCAAAGAGTTGGCATAGATTTTCTTTTTATTGCAAAAAAGGCAAATGACAATTAGTGGGTTTAAAGAATAGTAAAATTGTTTTGAAATATTTTTAAATAGGAATACTTTAATTTTATGTCTTATCTGTCCAATTTTCCAGCCCAATAAAAGGCATCAGTTTTTCTCATTATTGCAAAGATATAAATGTTATGTTTTCATAATATTGTGAAAAGATGATTTAAAATCACTTGACTTTGTTAAAATAGGTTTCATTTAAACATTTAACCAGAAACCTAGCTAGTGGTTTTAAGGTTAAAGATGACTTCAAGAGTTAATAAAGATATTTGGTGTATTTTATTTCCCTGTATACATCACAGCTCTTCAAGTGTGCACATGGCTTTTTAATATTTAATAATCAGAACACTTTATACCACTTTCCATTGTCAGTATTATATTTTCCCCGTGTCAACTTTATTGAGTGGTGATGTTTTTATTGCCTTTTGAAAGTAAACAGAACTTCTGTGTAGTTAGTAGCGTCTGGTCCATGGTGACCCCAGTTTGAGATTTTTTGGCACAGAATGTTGCATTTTAATATAATTTGATGCCCAGAAGCAAAACTTTATGAAATCGTAGACATTTCAAATTAGTGTGTCAACATTCAACACCACAAATTTAGCTATTTAGTCTAGAATCTAAAAAAATGTGTAAAAACAATTCAAGAAACTGCAGGGTTTATTTTCAAAACGGGGGAATAAATAACGGTTTCTGTGAAAGCCAATGTTGACAAATTTTCAGATCATCCATATTTTTATGAAAACTGAAAGGAATTGAAGTATTTTTGGACTGAAATCTCCTTGCACAATATTATTTGCAATGGAATAATACCATACACCCCAGAGAATTGAAAGATCACTACTTCACAATTTTGTAGTTTGCTATGATGATCAGAGACTTTTATGTAATTCTGTTTCTCGATAACCACAAAGATGAACTTTTCACCTTTAAAAGACTTGGTTTCTAAGTTTCTATTTTTCTCTAATGGGATAACTACGGTAAACTAGTACCATACTCTTTGTTGACCGAGCGTTGTCTGGCTTATTTGCTGTTATAATAATCTTATTCAAATATATTGATCGACAGGGTAATTCATCTACGCTAACCACCGCAATTTACGTTCTTTTCACGGCTTATTGAGTTTCCAACTACGAAAACTTGACTAATGTTTTCAAACCAACTTTTGTGAATTACTTTCAACAGTTCTTTCAGTTTGCCTATGTAAGGGAGCAGTAATTGTTTAATTGATTTTTCTGGGTAAATCGTAAGTGTTTAGTGGTGTAAGTCAATCACAAATAAAGACTTGCAACAACTGTTCCCTAGTGGATCAATTAGTTTTAATAACTCAGAACATTTGATTAAAAAGATTTCTATACGGTCTGCCAATATTTTTCTCCTGTAGATCTAATTATTAGTGGTCTTTTGTGTTAGATCAAGTACAATTATTGATAAGTTATGTAAATATTTTTAATATTAACAAGATTTATTGAAAATATATAAATGTATACATCAATGTCTCTTGTGCCATTGTGAAATGTACACCACATGCACTATTTTACCATTTAGAACTTGGACCACTCAAAATTGCCTGGAAGTACTAAGTGTGATGTCTGTAGTCTGAATCCATATAGTCATATTTAAGTTACTTCCCTTTATAGAAAATCTTTCATAAACCTGCATTAATTTTCATAGAAGGTCCCCTGGAGGTATGGTCTGCCATCTTGATTGATCCATAACATGGTTTCTATATTGTTTATGTAAACTGAAAAAAAAAATTTCAAGAAAAACTTATTTACAATAATGTGAAAGTTGAATTGCTATTAGGAATATCAGTCCAAAAATTGTTCATATTAATAAGCCATTGCCACCTGTTAAGTGCTGGGTAAAATCCTTTGATGGTCCCCTTTGGAATCACATTGAATCAAAGCTGGAAGATCATCTATTTTGGTTTCAATCAGGAATTTTTAAGACTAATATTCCAATCTAAGAATCTGTCATCTAAATATAAAACTGTGAAAGTTACTTTATAGTTCATTTTATCATACTAGTCATTGTTCCAGCTTCAGATGCATTTGGCATTAATGGGGCTTCTAATTTAGCCCAACATGATTGATAGGATTGGGATATTTATTTTAATTATTATAATTCTCAGTTTGATTAATGTTTTTATCCTAATTTATAGTCATTTAATTGTTTTATTATTGTTAATTTTACACCATATAAAGATGTCTTTGTTGATACTTGGATTGAGGGATGTTAATCTGTGTCTATAATATTTGGGCAATGTATATATTACATGAGTAGTATTAATTTGTCCTTGTCAATATCAATTAAAATTCCACAAATAAGACTAGACAAGAACTATTTTAAATATTTTTCAAATTAGATTTGTATGACGTCTTATCAATAGTAGATACTGCAAGGAAAACTGTTCATACTTAATATATTCATGGAGTAAAAATATCACGGATGTGTCATATCAGTTTTTTAATGTTAGTAATTTTTCAAAAGAGGGATTTAACTGTTTAGAAAAGGGTTGATATTATCGACCCAGATGACTGATAATATATTTTGTAATTCAGATTTTTGAAAGAAATTGTTTTTTTTTATATTAAGCATTAATACATTTTGATGGATTTAATGGTATAGAAAAACAGGTTGATGTATATCATCATGGGAGTTGACATATACAGTTTATGTTTAACAATTGGAAAAGAGGATTGAAAGGGATATTGTGAATGTTGTAATGTTTTTTAAAGGATAGATTTATCCAGTGACATATTTGCTGTGTAACACGAAAATAGGAGTCTTTAAGAACTGTATAGTATATGCCCTATTTTGATATAGAATATGTTAATGTGTAAATAAACACATCTAAATATTCCTCCCCCAAAAGTTAATAAAGTTAATATGCTAACTAAATTTCACTTTACATTTTCAATATAAAATTTAACTGTTTAGATTTTGTGTAAGCATTATTAAATATTAATACTATAATCAACAAACCCACATCCACACCCTTCCATGCCCATTGCTTACTTTGTTTAAATACACCACTGTTCAGTTTATTGCATAAACCTACAGTTATTTGATAATCACAGTCAGATTTATAAAATAATCGTAGAATGTTCCATCTTATTATAGCCTGGGGATTGAACAAACAGGTTCGTGATAGTTATTTTCAGTTGGTTTATTAAATTATGATCAATCTGAAACAATTTGTCTAACTTTCCCGATCATTATCTCTTATTCATCACAATAACAAAATCTATAATTTTCTGTCCTGGAGTATTTTAAACGATGTTACTGGAGAACATGTAATCTGTATGCTCTAGTTTTTCAGTGTCAGTGGAGCAAGATGAAGGGTGTGTTTAAGGAAAAGAACCAAGTGTTCTGCATGAAGCAAAAACAACTGAGGTGCAATGTATGTCATTGGCAGCATATTAAAAATCTCTTGACATTTGGTTTTCTGTGGGCCCTCCGGGTTCCTCCCACTGCTAAAGACCCCTATGTACACACAAATTATTGTAATAAAATTGATCCATATGCTGTTCCCGAAATGACCTAGTTTGTGTGGAGTGGACATTAAAATCCATTTCTGTCTCTCTAGGCTGTAATATCCCCCACAGCACTGAATGTTGTATAACCCCTGTCTTCATTAGCCCAATTTGTGTAAAAAAAAAAGTAAGATATTAAACCCCTATTTCATTACATCTTGTAGTCTCTACAGGGGCGGATCCAGGGGTTGACTAGGGTTACTAGTCACCCCCCTCCCCACTGGTGTATAGGAATCCCAAGCCCTACAAGCTTCCACCGGGACATGCACGCATGGTCGTATATATAATATATAGCACACGGTGAGCATCTTATCAAACACACATTCAGCATCTATGTTGCCAGCGACAGAAATTAGCTCCGTAAACCACGGTCGGCAAGACAGAACATGGGATTGTCACCCCTCTCAAAACAATCCACGATCTGCCACTGCTTTTTGTCATAATGTATACTCATCCATAAGATGTGCTCTGTAATCATAATCTGAACTCTTACATAAAATGTGCACCATATAGTCTTAATCTGAACTTGTGCATAAAATGTGCTCTTCAAATCAAAAGCAATTTTCTACCTTGTACATTAATGGTCTGTGGATTTTAACAGAGAATTATTTAAATTGTGTGTAAAGTAAATTGTGCTGTCCATTAGATCTGAGAAGACTTTTAATATATATATATATGTGACCTCTTGAGATGAAAGATTCTTTAATGTATTGTCACTAACACAATGTGTATAAAGTAATATTTCTGCACATACAGAAGTGCATTAATATTTTTTATGTGTGACACAGGGTTGAGTAAAATTGATTCCATGACAACTAGAGGTCAAAGTGACCTGTCAATCAGATGAACGGGAAGCCTGGGAAGAACAAGCATATTAGACGAAAGGTCCCCCCTTTTTTTTTATCAGCGAGGAGAAACTTATGAAAATAACTTGTGAGATTATAATTTGTAGTCTGCAATGAATCATTTTTGCATGACATTTACTCGCAGAATTGGTAATAATTTCTGCAAGAAAAACATGATTTACCTAAAAAAAGAATAGTGCTTGTTGTAACTCTGCATGACTTTTCACCCACTAGGCCGTCTACACCTCAATGAGAACATATATTTGTCTATAGACAATAATTGGATGGGGAGAGGTGAAAGGATATGAAAATGTCATGGTAGTAGACAGGGTTATTACATAAAGGCCATGTTATGATTTTAGTTGGTTCTCACCGTGGTTAAAAACTTTTAATAAACAATTCTCAGGTTGAGTTAATTATCTCCAGACATGTAAAATATTGTTAGGATTATTTTTATTGTCTATCTTGCTAGTTGGCATCTTCGCATGTTTATACTTCTTTACTTTCACACGCACGTCATTGTCCTCTGTAAAGTATGTTTTATAATACCAATTAGACAGCGCTGTGCAGAATGAGTCTTGTGTTTTATGACTGTTCAAACTCCTTTTTTGGTATTCGTTATATGTTGTCAATTAAGTTTACCAATGTTAATTAGAGGTAGTTTTTTTTTGCAAAGGAATTATTAAAAGATTAGAATTTACACCCAATTAAATAGATATGGAATATATGTTGATTTAAAAGATAAGGTTCACAATTTCTAGAAAACGGAATATGGATGGACCAAAAGATATTCTAATAATGATGGTATGCATGTAATTGAATATTTTGTGTAACATTCACTTTTTAGCTTAGATAGGAATATCAGTATTCGATTGTGACCACTGCTGATTCACAAGGCCCAAAACTGTATTTTGTTTAGTTCATATCTAGATCCGTTAGTACTGTTGCAATTAACTACAATTTTGTGCCCTTTAGTTTCACTTGGCAAACTAATTTTTCTATTAATGCATGTGACTTCTTAAAAATAAGATAAATTTATACTATAGGTGGTAATTAAACATACTGACCCAATGTAGTAAGATACTTGTCGTTTATCTCTAAATATTATCACTATCTCTAATCAAGTGATATTTTATCAAAATTGATACAGACATTCATAATTTACGGCGCATTATGGTCATGGGCAACCCCCTACTTGTGGCAGAAATGTAATAAATAACAATAATCAATATCAGTTTTGAAGAAAAGATTGAAAGTTGTGCTTTTTGAAGCCCAATCTGATTCGCATGTTAAAGAAGAATAGAAAAAAAAGTCTTAATAAATCCTTTCAAAAGTGTTGTGACAGGATTAATTGAACTGCCAACAGATTTTTTTTTCTGATGAAGTGCCTAAAGTCATATGGGCTTTCCAACTTGTTATTTTAATAATGAAATGTAGATATACTTGACAATAATAAATCTACCCTGAAGTTTTCTTCAGAAAGTATTAAAGCATCTTAATGTTTTGCACAAATAGATCATTTTTAATAATAGCATTTTCGTTGCATGTGGAAAGAAGAAAGAAATTGATGAATGGGATCAGAATGCTCTATCGTCCATCAAGTAGCTTGGTCTTCTTAAACCAAGTGGAGCATACAGAATTTCTCTAGAGGGGGACTAGGGTTGTAGGGACACTGGCAAAGTGGCAGATTTAGCTTTTGAATAATGTATGATTAATTAAGTTAATTAGGGTTTCACACTGCGTAGCTTGTGTGAAACACTATTGTTTTTGTTAAAATTCTTCTTATTATTATTCTTATTATTATTTTTTTTTTTTTTCCAATTTGCTTATATCTCAGGAACTACTTGTCGGATCGATGCAATGTCTTGAGTTTTACTGCGAAAGTGGGTGTGACTTAGAGATTAAAGCTATTTCCGGCGTTCTGCGACAATGCGAAATGTCCGAAATCACCGAAGTTGTCGTTTTTTGAAATATTGCCGTAATATTAACAACAATTGTTGGATTTTATCGTTTGATAGTTTTTGACATAGCCAGAGACATGGCACATAGCTACGGGTCTTTAGAGTTTTAAATTTCGCCGAATCTTCGGAAATATAAGGCGCCAAATTTTGAAAATTTAAATTTTTACAAAAAATTTTTTTATTAATGAATATTTTTTAATGACCTTTTACCAAGGGTTAAAGGGTCGTCTGATTTGGGCAAAAATGTGAACATTTTTTTTCTGGATAATTTTCCTTGGTCGCTATTGGCTAATTCAGTTTATCGGTTCTATATAAATTATTTATTGTCCGATTTGTATAAAACAAAGTTTATATGCTCCATGGTCAAAAATGTCATTTTTTTTGTTACCGGCAAAGTTTCCTATCGGCACCGTAAGTGACGTAAATTTAGCAAAAACTACAATTTTAACAGTTCGGTACCACTTTTTGAAAGCAAAAATTATTTTTTTCAAATCTAATATGACCGAAAAGATGTGCCATATAAATGCGCACAAAACATCGCGCTCAGTTTTTTTCATTTCGATTTCGTTTTCGGGCAATTTGGATTAAAGGGTGAAAAAAGGTGTCAAAATAAGCTATTTACAACCCATCCAGCGTCTTCATATTAAAAAATATATCTCCGTAGCATTCATAATCTCGTAGCAATAAACCATACTAAGAGAATGTATGTGAAAATTAATTTGTAATATACGCAGTTGCCGAGAAAAAGTCAATTTTGCATGAGTCACATTTCACGTTATTTTGGCTGTATAAGAATCAATTATAATGTGATTTTCAATTTTCTTTCACCATTGTATGCCTAATGCCATAGTGGACAAGGTCAAACCATTCTACCTCATACGCTGCCACCGGAAATGACGTCATTTGGTCAAAACTTAATTTTTAGCATTAAAAAACAATATTTTATTCAAATGGGTCGTACCTGTTATTTTTTTCAAATTATGATATTTGATTCTATTCATCAAATAGAATGAACCCATGCGATCATACAGATATCACAAAACGGTTTCTAACTTGTACGGTTGCAGAGAAATGGGCGATTTTCCACAAGTCACTTTTCGAGGATTTTGGTCTATAAAAGTGTCAGTTGTTATTCGATTTTCATAAAATTTTCACCATATGATATATTACGTCATTTATAATTTCATAGAACTAATTTAACATTTTCAGTATCACCGGAAGTAATTATATTTTGGCAAAAACTGTATTTTTAGCCTTCAAAACAGATATTTTTTTCAAATGAGTCTTATTTGTAGTATTTTTAAAATTATGATATTTAGTTCGCATCAACTAATAAAATGAACCCATGCGATCATTCAGATACCACAAAATGGTTTCTCACTTGTATATGTTTGCAGAGAAATAGACGATTTCTTACAAGTCACTTTTCAAGGTTTGGGGTCTATAAAAGTGTCAATTCTTATTCGATTTACATAAAATTTTCACCATGTGATTATTATTTCTGATTTTAAGAAACTAATTTAATATTTGCATTATCGTTGGAAGTACTGTGATGTGGTCAGGATCACTTACATGTAACACATGTATAACATGGATTGGTTCCTGTGGTAATTAGCACATATCGGATTGTAACTTCCTGAATTAAATATGATTGTATGAAAAATAGCTTTTTGTTTAGCTTGTTCACTAGCCACCGCTTGCAAATTGTGTTTCTTAATTTGTTGGAAAGATTTATAAAAAAAAACTCAGAACCATTTGTGGGCTATGATCTAGTATCTTAATGTTATTTAATACACGTCGGCGTCAGTGATTATGTACATGTCGTGTATCCCTTAGTGCGTTTTTCACATTTGGCCAAAATGGGAGAAAGAATGAAGGAAGGGATATTATATTTGTTTCATGTATTAATCAATGCAGACTTTTGGAGGGTCAGATTAACGTGTTTGTCTTTATTCAAATGGTGAGCGTAGTTTGTTGATGCCGAGTCCACAATGTTATGGACACGGTGCGCTTTGGTCTTGTGCATCGATCTCCCAAGCAGAGTTGTCTTCGCTTGCAGTTCACACCTTGTCTCAATTGTCATTTTTTTTTGTTACCAAATAGTTTTATCTGTCGGCACCGGAAATGGCATAAGTTTACCAAAAACTAGGTACCATTTTGCAAGAGAAAATATTATTTTTTAAAAAACTTGATATAACAAAAAGAGTGCGCCCTTTCGACTTCATTTTCGAGCAACTTCGATTAAGAATTGAAAAAAGGTGTAAAATTGACCTTTTACAACCCATTCAGGCTTTTCAGATTTTAAAATATTTCTACGTAACTTTTATAAACTTGTAGCTTTGATCCATACGCAGAAAATGTATGTTAAAATTAGTTTCTAATATAAGCAGTTGCCGAGAAATGAGCAGTTTTGCATAAGTCACTGTTTTCGTAATTTTGCCTGTAAAATAGTCAAGTATTAATGGATATTCGCAAAAGTGACATCATTTGATTCAAAAAGCAAGTGTGCGTCATATCATGTTGATTACTATTTAAAATTAACACCGGAATTGATGTCATTTAGTCAAAAACTCCATTTTTAACTTTTAAAATCGATATTTTTTTAAACCAAGAATTATGTCATATGTAATAATAAAATTAACTTTTGGTTTAAATTCACATATTAACAAAACTCATATGATCATACAGATATCATAAAATTGTTTCTAACTTGTTCGGTTGCCGAGATATAGGCGGTTTTCTACAAGTCACTTTTAAAGGTTTTTGGCCCGTAAATGTGTTAATTATTATTCGATTTTCATAAAAGTTTCATCATTTGATGCCTAATGTCAAAGACGATATTATAATCTTAATTTAACATTTTAGTAACACCGGAAGTAATGTCATTTTGGCAAAAACTGTATTTTTAGCCTTCAAAAGAGATATTTTATTCAAATGAGTCTGTTTTGAAATCTTTTTCAAATTATGATATTTGATGCCAATCAACACATAGAATGAACCCATACGATCATACAGATACCACAAAATGGTTTCTAACTTGTACGGTTGCAGAGAAATAGCCGATTTTCTACAAGTCACTTTTCAAGTTTTTTGGTCAATAAAAGTGGCAATTATTTTTCGATTTACATAAAATTTTCACTATATGATATCTTATGCCATTTCTGATTTCATGAAACTAATTGAACATTTTCATTATCACCGGAAGTACTGTAATTTTATCAGGATCAATTACATGTTACAAATGTATAAAATGAATTGATATTGCTGGATTTTTGTTGATTCTGTTTCCCTTTTATTTGATGTATGCAATGTTTATGTGGAAATCTGTTTATCGGTGCCATTGGTTCAAGGGCAACATGGGAGCGAAAGTGACATAAGTCTAAAGTTAACGTGGCACCAGTGAAACCCGTCATTCCTGCATGCAGGTCTAGTTGATATTATATTTGGTTGAGTTGTCGGGTTCTGAACTATCTACTAGAACATCGCAAGAAATCCTTTGTGATTTTTGAAATCCAGTCTTCACTTGTAAGAGGTAACACTGGCAAGACTTGCAAGTTAGGTGTGCCCAATACTTTAGTGGTGTGAACATTAAAAAATTCCTTGACAATTGGAGAGCAGATGAAAACAATGCTCTCTGGGCAAAATTCTCCCACTTCGCATTGTACACATAACCATAGAGTTAGCATGCTTGTCTTAAAATGACCAAAGTATTAGGTTGACAATACAAACATTAAAATCGTGCCAAGGTTTTGGTGGTCAATCGGTTTAATATGGCAGGTTTCATCCTACTACTAAGACCTCTACATGCATATGTTAGTGTCTCTCACCTCTCTCTCACTCTCTCTCTCTCTCTCTCTCTCTCTCTCTCTCTTCCTTCCATACCAGGGTACATGAGTTAAAGGGACAATACCATTCTTGCTGGCTTGCTAGCTCCAGAAAATAAATAATACCCCTATTCTAAGTACTAGATGTTTAAGTGTCCTACCTGTTGTGTAAATTATCCATTACAACCTATTTTACTTTTCCAGAGGGTTCGAAAATATTTTAAAATCCAAGTCACATTGAAAAGGTTTACGTTAGACTTTTCAAATCAATTGGTTGAATTTTTACAATTTTTTAAAATAGGTGTGTTAAGATGAAATTTATATCATCAATTAATTGGAATATTGTAAAATAATACGATTTGTTGACCAGAATGAAGATTGGGACATATTATTCAGTTACAACAAGAGTGTTATTGGGGCTTTAAGTAATATTACCCTCCACATGAAGGTATTGGTATATTATTATTATTATTAGTCACACTATGACGTCTAGATGCCGGACACACCGTTTGAAGTAATCGGATTACTTCAGGATTCCATCGTCTAGAGTCCGAGTAATCCTATCATACTCAAGCCCTATGGAGATCAGTTATAAGAGGTTTTCCAGTTTATGTTCCAACTAATTTGTCTGATCTGATATCTCCAGGGACTTTCAGTAAACAAACCAGTCATGAATTCCATGCATCTTTCACACGACTGACTTTTTAATACAATCAGTAGAGTGCATGTCTACACATAACTCCTGTCTTGGAATTCCTACATCATCCAACTAGGTTAATAACCATTTCAGTTGTATCTCACAAAATATCAGGTACATGTACGGTACTATAGTTCAGTAGTGCCTGACTGTTTGATCTTTGTTCTCAACTTGTATAAATAAAATCAATAAAAACACAAATCTGATTTGAATCTCTTAATGCGAATATCACTCCAAAATGGTTAAGTTCTGTTGAATGTTTACCAAGGTACGATGAACTGGAAATTTTACAACATTGAGCACCAACTATTGGGTATACTCTTTTTGATCCTGTTGATTCCTTAAAATTTGAATCAATTCTTTTATAATGCCCACTGTCTATCTCTCTACATAACAGCACTTACTACAGTATAAATAAATGTTATTTATTAGTTAGAGGTTTCAAACGTAGTTGTTAGGTGCAGAAAAGTAGGACGTTAAATTTCATTTAATTTTTTTTTTCAAATGCAGTTGAGGAATGTGGAGATTTATAAGCTGTAATAAGTTTGTAGAATTGGAGGTCTTTTTTTTAAATTAATAACAATATTTCTACTTTTAATTTTGAACTGATGAACTAGGTATTTCCGTCAAAAGTAGAAATTTAATCACGCTAACATCAAAGCACCAATCCCAAACATGTGTTACAAGTCAAAAGTAATTCATATTTCTGTGATTTACAATTTCCCCACTCCTCATCACATGGTAATCAAGATAAAGATCTGTACTAGTTTGAGATATAAGAATTGTGTATTAGTATCAGCACTGGTTCTTACAATGGAGCCAAGGTGACTAAGTGAGTAGTGCTAACTCAATAACCAGGAAGTCATGCATAGGTTCCTTCTTGGTGTTAACTAAAAAGTTTCTTGTAATTTTCCAGTCTGGATTACCCTCTCAGTTCTACAGAGTGGTAAAAGTATCTGGTCATTTGAATAGTAGAGGAAGCCAAGGCCTTGTGTATATCATAGCAGTTACGTTAAAAATGAAATAAATAGGGTTTAACATCCTTCTATTCTCCACCAACCATTTTAAGAGAGAGAGAGAAATAGGGTTTAACGTCCACTCGACACAAACCAGGTCATTTCGGGACTGACATGGTTTAATTTTATTTCTATAATTCGCCTGCGCGTAGGGGTCTTTAGCAGTGGAGGGAAACCAGAGTACCCAGAGAAAACCCACGAGGTTGGACAGGCGACCCTACCCCTTGCCACGTACAACCAGGGATTCAAAACCATGCCAATTGACTCAATGGCAGGCTGTATGATACAGCGTGTGCACGCTAACCATTCACCACCACCCCACCCCCTACCATTTTAAAGATTCAGAAGGAAATCAAAATGGGAATAGGGTGTTGTAATGCTGTCTGGGCTAAATGTCCATCATAGCACACTGTATGACGTGACATATTACACCTATCTTCATTACTCTATTAGAGCTGGTTAATGTGATTTTTATGTCTGAAGATTTAAATGTGTTTTATGTCTGGATTTTCTTCAGTGTCACATATATCTTTTCTCTTGACCAAAAGCATATAACTACAGAAATAGTAGCATACAACAGTTTTACAATTTTACGTATTTAATAGCTGCTGGTGAAATAAATTCAGGATTAATTACTAGCTTTATTTAATTCTTTAACACCATGTGTTGATCATTCTTTCATCAAACGTTCATTTTCCCTCCTGGCAAAAAAGGAATCCGTATGTTGTGTTTATTCTGTGGAAATTTGTTTAGATGAAACTTAATAGAGTTTTGGGCAATGATGTTTTGAGTGTTCTGGAAGGATTTGTAGGAAAATAAATTGAATCTTTACAGGATTATGAAATTATTATGGACATTTGGGTATTAAATCTACTTCTATTATCCATGGTGATTAACATATGATATTAAAGGGTATGATTTTGTACCAGTTTCCAGTTGTTAACTAAGTTGTTTCATCCTAAAATAGTCTGTAACCCTATGAGTGAATCCCCCAAATAAATGAAATGAAATGAATGGGGTTTAACATACATGTACTACTGTTCGACTTTGCGCTAATGAAGACGACCATATTGCGTGCTGTGCTTTGAGAGAAATGTTGCCTACTCTCAATCTCGAAACCAGAAAAATTTTTGAAGAAATTTCTCTGGTGAATAGGGGTAGCCATTTTCCCGGAAAATGATATGTAATTCCTACGCGCGAAATTTCTCGTTTATTTGCGTCGTACGCCCCTGATTTTACGTGCCTGGATGACCGAATCACTTAAAAATATACCCACGCGTAGAAAAATAGATCTTTACAAAAACTCGAATTTGTTCGTTTAGGATCCATTTTTTATGCCAGTGAGTTGACTTTGACTCAAGGATCATTTTACAACAAACGAAACGACGATCCGACCACTAGTTTTCGAGAAATCGACCCAAAAAGATTGACCAATCAGAGATCAGAATGGGCGGGGCTTAGGTTTGAAAAAAATTGGAAAAAATGGACGGTCTAATGTGCCAGAGGCCTTCGGCTCCGCGGCTGCCTCTGGGAACGAGATTGGCCTACTCTAATATCAAATTCCGACTGTCAAGGGATCTTTAGTGTGCAAGCCAGTGTATACATGGGACATCAGGTTTTCATCCCATCCAAATAACTATAAGTTGTCCTGTGCCAGGATCTCTGTCCTGCGTCAATGACAAGGGGCAACCACGTTGAAAAATACAGATGAACTAGTGAACATCTTACTCACTGGGCCGAATGTTTAACGTGTGCGTGCTGTATCATACGGCCTGCCATTGAGTCAACTGGCGTGGTTTCAAATCCGAGGTTGTATGTGGCAAGGAGTAGGGTCGCCTGTCCAACCTCGTGGTTTTGTCCCACTGCTAAGGACCCCTACGTGCAAGCAAATTATTGAATTCAAATTAAATACCATATTATGTTAGTCTCAAAATGACCTAGATTGTGTTGAATGGACGTTAAATCCCATTTCTCGATCTCTCCCTTAAATAAAGATTGTGTATGAGAGCGATTTCTTCTGATACCTGCAGTGACAATTAAGCATGATCACGCGGTCTACTAGAAAATATGTCTGCTAAATATGGTCGACATGGAATAGAAAGCCAAGTTCATGTGTCATAAACCATTTATTACTACACTTAAGGGACCTGAGCTCACATCATAAAATATTCAAGCTTGACCAAGTGCAAACGATCTCTTGTCTCTGCACTTCAGGGTCCTGTACACGCGTCACAACATAAATGTATTCAAGACTGACAAACTACTACTAATCTATGCCAGGTCATTGTCGCACAACAATGATCATCAATCAATAAATTTATCAATCCAAATTTATTGATATATGTTTAGCAGAAGTGTTACATTTACTCCAAAATCTCTGCTCAAAAGAACTAAATGGAAAGTATCCATTGAAAGATTTTAACCAAGATTTTTAATTCTTGCTGGCTTGTTTATATGGTCTGCAGGGGATCACAAATAATGCGATAGTTTCATTATTTATCTCAAAGTCAACTTAGGAAAATTAAGCCACCATGCATATAGACATTTGGATACTTTTCTCCATTTTCTTGGAGGTGTATACCGGTACACTTTGTAAATTTCCCAGTGGTAAAATCAATACCATGCCAAATGGTTCTTGCGAAGACGTTCTTCACACCAAGTGTTGATTTATGTAATATTCATGATGATCTTGAAACAGTTATTGAAGCGTGAAGTTATGTCCGTTCATTACACTAAAACACAGATTGATTTTTTTATCACATGTTTTATAGTTTTATTTGTGGATTAGATACAAGATATGATAAAATCTTCATCATTCCTCATCCCAGGGACCATCGCTTGTATTCTGTGTAACATCGTTCAAATGAATTCTCAGGGGATTAATACAAATTCGGTTGCATCACACGTTCAGCGACTCTCTTGCGTTATTCTTCCGTTTTTTTACATCTAAATAAAATGAATGTTTCAATCCAGTTTTTCCATTGAAAGAATTTATTAGATGTATAAGAAGCTTTTAGAAGCCAATTTGTAAAGTTGCATGTTCAATTGAATGGCATAACCTAGTAACTCACTTTTCAAACTTTCTAAACTACATTCATGAGCAATTTCCTACCCAATAGATAAGCATAACTGAAGTAACTCATTTTTCATTCTTCTTCAGACACAAAGAATTTATTATAAGATAAATAGACATAACCTAATAACTCACTTTTCAGACATCAGACAGCAAGAATAAAATAGATGAGTATAACCTAAAAACTCCCTTTCCATTCTTTCCATACTTCAGACAGCATGAAGAACAAGTAAAATAGATAAGCATAACCCTAATAACTCACTTTTCCTATTTTTCACCCTTTTATAATGGATGTCGGAATGAAACAATTTATAATGAAAAGATACAATGTAAACGAAATAGAAAGAAAGAAATGGGGTTTAACATCCACACAACACAAATTAGGTCATTTTTCATTCATTTATTTATTAGTCTGCAGTGGAATTTCAAATGGTTGTTTTATGGTCACTCACAAAATCAGTCAATCCATGAGCAATTTTCGAAAGAACAAGTATGAGTTTCAGGTCGATCTACAAGCATTGCCCAAAGAATAACATGAACAAGAACAAGATTACAAAGTTCCATGTTAGAATAAAATTAATCACAACTGAGCTTGCCTGATAATTAATTGAACTAGCATCAAAGCAACCTAGATTTCTGTGTTATTTTGACAAAAATCAAACAAGTCGAGTGACATGAATATTCAAATTCAGACGGCCATTTCAACCAATTGTTTCGTATTCATGAAAATTAATGACATTTGATCATTTATTGTGTAAAGAACATATAACAATATTCATTCATTCATTTGAAAATAAATCAATTGATAAAGGAGAATAAGTTTGCTTTGAAAGATTCAGTTTCCAAAAAATAATGCTAAAAAAAATTGATTATTGAATCAAATATTTGAAGAGCATTCAAATAATGATTTAGAATATTTGAATAGTGAGAAATACTGACCTGGTTTTGTATATATAACACACATTATAGAACCTCGAGTGGTGCAGAACATTTCTCCATATCTACCGGTTTCTTCCAACTGCTGAAGACTAAAGCAAATTATTGAAATAAAATTATACCAGTTAGTCCCAGAGTGACTTTGTCTGTGTTGAATAGACATTAAACCCCTAATTCGATGTCATAGTTCTGAACGGTCTTAAGTTTCAAAAATTGTCGGATTTAGTTTTTGTGATATAATAGGAAAACCTATTCCAATCTTAATAACGCAATAAGGATATTAACATTTTAATAGCAATGTTTTTATGAAAGTTACCACCTTACAGTTCTGAAATTTTGCATAGAGAAGCCTCTAAATGTGATTAGTCATCCGATGCAAAAAAAAATATTTGGGTCGTAAGTGGCACTTACAACCTTCCAGAACTATGGCATCGCTATGTCCCTCTTATGATTTTGTATTTTCAGATATTTCTTTTCCAATAAGAGTATAGAACAGTAAATTCAATAATGTGGTAATACACTGTACTGTTTGTGTGTAATTAAGGCCTCACAAATTTGAACTTATGCGGCTTTCTATTTATTTGTAGAAAAAAAACTAATGTAAAAACAAAATGTCGGCTATTATGTCCTTTATCTTTGTTGTTCAATATTTTAAGTTTTGAAATACATAAAACATTGGTCACAAGATGTGTGTGACTAAAATAAATTAGTTTGGGTAGAATGTAACTGACTAGAATGAATTTCGTGTTCTAGAAACTCAGATTGCTTTTCATATGACCTAATGAACTAAGACTGCGAAGAACCAAAAATTAAATTAATTTGGTATAACGAAAAAATTGTAACTGGGTAGAATACATTTCAGGTTGTAGAAATCAGAAAGTTTTTCCAATGATATACTAAATTATACATTGATATTATTAACCTGGGCTTGTCACGATCAATCACTATAGTTCTACATTTCTCAACTGCTCGGTAAATATTGCTTCATATAAATGAAAATAAAGAAAAGTCTAGCAGCTTGGAGTGTCTTTAACAGAATATATTGGTAAGGGTTAAGTGTGCAGTTCTGTATCATTCCGGAAACTTTGAAACGTAAAACGGAAATTAAAATTTTAAAGAAAAAAAATACCGCAGGAGTTTGTAGTTCTGAATTGTCTTTGGTATTGCATTATGGTTATGTTTGAAACTTAAAACGGAAATTGAATTTTTATACAAAAATTGTCAAGGCTACAATAGACAGACATGTATAAAATATTGAAAACTACAGGATAAGGGAGCTATATATACATGCACGTATTGTAGGAATTGTGATTTGGGTGACCTAGATCCCAACTGAATTTGAAAATTAACCTGCAGATACATTTGTACAAGAACCATGTGGGAATTTTCTATTTTGAAATTCTCATCAATTTCAAACCTTGAATTGAGATCATGTACAAATTGAGTTAATCTACAAAAATGTTCAAATCCTGAACTGAGATCATGTTCAAAAATACAACAGATTGAGATAATATACAAAAAAATACAACAATTTGAGATAATATACAAAAAGTACAACAAATTGTGAAGGAATACAAAAAATTGTGAAGGAATACAACAAATTGGGAAGAAATACAACAAATTGAGAAGTAATACAACAAATTGAGATGCTTTGGATCTGCAGTGGTTCAGTGAGTATACAGCACTAGGGCCACTAACCAGGATATCTCGGATTTGATGGAGAAAGTTTCTCTGGGTTTACCAGTCTTGTTTTCTCCTTTTAGTAGTCCAGCACTGTCTGTTGTCATTAGCATAGTTTGGTTCAGAGAAATAGGACATTAAACTGTTTCATTTCGTTTCATTATTTTTATCGTTTCTACATTACAAAGAGAAATCAGGAACCTGAATATCTACAAATATCGTTTAATATGTTTATTGAGGGAGACAGAAATACAAAATCTCCTTAATGGCAGCATATTATCCTCTGTGTACGTGACGAATATTTGATCAAGGTTTTATTCTCTCGTAATTTGTTTTGCTTGTTATTATACGAGATGGATTGTGTGGCCGTCAATCGGTCTATTAAGCAGATTAAAGATGGTAGTTGTGATACGTGGGTATATATTATGACATAATGATATAATACAGACCACCATTACAATAATATTACACACACGTAAATCGTTCTTACACAGATCAATATTGCTGATTAAGGCCAGATATGAAAAACTACTCTCTTCCTTCTCTCCTGCTCTTGGACATTAAACTCTATTTGATGTAATTTTTCTTGTCCCGTAACTTAATGCATGCTTAAATCTAATAAAACTGATTATGTAACATTTAATTCAGAAAAAGATGCCCATCAAAAGATTTTACCCCATACCAAATTATCAAAAATGGATAGTTTATATTGTCTACAGAGGAGGGCTGGAAAGATACGCAAATCTCAAGAAATGATACCTACCACGATATGAACCTTACATTGTATTGTTGTATCGCCATATTTTTTATTTCCATATTTGCTTCAAAGATAAAAACAAGCACATGATATTTAATGGCAATATGTCACAATATGTTTTAATCCAGAATGTTCCCATAACAATCTCTCCAATGACAATTAGCAGCTTCCATGTAATTGTCAGTTAAAATCAGAACTTCAGACATTAGTCTTGTATGATAATTAGTCTGTCTAACATCCCTTTTAATTTTGTGGTATTAATATCTCCTCTGTCATTATTTCTATCAGAGCTTTACAATAATTGGAGCTTATATACAGACAATATAAATTAGGGTCAATAGGGTCTCACACTTATAAAAGATTAACATCCAAACAGATTCAATTGCAGTGGTATATTAACGTCAAACAAATCATTACAAGCCATTTTGTTTATCCTTTCAATTAGTTATTTTGATATTGTATGTGATGTTCTACATGTCAGATCAGTCAGCAATAGACTTACCTGTTCACACCGCAAATTAGATGCCATAATCATGTCTGGGGGAAATTTAAGTGCCTTTAATAGGTGATCATTGCTTGGTACTTCTTGAAAATAGGGAAAATGCCTATAACTGATGGATTCTGAAATAAGATGATCGAGCATTGCGATATACATTAATTATATATATACATGTAGATAAAAGATTAATTATTATAGTATATATTTCAAACTGAAGTCATCTGTGCGCACATGAGGACTGTTCTGAAAGATATTCTCACTGTCTGTTTAAAGAGACTATCCCAAATTGAACAGACCCAAAATAAAAGTCCAAGTATGTATGAAATGTGAATGCCACAATATAGAGGAATAGTTTGTTGGGTGACCAAATAATAGATTAGGGTTCCTTTAGCGGTCTATTCTGTCAATGGCCCATGTGCAGTACTTGATAAAGAAAAGTAAATGTCAAGCCTTTATTTTTATGAAATAAAAGTCTGATTTCATCCAGACACTGCATAATACAGCTTGGACCACTGGTCTCCATTTCCAGATGAAGACTGATTAAGGTTTAAGTTGTTTGAAAACGTATCACATATATTGAGTTAGTTGTTTGGCCCTTAGGTAGAAGATTTTAAGGGATTTTAACACAAAATTATCATTGGAGATTTATTCTCCAAAATATTATCAGGAGTGGTCCTTCCATAGAATGTTAACAATAACATTGTGCTATTAGAATTTTATAAAAAAAAATATCACAATAAATTACTTTGTGCCATTACAAATTACAGAGGTCCCATGTGCATGTTGGAATTGGAATTCAACAAAACCTTTCTCATAGCAGACTGTATGCCATTAGCCCACTTGTATTTCCATTACAATTTTTTGGGACAACAAATGCATTCCCCTCCTGTAGTTCAAATGTGTTTTTCAATGTTTTGTATTCAGGATCTCAACTGTTGAAATATAGCTTTAATAAATCGTTTTGCAATTTGTATTACAGATGATACTGTTGTTATCTAGGGTGTTTGAAATATGTTATATAATTTACACAGTCTATAAAACTAGCATGATCTGTAGAAAAACCAGTGGAACTCAGTTCATGTTTGAGTCATTACAACTCGTAACACATATATACACATATTTCACAGAATACCTCAGTGAGAACAGTAACAAATAGTTTTCTCTTTTTGTCTTCTCTCATGTTATAGTTTCTGCTGGTTGCTATACTCAGTGGCGGATCCAGAGGGGTGGTTGTGGGTCCCCCCCCCCTCATTCTTAGCTACATAAAACATTGAATGCCTTGCATCAATGAAATTAAATCACAATGGGATCTTACATCATTATAAAAATGATTTCTCTCTTTAAAAATCTCAATTTGTATATGATTGCAGATTTCCTTAACAAGAACCTGACAAACCCCTTCCTGCATCCACCCCTATACAACAATTATTTTTTTTGTGAACTCTATATGCAAAATTTCTGAAAAATGGCAGAGTGGGCATCAAATTTAAAACCACTTAAATTGTTATTAAATGGAAATAATATTTTTAGAATGATTATATGGTTTAACATGATTTATCTCTACAGTTTATTACTACCATGCCTCTTCAAATTACCTTGTTTACATAATTTGAGACAAATCTTTTAAAACGTTACTTATATTTTGACATTAACTGTCAATTTACAAGTTATACACAGATTTAAAGGAGTTTTAATGAATGCTCATTAAGATATGCCTTACCATCTGTATTGGGATTTTCGATAACTAGTTGAGTCTAAGATGAAATTGAAATGCTTCCCAATTAATTACGTTTTATTTTCATGGTGTGAGTGACATTGCCTATTTAACTTGAAAATGCTTTGACTTCTAGACAATATATGAACATACATGTATCTGCATCTGTCGAACACATGCACATGTAACAACAATTCCACGGCTTTCTGAAACACATGGTTGTTACTGGCAACTTGTACTAAATCCACTCCTAACGTACTACTAGTGTCTAGACAAGCCGTCGTTAGTAAACAAATACTTGTATGATTTATGTTATTATTATTATTATAAAAAATACAATCCGTTTGTAACATAGCTTATACTAAGGTGACATTAACATAGCTTATACTAAGGTGATATTCAAGTTAACTTCACCTTTTGGAAATTCACTAACTCACAATAGTGTGTTAATGATCAAGATTGTTGCTAGCCATGTTAGATATGGTATCAGGTGTTTTATATCGTAAAGCATGCCCTGCCTTGTGTAAAACAACTCCCAATATGCAGGGCTCAGTGAGTGTCAGTGATAGATTTTATTACCGAGTGGAGTGATGCTAGCATCGTACACAATCTAATCGGCACTAAATTTGTCTCTCTTCTTCTCTTTTTATAGGCCCACATTGAAATGTGAGGGTGAGGATAGGTTGTAAGTACATGTATATTGAAATTTTGCCTTATTATTTTAAACTATACTATAGCAGAATAATACAAATAGCTGAATGGATTACACATTGATTTCTTTTTCAAGAAAAGTAAGATGTAAAACCCCTCTTCTTTTTCAAGAAAAAGTCTCCATATAATCTGTTAAGATATTTAAAAATACTCTGAATTCCATCAGCTGACTGGATTGTACATTGATTTCTTTTTCAAGAAAAATAATACGTTAAACTGCATCTCAAAAATCTCCAATGCACTGTAGGATATGTGTAAAAAAAATCAGCTGAATGGATTATACATTGCCTTTGCTTTTTAACCCCTCAAATCCACTGAATAATTTGGGATTTTTTTTAAAGAGAAAACCTCTGAACCTGAACAGCTGACTGGTATATCCAGATGTAGTTAAATATTTCGGTCATTCTGCCCTGAAATAATAAAATTGTACTGGAGGAGTTGTTAACATGTTATATTGTTTATAAATAACCTGGTTACAAGTGTCATGTCTGCTTTTGATATTACTTGTTTATATTCAAATCTTTTTAACACTTTCAAACTTCCTGATAGATGTAGTTTAAATTAAATATCACTTTATATGGAGTAGAATTTATGCCATTTTAATTTTTAACCTTGTAATGCTTTGCTACTTTAATGTTCCTCCTTGTATTTCTTGTATTCATGATCATGGACCTTTAATGTATAATTTTGAAGGGCATCTTCTATATTTTATATGTTATCTAATTGGTCTTATATAATTGGTCCATCTGATATCCATGTCCTTTAGGATTAAATAATGTCACTTGATCATTTCAGTGTTTCGTGAATCTGTCTGGTTTTATTCCTTATAGAGATGATGTAGAAGTATTACATCCATCAACAGATTAATAGCTAAAAGCTTCAAGTCATTTTATATTCAAAATAACTTTGAACTCCATGTAGGGTGTCAAGTGATTTAAACCATGAGAGACTGGAAAAGTCTGGTGGCAATGTAATATGCCTTTACCACTTAAATTATAAAGATTCAAAAATATCTCCTAGAACCCATATAGTGTCTGATATTATATCTCAAAACCAAATCAGCTTTTAAACATATTGTATATTTCTTGATGTAAAGTACCCACTGGAATATACACTAAATTTATTCCACAGAATTTAAAAAAGATGTGATTAAAGAGAATATGTCTAGTCATTAAAATTGTATACCAAAAGAAAAACGGTGATCCCATGTAAAGGTGGTATAACATAATTTTATTGAGTACGGCAACTCTGCAAATGAGAAGTGGTATTATGTGCTCTACCCATTTCATCCTCTAATGAGAAGTGGTGTTAAAAGTTTTTCACATTTTTTGCTCAAATGAAAAGTGGTATCAGATGTTCTTCACATTTCATTCCCAAATGAAAAAGTGGTGTCAGATGTTCTTCACATTACATCATCAGATTCAAAGTGGCATGAACTCGTTCCATTTATAGAAATGGATTATGTGGGTAGACGTGTGTACTGAGAGTAAAGCTGGGGAGATTTATAGATGGTAATAATCTGATAGTTGTACAGATCGTCAATATGCCCATTATAATTAACACTGTCTACTACAGCTTGTAATTATGATAGAATAATGGTCAAATGGATGATTGGGCTGATTGTTATTTGGTGTTTGTCTGATCAAACAACCCACCTTAACAATTGAAACAATAATATATGTACCACAATATACAGCCATAAATAGTGGTGTGATATTGAATTGTCAAGACAGAATAAGCATAATCTGCTTCATACAGTTTATAACTGTCACATCCAATATTACTTCTACTAACCATCAAAAACGAAATGAACTGGGGGTTTAACGTCCTACTGTTCTGCTCAGAACTACTAACCGACAAAGGGTGATAACCTTTAGGAAGGACGCAGCAATTTTTTAGTTGGTGGAATTATACTAAGGGGGATCATTTGCGATATAATTCACCTAGTGGCGGTACAAGGGGAACTTTCATGGTGAACATCTCCTACATCGGAAAGGATGTTGTCTAAAAATTTTCTAAAATGTTGTGTAGATAATTTGTACCTCCACATGTCCAGGTATCGTTGAACCAAAAATTTAAGAAAATCAAAATCTCCAAACCACTCACCTGTGAAATGCTTATTTCCATGTACATTCACCTGTAAGTGTTTCTTTGTTTTGAAAGATTAACATACAACTTGGATATTAATCTCCCAAACACAAAACACAGTGTTCTTAAAACAGATGCAAAAAACACATGCTCAAAATAACTCAACCTTCATCTCTAAACCCTTTACATCTGTTAAATAGCTTGTCATCGACCGAGATTCTCGACAAAAGACAGAACAAATGAAACATGGAAACAGGGAGTTCAAACTCGGCTGGACGTCAGTTCTATTCATTTTTAAAGAGTTAAACATATGATTAAGAAGTGATGTCAGTACAGAAGGTTCCAACATGGAAACATGAGTTGAAACTCAGCTGGATGTCGGTTCTATTAGCTTTAACAAATTATAAAGCAATGATTAAGAAGTGAAGGTTCAAACATGGAATCAGGAGTTCAAACTGGACAGGGATTTTATTAGTTTTTAAGCAATGATTAAGAAGTTTTGTCAGTACAGAAGGTTCTTACATTGACACATGAGAACTGGATCTCTTTTCTATTATTTTCAAAGAGTTCAACAATGATTAAGAAGCGATGTTGGCACAGAAGGTTGCTGGTTTTACAGTTCTGATAATTCTTGTTAAATTGGCGGCCAGCTGTTATTGGTAATAAAAGAATTATAAAAGCTAATAATGTGGTACATGTCCCTAGTTATCAACCATAGTGACCACCTGATGAGATTTATACCCTAATTACTTCGTTACCCCAGTCAGAGCAGAACAGTAGGACGTTAAACCCCATTTCATTTCACCTAATTACTTCAAGAGACCATTCCTTTTCTTTCATAAGGCTATTAAATAGTTGTACATGTAGGTTATCTTCTATCAATTAAATATATCTTCACTTAATGCTTATATGTGCCAAAAGGGTTAAAACATCATTGGTCATTGTTTGATAACGGTGAGAGTACCCTCATTGAAACTTGCAATTTATAAACCCACTGATTGTAATCCATATAGGTCTATGTTAATTACATATTATCTCACTTTCACTAAATGCCCTTTAAAGATAATTATAATATTTACTTGGTTTAAAGTTTGTAGGAGTCATTTACATGTTTTGGAAAATATCAAATTTTGCAACTGTTTATAATGCATGTTAAAATGTATTCAAATTGAATATTTAACAGTTGATAATCTCCTTATGACATTCAAATTCAATCAGTTTAAAAAGAATTCCATCAAACAATTTCAATGACACTAAAATAAAATTTAGTTTTCATTCTTTGTATTTGAGAATTATGTTAATACAGTAATCTATGGGTTAGTATGTGTTTACTCCATACATTAATATAGTTCCGTGATTTGTTCCATTGCTATTTGAAAAATATCCATATGTTGAGACTAAAGTTACCTAGCACAGTTAACAGAAGAGAGATACGATCTACCTTGTACATTGTAACGATGAAAACACAGACAATAAATCAATTTATTTCTATTCTTCATCCATCCCTTTCTTTGAAATTAATGTGTCATACTAACCTTGTTGACAATTAAGTTTTTATTTTTGTCGAGAATATTGATTTTTATTGGTAGGATCTCGCTTGCAAAATCAGTCTTTCTTCTCGAAAGGAAAAAATAAAATCTGGCAAGAAACATGATCAGATATTAGCAGATCTGATAGACCTACCTTGGAAAAAGAGAAAATCTAATTAATGTAAGAAAATAAGTCACTTCATCATGAAATTATTATGAATTCAAGGATAGTGGTGGGCGCCAAGTTGGTATAAATATGTATTAAAACTGGATGCTCAGTGAGAATGGCACTGGCTCACTTATTAACCAATATTTCATATATTCGCCAAAAAAGGGTAAATCATGCCTTGCGATTACTGAAATGAAATATGAGTTTAACTTCCTAATACTGGGTTAATGAATACTGACATATGTCATACACCAGGAAGGTTTTACATGGCCTACTGTTGTGGGTTCTTTTACGTGTACACAAGACCTCAAGTTTTTGTTCCATCTCTTCCATCCGGCACCGTTGACAAAAGGAAACCACCCTGGAAAATAATGAGAAATTTCTCAGACAATTCCGGCACAAACCAGCATCTTGACCACTGAGCCACCTTGGCTCTCTCCCCCTCCCCCAGCAGTTGTTAAAACAGATCAAGAGTAGAGTATTGTAAATAAAATCATCGGCCCCAAAATCATATTTTGATGTTAAATGTTATTGATGTTGCTCACAAATTAGTGAGCTAATGTCTATAGCTGACAATAGACCGCAGATTCAGTGTATTATCTGCAATGATTTATTTTATTACAACAATATGATGGAGTGAGTGTATGTATGATAAATATGAGGGTTTTTATGAGACAGATTATTGAGTTTATATAGTTTATGACTGATATATTGCCAAATTTATCATCTATATTTCATAGTTTATGATTTGTTTTGTTATATATGGCTGCCAGACCAACATCTCATGGTGTTTGGGATGTGATGGAGAAGTTTTATAATTACTGACAGCCTTGCTTAGGATACACGGGTAAAAATTTGACATGATCCTATACTATAAATATTATTGTCTATGATTGTTGTCCACAAATATACTTTTGTTAAGTTCCTTAAGTGGGGGACAGACGAGCGTATTTTTTCGCCCGATCGCGGCAATTTTTAAAATCCCTCGAAAAATACGCCCGTGTGCCCCTTCAGGGCGACGACGATTCTGATCGCCGAACCATTCGCCCGATCAATCGCTCGTATCTAGCATGTTAGATATTTTCGGCCAAATATTTTTCGCTGGCGATTAAATTCGCTCGTGTGTCCTCGTCAAGCGTATATTGTCGGGCGATTCATTTTTATTTAGCCAATCATCGACATCGTTGATATCACATGATCTCAAAATGGCTTCCATTTGTACAAGTCACATGATCGGCAGGTCACTTGATCGACATAATTACTCGTACGATTTCGAGACATTCGCTGTGTGTGCCCGTTCTTTATCGGCCGTAAAAAAATCGCTGGCGAATTTCAATCGCTGCGATCGGGCGAAAAAATACGCTCGTCTGTCCATAGCATAAAGGATACACTACAAGGTGCATAGTGTGTAGAAATGTGGCCAGAGCTTTTAGTATTGGGCTTCTGCGTTAGAAAATCCTCTGAGCAAGTAGTAAAGCTTAATTATGGTTACTATTAATGAAAACTGGTGAGAAATATACGTGTTGTCAGTTTTCCTTAAACCCGTCAGTACTTGTACCGTACGTCAGTATTTCTGTTAATGGTCAGTAATAATCATACGGTGAGTATGTGAGTTAATTGGTTAGTATTCCTTACTTTTGTCAGTATGTAAAAAATACGTGAGTAATTAAATAAACGTGAGTTTATCTAAACATATCACTATTGAGGCACGTGCGGGAGAAATTGACGAAAGCGTGACTAATTAAGAAAACGTCACTATTTGAGCTAACGCTCACTATCTGAGTATAACCGCCAGTTACCTTTGATGTGCGTCGGTAATTGGACCTGACGTCAGTAGAGCGTGAAATCATTAACTATATAAAATACTGGCGAGTATTGTTACTGTAAGTGATCATAATATTTTTATTACTAACCTGAATATCTCCTCCGATTCGAGAATATTAATAAATAATTAAAATTATTAACAAATAATTAAAATTATTAACAAATAATTAAAATTATTTATTAATATTCTCGAATCGGAGGAGATTTTTTAAACCATAATTGGTGGCAATGAGTAAAGGGACTATTTGTCGGCAATTTCGCTTACCGCCGTAGTTTGCAAAAAAACGCCAAAGATAGTTAGATAGATCGATCTCTAAATACAGTGATCAGAGTTCGGATGAGACAGAGTCCACTTCATATATAAATATGAATTTAAATGCTCAGTGGCGAGGTTTGATTCGTCACATTATCTGTACCCGTTCACGTTCTTACAACGGGGTTCCCATTCAGAATACGGCGCAATATATATTACGATTTATATGTATTCTCGTTACATGCGGGTTGGTACATATTTTGGAGTAGGTGGCGCGGTAAGGATTAGTAAATTTGGAATCAGAACTAATGGTTTAAGACGATTATCAACACAAATCTGTTTTCGGTAATTTTATTGAAATAAATTATGATAGCTGATAATATTGAACTTCATACACATATGAACGCTGAAATTCTGAACACCGAAGAATCGTGTGATTATCTATTTACTTTTGAGAAATAATAGCTATTAAACAATATATATAGCAATGAAACAATATAAAAAACGATGAAAATAATAATAGCATATAATAAGGTACGATACACAATGTTAAAATACAACTGATCGTACGTAACAGAAAAATAATAAATTTCATTCAAGTAATTCGAAATTATGAACACAGAAGATTCTATTAATAATTTAGAAATTGTTTTCTTTAGCACACGATAAATATAATTGATACATTGCATGCAACATTGATATAGTAAAACCATGTCCGACGTTCGATCTTGGGATATTTTTCATGTAGATATCCTGTGCGATTAATTCTTTATTAAAACAAAAGGCTGATAGAAATACTTCTAAAGGAACATTGAAAATTATCCCCTAAAAAAAAACACATTTATAACTACACTATATTACATATTCAAAACTGAGACAATTCTAAACACGGGAAATTTCAAGAAATTGAAAACACAATAACAAAACTTTTGTTAAAGATCTCCAACAAATTTATAGAGCATTTTTATTTCTTAAAATTTGTCACTTACATATCCGAAATTGTCGTTTGCGTTTTTGTTCAATAGTCACACCGGTAACAAATTGTCTTTTAATGATACAGTTTATCAATAAACTAAACAGAAATTTATATAGTTTTAACTATATAAAAATGATTTCACGCTCTATTGAGGTGATAAACCTAGCCAGTCAACATTCTTAATCTCTTGAGGACTATAACACAAAGGTGCTAATTAATTGGTGAGATTAACAGAATTTAATCCCATAAAAGATTTAATATACAAAACCTATATTACTATTGTACGGACTATTCTCCTAGGTTCTAAATTCTAACACCGAGCGAAATATTAAACATTAACAAATATATGACATGGTTGTTACGTGATTTAGTGTTAAAATCTAACGATATCTTTAACTTATTTTTTCTCGAAAATGTCGCAAAATCACTAGTTTATCCGACCAGAGGAAAGTGTCAAACGGGCGGGGTGAGTGACTCAATGTGAATGAATATATTCACCAAAATATTTTGTGAAATAAACTGTCGGAAATGCATCCAGGCAGCATTCAGACACTGGCTGTCGAGATAAATTGAGCTGGTCCGATACTGTTCGTCGCCAAATCAGCAGCTTATCCTAACAAAGAGGGAGGTGTCAAATGAACGGAGTGAGTGTATCAAGTGAATGTATATTCTCGTCGCGTTGGACCTATATTACTAATGTATGGACTATTCTCTTTGGTTCTAAATTCTTACACCGAGCTAAATATTAAACAAACATTAACAAATATATGACATGGTTGGGTTCAGATTCATGCCGTATTTCACTGAACGTAACTGATTTGACATTAGAGTCAAAATGGAAACAATTGAATGTAAATTAGCTCATATACAACCAGTTTACATTAATATATGCGTTGCGACCCATTTGGGTCAATTTATAGGTCCTAAATATATTAATAGTGATGGTCCGATATGACACCTATCAGTTTTACCGATATCAAATATTGACAGCAACATATAATATCGGCTGATACATATAATTATCGATAGTGGTGGATATAATACTATTATACATTGAAATGTCTCGAATGGCATAATAATCCTTGTAGATGAATGTCACTGTTAGTCAGGAAACGTATGGTACTATTTTACCTCGGTTATAAGCACAAACGCCGCGTTTTTGAAGAAATAAAATTGTGTCACGCTTCCTACGCAATCACAAATACACTCCATCTATCTTGTCAAGCGGACGTTAATTTTTTGCTGTATCATTAAATAAAGTCGAGATTATAATATGTCATGTGTTGATAGTCGATAGTTACTATAAGTACGATAGTAACTAGTGTTGATTACGATGTAATTCCTAAAATGATTAGCACCTGTATGTCTATCATAGGTGTCTGAACTGAAAGGTTCACGCGGCAATGAATGAAACATCAAAGCGAAGAGCAATCACGTGACATTCTTTCGTCATTTCCAGAACCATAAACCATCTAATGGGAACTTATTTGTTTGTAATATTATTAATAAATAAAGTATGATCTATATCATAAATTATTATTTGTTGATACATATTATGTCTAAATTCTTAAAGTAGCCTAGCATAACAAAAGAAATCACAAAAATATTTCTAAATTTTCACTGGCATCTAGAAGCTGGAATGTCAATCTTGTGACATCAAAGGGATATCCTCCCTTTCATCTTTCATGCTACTCGCACGTAAACCATGCGGTATCTTTTCCCGCCTTTTCCAATACTTCTATTCGTAATGATTAAGTATCCAGACAATACCAGCAGTGATCTAGATAAAACTAACGTGAAGTAGTAAGATTTGGAACTATTTCACGATAAGCGACAACCCAAGATGTGCGATGCCTCATACCAGCCCGGTATGCACACGATTCTTCAGTGCTAAGAATTTCAGCTTGTGTGCGAATGTTTGAAATTCATTATTTGTGTTATCAGCTATCATGTTATCTGTTTCAATAAAATTAGTGAAAATAGATTTGTGTTGGTGATCTTTTTTAACCATTAGTTGTGATTCCAATTTAAACCACACAGATAGTAAAGCGCCGCACGTCCCAAAACAAGTGCTAATCTGCATGAACGAGAATAAATATAAATTGTAAATGAAATAACACTATACACATTGCCCTTTATTCTGCAAATTACACATTGCCCCGTATTCTGCAAACTACACATTGTCCCGTATTCTGCAAACCCCGTATTCTACAAAATACACATTGCCCCGTATTCTGCGAACTACGGCGGTTATGGAAATCGGAGAAAAATACACCCGTTAATGTTTTAAAACAGTATTCTGCAAACTACGGCGGTAACCGAAAAATACCCGTGTTCATTACCATTCATTATTGTTAAAAAAAATAAAACATTTTCTGATTCGAGAATAATAATAAATAATTAATATTTTATTCAGAAGGTAGCGACAATTTATCGGGAAGTTAAATTACCTATAGTAACAATACTCACCAGAAATGTATATAGTTAACGATTTCACGCTCTACTGGCGCCGTGTCCAATTACTAACGCACATCAAAGGTAACTGGCGGTTATACACAGATAGTGAGCGTTAGCTCAAATAGTGACGTTTTCTTAATTAGTCACGCTTTCGTCAATTTCTCCCGCACGTGCCTCAATAGTGATATGTTTAGATAAACTCACGTTTATTTAATTACTCACGTATTTTTTACATACTGACAAAAGTAAGAAATACTAACCAATTAACTCACATACTCACCGTATGATTATTACTGACCATTAACAGAAATACTGACGTACGGTACAAGTACTGACGGGTTTTAGGATAACTGACAACACGTATATTTCTCACTAGTTTTCATTAATAGTAACCATAATTAAGCTTTACTACTTGCTCAGAGGATTTTCTAACGCAGAAGCCCAATACTAAAAGCTCTGACGACATTTCTACACACTATGCATGTTACCGTGATATCTTGTGCTTAGGAGGGCGATTCTCCAATCCCCAAATACAAACCCAACAATTGATTGCCTATGGACTGTTGACCATGATATATCTACAGCAAGTATAAGGCCAGTTATCTGTACAAGTGTGACATAGACAGTTATGTCATTTTGACAACTCTCTATTATGATAATTAACAAATTATATGGCTGATAGTTAACTGTGGCTAGACCAGCATCTCATAAACATCTCTTACACACAGCAACTTTTGACACATTTTCGGTTTAACAGGAGCTAAAACGCTAATATTTGAGATCTAGAAATTAGGTCGCAATGCATATAATAATATGAATGTATACAAACTGATTTACATTCAATTGTTTTCGTTTGTACTCTATTTTCAAATTAGTTATGTTCCGCGACCATGATATATCTACAGCAAGTATAAGGCCAGTTATCTGTACAAGTGTGACATAGACAGTTATGTCATTTTGACAACTCTCTATTATGATAATTAACAAATTATATGGCTGATAGTTAACTGTGGCTAGACCAGCATCTCATAAACATCTCTTACACACAGCAACTTTTGACACATTTTCGGTTTAACAGGAGCTAAAACGCTAATATTTGAGATCTAGAAATTAGGTCGCAATGCATATAATAATATGAATGTATACAAACTGATTTACATTCAATTGTTTTCGTTTGTACTCTATTTTCAAATTAGTTATGTTCCGCGAAATACGCCAGATGTTTCAATCGAGTGGCTATTTTGAGTGTCTTGTTATTCCAGTCTACATACGCCATTTTATTTGGTGCAATGTTTCTAGCCTTGTTCCCCAAGTCCCTTGCTAGAACTGGGGCTGAAATGCATTATGGTACACGATTCGTAAAATGTTTATTTTGTTTTAAATATTGGATATCAAAAGCCCATCTTTTCCCCCCCCCCGGTAAGATGACAACATCAGAGTTGATTTAAATTGACAAATAATTTGTGTTTTGAATGCCGAAGACTTTGGACGATATTGAGTTAGAGACTTAACTACTTTAACAGGTAAAATAGAAGTTTTAACTGTAAACTGTAAAAAAAATGAGATATTATCAAAAATAAAATGCAGGTCCAGATCAGTGATTTTAATGTATACAAACAATCAGGAAGCTACAAAATTAGTACAAAACCTTTGAATAGAGTAAAATTTAATCTTTTGACATTTAACTTCTCAGATCCGCAGATATTATATTTGGAAGAAATGACAATTTGAAGTAGAAATGTAACATCTTATGAATTAGCTTTCCCCAAAAAAACAACTGTGTCATTTTGCGACTAACATCTTCGTTCAATAAAAAGATACATGTGCAATTAATTAGTATCTGTCATCTTTTGTTTAAATTCATTTATTTACCCCGATTTTGTGTTAAGATGACAAAGTTAAATTGGTTTAATGATCACCGTTAAACTTGAGTGTCTGAATGAGCTATTAGACGACACCTGATGATATATCTTAAATGTAAACTGTTTTTAAGTTCAACTCAACCACAAAGGTATGAAGCAAATCAAATTTACAGAACATCAATAATTTTTGAAGCACCCACCCTGTGGCACCCATCTCCTAGCCAGTGAATAACGTAGAACCATCTATCAAAGCCTTAAACACGGCAAATAATTGAGTCTTTCATTCAAATTTCATGATAAAAAATTTCTTAATGCTTCCTTTGGCTTGTTTCTACTTTTTGCTGTTAATGTCTCCTGTCAATATTTTAATCAGTTCAGGTGTTCAATTATCTACCTGTCTCGTAATACACAATGAATTATTAAAATTGTTCTATATATAGTCTTGGATCATGTCCGGAATAATTCTATATTTATGTGTAATGTTTATAGTTCCGCTACAAAATTGTTGACATTGATGTTTTGGCCAAATAATGTTTCCATCTTCATTAGCCAAGTCGGTGCAGAAAAGTAGAACCATGTCCTCATATTGAATCGTATTTATATTGAATAGTATTTTAGTCTATAGTTTATATCAAGTGGATATTAAGTCTCCCCCCCACCCCCACCTTTCCATTTCACCTACTGGCAAAGACGTTTAGATTTTTAAATGTCTCTTATAGACTAATATTGAATAGATTTCGCTTTGTTCAAGGTAGACAAGAAAGGTATCTTAACTATAAGTGTAAAGATACAGAGGTTGATGTATAATTTATGTTAATAAGTAGGTATGATATATTAGCTGTAACTTAAAGCCGAGGTGTCAGTAACTAGCCATAAATCATATCAAATGTATAGAATCCAGAACAAGGCTAGATGTCAAAGGTCAAAATCTATAGAAAAGTCGATTGAAAGATATATCATAATAATTCTCACACAGTAGGAAGTTATTTAAACTTTTTATGCATATTTGACCTGTACCTTTCTTTGTATTATAAAGTTTCATAAGATACACAAAATAGTTCAACAAAAGATGTTATTGCATTTTTCTTGTGTAATAGTATATAAAGAACAATTAAAATTCTTTGAATGTATTTTATGTTGTTATGTAGAAATGATGAACTATAGTCTAGCAAGTGATGCCCAAGTTTTTTTTTTAAAAGCATAGCCTACTTAAAAAATTCCCCAAACCTAAGAAGAAAAGTATCACATTGTTCAGTCAAGGTCAGTTTAAGAAAGTATAGTATTAGAAGAATCCTTAAGGTGGATTAAAAAAAATTAAGAACTGAGATATTTCAAGATTATACAGAATTGACAAATAAATTGACAAGTAGAATACTATACCTGTATTGTATTAAAGACAACAAATTGCAAACAAAGAGTGTGCAATTAAATCAGATTATTATAGCACATTGAGCTCCAATGGCTAGCTCCAGGAAGTTGATTCGCTTGGTCTGAAATATGTTTGGTAATTGCTTACAATGTTTGTGTAGTTGGTGTGTCCACAGGTTTGTCCTATAGGTCTTTGTAGTCCACCTGCACGATAGGATAAGTTTCTCTAACTAGCGAAGTGACAATTTTCATAACTCTTCCAATAATGCAGGGAAATACAAAATAAATAGAATTTCACGATAAATCCAGAACTCTAATCAGATTGGTGCAGAAATGTAGGATTTTAACCTTAATTCATTTTATTTTGGAGGACCCAGAGAAAATATATGTATCCCCCATCTCAGACAGATGACGCAACACAAGTTTTCACTAATTCTTTCATCTTTGCGTGAAGAAAATTGGAGACTTTTATATGAGGAGATTCTGAAGAATAGAATATGCCTGAACAAATGTACACGTCTGCAAGATTTCCATATAGATTGTTTTTTAATGGAATTTTAATTTCACAGAATTCCTCAGTAGAGCTGCATGCAAGTCATTTCAAGAGAAGGATAATGGTTTTGTTGTCGTGGCTCAGGGTGTGATTTAAAGTGTACAGATGAAATTAAATCTTAATACAATTTGAAATTGAAAGTGCTGTAGGTGGAATGCAGGAGTTTTACATTAGATAGAGTGTGTGGATTCATTACTTGAACATATGAGCTCATTTATCAGGTCAGGCACCCTGCAGGCAACATGCTCACAGTGTGACAAAGTAACAAAATAATAATGCCATGTTTTTCTTAAATTTAAATTGGTAATGTAACCTGATCCTTCAAAAGACCGAAAGACATGCTGCCTGTTCTGATAGAATACCATATCTACTGAGACAATGAAAATGCCACACTTTTCAAAATAGATTAATGTCAATCTTCAAATTTTAAAGGTGGCTTAGTACATGTAACTCACTGACCAGGACGTTGTAGTTTTGATTCTGGTGTTGGCCACCTAAGTTCCTCAGGATTTTTCGGAATGTTTTCCCTTCGTCATGGTCTTGCAAGGAATAAAAAACCAAGTCTTGTGTAAAGATAAATCGCTTGTATGTAGAACATTTGACAGTCGGAATGGAAAATAAGAATAGGCCATAGCGCCACTGTCAAAGTAAAATTTCCCTCATTGCACACTGCATAGCGTATGCACGTCTTCATTAACCCTGGTTGATGATGTATAAAGTAGGTTGTTAAACCTGATTTTATTTCTGATTGGAGACAATCTATTCCGAGACATAAGGATTCTTTATATGAATGATTGCAAATCGTCTTTGAGAGATGAATTTTAATCTTGCTATTCTGAATGTAACAGAATTAGATCATGATGGTAACATGTGAGAAGGATGATTTCACAATGGTGTAAATGCACCACCACACAAAAACTGAATTGACAGATTGGGAATATTGGAAATCAAGATTTTAGTATAGAGACTGCTGCGATCATGACAGGTTCGCATACGTTCATCAGTGTCGACAATGATGGGAACTAATTATGGCGGCCTTGCATTGGACCAATTCAATGTCATCAAGATAGACTCAATTGGTTCAAAACGATTTTACCTCTCTTCTATTTGAATGCCTGGATTAGCAAAGTATGCCAAATCAATTAGGAATTTTAATTGAAATTGTGTGATATTTGTTGAAGCTTATAATTACATAATCATGTTTTAAAGAAAGTAATTTGTGAGTGATATGATCTTCTTCTTTTTACAAATGAGAAAGAAATTGAAACGAGAACGGTAAAGAGAATTTAATAAGCCTTATAACAACCAATCGGAAACTTCAATAACTCTACAGGGAGTCGTTCCAATACTGGATCCTCGTCATAAGTATTGAATTTTACAAAATGTATGTTCTTTTTATTTGTGTTAAAAAGAAATGATGCTACTACTTTGCAAATAAGTTTCCGAGTAATGGGTATCAGTCTCATTATATCAGCTTGAAGTCGGCAAACTTAAGGAAGCATTAAGAAATTTTTTATCATGAAATTTGAAGGAAAGACTCAATTATTTGCCGTGTTTAAGGCTTTGATAGATGGTTCTACGTTATTCACTGGCTAGGAGATGGGTGCCACAGGGTGGGTGCTTCAAGAATTATTGATGTTCTGTAAATTTGATTTGCTTCATACCTTTGTGGTTGAGTTGAACTTAAAAACAGTTTACATTTAAGATATATCATCGGGTGTCGTCTAATAGCTCATTCAGACACTCAAGTTAAACGGTGATCATTAAACCAATTTAACTTATTTGTCATCTGAACACAAAGGTGGGATAAATAAATGAATTTAAACAAAACTATTTAAAAACACCAGCTCTCTTTCTGTCTTTGAGAAGGTTGGTTTATATGGGCAGGTTGGTTTAAAGTGCAGACTCTGGTTAGCTTTGGCACATGCAGTAAGAAGATATCTTCATTGCAAAATGATACATGTATTTAACTCTAACATTACACCTACTGGATCGAAATAGTTAAACTAGTTTAATTATAGTATGTATGAACGCAGTTTACCCTGTTTTAAAAACCCCTGCATTGTTAAACTAAACTAGTTTGATTATAAACTTCTGAACAACTTATAATTTAAAACAAAAAATACTTAATTTCAGTGGTACTCTTTGAAGTTTTGGTTCTAATTGTTTAACTTTTGAAATTGTAAATAAAGATTATTCACAATACTCGATCGGCTATTTCCATTTATCAATCCTCCGAAGAACAAAAAATTTAATCACTTTGGCCTCATAGCTTTAAACTAGGTCTAAACTTCTTTTGACTATTTTCTTTTAATTTCTTTTCTATTTTTTTCTGACATCAATCACAATTCCGGGAAATAAGTGAAAACATTTAACACTTAACATGCCGTGTTTAAATATAATAATGAGATAATGAAGTGACATGGTGTATGATTGATGTGAACAAAACGACCGGTGATTATGATTAATAAACTGAGATATATAACAGCTGGTTCTGACTATATACCACAAACTATTCCACACCTGGTGATTAATAGCTGGCACCTTTCTTATACCAAATACATAATAACTCTGTCAACAGAATAAAATGGCATAGGGTTTAATATCCCCTTTTTCGGCACTGAGCTAATGAAGTCCAGCACTGGTTTCACAAAACATTCTCAGACTTAGTCAAGAATTTACTCAAAATTATCTGCTTTATTTTTATTAATATATAGCCCTTTATATTAAACTTTTGGTGTTTTAATCTGTCTAATACATCAATATGAAACTGTCTGCAAATTTGGGGGGTTTTGGAACAAAGATATTTTTCATAAAAAGTGAATTTAATGTGGAGTAAATTCTTAACTTAAATCTGAGAATGTTTTGTGAAACTAGTAAATTTCATGCAGTGCATTATGAAGGACATCTTTCCTGGATAGCAGCAATGCAATCTATTATTATTTCAATTATTAATGTCCAGGGATCTTTAACATCTTGCCAATGGACATTTCATCCCATCTGAAAGAGGAGATACTTTTCCTTCACAAACACTATTCTGCACTACAGTTCTAACATGGATAGAACTCATGACCTCCTTGTTAGAGAGCAAACACCTTATTCACTAAGCCACAAATATTAATTAACACCTGAGAACAAATGGTGTTTCTCAACTTGATCACACAGAATGATGACAGCTGGCATATACCTTTCTTATAAACAGTACTGGAATGATTCCGGAAAAAAATCTTTTATTCTTTTAGGTCTGGTGAGTTCAGTTGATCTGGAGTCTTATTGCCATTGATATGGTGCAGGATCAATACAGTTAAATTGATAGCCTCTATAGGCATATGGTAACATTTTTTGTTAGATGATTTGTGGGTTGGGTGGCAGAGTGGTGAAGTGTCCTCAGCAGAGTAGACTAAACATTTTGCCTAAAATCAATGAAACATTGAGCAACTGTCAAAATTAATGAAAAGAAAACATCTGATTGTTATATGAAGGATATTGAATAACATGCAAACTACAATATTGTCAAAGTCGAATCAATAACAGGAGTATAGGTCCAAAAATGATTCAAATTCTTTTAGTGTTTACAAAGATTGAAAATTTTGCTGCATTCAGCACCTGAAAGGACGTAAACCAGTATTTATCTAAATGTTAATCACAGGATGTATCAAATATTTAATTGATCGTTTTAATTGTTTTTTCGAGATTATGATCTATAGTCTTTTGTCTAAAAGTTATGTTGATTTGGGCGAAAATCTGTTGATGGGCTTCTGTTCAATCAGATTATTGGTTCTTAAAACAGGAGATCTGACATTATGCTGATATTGCTTTCTTAATGAAATGGCCAATTTTAATACTTAAGACTAGATAAATTTGATATTTTTTGAATGAAGTCAAATGATGCAAATAATCTTATTGAAAGTGATGATACACCTTTAAGGTAATAAAACATTATCAGTAGCAGGAAATACCTGCTTGTTCTGAATGTCGTTCATGCCATTTCAATCTTGATATAATACTATGATGGATTCGTCTTTCTTCTATCTCATGATATCTTGACAACTGTCTTGTCTTCTATTACTGAATTATTGATAATTGTTCAGCAACGACCGGCAGAGATTGGCAGCACTTGGTGAATCTTGAATATTTTACAACGCGTGTACAGGTCCCTGAAGTGTAGAAACAGAGATCGTCTGCACTTGGTAAAGCTTGAATATTTTATGATGTGTGCTCAGGTCCCCTAAGTGTAGTAATAAATGGTTTATGACATGAACTTGGCTTTCTATTCCATGTCGACCACATAGCAGACATATTTTCTAGTAGGCCGCATGATCATGCTTAATCGTCACCAGAGATATCGGAAGAAATTGAATTTTCTACAGTAGATAGTAAAATCAATAAGCTTTTATACACAATCTACATTTAAGATTTAAAAATAGACAAAAGGAAATGGATGTAGGAAATTGCAAACCTGTTTAGAGATTAAACAAGAGATAAAGATGGTATCAGATGTTCTAAAATATCTGAACGTGTTGTGTTAATATCCATTATAGCCAAATAAAGGGGAAAGTTTTAAGCTGGAATTCAGAAGCAGAATCTACTGCATTGGCTGTAAGCTATGAAAAGCATCCCTCACCGATTGATTTTAATTATGCACTTTGTCAAGTCCCAGAATATCATCTTGTTTAATTTGGGGAGTCACTCATAGTGTTACTCGCAGACTCTTTTAGGATGAAACAATTAAAGTTACCAACTGATTACCGGTACATGCCAGCACTTGGAAGAACAAGAAGCTGATCAAATTTTTTTTATTTCTGATAATTACTTAATGATATTTTACCAATGATCAATCATAGTAAATACTTCCATTACGTATAAAAATGTAAATAAGCGACAACCTTTATCTGGATGTATCTTTCGTTGATCTTTACCCCAATACCCTCGTCTCTATTCCATCTTGTCTAAGCAGATGTTTTAAATTTCGTTAATTTATTGATGAAGTGAATTTAGAAATCGACTGCTTTAAGTAGAAACGGCGCTCCACCTTGATCAAAGTTTGCCTAAGCATGTTAGTCGAGTAAAGAAAAAAACAAGTGTTAAAATCCAATTATTGTCGGGCGGTGTAATCGATGATTGAACAGATTTGATCTCCCGGGAGGATTCAAGGAGATAAAACGGAAATAGAAATAACGTGTCTTTTCCAGCATACAGCACGGATGAGATGTCCATTAGTATGTAAATATCTAAAGTATGCGGAACTAGAATGGTCCATGTACATGTTCATGCAATTTGTAAACCGCATGTTATTTCCCTTGGTATTCTGAGGGTTTGAGTTGTGGCGAAAGCTCTCTAAGTAGTCACAGTGCAGCCTTTTCACATTTTGTTGTATTTAATTATAAAATTGGTTCCTACTAATGGGGATAGTCCAGGAGAGAAAGGACCTGGTGGGGATGCACTAAATATTTTTCTGACAATAATCTATATTTGAATTTAGGGGTACATATAGCACATATTTTCCAAGATTTTTGTACCAACATACAATATTGAGTCAGACAAACTCATGGATGGAGTCTGGAGGGACCTAGGGGGTGCACTCCCCATTTTGCTGCTTAGATACTTAACTCCTATATTAAGATAAACTCATTTTTGTCCCACGTACAATGAGGTAGATTCTGTAGGGAGTGCCATGGTACTTATATATTCAAATTTTTCAACACTCAATATTAACATTATGAGATCACGTGAAATTGCATCTTGCCAGCAGGAGTCAGTGCATGCTTACCAGTTACAAGCGAGGGACATGTTTCAAAGCTCTTTGCTTACTTGTCATTGTGTCTTTTAAAACAAGTTTTTTTTAAATATTTGAACATTTCTGTTAAGTAGTAACAAAAAAAAATTGTATTGAAGTCTCTCTCAGTTTTGTATCACCAACCTCTCATTCTGTTTGAGATTTATTCACTTTGAAAAAGACCAGACTTATTTGATAGGGTTAAAAAATTATGTGTTAATTTGATTAATACTGACGTTTCAATTCACTATATCAGGGGGGGATGTCTGTCTATATTTGAAATGTTAGGTCCACAGAGAGAGCAAATGGCCCAATGTTGAAATAATTTCTGAAGTCTATAAAAAAATGAAATGAATTATGAAAATAATGGAAATATGAAATGGAAATATGAAATGGAACTATATGTTAGTCCCAAAATGAGACATACTGGGTTTATTTTGTCTATGATTGATATATATATATATATAGCTGTAGTGAGTTGTTGTTCTAATGTACAGTATCATAATCATGGTATAAAATATAAAAATAACACCGATTTGCTTCTACATGTTTCAATATATTTTCATCAGGAAGTCATTGATACTAATAACGTTGCAAGGTTACCCTCGTGACGTCACAATAGAGGTACATTACATTGCATGAATGAATGAATAAATGAATGAATAGTGATGAATGAATAAACAAATATGATATGGACATAACACACTATTCAGTTAGCTACTTATCAATAGGAGATCAATTAAGCTAATTTAATTTATTTGTTTAGCAGAGGTCTAGATTTTTTAATGAAATATTCCTCTTTAACTGTTCTCTGTTTTGTGCAATCATTTAGGAGCTGGTAAAACGGGAATATTTGGAATTTTGTACATATATTTGTTTATTCATTCATCACTATTCATTCATTTATTCATTCATTCATGCAATGTAATGTACCTCTATTGTGACGTGACGAGGGTAACCTTGCAACGTTATTAGTATCAATGGCTTCCTGATGAAAATATATTGAAACATGTAGAAGCAAATCGGTGTTATTTTTATATTTTATATATATATATATATATATTAATATTTCCAAATTTATCATCTATATTTCATATTTTATGATTTGTTTTGTAATATAGCTGCCAGATCATCGTCTCCTGACCTCAGATATGACAAACAATTTACCGCTATAATGAATATGACTATAAATATATAATTACATTGTCAGATCCAGTAAAAATCTGAAAGTTCTCTTACATCTTTTAAATACAGCTGTTAATTATGTATCACCCTAGGGTTTCAAGTGAAATCTTGTTAAAATAGTCGGCACAAAATGGAATTAATTACTTTTAACAGCATGCAAACTCCAGGCATATTTTAGTTTATAAACTTGGAACTAGTTCCATAGGCTTGGTAATCTTTTTGTTCTTCATCTTGGGTCAATCCTCTTCAAAAAGTGCCTAAAGCCCAGTTAGTTTGAGTATGTTTGAAATGATATTTGCTCTTTGGACAATTGTGTATCAATAGATGCAGTTTTATGTTTGATAGATCAAATTTCCAAGATGGATGTAGTGAAATCATGGCTGTTTCCTGGTTGGTATAGTACACCGGTTTTCTATGCTTTGGATTGTGTATGGTCTTAAATTCTATATTTAACATTTATGGCGCCAAAGCGAGAAATTGATAATTTAAAGTATAATCTAATTATAAAGGCTTCCAGGCATAAACATCAACAGACAAAGCTTTTAGAGATGCTTTGGGCCAAATCCTTGATTAAATACCATCAAATCTGCCACATTAATTAAACATGCATTATGCAAGAAATAAATATGCCTATAGCAGGTCTTTCTTTAGGCCTGAAATGTCATCTAAATTAATAATTAGAGATTAATTAACTTAACAAGACCATAATCAATTCTCCATGTCAAAGTCAGCCTGTGATATTTACTGGATTAGGATCCAATTTGTTGCTCAACTTTCATTCATGATTTATTCATGAGATGGATAATTGAAGACTGTTTTTTTTATTTTATTTTTTAGTAATGATAATCGAGGCAATGCCGAACATTCAATCAATAAAATCTCAATTCAAAGTGGATCAATTTGAATTTTTAGTTTTTAATGTTTATAGTGAGAACTGCCAGCTCTTTATCAAATCTCACATATGTGGCTGGTGCCAGCAAAATCAGTCACTTGGATCACTTCACCAAAATTGAGTTCTATACATTTTCTGAAAGCCACAACTGTGAGCTTTCAAATGCAACAAAAATTATGTTGATATCTCAAAAATTGACTGAGTTGTGAAATTTTGAAGCTTCAAGGTCAACATAAGTACATGTACATTCTGAGAAAACGCAGATTAAAGTCTGGGTACTAAAAATTTTTAAACCATTATAGCAACCAGTATCTTAGGATGGGGATATTGCCTCCAAATTTTTACCGGTTGAAAATTTATTTGACATGTTAAGTGACGAATAATTTCGATTGTTTTAGGGAGAATTTTGATTACGTAACATTCTACATGTTTTATTAAAATCAATTTTTGAGGCATTTAGAGTTCGAATAATTAAAAATGGTTTAGAATTCCGAAAGACAACATTTCAAACTATTGTTTGGTGATGAAAACTGAAAATCAATAATTTCACCACTGACTGCCGTATTTTGCCTATAACGCAAAATGAATGATTCCGACTTCCGACTGAAAACGATAATTCCGGTCACATATTGTGTCTTTAAGTTCAGTAGGCCTACCCCAATCTGATGGCCCCCTTAAAACAAATGCACGGTGTCATTGTCCCTCTGCCACCACACGACTGGACAAAGTGCTATAGTAAGAATCTTTGTTTTACCCAGGCCAATGGATGGTCCCCATCAATACAAATAACACAAATGTTCTTAGTCTGTTCAATATAAACATGCGGTTTCCTAAATAGTATTACCGTGTACTTGTCCTCCAGGCAATCACAATCAAATATTAATGTCAATTTGCTAAAGTCTGAAAAGGTATGCTTTTAGAAATACATTTAATATTCATTGGCTATAACTGTGTCTAGACAACTACAGTAAATACCATTATTTATATCATATAGACTAATACCATTACATGCATATAGAGATAACTGGTAAAGACAATGGGACAAACGGTATTTACAATCATGTACATGTAATTTCTGTCTTAAATTCTACTTATTTATCATGACAATCAGTGTTGTAAAACATTGTAACTAACATTATATGTCCAGACTCGGCTCTCAGCTGACTTGTTAAAATGAAATAACCCCTCGATAAGAATTTTGATCCTACGTGAACTGATGAGGACAAGCATATGCCAGTTTTCAAAGGATCTTGAATGAGCTGCCAATGTTTTATCATTGCAACCTATATAGAGACTGGAGGCTTTTCCTTGTCATGCCCCTGTTCTGCGCTACGGACAAGGAGAAAACAGATTGAAAAATCCTACAGTCCAATGGATGCATGTGAAAGATCTACTTTCAGTTGGTAAATTTCCCTCACAGTACACAGCTTGTGACCTATCTTCGTTGCACTGATTGATGCAGAAAAACCAAGGTCCTATGTATAACAATGGATGCACTTAAAAAATCCCCTTTTAGTTGGAAATCTTAAAGAGGAGGTTGTAGCACTATTGTCCCATCAAAATTTCCTCACAGCACACAACATGGCATAAGCATGTCTTTATTATTCCATTTTGTGCAGAAAAGTAGGACATTAAATTCCATTTCATTTATTTCATTAGATTGATATACCAAAGGGAATCAGGCTTTAGAGCTAATTTCTTGTATTGATCCAAAGAATTTATTTTTGTTGCTTCAGGATAAAGTTGTAGATTTTCTGAAATTGGAGTAAGTCCACTTTATACTTATGACACTTTTATAAATATCACAAGGAGATTATCAAATTCTAAAGTTTATTTATTATCATGGCCCATAAGCAAGATTTTTTGTTTCCTCTAGATAAAACTTTAATCAATATTGATTTGATTTATAGACCTCCAGGGGAACTTAAGTACAAGAGTAAAGATTTATAAATTTCTTATTTAGATCCAGAATTATTTTGTATCCGGATATGATTTAAAGACTTCCAAAAATGTTAAGCACTTATGTCAAGATTTATATACTCTGAATTTGAGCACTGCAAGTTACTTTGATCCTAAAATATTTAGAGTTCATAAAGAAAACAGTATCTTTAATTAAACTGGGAGATGATTTAAAGACTTCCAGAGATTTTTGGCGCCAATGTCGTTATCTAAATAAGGTGATGAAGCTTTCTCTGAAAAGCCAGAATGTAGGAAGTTCTAAATCTTTTATTCTTTCAACCGATGATTTAGTGAGATTAACTACATTCTGTAGTTCTTAAAGCATGATGATTTCTAAAAACCTTTTCTCTGGAAATAAATTTAATTAAAGGAAGATTTACTGCTATTGATTATTTCTCTGTTGTCTTTTGATGGGAGCTTTATATATATATATATATATATATATATATATATATATATATATATATATATATGTATACTGATATATAGAATTCTTGCAAATGTATAATCATCATTAAATCGAATGCTTATTTAAAAATAGTTTAAAGGTACATTCCCACAAAGGTATTTATAGGTTACCTATTTCCAATGAAAGTATTTCAATTTGGTGTACATGTACATATATATCGAAAGTAGAGGCAATAAATATAGAAAAATACTTAATCTTTAAGTGGCATTTAGTGATTGGAGAACACAATACACAATACTGTATTCCCTGAAAAACACCCATGCAACACCCACTGTAAAAAATGAAAGGGATCACTAAGTTAAAATCTGTCCACTTATTGTCTGCTTGAATGACATTAGGAGCACACCAATGTGTACATAGACGACAATTTTCTCATTCCATCCGAAAGATTAGATTCTGTTCCTTATCAGGCCCTACTGCAGTACACTTAGATTTATAGTTCATTAAAAAAAAAAAATGTTATTTTCGGACTTAATATTCTTAATTCTTGTCAGCAGAAATATTCTAGACTAGACCATCAATTCTTGTCACGAAAAATATACTAGACCAAATCATTGATTCATTTTGTTATGTACTCCTATAGCCAACCAAACATTAAAACAGAGTTTCTGTTGTTAAAGAGATTTCAAAAAAGGAAGTTTTACTAACCAAAGATATATCTGTGACAGCTACTTTAAAATGCCAACTACTGTCATTTTGGGGATTTTTAAGCACTTGTAACCTAAAATATTGTGAAATTTGAATTATTAAGATGATTATCATTTAAAATTGGTTTAGATTATATTCAGTATATATACCGGTATGATGAACTGAAAATGTCGCAACGATCCTATATAAAACCCGTAAGGGTTTTGTAAATTAAAATTTGATGAGCCTTTTTTCTGATTATCTACCATTGATATTCTGCTTTTGTTTTCTTGATTAAATGTTAAATAATTAATGTGAATTAAGCTGAGAAAAATTAGAAATCCGAAAACTGGAATTCACATCAGAAACTTTTAATAATAACTTTCAGTAAAAGTGAATATTGTTCAGAATGCAAACAAACCCACTTTAAATTGTTCAATGTGATCTAATGATGATGTAAATAAAAGAATTATTTTTACTCTTTCTGTACATGTATCAGTTGATCATTAAAATGGACAAAAAAATTAATTATGTCCCTTGAGTTGTAACATATGTTATGGTTGTTCAAAAAATGTAAATTGTTGTAATTTGATTCGGTATGGAATTTTTTTGTTGAAATTTAAGTTTTTACATGATGCGAGGTTTTCAGTCATAATCAAACTTAAAACTTTATTACCAGTATTGGTACAACTTGATGGCTTTCTTTCAAATTTATTTATCAATGCCTGAAAGAGACTAAAAATCAAAAGGATATGTGAACTTACAAAGCAAGAATTATGGACTGGTCTTCTGAATTGCTTAAACACTGCTTGAGCTTTAAATCTGTACCACTTAGGGCTTTTGTTTCAGTTGTATTTGCCAGTCTGGCTATGACAAGTTGTTGAACTTAATAATTACCATTCAGTCAACTAAAATGCCACCATTAGAATTTTATTTACAAGTGATATTGATTGTTATATTTAACAGTCTTTACTGACTGAGTGGCAAACTTACCAGTCACTCAATTTACATGACATGAAATTAGAATATTTATTTACATGTGATATTGACATCAAGATAATTTATTGTCATGAGATATTGACTCATGTTAATTTATTTACAAGTGATATTGACAATGATTTTGATGTCATATTTGATTTGTATATTTACAGATATAAAGATGATTAAAGTGGGAGTGATTAGTTTAATTCTAGCCATAACGTTAATAGGATGTGTTTTATCAGATGAAATACTCTTACGACAAGAGAGGGGAGCCAGACGACAAAACAGAAAATTAGGTGAGATTTAATATACAATTTTTGTACAGATTAATATTGTAGGGTGATACTGTTTACAACGGGAATAGAAGAATATTGTTATATACTCTTATCAATCCCTGTCAACTCCGTTAGACCATGGGTGCAAAAGTGGTTTGCTGTGGATCACTAAATTGGAGGTCTCCAGTTGCTCCAGAGCCTTTCTGGCATGGTTTCCGCTTGTACCTGGCAAGAAATAGTGTTCTGTGTACACATTGAATAAGAGAAGGCCTTATAGCCCACTGTGTCATGTTGCCCATTTTCATTAGCCTGGTTGGTGTTAAACTCGATTTTATTTCATTTTCGAATATATTATATCAGTTTCACACCATGTTTTTTTGTTTATTATAGGATGTAAATATAATAAAAATCCCAAGGTAACTGCCTGTGATCCTGTTACTAAAACATTCAATAAAACATTCACATTAAAGAAAGGTTCCGAAGTATGTGAAACCACCATGGTTGTAACAAAACCTTGTAATACTGGTAAGTACATGTAATTCATCGTAAAAACTGTTGCACATAGAGTGCTTTCCATTTGATGGTCGACTTAATCAAATGTTGTGGTTTCGATCTCATGATTGTCACACATCATCACAGGTTTTCTCAAAGTCCCCTCCCCCCCACTTCGATTACCTCACATTGTGAATGACTCCCAAATGCTAATGAATTATTGAAATAAAATTTGTACCTTGAGTTAGAACCAAAATGAACTGGTTTGTGTCCAGTGGATGTTAAACCTCATTTTCGTTTTTGTTTCAATGATTTTTATTTTTCTAGGTGCATGTAGATATAGAAATAATGGCCCCTGGTCCGAATGTGATCCTGCCACTAACATGAGAACTAAAACTAAAATATTGAAAAAAGGGGGATCAACCTGCGAACCAACCATGACAAAAACAAAGCCTTGTAAAGATGAAACTGCTAAAAAAAGAAAAAATAAACAAAAGAAACGTAAGTATTAGTCAAATTTTCATTTCAAAACAAAATTACGACCGGTCATTGAGTCAAGTGGAATGGTTTTGTAATTCCATTGGTGTTGCATTGACAAATTTATGCAATGCAGGCACGGTCTCCATACTGTGATTTACACATGTAACTGTTGTTTCCCCCACAAAATGAGCCATTCTAGTTAGCATTTGTAGAAATCCATGCAAGCTGTGAGCAAGTGCCATTTTACCCATAAAGTAGTTTGTTAAAATGGAGAAAAATGAAACTTGGTGTGTGTTAGCCAATAACAGAATATTTTGTTGTCCAATAAATGGAAAATGATTAAAATATTCCTTGAAGGCAAATAGGGTGCCAGTTGGGAGCATGTGGTCAACCCTGTCGTAGGGAAATGGTGGCAGATATAAAAATTATTCTGTTGTGAATAATTATCGAACTTGTTAAGGTTTAACTTACAAGTTTATTAACTAATCTTTGACTACTTTTAATCTCATAGTCGTCATACCGACATCAATGGGATTAAAATGTCTGACAAAGGAGAAACCACAAACTGTTTTCAGGTAGATTAAGCAAGTCAATCAAGGCAGATTAATTAGTTAATCAATTAGGGTAGACTTTAGAGGTATACACTCGACACAATCAATATATTTTTGAATTTGAAATATTATTCATGGGCAAATTACTGGTTGGACGTTTGGAAAACCGCGAAAGACTTGTCCAGAATATGCAAGCTAAATTATCATCCCTGGTGCACAGTCTTCTTGACTCCTACCTTGATTTTAAAAAGGACATTGTCAGGACAGTTCCATAACCACACAACTGCCACAGACCCTGAATTAAATTCATTCATTATCTTTTTAAATTTTTATTTTAGCATGTAAATATGAAAAAAGTGATTGGAATGAATGTGATATGACAACAAACATGAGAAAACGAGTTCTCACACTGAAGAATGGTGATCCAAATGTGTGTGAAGCAAAGAAAACCGTTCTAAAGAAATGCAAGAAAGGTAAAACTGGTGGAATGGCTAATCAGTAGACAGTAACCTTTAACCTTTTGACACTAACCTATGACCTTTGTGTCAATTATCATAGTTTTGTTATATTATCCTATGTGTACTAATTCTCCTCTCTCCTAGATAGACATCTCCATTTAATTTGTAATAATAGTAAAAGAAATTTTCAGCCTTCTCCAGATCTTGTTGCATTGTTTGATTTTTGTATTAAAACTACATTTAATTTTGTGCCATTGATAAAATACACTGATTTCACTCTGGATAAAACATAAATTATTGTGCCATTGATAAGATATATAAAATACTGTTTTCACTCTGGATAAAACATGATTTATTGTGTCATTGATAAAAAAAATACACTCTGGATAAAACATTAATTATTGTGCCATTTAATTTGATAGTGAGTTTATGTAACTTGAATGTGAGTTCATGATTAAAGAAGGGCTGAAAAGTATGAAATTAATGCATTCATGAGTTATTTGTAATTTTAAAATGATAAACAATAATTGTATATTTAATAGTATTTGTTCTTGAATAGTAGAAAAGGGTTATTGTCTTTATCCGGTAATGATTTAGTCTTATATTCAATAGTAGTAGTAAAGCTGAATAATTTCTTTCTCCTGAATGAATGAATGAAAAATTTGGTTTACTTCTACACAAGCAGTTAAATTAGACATGAAACTTTTAAAAACAAAATCATCTAATATCACTTTCACATATTTTTCTTTGAGATTCATCATTTATAATGGGCTATTAAACTTTACTCCATGCAAACTATTTTGCATACATTTAGTGATACAGGATTAAATATATATTTCAAACCAAATTGACCAAGCCCCCAACAATGTAACAAAAATTGCATTTAGCTGAATTTTAATACATGCCTCTCTTGTGTTCAGTTTGCTACAATTTATATAGGTGTCCTTATAAAAATATTCTAAAATTTGTAATATGAACGACAATTTTATTGTATATGTTACAGAAGTTGGATCGTAATTAAAAATGTAAAGTCTTTTAAAGCATATGTGTTCACTGTTATTATTACCACATTCTTTGTATTTATTATAAAACAACTGTCCTTTTACCATAGAAATAGATGGATTTGAAATGACTTGAATATTTCCTTTGCGTGTATTAATGCATGCTGTACTAACTCTTATTGTAGATACAATATTATTATATGGTAGAATATACTCGGCCTTGGTTCATAGAAAAATCATAAGACTATAAACAGTATCAATTTCACTTTGGGTCAGGTGACTGTCATCTATACAAGTAATGGATTTTATCCCAGGTTAATATATAAGTGAAAAGGGACCAGATCACCTTTGACGAAAGAGGGGTTTTTTTTTTTGGCAATTCTAAAGACTCAGAATACAAATGATTAAATTAAAGACTTAACCCCACACTCTAGTCTCCAAGACAGTGACCAGATTGGATATTAAACCTTCTTTCCTCTGATTTATAATAAAACTTGAGTAAGATATCCACTGGACAAACATTAATTGATAAAGTCGATTTTTCTAGGAACCAGGCTCAGATTTATAATCAATTACTAACATGTTTACCTGATATCACATCAGTTTGATAGGTTCAAATTGGTTGGGATTTTAATTTGGTCAGGTCTGATTTGTTAAAAGTTTGATACCATCAGATCTGATTTTTTCTATTTGGTCAAATCTGATTAGTTGAGTTTCATTTGTATTTACGTGCTATCAAATTCTAATTTCAAAGAATTTAGCATTAAAAGTTATTGGATTTTCATTAAGTAAAAACACTTTAAAATGTTTTCAAAAATGTTGATGATGCTAATAATTGCCATGATCTTTAAAGATAATGTAGTGCTAATCTAAGATAAATAAAATAAGGCAACTGACCAATTGGCAAAATTTTGAAGTGAAAGCCCTGGATTAAATACTACCATGGGACCTGGGAAAACTGATGTGAGAACCGGCATATAATATTAATAGCATGTATTTAATCCTCAGCATTTGTCTCTATATTTAATGGTTTATTGTGGAATATGTGATATGATGTAGTAATTTGTATGGTACCAATTTATTAATATTTACACAACAACTTATGATGTCTTTATGCAATTACACAAAATTATATACCATACATTCATCAGACAATCACATGAAGCACTGGGAAAGAGAAGCCTGGACCAATTAGTTCACCACATGAGTTAAATTTGATACTACGCCCCATCATGACTAGACCGTATGACAAGGGGAGCCAACCTTTAACCGGTCAGGGTCACATATTTGCACCACAATGTTATATCCTAGTTATTTTATGTCAGATAATTATTGTCATGAGATGCAACTTCGAATGGTCTAATATGCCACTTGTACCGTAGCTTGGGCACCCCTGCTTTAAGGAGTACTGCAGTGACATCTTCTCTAGACTAAATCAAATGGTATCTTTTGCAATACTCACTACACATTGTTATGAAAGAATGTCCTTTAAACATTCAAAGGAGTACCCTGTTAACAGCATCCTCGAACTGAAAATGAGTTTGACATAACAGTAGCTTCTCTTTCCCATTCTGTGATTATTCTTTATAGACCCGATTTTTATATATTCAGTACACATTCAGTTTGTTTAACCCGACGACACAAATACACACTCTAGTCATACAAATTCACATAGAAACAAAATACTTTTAATGTATCACAAATTTTTATGTTGATAATTTTTATCTCATCTTTAGTAATTACGAAATTATAAATTTAATGCATTGTTTATACACCACTTTTGTCTTCTAATAAAATTATTTAAAAAGATAAAATATTTGAATTCTGTTAACCCTTTAGCACTTGGCCCATGTAAATATTGACTACCCGGTTCCCTCGATGAAAATGAGAGAACTGTGGCATTTTCCATTTGAGTAAAGCCCAGAACCTTCCGAAAATTGACTTGTCCTGGATTACTGTAGTCATATATTGCAGGACCTTATACTACTTCTTGGGGGAGCCAGTGGTTTTGGGTGTTCCAAATGCTAAAGGGTTAAGAATAATTAGAAATATAAATCCTCAGGGAACTGTTACAACACAATGTTGGTTTAAAACCAGACAATAAATGAGAGCTATAAGGAAAAAAAATAACCAGCTTTAATTATGTAGATTCCCTTAGAGACGCAATATTTGAGGTTCTGATTCTTAAAGAAGAAGGGAGCAGTGTGGCAGGGTTTATTAGTTCTGTAGACCACCAGGTCGATCATCCATGCAAGATTCTTGATTTTTATCCCAGAAGTAGTGGAATTTTATGTGTAACCTCATGGATTTTGTCAATGTGCACCAGTTTCTTCCTTCTCCTGAAGCTGAAGCTGAAGACCATAATATACCATGTTTGTTCCAAAGTTAACTAGTTTTTCTTAAATTCATTTTAAATATTAGATTGAATGTGTACTAAGGTCGATGTTTAGCTATGGTCTCATCTCATGGGTTTTAGCAAAAGTTTTCTGGTGTTCTCTATTTTGTCACTAAAAGCAGGCAGGAGGTCACAGTTTTGGTCCTAGTGATGACTGAGATATAATTCCTCAGTATTTTCTTGTATGATCTGCCACTTGTCAGTGGTGCAAGATGAGGGGCCTGGCTAGATAAATCATAAACATTCGAATGGGACAAAAAACTGTTCATATGAAAAGTGGTATCAAATGTTCCTAAATATCATATCCTGCCTCTTGCACAACATTCCAACAGAGTACTGTTGTTTTTTTTTTATCTGGAATTTGGTAAGAAAAATAACTTCCTTTTCATTAACCAGTTGCAATAACTATATTTGGGTGATGTAACAACGAAAAAATTTTATTGATCTTGACAACTGTGCAAAATATTTTCATAACTATTTAAAGTGTAAGAACATTTGTCTTATAATAAAACTGTGATGATTGGCAGATCTGGACAAATGTAATTACTACTGGTTGTCAAAACTTATATATACCTGGTTATCCAGTCTGAATTACAGCTGTCATAGATATCATTGTGACAAACCACACACACCGTATAGCTGAGTTTGCATTTCTTTGAATAAATATCTCAGTGTTTCAGATAATAGCATAGAAATTGGATAAGTTTTCTTATAGAATTAAAAAAAGCTGTATTTCACAAAAATAGACCCGAGACATCTCCTTTAAATTGTAGGCTGCGATACCACTAGAAGCTCAAAAATAAGAGTCAAACCTGTGATAATGTTTAATATTATTGATAATAAAAATACTTAACTTCAAAAGAAAGCTTGTCGGATATGAAGCTACTGATAAATGCACAGTGTTCAGACGAGAAAAAAAAATCATACACCGAACAGGCTGGAATATATTGATGAGATTAGTGATAAATGCATACAGTATTCAGACAATATTCACACACGCTGATATTTTGATGAAACTATTGATGAATGTGTGTAAAGTGATCATAAAAGAAAAATTCCTATTTGTTTTCTACAATCCAAAATAGACACTATGTTTGTGGCCATTTATTGATTTGTTAATTTTAATATCTGGTTTGCTATCTCGGTGAAATAAAACAAAGACAAAAATAACCAAACCGATAAAGAATACTAATAAGTATACACTCATATTACGTACTTTTAGACCCATTTTCGTCTATTTCAAGGTTCAAAAAAAAATAATCATATGCCCTTTAAATTAATGAAAATACGTCAAATAAAGTGGATGTTGAGTGAAATTATCAGCGGAACCTATCTCAAATCTCGCCCCGAGATAGGTGTACGTAATTAAACTACGTGGACAAGCGTCCACGCAAACGCAACATGACACATTGAGTTCCAATATAACATAGCCGTGTGTTTGTTTCAAAATAACGAGGCTTTAAACATCATTTACTATCCCTCTCTCTCCATCTAGCCCCCCTGTCTTATTCATCAAAATTGTATTTTATCGTGAACTAGATCGGCGGAATTAGAGTCTTATATAAATGACCCAATAATACTATTTAAGTAATTTGGTTTAATGCAAATATGTATTTAATTTAAACGACTTTTTTTTTCTTTTTCATATTTACTTCTTGAACAATTAATTGAAATTTATAGATTTTACGTAAAGTAAACACTGTCGAATAAATAAAGTTTTTAACAAATGTCAACACTACACGTTCGGTAATTTTATGGCGCAACACATGGCTGACAGATTCAATTTTAATTTGTTTCTCTTTGAAACTGAAATGTTATTAATGGATTCGAATGCTCAGAAATTGTTCGGGTATTCAGACGTTACAATGGGGATTGATGGATCTGTGTGTAATCTGTCCACAGATTACCAATATCTCATTAAATAAATTCATTAATTCGACTGAGGCGTCCGGAATCTATTATCCCCATCTTATGCAACTACCGTAAGTTCTATGCAGCCTTTTCGAAGAAATACAAACTTACATTTCCATGTCGGTTGGCCACAAAAATCCAGGACGTGCAGAATGACGTAAACGATTATTTTCGAACGAATCAATATTTTGATTTAAACTTTCAGACAAGATAAAAATAAGCTATCACCAGATTTGTTTTATCGTGTCTTATGAAAACTGGAACGAACCCATTCAGTTGTGGGCCAATTAACAGGCATTTGCCGTTCTAATATAAGATCGACGTATTAATAACAGTGTCTAATATAATTAGCTGGCCCATCACTCAATAATCTGAAGGTACGGGGTTCGAAGCGGATTTATTGGCTAAGATAGTTCCCCAGGATTTTCCAGCGCCCCACCCCATGTAAGTGATGCAGACCGGAAGGCCTGGCAAGGACAGTATGTAAAAGAACCCTTTACAGTTAAGATTCGATATATCAGTAGGTCGTAGCTGGCAAACTTTCCCCTCATAACGCAATGTATAGCGTACGCCCGTGTTCATTAGCCTCGTTGGTGTAGTAAAAAAGGGACGTTAAACCCAATTTCATTTCATTAACTTTCCGGATACGTGCTCAGGATTTCCGGAAAGAGTAGATGGAAATATCCAGCTGAAATTTCTAAATTACATTAGGTATGTAACTATAAATGCAAAGCTAAACCGATCTGAGTTTAATGCAGTGGGTTGTCGTGTAGTTGGTTGAATCACCAGGTCTGTTATCTATAGTATGCAAGCGTCATGGGTTCGAGCAGGTTTGCCTACCTAATAACGTCAACGTTAGTTTTATCTGGGTACTCCAGGTTTTACAGGTCGGTCATTGTGTCTACTAACGTTGTTTCGATTACCCAGTTGTACGTGACAAGGAGTAGAGTCGGCTGCCCATCCCAATGGGTTTTCTCCGGATCCTCCGGTTTCTTTCCACTGCTAAAACCCATACGCCTAAGCGAATAATTGAAATAAAATTGAATGATATGTCCCGAAATTACCTAGTTTGTGTCGAGTGGACGTTAACCCCCCCTCTCCCTCTCTCTCTCTCTCTTCTCTCTCTCTCTCTCTCTCTCTCAGAGAACACAAACAGCAAGCCAAACATTGAATAAGTGGACCATATGCCAGTCCTAGCCAGCATTGAGTTCTCTCTCGAAGTCATCTTTTTAAAATACCCTTTAAATCTACGTCAATGATGTTCCTTTAACAATTACGAAAAAAACAACCTGCTAGTTCCTATTTTTATTTCTGTCAATATGGTTTTAAAACAAACTTAGTATCGATTTATTTGGGCTAGTTATAGTTCTTCGGTCTGTAATCATCACGTATATTGAGATCGATTACGTTTTATAATTTAATAAAAACGCTCGGCTAAACTAGACGAGAAATTGGTTAGTTTTCGAGATAATTAAGACACACCTACTCGAGCGCCGCACAAAAAGAAAAACTCCATTCAAATCTGGATTAAGAATCGTCGAGAAACTACCATTAAATCCATTTACTAAGTCTACAGTGTCATTCAAACATGGAACCATGCAAGCCACTTTCAGGCATGGAGAGCTAGAAGACAAAAAGCTAAGGAATCTTGGCATGGGTTAAACACAGGCCGGAGAAAAAATTACTCAATAGACCGCGTTTGAACCGTGGCCAAGTAATTTAATATAAATGTATTATGGAGTAAAATCAATGACGGTATTGAGCCGGTTTATTGACTTTGGGCGAGGAGAGAGAATTCCTTGTTTCCATACCACCAGTATGATGGATAGAACTGACCAACTCAAAATAGAATGGGCAACATACTTCGGTTCTGGTTATCTTACTTATCGCAAGAGAGAATACGACCAATATGGTGGGTAGAGCTGACAAACTCAAAATGGAATGAGTCTCATAGTTCGATCCTGTAAGACTGAATTATTGTTTCCATATGATCCGATGATGGATGAGCCTAATAGTCTGGCCCTGGTTACATTGCTCATCACAAAAACGAACTGACAGTGACAAAATCGTCAGATCAGAAACTAGCCAACTTACCCAACAGACTAAGGCCTCTCAAACCTCTATTTCATCTTTAAACGGGGAAGTAACTCCAGATCAAACTGTAGCAAGGCATATATAATCCATAGCTATGTTCTTTGCGGTTTATTTGTACATACCCCTGAATTCACGTTAAAGCCTCCACCCCACCCCTACAGTGGAAATCGAAATAAGAGTAGGGCGGTATAGCAGTTAGTTATTCGGGCAAAATTTCCCCATAGCACACTGCATGGCGACTATCCGTCTTGATGCAAAAAATAGACGTTAATCCCCATTCCATCGATTTCATCTAAAAAAAAAACACATTCTCAAGCTATACACATTAATTTATATTTCTATTTGAAATTTCATCAAACACATCATGTTATCTAAAATTGATCAATTTGATATTGGCAGTTCTGTGTAATTTAATCAAAATAAAGCATTTGTGTCAAAACCATTAACAATCGTGTTTATCATCAGTTATCACATTTGACTTTATTCGTTCATTTCATTTTTCGTAGAAAAGAATAATATTAGGTTTCAAATAGATTTCAATACTTCAGAGGGTTACACCCCCACCCCCATCACGTAGTCGTTCGGGCGGAGGGAAAAAAACGAGGTCCCGTGAAAAAAAGCTTTGGCAGTTGAATTTACCAATACGAGTCTTCATTTTCCCGGTAATTGAAAAAGAAGTAGGACGTAAAACCCCATTTCATTTGTTTCCCTACCTTTCAAGTACGCTGTGCTGGTAGCGTAATAACCGCGATTTTTGTACAGATTGCATATGCAAGACTCTTATAGATATGGAATTGACGAAGAGTACCAGATGATTTATCAAGAAACGTGTAAGGAATTTATTGACTATTGTTGTCTGAAGCCGACATGATGGCGAAGGAGCAAGGGTTAACAGTGTAAAGGCGATTGAATTACTCGTACCCAATCGTCTTCGTGTGTACCATGATTACACGATAACAATAATCTTGACGCGACTTCAGCCCAAATGGTTTTTAAACTTTTGACATCCTTCCATCCACTTTAGCGCATCAAGAACATTTCTTAATGAAAACAGGCAACTTTATTGGTTCTGCCGGACATTGCTAATTATAGGTTGGTCCACTGGGTCAAGAGATCAAAATTCAGTTGAGCAATATCGACCAAGATGTTGATTTCTGAGCCAGTCTTCTTGGTAGATCAATGTAACGACTACGGATGTTTCTCCCAGAGGTATATCAAGTGACAGCGCACAGTCTTATGAAGAGAGAGAAATGGGACTTAAAGTTCACTCGAAACTAGGTCATTTCGGGATTAACACATTGTTTAATATTATTTCATAGTTCGCTTGTGCATAGGGTTGTTTTAGTAGTGGGAAGAAAACTGAAGGTCCTTCAGTATACCCATGCGACCCCACTACTTGTCACGTACAAGCAGGGAAATCGAAACCGCACCACTTGACTCGGTCACAGGCCTTATAATCAGAAGTACACGCATAAGACCATTGGTCACCACACCCGCGATCTTATGAAGTTGGAACCAGATATAGTTTATCAATGGTGAGGACTCCACACACCCCCACACACCCCGCCCCAATATTAACACTGTCGTTTTCTAAATTGTGAAGCATGGCATCGGAGATATGTTGCGCAACGTATGATATTCATTTTAAAATTAATACAAAGCAGAGAATGAAAGGAATACGATTATAACACATGCATTCAAATATCAAAGTGAATGGAAGATCCATTTTTAACAACATGACGGAAATAATTTATCATGACTGTGTATATGAATGAATACAAAGCTGCTATCCACAGGAACATGCCACATATTATGAACCCAGGAGCAGGTGGTTAGACATATTCACGATCCTTTTCATCGTGCATCAAAGTCAAACATATTACAATGAATTAAGAGGCGGTTTGGTTAGGGCACTGGAGTGTTTCGGGCTGGAATACTTTGATTATTCGAATAACTCCAGAGGTCATACACAGGGTACGGGGGATTGTCTCGCACTTCCACTGTAAAGCTTTAAACATGGAAACTTGACAGATAAAATAGAATTTTGAATTCAATAAGTAAGACGGTAACCCCCTTTTTCATTTCCTTTAATTGGGCGCTGAGTGGCCGATTGATACAAAGCGTGCCCATTAGATCATAAGTTTTTCACTTGTCAAGTGGCATTATTGAAATAATCTGGAACCATATGTTAGTCCCGAAATGGCCTACTTTGTGTTGTGTGGACGTCATCTCTTAGTTAATTTCTCCTTCATCCACTATTTCATTCTTCTACACCTCCCGTCTCATTATTTTTCTGCATGAATTGATATCGCCATCGTTCTATAAAGAAATTTATGATTTAAAATACAACATAATGTTAGTTATATGAACCTCACCAAAGAACGTAAGACGCTCCAAAGTACTCTAAAATGGTTAGCATACCTTCAACAAACTAAGGCAATATCAAACCTTGTATAAATCAAATCAACGAAGCCTCGTCGTTCTGAAATCCAGATAAGAAACTAGCCTTAGCTATCGTAAAGGGAATGGCTCCTATTATATTAATGTTCCACGTTACGACTACGAGAAAAAAAAGGGACCACTTCCTTTAGTAACGTCTTGCATGACCCTATATGATTAGAAGCACTGTCAAATGTTTGACAGAATGTATCGATGAACAATTACCGAAAATGATACCTTTGTCCCCTAAATCATCAACTGTCGTAAAATAATGTATATCCCTTAAAAATGTGGAAATCGAATTATTCTTTGCTGATAATTTCTATATTATTCTTTCCTGGAAATATGTTCTATATCCTGAAATTAGTCCTTTGAGTATGTTTTTTTGTTGGTTTTTTTTTTTTTTTGCCAGAATATTATTTGATGGTCGTACGCATCGCTAAACCCTCCACCCCTATATACATATACGTTTATCATTTTTGCCATAATATTCCCTTTCGAGTCCAATCAATCATCTGTCAGGAAATATTTGATGGCCACATGCATCGCTATACCCTTCACTCTATAATACGCTTATTACGTCTCTTTACAGTTACTGTTGGACTAATTCACCGCGTTGCTCAACTCCGTGTTGTCAGAAATACAGCACCATCTTATACAATCATCGTTATGATGTTTCTTGCAGCCTTTTCTCTAATTACAGATATTTAAAAATAATATTCCTTTTAACTAGGATATCTGATACAACAGATGAACAAAAGCCGTCAAAAAAAGCATGGAGTAAAATATGTTTTTATTACCGATAAAGCTTCCCCGTCATTAGCCGATTATTTCTTTTACAGATTTAGAATTAATCAAGCCAGAGAATGAGTATTATATGATGAAGCTCTGTCTATATGAATACATTTTAAAGAGATATTCCTCCCATCTGTAGTCAATCTAATTAAAATATCACAATTGGATCGGGGATTCGCGATGGCTCTGTGCATAAGGGGCGGGAATTGCTGAGTGTTGTTACTGGGTACTGGGATTTGCAAGGACAGTGTCTGTTGTTGCTCTCCCTGTGATTTAAAACGGTTTCGTATCCTTTTCGTTCGTTTCTGGGGTTTAACGTTCACTTGCACCTATGTGATATCAAAGACAATTTTTTTCCGTATCCTGAAATCTATAGCTATTTATACGTTGGCGTAAGAAGCATAGGCATGTACAAGCGTTGTACACCGAAACAAGAATACTTGCATTAACGACAGACCATATTATTTTGTAAGCGTTAGACCAATCGGACACCCTTTACCCACAATTAATATAAGTTTAATGTATAAGCCAAAATTGAAGTTATATTTAAATAATTTGAAACTTTCGACGTGGTGTCTCTTGAAAGCTTTTAACACAAGTTGAAAGGTGTAATGCTGATGAATCGATGCTGAACGCAATATTATTATAAAGAGTAAAACAGACCGAGGAAGCTAGATTATATTCTCCTTCCTTTAAATTAAACTTTGTATCATTTTTGAACCACGTCGATTTATCCTCGAGGTATTTCAGTTCAGTGCTGGTCTTACTGATGGATAATACATCTGAAAACTCGGGGTATTTAGAGATTTAAACAAGCTGATATTGGATGGAATTGGATGGATTAAAGGTTTTTACAAACCTCCTATAAAATATGATTTAATAATGACCAAGCTAAGGAAATATCAATTATCTTACTGCATGATAGGAAGCATATGCTGCTATATTCTCAACACGTCTACTAATGTGTAATCTAGAATTCGTATCTGTGGCAATGTCAGATATGATATTTTATTATCGCTAATTAGTATCTTACTTATAGTAAAGCGTAAACTATTGCTGCTATATTAGTGAAATATAACTGATTCGCAATGATTTATTGATTATACTTGATGATGAATAACTAATGATGGATAATGGTGGAATATATTGTTATGGTGACTATAAGAAAAGATGTATATGAAATTAAGACGTACAACTACAACTGATAATGATAAATAACTAATGATGGAATATAACAAATGAAGAATAAGCCACAATTAAAAACCCTGGTGATGAATATTTATTATATTTAATGATGGCAAAACAATGATGAATAAGCCATGGTAAAATATACAAAATGAAATATCACTCTTGATTAGCAACTGATTATAAATATGAAATGATGGAATATACAAATGATGATGAAAAAGTAATGAAGATATAGAACTAATAAAAAATATAATTGATTATGAAAATGTAATAAACAGATTGATATTCGGTCTTTGTTTAATAAACACCTCTTCAATTGTAGGAATATTATGGAACTAATGATTTTAAATTCAAACTTAAATTGCTAATCTTGAGTGCTATACATTAAAAAAATCAATGCCGATTATCAAATCTTTAATATGAACGAATTAGAATTAATGTGAATTATATGGATTTGATTTAAAGCCTCCACGCGTCAGCTGTTTAAAGTGATTATAAAATGTGTTGTAAATGTTAAGGTAATTTGATGAATGATATTAATTATTAGCTGTTAAAGCTGTCTCTGATAACACAATGAAATAATTGAAGTGAACAGCTGAGTAAAGTATTTAATGGTTTGTATAGGTAAATGAAAACGGACGGAAATGAAGTGGGGTTGAATGGTATACTTTTCAACACAAGGGAAGCTAAGGTAGTGTGATGTAGGGAGTGTGTGTGTGTGTGTGGAGGGGGGGGGGGACGCAGCGTTACTTTCTGATCAAGGGTTCTTTTACGTGCGTCCAATCCGAGACGAAATCCTTCCCAGGCCAGTTGTATGGCAGAACTATGTTGACAAAATTCTTGAAGAACTTTCTCGGTCAACACCCTGATCGAACCGTGCCAGAGCCTTACCACTTCAGGTCCTTATTTTTTGCCATTCATAAAATAGTTTGTTCTACTCGTAAAATTACATACTTAGATCTGTCTCAAAGTATGCATATATAATTGTAACATGCACGTAATACTACATTAATTAAATTATGCCCAATCTAAGATTATTTTTGTCCTAGGAACGAGTCCCCGAGCTCTGCTTATCATGTTCTGCTTTTTGGAACCGACGCTCTTTGAAAGGAGCCTAAGGCTCTGTCATTATTTTAAGTACGTGGCATGCTTGTTCCTTTGACAGTTCGATTGGTTGATTCCAATGTTTGATAAGGTCGGTTTCTTGTCCATTGTGGGGTCTTACATTTCTTTTTACCAAGGAACCCAAACAGCAAAAGTCTTAATGCCACTTTAAGTATACGCAAACTGTAATTAAATAAATTTTAAACTGCCGATAGCAACAGGTGAACTTGTATATTACAATTATTGAGCTATAAAACTTATACAAGTGCAAATAATTTATTATAGAAAATACTGTCACGCTTTATTCAGTTCACGTAAGTGGGATAGATTTCTCTATAGATGTAGACAATCATATTTATGATGCAGTAGTGCCGGGTTTCACATATATCCAGAAATATCAAGTTAAATGTATGCATTTATGGCTGTGAAACTTGAAACGGTTAGGACGTGGACCGAAACTACTCTAACGTCGGGTGTTGAGGGTACATGTAATTTAAAAACCAGCACACCGATTTAGACCAATCTACTAAACTCGGTTAGCATATTTTTGCACCCGGTCTCCACAATTCATAGTTACTGTACTCGCAATTGAGTATATCGTATTATTTATCAGGCGTCCAAGGCCCAGTATTCTATGCACAATACAAACAAATATTAAAGTCGACCAATCCTGGGTAACTGATGACCTTTCTTATTACTGTAATGGTATCACCCTTATTTCGTGGTAATTGTCTGTTCACGCCTTACCACGAACCTGGAGACCCAATCTGATAAAAATACAGATTTATATTTCGTTTCGATTTTTTTTTTAAATATTTTTATTCTTTATTTTATTTTCTATGGCATCTGCTTCTTGAAGATCGGGTCGGTTACAGTAATAGGTCATGTCAGGGGTCATACAAGCAGTTTTGATCCCATGACGTCATACATTTGAAAAATCAACCAGCCTTGATGTTTCTATAAGGGGGTTATCGAAAAAGCTCGTTGTAACAGACCTTTTCATTGGCTATTCCCTCACATCATACAAAACGTGTGTTATATAACAGCTCCTCCAGATCCCAGTGTAGTAAAGACAAGTAACGAAATTTTGAAAAATAAAAAACGAAACGAAATAGGATCTGTGTTTGAATTAGATTGCTAAAGACCATGATGGTGCATGTATTTATACTACGTTTGTTACTTTAATCGCCTGAAATAATATTTAAAATAAATAAAAATCAAAAAAGGCGAAAATATTTGCCTTGAAGAAACATGAACTATGATTTTGTCATGTCAGAATTTTCTTCGTTTATCTTGACCATCGTCAACTTTCTGTGAACTAACATTATTGTAAGCACCATTACTTGCCAGTTTAATAGATCCGAGTACAAAATCATTAATTTAGGGATAGTGTTCTTAAAGTCTAGTATCTTCTTTCTTTTAATCACGCACACATCACATTTTTACCATAATTTACTTTATCTCTTAGCTATTAATTGGCGTTACAAATTCGAAAACGTCCGAATTTTAACCATTAAAAAACAACTTTTGACTACATTATTTATTATCGCCAGACATATTCCATCTCGCATACTTTCTTTATATCCATTCAAAGTGTCTATTAATCAATTCTCATTCCTAATATTGCACATATTACCATATTAAAAACATTCCCAAATATACAGTGGAGTGACTGGGAACTCGATCAAAATGCTCTTTCTGGTACTATCAATTAGATTGAAATTTTAAGTCTAATAATTGTGGCCATTGTCTTTGGTTAGAATCTCACAAACCCAAGCCCAGGCGTAAGTTCGTGGACCAGATAGAAGGTCAATTTGTCTTTTACATTTGTTGAGAACCGGAGAATCTGAACAGTAGATTGAGGAATTGTTCATTTGTGTTTTTCAGCGTGTAAATATGATAAAGGTAACTGGGGGCCTTGTAATCCTGTAACTAATAAAATGGAAAGAACTTTATCTTTAAAGAAAGGCGACCCAGCACAATGTGAAGCTACTAAAACTTTATCCAGATCGTGTAGACGAGCAGCGTTTACCGCTGGTCCAAGTAAGTATTTCATAATCTTTCTTCAAATTTTCTTGAACAGGTAACCCTTTAGCCCCGAGAGCGATAAACATGATGTGTTTTGTTTAGCTAGTGTGTCCGAATATTCTGGTATTGAGTCAAATGACGTAAGAAGGACAAGCTTGTCTCTCTAACCTCGTAGGTTTAATCCGATTCCCTCGGATTTCTCCTATACTAAGCAAACCTGCGCACAAGCAAATTATTGAAAAAAGATTGAACCATATGTTATTCCCGAAATTGCCTAGTTTTTGTCGAGTGGACGGTAAACCATATTTCTCTCCCCTTTAGTTTCACATCACAAACAACTCAGTTTGCACTATATGCTTAATTGTAGTTGGTTGTAGTGGAAAATGAGTAAATAACAACAAGCAGTCGTTGTATTGAGAAAAGACAACTTGGCATGGAATGCCGATGTTATTCACAATGGCTAGATGTCAGACAGAACTATACAGTATCATTCTTAATCAAAATACACGGCTCCCGTAATCTGGAAAAACCTAGTAACAATGTTGAATGTAGATTTGAGAAAACAGAGGAAAACTATTTTATTTCAGATTAATTAAGCTACTGAACATAAACTAATTTTATTTTGGCTTTTTAGATAAGATAATTAGAAGCCTTTTCAGTGAAGGAGAAAAAAAACTATTATTATATACATGTGTACTCAGTCCAAATATGGGTCTAACTCAATCTTCACCATAATTTGGCTTAGGTTTTTCCAGATTACGGGTGACGGGGGGGGGGGGAGCGATTGTAATCAATTTGTTCACTGTAGTTTGTAATTACAGACAATATGATTAAAATTCGTTTCGTGCTAATGCCCACTTTCTATGCTATTATCATATTTCAGCTTGTACGCCCTATACGTTATTATTATATTTCAGCTTGTGCCCTCTACACAAATGTTATTATATTTCAGTTTGTACCCTCTAAACAAATATTATATTTCATCCAGCGTGTACCCTCTAAACAATTGTTATTATCATTATGTAACCAAATGTTATTATTATATTTCAGCGTGTAAATATTCATTTGGTGAATGGAGTGATTGTAATCCCAGAACTAATACCATGACTCGCACGTTAACACTTAAAGCTGGTAATGTCAACATGTGTCCTAGATCTAAAGATCTCAGTAGAAAATGTAGAAGTCGTAAGTTTCTTTTTTAATTTAAATACTCTGATTAATTAGTCTGAAATATCTCACCCTTTCCGGTATCAGAATCTATAGTCTAAGACCGCAAAATATCTGACTCTTTATTTTGTCAGAATCTAGTGTGAGCCCATATAAATGTCCGACTCTTTCCTTTGCCGGAATACAGTTTCATATCACACAAAGTCTTAACTCTTTTCCTTTGCCAGAATATAATTTTAGACCACACAAAACACATATGTTCTAGATCTGTTTTAAATTCATCAATTACAACAAGCTCATTTAAAGTTATTAATTGATTATTATTAGTATTATTTATTGTTTTCAGGATGTAAATTTGTTAAAGGTGATTGGTCACCATGCGACCCATCCACCAATTTAATGACCCGGGTTGATATGTTAGGAAATGGTAATAATGCTTATTGTGAGAAATCCAGAACTATTTCTAAAAAATGTTTAAAAAACAAAAAAAGTAAGTTGCAATACTCTTTAGCACGTCAAAGACGTCTATCTTTGTATCTTGTTAGGGAACGCAATACAGTGGCACCAACCAATATACACAGAATCTTTAGTTGTTCTGAAATGGCATTGGCCTTTGTGGTGGCCAAAAATTTTGAACTGTCGTGGGCGAGGCTTCGCAACCAGAAACGGCGTTGGTAATAACCAGTAGTCACTACTTAAGTTTACCATGATATAAGACATACAAAATCCCTCATTCGCCCAATTCACCAGGAACTTAATTCCTACGTGGGATGTTACCGGGGTCGTGGACTACGTATCTTAAAGGGACAATAACACTCTTGCTGGCCTGGTAGCCCCAGAAAATGAATAATAGCCTTATTCTAAGTACTAGATGTTTTAGTGTCTTACCTGTTGTGTAAATTATCCATTACATCCTATTTTACTTTTCCAGAGGGTTCGAAAATATTTTAAAATCCAAGTCACATTTGAAAAAGTTTACGTTAGACTTTTCAAATCAATAAGTTGAATTTTTCTAATTTTCTAAATTAGGTGTTTTAAAATGAAATTTATATCATCAATTAATTGGAATATTGTAAAATAATACAATTTGTTGACCAGAATGAAGATTGGGACATATTATTCAGTTACAACAAGAGTGATATTGGGGCTTTAAACAATGTGGATTTATGTCGCTTTGGACAATTTCCCAAAAATGATTCCGGTTGTGATTGAGAGACCGGTGTTGATCGTGAAGGAGGGAAGGAAAGAGAGTGCCCAGATCTAAATTGTAAAGCGCCCTCGTGTCATTTATATTATGTAAAATAACCTTACCCACTTTGTCAACTTCGCTCCGATCTAGAACGGGATCGATACATTTTTAGAGATTTAGGCGTTGTCAGTCAGCGAGACATTGATTGGCCGAGATTACCAAGAAATGGCCCCTGTGATATTTTATGTTATCTCTACTTTATCATTTAGAATGTAAATATGAATTGGGTGATTGGAGTGAATGTGATCCTCTTACTAAATTTAGAACCAGAACAAAGAAATTAGTGAAAGGTGATCCCCAATCTTGTAAACCAGAAGAATCGTTGAAGAGATCATGTTTGAGATCTAACGGCAAAGGTAAGGTCTGCCTTTACTTTGGTAACCTCTCCATCATTCCGAATTTTAATGGCGTTTTAAGAATGTTTCATGACATTAGTTTTGTAAAACTTGGATGTTTCAGAAAATAACAAAACAAAAGATGGATTGAAATACGCCCACACAGCAACTTTGAGCAAATTTGATAATGATCTAGGGTCCTTGAAGAAATCTTATCTCTAAGATTCATTCTCTTATGACTTCGTTGCTTCCAACCAAGCAATGTGTGTGGTGGGGGGCGCACTATGCGGATTATTGCCTTAATAGTGTTCACAGGTTTTTCGGAAAAAGGTATATAACTGCGGAACTCAGCTGAACAGAAAGTCGCCTCATGACCCAAATTATTCAAACCAAATGATTCAAACCAAATAAGGGGGTTTGGATGGTCGGATTGTTAGCGCGTCCGCGTTGTATCTTGTGGTTTGCTTTTGAGTCAACCTGCGTTGTTTCGATTCCCCGGGTGTGCCTTTCCTATCTCGTGGGTTTCTCGGGGTCCTTCCGTTTCCCCTCTTTTCGGGGAAGAGATTGAATAACTCGCCCAATCCGTCAAAACTTTAACTGTTATTTAATAGGCAAATTGTCGACGGACCGACGGACAGGGTGATAACATAATACGCCCCACTGAAATGTGAACTATAGAAATTATACAAAAGTTAAGTTTTTTACCACTCGCCCTTTTTCTATTTAGGGACGAGAGCTGGATAATTAAATACCGCAGATTAATTAATATTTATCTGGTCACTAAAATATATCAGAATCATATCATGCACTAGGCCTTATAACCCATACTCCATAGAGGGAAATGTTGCCCTGACTACGGCGCTACGGTCTACCCTGTATCGGACTCTAACAGTCAAGAGATCTTTTACGTGCACACCAACGTGCACTTGGAACCTAACGTTTTGACTGACTTATCAAACCTTAATAAAGCAATCACAACGTAACAAAATGGGTGTGGTAATTTACTTCCATAATCCAGTTCAAATAACTAAATGCCATTTCTTATTTCTTACAGAAAGATGTTTCTTCGGACCTTGGGGAGAATTTGGTAGCTGTATGAACGGCGTCATGACGAAAAATCGACCAGTATTACAAGGAGGAACAATATGTGAAAGAAAAGCCGTCATTACCAAGGGGTGTAACTAAGTTATTTCAAGGGCTGTTTATTATTAGGGGAAGGGTGGGTGGTATATACCATGTAGAAAAAACAGGTTAGAGCTATTATGGTGGACATTCCTATCCTGCTTGATCGATCCCGTCAAAACCGAAATTACAATTAAAAAGAACGGCGTCTGATATTCAATATTTAACACAAAATAAACATTTTACCATTGGTAAACGAATCGTGTACATAATGCGCCTCAGCGCCATTTGTAACAAGGGACTCGAAGAACGCGACTAGAAACAAGTCATGTCAAACGGTGACCTCATATTCTTATCTGGAGAGCATGCGCAATAAATACTCTGTGTGTAGACTTTAATAACCAGACTCCTGAGATTGCAGTTCGATTGAGACTTCTGGTGTATTTCGTCAAACATAACTTATTTAAGATTAGAGTAAAAACGGAAACGATTGAATGTAAATCAGGTTATCTTTATTCATATTACATTATTATACGCGTTGCGACCCATTTGTGGCAATTTCTAGGTCCGAAATATTAGCGATTTAGCTCCATTATAAACAGACGATACGGGGAAACTACGTAAGTTCATAACAAAACAGAGATTGAACAGCTGATATACAAATACAGTGAGTTCAACCTGTACAAATACAATTAACGAACACGATATTGTTCAATGTTTAATGAAATTAACATTATAATTAGCTGAAGTTATGTTTTGTTATAAATAGACCGAGACTGATAGGAAATGAATGTTAATCCTATGTAAAGTGTAGAAATGGCGGTTTTAGACAAAGAATTTGACTTTAGTGTCCAGTTATCATTAAATTAGAATTGTCCAACACGATGTTTTTCTTTTATATAGTATACAAAGTTTTGTGATAATGATAAAAATATTTTCTGACGATGGAGATACGTCACATTACCCGGGAAAAACAGCATAAGGGGGACAACTCTTGTTTAGTAGTAGGGAACAGACCACCCTGCTTTACTCCTTATCTGTCAAATCTTTTCTCTTCGCCTGTCTTTAACGTTTCCCCATATTGAATAAAAACAATTATGGCTACACAGAAATAGGGAATAAGTGGTGTTATGCATCCATTAGAATTTAGTTTGTTTTATAAATGGTGTTCATTTGTTTTATTTCATGTTGTTTTTTTATACCCCCCCCCCCCAAAAAAAAAATATATATTACCGTAGTGCTTAATCAGCAAATAATGCCATTTGCGCTTCGTTTTATTATTTGAACATTATCTGAATATTTAACGAAACGAAATCTATTTGAAGTGTATATTAGTGTTGGGTATTATCTTAGCCCAATAACTGTTTAATACTGGGGTCTATTTCACTGGGATTCTCCAGTTTGTGTCAAGCAGTGATATAATATAAAACCCAATCAACATCCCGCGTCCAATGAAATAAATAATTTTAATTTTGACTCGAATCAAAGAGCTTTAATCATGTTAAGAAATTGGTCATTTTTTTGTTTTAAAAAAAAGCAAAATTTATTTTATGTTTAAACTGCGTTTATTAGATTGTGAAAATTTGTTTGATTTGAGGTTAATAAAGTAATGTTAGGGTTTTTTTTATCCTAACATCTTAGTTAGATTTCAATGTGTTTAACCTCTTTGATATGGGGTTTTCGGGTGTTTTATTATTTTGTTTAACGATGTCACTTAATTATCGAAACAATTCTGGCTACTCTCTCTCGTGTGCTCATGATTCAAACATGGTCAAATGGACAAAAAGCCATATAATTTCGAAACAGCAATTTTTTATCTGAAAAATATCCATTCCACTAATTTCTTATTTTGGACGATTAATATCTTACTTTGGATGTCGACTGGTGATCACAATATCAGTTATTATTATCTCAAAATTGGCTCTATGTGCAGACCTGAAGTTGATCGCCTCCACTCAAAACAAATCTCAAGAAAAAAATATAGTTCTAACCAGCCATAATGTGATAGGTGTACTTTTATTCCACATTCACGCAACACCCCTTTTAAGGAACATGTGCCCCTTTTTGAAGATATGTGCTCCATTTCTTTTTTTTGTAAGTATATGCTTTTTTTTTTATATAAAAAAAGTATATGTACTCCCTTTTTTTGAAAGAATATGTACTTTTTTTTGAGAATATGCTCTCCCTTTTTAAAGGATATGTACTCTTTTTTTAAGGATATGTACTTGTTTTTTAAGGATAAGTATTCTTTTTTTGAGAATACCATATTCTTTTTAAGCATATGTGGGACATTTTTAAAGGATAGGTAATGATGTGCGCATTTTTAAAGGAAATGCACTCCATTTTCAAAGGATATGGACTCCATGTTCGAGAATATGGACTCTTTAGAGGATTTGCACTCCCATTTTTAAGAACACGCACTTCTTTTTAAGGATACGCAGCCTTTTTTTCAAAGTATATGTACTTCTTTGCAAATGATATATGTAATCGTTTCCAACGGATATGTACTCCTTTCAAAGGATATGTACCTACTTTTTTAAAAACGAGAATCTGTAGCATTATCCATGAAAATAGCCATGCAATTCCCTTTTATACAAAAATTATGAAGTATAAAAGTAAAAGTGTGTAAATATTAATTTTAGAATATGTCTATGATATATTGATATCTGTTACGTCATAGATAATATAAGTGTCAATTTGGTAACTGATATTATTAGTACAGTGTGTGCAATATATATTTATTACGTCATAGATATTGAAAAGCGTTTTTATCAGTGGATTGTATTATATATGAATGACGTAACAAATATGTACATATCATAGTATTATATAATTGTATAGCAAAGACGCCAATAGTGTATAATGTGCATTGTATAAGTTATGACATCACATTATTAGTGTATATTATATAATTAAGTGTAACATATGATTATTACGCCATAAACTGTATTAATAAGGCACACATGTATTTCATACGTCATAGATTGTAGATGTGTATTGTAGCTCTATTACGTCATAGATGCAATGATTACATAATATGTATAATATTATACTATTAAGCCATAAATATTTTATAATATAAATCCTATATTAAACTGTGTAGCCTATTGTGGTTTTATTACGTCATAGATGTTGTTTAGTATACATGTTTGTGTATTATATATTGTAGTATATAATGTGTGTATTACGTCATATATATTATCCTTATATCTTTATGTTATATAAATAGTTGTGTGTTGTTTTACCGTCCCGATATTAACCCTTTAACATACTTCTTAATATATTTTCAAGCAGGGTTAGTGTACAACTCTTTTATACTGAAAGCAATCCATTGTTTTAGATTTTATGTTTTAGCCTTACTTCTTTAGTTAAGACACTCGAGACTACTGATTTTATTCAAATATATAAAGTGATGTTGCTCATTCAGACTATATAACTAGTATCATACGACGAAAAATAAGTTTCTAGTGTTTCATTTTCAAAAATATTAAAATGCTACATTTATTGTCGATATATTACAAAAAGCTCTTGCCTAACTATTCCGGTTTATAATGGGCCCTGTAGAGGGATACGAAATATGAAATGGTAAAATAAAAGTAGGAAGCTTGTAGTCAGTATTTCCATATGCTGTCTCCACAAAATTTACAATCCATGTGACGGAAATGGGGTTTATTTAACGTCATATTTAATTTTATTTGAAATTTAATCTGTCAAGGAATCATTTACTTAGACGTCAATATGTGCAGGTACCAAGGTTTACCTGCACCGGAAAATCCCGAAGTAACAATCTCAGCGCGCCAACGTCTTCCACACTGCGCAACCACAACTTCCGCTATGTAGACAGTAGATAACAGATATAAACGACATGCTGGTTGTCAATAATTCACGTAGAACCCACTTGTGTTCTTGTGCTTTGTAAACAGATTCAAGGGGAACTTTATTACCTTAATCGGAATCCATATGAATGATTGACAGGAAATTTGGCGATATAAAGTGATTATTCCAATATTTTAAAATCAAAATTCGACATTTTGTTTGATATAGTTTTTCCTACATTTTTATATACAGGGTGTGACACCTACATGGATTAGGATGATTTTTTGTATGTGTATAATATGCATCTCAAGTGCAATAAAAAATATGTATTTGCTTCCTATCTCTATGTCTGGTTATTTATTACTGTTGGTGGTTAAAGAGGGGAAGAACACGGAGAAAACCAACACCCAAGCTTCGGATCGAATCAACGCCACTCGAACGGGACCAGTGATCTAAAGTGTAATTGACCACCCACCCACGTTTAAGTACAACCATTGAGCTTGTATAACACACCTTAGGCCTATGCTAAAATAAAAAGGTGTTAGTTGATAAATGACTGAACTTCCCAAGTAGACCGAGTTTGTGAAATGCAATTGGATTATACGTCTGGTGTGCGGTGCAAGAGCAGCGGGGATTGTGTTATTCCGCTATCTGTCAGACGATCTTTAACGTCCAGTTAATGGTATCCACGGAACCTAGTCGTGAATCTGTGACAAGAGGAAGCACGACTGGAAAAGTCCCGAAGTACTTAGCCAGGCGCAGACGGGCAACTAACACTCTTGTTGTAACTGAAAAATATGTCCCAATCTTCATTCTGGTCAACAAATTGTATTATTTTACAATATTCCAATTAAATGATGATATAAATTTCATCTTAACACACCTTATTTAAAAAATTGGAAAAATTCGACCAATTGATTTGAAAAGTCTAACGTAAAACTTTTCAAATGTGACTTGGATTTTAAAATATTTTCGAACGCTCTGGACAAATAAAATAGGTTGTAATGGATAATTTACACAACAGGTAGGCCACTTAAACATCTAGTACTTAGAATAAGGGTATTATTTATTTTCTGGAGCTACCAAGCCAGCAAGAATGTTATTGTCCCTTTAATGTAAAAACCACTTACAAAAATACATATGTATACAGGTTTAGGCCTACTCATAAAAATCACAATTTCATCAATATGATTTGGCTGTCACTTTCATATTTGAACAATTTTCACAAATTCATACTAGAAAACTTTCACTTCTAAAAAATACATCTATCTGTAGCTCCTATATACATGTACTTGGTTAAGGAAGACGGGCGTGCGCTATACATTTTATTATGAGGGAAATTTTGCCTGGGCACAGCACTATGGCCTACTCTTATATCGAATTCCAACTGCCAAGGGGTCTTTTTACATGCACACGAATGTCCAAACCGCTTACAAAAATACATATGTATGTATACAGGTGTAGGCCTATTCATAAAAAATCATGTAATTTCATCAATATCATTTGACTGTCACTTTCATATTCAAACAATTTTCACAACTCCATACTAGAAAGCTTTCACTTGTAACAAATACAACTATCTGTAGCCTAATGCAGCCTGATTTGCATCCACAGAGAAAATATTGTTTGGTTCTTGGTCTCTATAGTCTACCTAACCCTGTCATTTGTTACAGTAGAGTTTAACAAGAAGGGCATAAATTTCTGCAGATACAGTAAGGCAACTTTAAAGTAATGCACATGGTATTTCACCTCAATGGTGACACAGTCTTTTCCATAGTGGTCTTTTGTCTTGGTCTGAGTTGTCATACATTTAGGAATAGGAGAATATCTTCATCAACTTGCATTTGCAATAAAATTGGAAAATGTTAAGATATGATCCCCTTAACAAATTAACCAGACCTATTATTCTTTTTCTTATTTCGCTGGTAAAATATTAGCTGCTCTAAACATAGTTCTTTATTCATACACAGTTGTTGGTTTTTTTTTACGTTGGTAATGTATGTGAGAAGTCTGTATTGTTAGAATGAGAGAGAGTTTTGTCTGCACATTCCTACAATTCTTTGTCCAACATATCAATATTTCCATCTAATTTGATCCACTGGTTAGCACATACCCTAAATTTTCCCCAGTTTCTCACAGTAAACGGTTTTACATCGGTGTTTTAAACAAAATCTACACGGAGTATACAGTTCTAGTTATTCTTCCGCTTTTTTACTATCAAAACGTAAACAAACCGGTGACCTTTCACTCTACACGACCCGTTGACCTTTCGTCGTGTGCGTCTGATTGGTGAGCTTTGTCACGTGATCTATTAAAACCAAATCACCGCGAAATTCAAATACCATCGCACATTGATAAGTAAGCCCATTTTTATTTTACGTTTTCTGTCAAACGTCAAAGAATTGATAAAAGAAAAGTTGTGTGGAAATACAAAGTAATACTAGAAGAATTAGATTATGTAGTTTGTTTTCCGCCTGAAAATCGTCGGGATGGAGCAACAGAAGCAAGCTTGCTAGAAATTTCACATCACGGCCTACTAGAGTTACGTTCCCCGATGAGCCCCTTTGTACGCTCTGACAACTTTGTCCGATATGTATTAAATTTATATGCATTATTTAGGTTAGTAAAACAAAGAATAAGCCCAATGCATTTCAGCAATCTCTGGTAATAATTGCTACAGTAAATGACCCTTGCTTGTGAATGATCTAACATTCGATTTGTATGATTACCCGCAAAAGAAAAGAAATGGGACAACCTTTGTCGACTCGGACGATTTAGCGTCCATGGGGGTATGTTTCGTTGCCTGGCAACCTATCTTTTAATCTATGTTCAGTGACATAGCGTGCGTGGGGTCAACGACACGATTGTCCTTGGCAAAAGAAATTAACATAAATTACACAACAAACATGAATTTAGACCCTCGACGGGTGATTACACTATCGGTAGTTAACCAATTGTAAATAGTGCTTTTTTAGGGTTGTCTTGTCCGAAATGTCGTACTATCACGCCACAACAAACTATAAAAGAATCTTGTCACCTTTAGCCGTGGTAACCATTTTTTGTATACCCCATCTGGTTTGAAATGCCCAAGACCAGGCGCGGATCCAGAGGGGGGGTCCAGGGGGTCCGGACCCCCCCCCCCCCCCTGCTCAGACTTGAAAAAATTTTATGCGATTTTATTGGTGATTTTTAGACCTGTAATTTTGGAATTTACCTTCCGGAAATACGTCAGAATGCACCAAATTGAATCTAATTTACCAAATTTTTCTGGGGGAGGCCCCCCAAACACCCCGTTAATTGGTTACGCGCCTTCGGCGCTGACGCCCACCGCAATTATCAAACCTAGACCCCCCCCCCCCTGCAAAAAATCCTGGATCAGCGCCTGCAAGAATCTGTAATATAACAGAACTAAGATTGGACAAAAAAGCCAATAGTTGACCACCAGACTCTTTCTGTATATCGGGTGATCCTGAAAAATAGAATGCTGTAGTTCAAAATTCGATCTGTAGTAAAAAGAAGAAACTCAAGAGTAAAACATGACATTCTTATTTATAAAAGGGATAGTTTGTTTGGGGAAACCTATCACTTTACACATTTAACCTGAAAAAAAAAATCCACCATTTCAATTGAAATCGTCAAATACTGCCAACTTTTGGTTTGACCGCTGTGAATATACAGATTAGCAACTTCTGGATTTATTTCGGTAAAAGAAATTCTATGTGAGAAAATCCGTGATTGGAATCGTGAGTAGAAAGTCGGAAGAAGAAAGTCAAAAGTTGACAGTAACGATTTTGTAGATGATGGCAGATTTATAACGTTGGAAAATTGGACGTTTTTAATGATCAATAAATTAAGTTAAGAGTTTCTACCACGGAAAAAACTGTAAGAAATGATTTGAAATGGATTTTAACGTCCCACTGCTCTGCTCCTACTGGGATAATGAAGACGGGCATACAATGTGCTATGAGGGAAATTTGGCCGTACGAGGGACCTCGGTTTTTCGTACCATTCGAAATACTAAACAGCTTTCCTTGCCAGTTCCTCCGTTCTGCACCACAGACAAGAGGAAACCACGTCGGAAAATCTCGACGAATTTTTTCGGGGGAACTGCGTAGACAGGCTTTTAAAGTTTGGGATCTTGATTGCTATTTTTTTTTTTTTTTTTTTTTTTTTTCAATAGATCACATTTTGAACCTGTTGAACGTTATCGAACAGTGGGGTCATTTACATTGAAATGTCATATGTAAATAACAAAACAGATTTATTCTGATATCTGTGTAACTTGATAAATTTTAATTTTAATTATCATGCTGTACTTTCAATTTAACCTTGAACAACAATTTATTGTGTACATAACCAAAATGCTAAATTTAAAATAACCATGTCCGGATTTCAAACATATAATAATGTGTTTAAACAATCATATTTCTTTTCAATGTTACAAATTCATTTGCCAATATAACACTGTGCTCAATTTTAGACTTACACACGGTCACTGTTAGAGAATTTTGCCCGGACAGCGGCTTTTTCCGTCTACCCATTCTCAACCACAAAGGGCACTTTTACGTGCAATCTAACGAGGTCATTGGTGTACTCAGGTCAACAACTAAGCACCCCTTTCACTGCCAGCCGCCAGGTGGAATTTAATGAAGAGTAGGCGTAAATATCGCAAAATTACACCCCTCGTATAGCACACATGAAACAATACCGTATGTTAGTCCCTTGATCGTAGGGCTGTGTTGACGAGAGATGCTATTTGAGTAGCATAGAGATCCCGTGTTTACGTAGGCGGCCCGTAAAATAACCATCGGCAGTTGGATTTCGAAATATGAGTAGAACGTAGTGTCGCTTTCTGGGCAAAATGTCCATCATAGTAGTACACAGTGTGCACTATACACTATATTGGCGCACGCCCCTTTTCATTAGCCCAGTTTTAGAAGAAGAGAAGGAAATTAAGTCAATTTCATGTTATTTGAGTGACATATAAATGTTTTGTGTTACCAAACTTATCTAGCTGAGTAATGTCAACTTACATAGAAATGGGTCATGCAAGATAATGTATCTTTGTAGTCTTGACATAATATTTTCGTGCCATTACAGAATGCGCTATCAAAATTATATTGTTTCTTGGTGTTACATTGGATTTTTTTATAGAAAAGATAAATCCGATTTAGCTGATAACGACCATTCAGTACCACCCCCGTGAAATGTAACAGCAACAGGGTTATCATTGCGAAGACGTCAATATTATTAATGTTTGCAGCAGTGAAGGCTATTTTTGGTTTTAACACCTGAATTGATGTCAAGATGCCATAAAACTATGAGTCACTGTTGTGTAACTACGATATTCTAGAAACCCAGCCAAATTAGATTTGTATCAAATTATAAATCCATGTGCTTAAATTAGGTAGGTCTGGTTTATTGTCACGTGGTTAACTGAGAAAGACGCTAGCTCGCTAGGCTGGAGGACTGCTGTTCGGTTCATTGGCCGAGAAAGTTCGGAGGGCCTGACAAAGACAGCTATCTGGTCGTTCGGATGGCAGGAAAAACCGAGGTCCCGTGTACACATTGGCGTGCACGTAAAAGATCACTTGGCAGTTGGAATTCGACATAAGAGTAGGCCGTAGAGTCGCTGCCCTGGCAAAATTTCCCTTATAGCACACTGGCGTATGCTCGTCTTCATTAGCCCGGGTTAGGATCAGAACAGTAGAACTTTAAACCCCATTTCATTTACGTTATCGGAAGCCAGAGTGGGTAAGTGGGTAGGACGCTTCTGGATATCCTAGAGGTCGCGTGAATTGTACGTAGAAGTGTACATTGTCCAGTTTCAAACACAAATAGAATCACCTTGGCAGGATAATAGAACCCTGAAGCCCATTTTACAAATTTCCAATAAAATTCCACATTTCGCACATCTGGCAATTGAAAAACTTAATTTCCATGTGTTGGGGGCAGTAAGAGACCAAGGACATTGTCGTGAGACCATCTTATTGCTAACTCGTCCCAAACACCATCAAGGCTGAACAGAATATTGACCCTTATTTTCTAGCACAGAATATTGATTTTTGGAAACAAAGTCCAAAATAAATTATATTACTTAAAATAGACTATTTCACCGTCAATACCCCTTTAAATCGTACGCCCGCGTGTTATCACAATTTCATCACTTTCTTGTCCAATCGCAGTTACACCTGCAGACACAACGATATAACTTGGGAACAGCTATTACCCCTGTATTGATACTCTGATCTTTGTTGTTAAGTCCTTCATTTTTTTTCAAATTTAAAGAATACCTTTCATGTACATGTATGTATAGACGAGCTGTGTGAATAATCGTTAAACTGACAACCTTTACGGGGACATCACACCCGCCCCCTCCACACACACACACACACACACACACACCATCACACACGCAATTAAGCCATATTCCGTTTTATAAAACGTAAACATTTTTTCTGTAACGTAGCTTCTTCCCTCAATTTCAAACGTCCTTACATGTACGCTTATAATAATAATGTACATTTGTAGAGCGCCAAATCCACCCAAAAGCCATGCTCAAAGCGCAATGAGACAATGGTTATTTACACAATGAACAGAAAGTCTAATTCTCATAGCATTCTCGAAATAAGCGAGTCTTTAGTTGTGATTTGAAAATAGTCAAAGTTTCACTGTTTCGAATTTTCAAAGGCAAACCATTCCACAATTTAGGAGCAACTATACTGAAGCTTTTGTCACCAAAATGTTTCAGTTTTGAGTGTGGAACGACAAGCGTATTCTGGTAGTGAGATCGCAAGGACCGGTTTGGTTGATATACTGTAAGTAGTTCTGATAAATAGCTGGGTGCAAGATTTCGCAGACACTGGTAAGTGAGGCACAGAACCTTAAAGTTTATGCGAGCTGAAATTGGGAGCCAATGTAAGGATTTTAGAATAGGTGTTAAGTGAGATGATGTTTTGGTTCGTGATATGTTCTGGCTGATGTATTCTGTAGTTTCTGTAATTTGTAGAGACTTGAATGATTTACCCGGACAACAAACTGTTACAATAGTCTAATCTTGACAGAACTAGTGAGTGTACTAGAGATTTGGTGGCATCAATCGTGATGAGATGTCGAATATCACTGATGCGTCGCAAATGAAAGTAACAGGACTGACGCAGCTTATCAACCTGTGTTTCAAATGACAAACAAGGATCTAGATAAACACTAAGATCTTTCACAACACTAGCTAACTGAATAACCGAGTCTCCAATTTTAACATTGGTTTGAGATATGTTCTGAAGTCTATTTGTTCCAAATAACATAGCCTCAGTTTTGTCATCATTCAATTTAAGTTTATTTGATGTCGTCCAATTTTTAATATCATGGGAACAATCAGTCACACAACCGAGAGCCTTGGTTACCTCCTCGGGCTTAAAAGATGAGACAAGCCGAGTATCGTCAGCATACGAATGGTGATCAATGTTATGTTTGTCGATAACACCAGCCAAATTATGACAGTATAGTAGAAACAGCATTGAACCGAGTACCGATCCTTCAGGCACACCGTAGGTAAGGCGGACGGGCACCGATTGAACATTATTTATTAATACCGTCTGTTGACGATCTTTTAAGTATGACATCAACCAGTTATGAGCCGTTCCAGTGATACTGAATTCATGTTGGAACCGATCAGCAAGGATCTGGTGATCGACAGTGTCAAAAGCAGCCGAAAGGTCCAATAGAGTGAGTACTGATACATCACCATTGTCAACTGAACGTCTCAGATCGTTTACAACTCTCAACACAACTCTCAATATGAATAAGCAAAGTGTTAATTTAAAATACAAATGTTAAAATATTTAATTGACTAAACTACGGAATGAAATTAATTCATATCAGAATAAAAATTATGTGTCGTTTACGTGATTTGATAACAACATTAAAAAATAAAGGTAAATAAAGATGCATTATAACCCATTTGTCTTATACTATAACAATTATTGATAAATCAGGTGGTATATTATACACCTTCACTTGCACGAACTCAACATTATTCACATGGAGCGTTGTATAAATTGATGAAAACCAAACTGTCAAAATCTAACAAATCATGGCCTCCATTGTCAATTATTGCAATATGTTACCAAAACGTCCTGGTTCTTAATTTTGGAGAGATTATTATTCATTTATTTATGTTAGAATAATGAGTATTTGGAGGGTTTGATATAGAATCTGTAACCTAAATATAATTCTTTTCTCTGGAGTACCATTTGCAGCACATCATATTGTCCAATCAATCATTCAGTTTCCTGTTAGTGTACAATCTTAGATTGTTTGTACTTGGTTTTATTTAATTTTCAAACCAAACTTATATTAAACAAGGTGCTGAGTGTGAATGCATATGGAATAAAATCTATTGCAAAATATTTTACTGTGTTTACTTTAGATATTTAATCCAGATTGGGTTTGGAATGGTACTCCATACAGAAAGTCTAAAGTAATCCCTTGAAAAAATATTGGAGAATATTAGAAAAAAAAAATGTTTGCTTATAAGGGCTTGTTTTGCTACAACAGAGATAGCTTCCAACATCTAAACCATCACGGCTTCCGTTTTCAAGTGTGATTTGTTTCTAAATTTTGTTGGTTGTAGTGAACACATTCAGGCATCTCGGTGAGACACTTTGATTTTCCATGTATAGCTGCACAGTACTGAATGGTATATTGCTTCAAATTTTCTAAAGTTAAAAGTTCAAAAGTCATTAAGTCGGATTTTCCTTCATCTGTTTTATTGTTTAGTGTCATCTCGAGTACATTGCATACTACAATACATGCACTTTTAGAGGACGCCTCAGTTCCGGTATTGTGGCAGTTTTAGTTACTTTACTGTGCCCTCAAGACCGACTTGCTTCATAGCTGTTTAAAAGATAACATTAAGATGCATTTTTAATGGAGGGCGTGATGCAATAACATCAATCACATTTTAGCCACAAGGAGAATACGTACAGGATATAGAACTAGATTTAACTGGTCTAACTCCATATTGGTAACACCCGCGTGACACTGAAACACCACGTGGTACGTTTTTCGTCAGTATAAATGCGAAGAGTGTTATTTTGGAATAGAACGGACAAAACTGAGAACAAGTTGGTAACGTTTCTACGGCATACTTGTCAAGGTAAGTCACAACAAATCGCAACATCGAACCGAAATAGGACAATTTATTTTGTAAATTTGCCAAGTTAAGGAGCAGAATAGTTGGGTAAAACTCCATTTCATATCATTTCTGAGGCTTTTACCATCACCTGATTCATTGTTTAGACCGGTGGGGAATTTGTTTAAGAACTGAGTGTAATTCTCATTTTGCTCTTAATTGATCGGATGATATTTGACCCCTCAAAAAAATCACTCGTCACAATCAGATTGCTATCTTGTACATGACCGATTTCGATTATTCTGGTATCAAATGTTTATTTTTACGCGAATATTGTCTTTAAATAAGATAGTTATTAAGAAGAGGTGTGATGATGAATAATACTGTATGCGACCAATCAGCGAATTTCATTGATTGTTGATCGGCGTAAAGTTATGTAAACTCAATTTTCGAGCGCCCTCCAATTATATATTGTTAATAGCCTCGCCTCCCCATGTAACGATTCCAAACGATATTTCAATTACTGTATGGTTTTTGGTCTTTTAGTTTTAAACTTTTACAAAAAGAGAAATATAATAAACCATTTTCATAACGCCAGCAATTCTTTTTTTTTTAACTCGGAATCATTATTCAGTTCAAATGTCGCTGTCTAGATTTATATGTCGCTTATGCTACCCTACGGCGACCAAGAACCAGTTTGAACCGGGCTGTCTGCGACTGGCAAAACAAAGAATTAGCCATACTAACTAAAGCACTGCATATAAAACATAGTTTTGATAGTTTCTAGTCAGTCGCGCATGTTCTACATTTGCGACTGGTTTAGAGCAGTTTCATCGAGACAGGGTAGATATATAAACATATTATGATCTATAGGCTATTAAGTTTTACAACATGCCGATGTAGCCAAGCGGATCTACTTTACAAGTTATTTTTTACTGATCACGTAAACATCACGTGGCTTCAGTCGGTAATTCAAGAATGCCATTCAGCTGAGACGGGTCATAATGCCTAAATTTTAATACGTTCATATGGCCACAGATCACTAAATGTTTCCCCGTTGACTTTAAAGGAGCTAAGTCTCTAACTCAGTATCATCCAAAATCGTCAACATTGAAAACACGAATTATTCGTCAATTTAAATCAACATTGATGCTGTGATCTAACCGGAAAAGGATGGTATTCTGATATCAAATATTTAAGACAAAATAAACATTTTACTATTGGTACACGAATCGTGTACCATAATACGTTTCAGCCCCAGTTCTAACAAGAGACTCGAGAAACGAGGCTAGAAACATTGCACCAAATCAAACGGCGTATGTAGACTGGAATAACCACTAGAAATTTGCATTCTATTGAAACTGCTCTCTTTTTTCGCCGAATCATAACTGATTAGAAATAAAAGTAAACCATTGAATGTAAATTAATAAGTCTATACACATTCATATCACGGTATTATATGCGTTGCGACCCACTTGTGTCAATTTCTAGGTCCCAAATGTTTGCGATTTAGCTCCTTTAACGTTAGTTCTAACCGGCACTAACTTTTTCCCAAATTTTCGTTGGGTAGAACGCTTTCTGCCACAAAAGGAGCAACATGGGGCAAACTCTTGCCCAAAAGCATGTATGAGGTTCCCCGTGAAAAACACGTAGAGATAAATAAACAGGCGATTTCAGGCCCTACGTTTCAACGTCACCAACTTCACAACGCTTGTTTACTTCCGCCTCAAAATCATGAATATTCACACAAAAAGGCAGAAACTGTATTTTCAAACCCTTTTTCCATTCTACACTAAGAAGTCAACAAAAATCGCCATGCAAAAGGGGGAAAAGGGGAAGGGAAATGGGGGGGAGAAAGACTAAAAATAACTTTCTTCCTAAGATGGTGACGGCGTATAAATATTTAGTGATCTGTGTCCATATTCATATAAGGGTGATAATCAAATTTGGTGTATAATTAATTTGTTATACTTATTTCCAATAAGATAAGCTGTCGCGGACCTATATTTTGATTGTCTGGCAATCTATATTTATCACCGCCATTTAAAAGATCAAATAATTGAACATAGTTAATCTATCCACATTATCATACTGGGTTCTTGGTTAGGGCATGTAAGTGATCAGCCACAGTTTTCTAAAAGGGATCGCCAACTAATCCAAAATATACGCTATATTCGTAACATTTATTATCACAGATATTCGTAACATTTAATATCACAGATATTCGGAAAAAATTGTAAATTTCCCCTAAATATTCGAACAGGTGAGGCCATTCCGATTTCAAAAATTAAAGTTTTATTCAAAGTTGTCTCACATTTTTTATCTCGCCATTTTCATTTCATTTTCTGATCCATCCCGTTATTAAACTGTCTGATCAATTATTTTAGAAACTTCTGGAACGGGAACTCAATCCGATTCCAACAATATAAATCTCAATTATTTATTTTTCGGAATATTCTTCGACAAGGAGAAATGTTTATCGCTATATTTTAGCTTATAACCTCGCAAGTATATGACCGATTTTAATGAAAAAAAATGCTCTTTGAGATTCCTTGCTGGTCGACTATCTCATCAGATGAAACATACTATGAAACTGATCGACTTGTTTGAATTCAAATTTCACACATCACCGGTAGCATCGAATATCGTGTTAATGTCAAAATTCACCTGCGGTTACTTCCATAGGAGACGTCACTTCTACATATTTATGTATGTCAATTGTAATTATATGGCCATTTTCATATTTTCAGTTTCAAAATGAACAACACGTCAATTTATTGCTTGGTGTTTGGCATGTGCTGCATCGGATCAGTTTTATGTCAAGATGTTGATAACAGCAAGTGCAGGTATGATAGGAGAAGCGGGGAGTGGTCAGAATGTGATGCGACAGACAATACTAGAACCAGGACGTTAACATTAAGGGGAACCCAGGCGGACTGTGAAGCTACTAAAGTAGTAACCAGACCATGTCGAAATCGTGCAGCTGTTGATAACTGCAGGTATGACAGAACAAGTGGCCAGTGGTCGGAGTGTACTGCTGACACCGAAACCAAAACAAAGACTCTAACATTGAAGATGGGTGCCGCTGACTGTGAACCCACCAGAACGATAACAAAACCCTGTAGGGGTGGAGGTCGTCGTGGTGGAGGAGGCCGTCGGGGTGGAGGAGGCCGTCGTCAGGGCGAAGGGGGTCGTCGTCAGGGTGAAGGAGGCCGTCGTCGGGGTGCAGGACGCCGTCGTCAAGGCGAAACTGTGTGAGCCAAGTTTATAAAGGATAGAAGGGAGTGGCCCAAATTGAAAGAAATATAGAACTTTATAATCTTCGACAAATAAAGAAACACCTATTCGTTATATTTTTGTTTTTATACGCCCATATTGAAATGTCGTAAATTATTAACACCCCTGTAAGCCAGTCAGTCCGTATGCCCACCGGTCCGTCCGTCCGTCTCTCGTCCACACACTAGAGGCTAAAGTTGATATCAGATTGAGTATTTAAGGTCATGAAAAGAAGAAGTCTTCTGATTTTAAACGATTTCCGAATGTCATAGTTTTGGCCCTTGACTTGATCACTTCGAAAAGTCTTGTGCACACACTAGTGGATACAGTTATTAACCGATTGTCTTTGTATTTATACCCAGTGTTTAAGGTCCCGGCACCAAAAATCCTATTGGATTTCAACAGACCAAAGTTATCGCATGATTGACTTTAAATGTATACACAGACTTTAAGATCATGACGCGAACACGATAACGGCTAAATTCATGATATTAAATGTTTTCTGTACTAAACGTTAACACTGGGGAGAATTAAAAGCCAAACAAATTTAGTTGATTTCTGATAATTACTGAATGGTTCGTTACTTTTAATCAGATTTTAATTCCTTGTAAATGGTTTTATTACTGACAATAGATAAATATGTGACAACCCTTGTTGTCTGGGGTGGGGTGGGGGCGAATGGTTAGCGTGCGCGCTGTATCATACGGCCTGCCATTGAGTCAACTGGCGTGGTTTCGAGTCACCTGTTGTACGTGGCAAGGAGTAGGGTCGCCTCCGGATACTCCGGTTTCCTCCCACTGATAAAAACCCATGCGCACAAGCGAACTATTGAAATAAAATTAAACCATATGTCAGTCCCAAAATCACCTAGTTTGTGTCGAGTGGACGCTAAACCCCATTTCTCCCCCTCTCCACTTGTTGACAGCTCGAACGACTTAGATTTGATTTACTAATATACGTGAGTTACAGATTATTGTGGACAGAATGCTACCGATCGGAAGCAGATATGGGTGGGCGTATGATGTCTTGGCAGTCAGAGGTGGGAGAGGGGCCAGGTTGGAAGAATGCGACTGGGAAGCAGTTGTCGCTATGTAGCCAGTATTTTTATTTCGGTGGTGATCCGACATTGGAGGAGAGTATGATATCGAAAGGATGTTGTTTGGGAATACATGATCTTTAGGGGGATACTTTTTAGAGGGGATTGTTATTCTAATCACAGTGATTAAATCCATTATATGTAATCAGACATTAGCTGATTCATGAGGGTAAATGTTCATCAGATAGTCCATATCCCCATGGATACCAATTAGATGGTTTGACTGGCTGATCTAATGTTCATATAAAAATGCGGTTTAACGTCATACGTTTCTGCACCAACTTGGTTAATTGAGACGGTCATGCAGTGTGCTATGAGGGAGATTTTGCCCGGGTGGTGGCACTATGGCCTACTCTTATATCCAATTCCAACATGCAAGGGATCTTCTACGTGCGTGCCAATGTAAACACAGGACCTCAGTTTTTCGTCCCATCAGAGCGACTAGACAACTGTCCTTGTCAACATACACCATGATGAACTTTCTTGGCCAATGCATGGATCAAAAAGGCGACCTACGGACTAGCGAGCCAGCGCCGCACCCACTTTGCCATAGAAATTCAGGACTGTAAACGCCATTTCATTTCATGTTCGTACAATCTTTCACTATTTTCCCACCATTTTCCTAGTCGTTAGTTTAATAACTTTACCAATAAATTAAACATGTAAATAAATTAACATGACTTAAATATTACATTAACATAACCTAAATATCACGTATGTAAATACATTAACATGACCTAAATATCACATGTAAATAAATTAACATGACCTAAATATTACATGTAAATAAATTAACATGACTTAAATATCACATGTAAATAAATTAACATGACATCAATATCATATGGACCTTTTGTTGCATTCCCTATCTCCCATGACATTGGAAGTAAGATTTTTACCTGGTGATTGTAAAGAACACAAACTAAAACTGGATATAGATGTGAATAAGATATAGATTGTTTATATGACATAATCTGTCACATATTGATGTGTGTTGGTTATATAAATATGATTATATAAATAGTTTATTCTGTGTAAGCTATATATACTGAGCGCCATAGAAAACGCATCACTTAGTATTTCGTATAACAAAATTATCCTGTAAACATTTCTTATTTATTTTGCTTCTTATTGTGAACAATATTCAAATGGGAACACATCAATAACAACACATTTATACACTTATGGATGTTTAATCTGTAATCAACGGTACAATGTCAGAGGGGTCAAAACCAAAAGAACAACACAAATGGTTAATTGTGCTGCACAGTGTGCGTAAGAGGCAGTGGAGGACACACGCGCTGCTGACAATTAACCATTTGTGTCGTACTTTGGGTTTTGACCCCTCTGACTTTGTACCGTTGTAATTCGAATTGTACAGTTGCTTTTGGGTTCAGTGGATTTACAATAGATACCATCATTCTTAGATGTAACTGTAGTAAGATACATAGTTTTTGTTTGAAATTTAACTTAAAATTCCATCGTGGTTTAAGTTCTCTACGATTTCTGATTACACCTTAGCAGCCATTAGCAAATGATATTCATGATGTAAATGACATAAATGATATAAATGATAAAAGATATTGTCAATATAAATGATATACATATAGCTATAATTAATATAAATGATAAAATGACAGAAATGATATACATGATGTAAATGGTATAAATGATATCTAAATGATATAATGATGAAAATGATATAAATGATACTGACATAAATAATATAAATGATAAAAATTACAGAAATGATATACATGATGTTAATGGTATAAATGATATATAAATGATATAATGATGAAAATGATATAAATGATACTGACATAAATAATATAAATGATATACATGATAAAAGAATAATATAAATGATATAATATACGTGATGGAACTGATAAATGATATAAATGATGTAAATGATATAAATTGTATAAATTGTATACATGATATAAATGATATAATTATTCGCAGTTATCCTTAAAAGTATGGGGGATACACGAGTATAAAACTCTATTTTGCTACATTAATGGGACCGAACCCATTTTTGTACAGCAGGTCTAGTTGTTTACAGTAAGCGAGTTAGGTCACCTTACCTCAGTGAATAGCTCTCTTATATTCAGTTTGTGACTTGTTTATGACAAAAATTACGATAATTTATTTACAACGTATATCAAGTGTTGAGTTAATATATGTAATTATTACAAACATTGGGTCTATACAAATAAAGGTTTGATGACGTTTTGAGATAATGCACTATTAATTGCAGCTCCCGTGGTGCAATTTAGGAATTAAAATTTCGTTCAACTAGCGTCGTGTCTGTCCTCAATTGTAGTAATGCAAGGTTCCCATTATAACGATTCGCACTACGACTTAAATCATGGTTTTAATCGAGGAGTAAGCGTATGGTGTTCTTATCTGGTCTTATATATATGATCGGTCGTAGCAATCGTGTTGATTGCATTGAAACGTATCCGAACTTATTTGGTTATTTGCTTTGTTGCGTTCTCGTGTCAGTATTTATTGAAAAAGGCCGTGTTTAGATATTCAGTTGTATACTAGTATTAAAAAGGTAACAAGAAATAATGGGTCCATACATATAGCGGTGGACGCATCCCCCCCCCCCAAAAAAAAAATACCCCACTATTTGATTAAACTAATATTGAATATATGGGTTCAAACCAGCAGTAATTTTTGTGATATGTATGATTATTAGGTGTTGCAACTCACACCAGCGATGGTACATTGTACTTCCAGGTACCCCCGGGTTCGATCCAGCCAATCCGGCCGGAATTTCAGAGCAGTTGTGTCAATAACTCGTTACAGTGTTCTGTAATATTTCATTTGATAGGTTTTTGGACATAATTGATACAGCAATCTCTTTTTCATACCGTCTTGACCTTGTCCGCCATTTTGACAGTCGAAATGGCTACCAAAATGGCCGCCAAATCGGGAATTTTAGGGGGGTTCCGTCAATAACTCGTTATAGTGTTGTGAAATGTGTCATTTTATGGTTTTTCTGATATACTTGATACCACAATTACACTTTCATACCGTTTGAAATCGCAATCCCAGTTTCATACCGTTTTAACAATCTCCACTATTTTGATTTTCATAGTGGCCGACAAAATTATCCGCGAAATTTCGGGGAGGTTTCATCATTTTAGAAATAGGTTTTCGTGATTGCCAGAGTCTTAGACAGTGATCGTTTCATCTGTGTGTCCCTTCGCGTGTTGTACTTTTGTAAATATTGATGACATCATTTGGAGATTACATTGTGACAGCAGTTTTACCTTTGTCATGAGAATTATGATGTCCAAAATGGAGACGTTTTTTCACTGAAAGTGATCCACTCAACTCTTTTGGGCACACAATTGTTCTTTGTAAAAATTCTATAAAAAAAATATTGTGTTCATGAATGTGTCCATTTTAACCGCGAATTTATATTCAGAGTTCAGAGTGTCTATAGTTAGGCAATTAAATAGAAATCTTAAGACTCAAACCCTCTATTGTTTGGAGTACAGTAAGCCACTATTAACATACTAAGAACTACATTTTTGGGCACCAACCACCCCCACCCCCTCACCCCCAGTAAAAAATTTCCCCCTACTCCTATGGCAAGTTAGTCGAATAAAATCTATATTTTGGCAATATTGTCAAATATTTTGAAAAACAATATGGCGGGCAATGTTAGATCAACTTAAAAGTGCAATTTCCGGTATCCAGGATCCCCCAAACCTAAAGAATGACAGAATGCATGATAGAGTGCGATCAACTGAAAACAGAAATTCATATTGAAAGCCATTTTGTTCGCCATCTTGAAAAACAATATGGTACAAGATCCAAGCCACTAGAAAATTCAATTTTCGTATATCATGAACCCAGAAAAACGTTAAAAATTGGTATACTGTACCGACTAATTGGCGGTAGAACACGGAAATTCACATTTTGGGAGTCATTTTGAAAAACAAAATGGCGGACATTGTCGGATCAATTTGAAAGTATGATTTTTGGTAGTCTCTATCATCCATACAAATATTCTACGAATATTAGTCTGGATGGGTCCTCAAAATTTGACGGAAAATAGGTCATTGTCTGGATTATCCAGTCTTTTAAGTTACCACGTACTGAATCTATCAAAACAGCTCGCTTGTCAACGGTGACACTCTTTAAAATTTTGTTTGTAAAAGTTTCAATTGAAATGGTAATTTTCTCTCGTCATGAATCAGACGTATGGCTTCTCACAATCTTCTTAATTCTCCATCGTCTCTATTTCGTTTCTAATAATAGATGTGTCAAGTGAATTGTGGGATATATTTCAACCACGCTTTATAGAATCTAGCAAAATCGGCCCGGCTTCATAAGATCTAGCACTTACCGAGACTTTAGCCAAAAGGTTCCATTGCCCATGCGTAACCAAATGTTTGTTTTTTTATGTGGTAGATTATCCAGTAATTTTCGTCAAAAATTGAGAACCGACCCAGACCCTCCGTGCGTTGAAGACTAGATTTTTGGCTCCAGCCATTTTGTCCGCTATTTTGAAAATTGCTTCGTCTCTGACCGAAAAAAAATCAAATTTTAATACCATCCACGACCGAAATTACGACATTGAAGGTATTTCTCCCCAGAAATATTAAAAGAGGTAAAATTCCCCCATCGTAGGCCCGTCTTCGCTAGCTTTGTTGACGCAGAAAAGAGCTCGTAAACAATGCATTGTAGCAGGATTATCCATACATAGATATCACTTGATAACTTCTCAGTAATTATAATAAACGTGGGGTTTCTATGACAAGAATGATCAGCTTTTGATGGCCTTGAGATAAACCAATACTGAGACGAGGGGTATATCACCGAATGATCTGTCATCTACGCAAGTCATGCGTTAGATTTTTCGAAAGTACATGACAAGGCACGGGATCCTATGCCCAACCTGGTCGAAGTCTTGACTGCAGGGTCGCCTGCCGTACCTCGTTGTTCGATTTTCTAAGATAAATTCCCCGCGACTTAATGATACAATGAATATTTTCCCAAAATGTTACTTTTTTTTTAAAAAAAAAGGTTATTGACAGAAGAATAAATAGTTAATTCGCGATTGATTAATAATTTGTATTTAGAGAATCGTAGTAGTTCTTATTATCGATGTGTACAAACAAGAACATGGCGATTTCTTCTAGAACAACCGATAATTAGTTTACGTACATATTATATATCACGTGTTGCGTTATTATATATAATTATTACAAACATTGGGTCTGTATATACAAATAAAGGTTTGATGACGTTTTGAGATAATGCACTATTAATTTCGGGTCCAAGGGGGTCTATTCTGCCTTGGGTTTTCCTTAAAGTTTTTATTATTCTTTTACACTGCGGTCCACCTTATTTCGACGTTAAGGCCATTTTTAGGTGGTTTTGCTATGGACATTTGACCAATATTTCCAGCTATAATTCTACGCGAATCCTTCAATATATGGTTATGGTTCATGTTTCGTCTCCAACCTATAGGCGCCAAATAACTCGGTTGGCCATTAACACCATTTCATTTTTATACCCTATTTTACATAAAAGAAACTGTTACCAAAGAACATTTTGCAGCTGTCCCCACCTGCCACAAGTGTGTAAGGTTTTATAATTGTCTAAGTATTAATTGAAACGGGGTGGGGTGGGGTGATGGTACCCAGAACCCAGCAGTGTTTTAGTTGGGGTGTTCGATTATAAGTCGCTTACACTTAGATCTCACCCATACACCACACGTCATGTTGGTACTTCAAATATTATCTTGCATAAGAATTCGATCTTTGTAATTCATTCACGCAAATAAATATCACGTGTTGATTCAATTCATAAGTGTACGTATTTATTACAAACATCTGGTTTATAATTTGATGGTTTTGATGCCCTTGAGATAACGCTGCTCAGCTGAAATTCCTTACAAATTAATGAAGAACTATAGCAAATTCATTTTACAAATTTGAAATTAACTCTGCTGTGAAAACTGTCCCCCTTAATGTGATTAAAAAGTGCTTTTCACATTTTAATGTTTTTATAGATATTAAATATCTTTATGTCTCATATATCTGAATACTGGGTCGTATAATAGACTCGATTCTTAGAAACATTCAATTAAAGAGTAGGTTCCAAGCAATACCAAATCTCTGATTGTGTCAATTTATCGGGGTCATATCATTGCTTCACACAAGCATATGCGTACAAGCTCGATGAATGTGAGGGATGCAGAATCTAAAATGCCCGAAAACATTTCGGGTTATAGACATCTAAGGCGGACCCCGACCCCCACCCCTAAGAAAATTTAGAAAATGTTACGGCCGCAAACGCCTGTTCTTGCTATTCTAAATTACTTTAACGATTACTCCCCTTGTCTGAATGTTATTGACGTCTACGGTCATAATTTAAAATGTAGTGTAGTTTATATATTTACTCATTTCTGTAACTATGTTATGTTTAAAGTTACAATTTCATATTTTTAAGTTATATATTTTATAATGTATTAAAATAAAGCCATGAAATAGACTGTATCTATAAAAAGTCCTACCTTGTTAAAGAATGATTCTATAAATCACTATTGCCAGTTGAGAAATTGGCAAAAATATCATTTTCAAGTTCAAATTCAAACGTTTGAAGATGGCCATTCCATGGAGGGGAATGGGAAAACAAGGGATTTAATTGTGTTATTATTTCCTGTGACAGCCTATGTTAGTGATTTTAATGCCTGTGAAATAATGCCCATGATCGTGTAATAGTGAGTTGACAACCCTTTGAGCAAAAGGCATTTAAATAATTATGTCTTTACTTTCTTAGAAACTTCACGCTTTACAATACTTATATGATAATTGTATATTGCCACATGTATTTTGAATTGGGGGCTAAAACAAAATGAAACCGCTCAAACCCATGAAAATTGGGAAAATGTATAACCAGTCAAAGAAACGAGAGCCCTTTGAAACCTTGGTATATTTTCTCAGGAAACAGTCAGAGGCATGTTTCAAAGAAATGATTTTATCCCGCTATTGCTCGATAGAAATACATGAAACTGTGTGATTTTGTACAAGTAGTACCATATAATATTTAAAGAGATGCATTGCCAGAAACTGTTTTTGGAAAAAATTAGGGTTTCTCCGCCATTTTTTTTTTTTGTAATGTCTGAGGAATTTATTCAATATTTTAGCTGTTTTTCTTTCTGTCAACACTCTCTGATAACGAAACAAGCATTATTTGCAGCGTCTGTTGCAGTCAACACTTTCAATTGGCATAAAATTTCAAAATATTTCAGAACTTGGGTCTCCCAAAACCTGCGTAAACCGCTATAGTTGCACATAAAATTGACCCAATTTCATAAAATAAATTGCAAAAACGATCTTCAGAACACACGCTGATTGAATTTACCCAATGTCAATGTCTTTATAGGTGCTCACATGGTTCTGCGGGGTTTTAAGTTAAAATTAACGCCAATAAGGAAATAATTGATGATCTGTGGCCATATGAATGGGCATTTTGAACGGCGTGTTCTGTTGTTGGCGAGGGCCATGGTGACTCATTGAGTAAGGTGTTGGTTCGCCCATGTTCGATCCCAGCGATGGCCGAGAAGTTGGTTGAGATTTTCCGGCGTGGATTCTCCTTGTCAGTGGTGTATAGGACAGACGACCTGGCAAGGGACAACACACAGACGAAAATAACGAGGTCCCGTGCACACAAAAGAACCTTTGACAGTTGGAGTTCGATATGAGTAAGAGTAGGCAGCAGCGCCCCAAAGCACAACGTACGATGTATGTCCACCTCCATATCAGCTCAGGCGGAGCAGAGCTGCAGAACGTTAAACCCCATTTCATTCCATTCCTTTTTGTTTCGTTTGTTATTGGGATTCAAATAATTTTGCTCTGTCACTGATATAAACTGTTTACATTGCAAAATATATGGTTGGTGGATATCCATAATTACACTAAAAAACTAGTACTAAAAAGAACACTTGTAGCATTATCGGCAAATTTTCTTTAGCAGTGACGGAGGGGAGGAACTTCTTTAAGGCTGGGGAGGGGAGGGAGGCTGGGGGTGAAGAACATGGAGAAAACCCACGAGGTTTAGACAGACGCCCTACTCCTTGTCATGCACAAGGCTTGGGAAAGAAACATAGCCCTTTGGTTCAAAGCACGCGTACACTAGAACCCCCACCCCCGCCGCCAAGCAGGGGAGGTTAACTTAAGATATATTGTTGAGCTTGCGTTTCCCGTACAACCTTTAGAAAACCTTTGTCAATAATTATACTAAATTAGGCTCTCTGATACCTGAAACACATAATACAGTTATTTCCCTTATGTTCATACACAGTCTAAGTAAGACCGTTTCGATTCTTTTACTACTAGGAGTAGGATATATAATCAGTATAACCGAAAACTGCTATGAATTTGAAAATGTGATCCCTTTTTTCCAATTCTAGACCAAAAAGTTCGCCAATTACTAATTACTAGTCAAAGTCCACATGCAAATGTTGTTGTCGCCAACACTCAGCAGACTAATGACAAAAACCGACATAAAGTAGAGAAACAACCTTACATAGGCCCAATTATAGTATTCCTAGTGCCTTAGTTAGTGCCCAGGGGCCGGTTGCTCAAAACTAAGTTATTTTAACGATCCGTTAAACTAACGGATCGTTATCTTTCATGTGTCGTTTGGTAACGGTCCGTTAAATTTCTGTTGCTGGACAGTCAATTTCATTATCCGTTAAAGTTAACCGGTCTTCCAGCAACAACCTTTCTCTCCGTTAAAGTTAACGATCCGTTTACTCCATGTTAACGGATCGTTAAAAGTTAACAGAGCTTTGAGCAACCGACTCCAGATATATAAGGACAGTTTCAACAATATGGATATCAACAAATTCCCCCTGCTGATAAAGTGCGCGTATAATGTGCAAACTTTGCCGCAACGAATCAGTTGAATGAAAATTGCATACAACAATCTGATCTTTGACAATTAAACTAAACATCATCTGACACAATAACTTTATATCTTTGCTCTTCTCCCACAGAAACTTCTCTCATGACCCGATGTCTTGTCATATTGTGCACTCAAGGCATCTTATCCATGCCTGATTTCAGTAGCGTGTATCTCAAGGCCATCAGAAGTTGATAATTCTGGTCATAGAAACCCCATGTTTATTATAATTACAACAAGTGATATCTATGTTTATGAATGAACTGTTGTTATATGATTGCAAGTCACCCACCAGCTAATAACAACGTGGATGCTATATACAATGTACTATGCGGAATATTGCCTTGACAACTGTTTTCCAGCCTACTCGTTGTCGAATTTCAATAGACATGTATTCTGTTACGTGCATGTAAATCTGTAGATGGGGACTCGTTGTTCCATCACATCATAGGCGGTGTTAATCTCCAACGCATACGTCTTACACCACTGGCTAGGAGTGGGGTGGAATAAGGCCCGATCCAGCTTCTGCCTATATGGATGTGAACTGCGACACATCAACCAAATGAACCCAGCCTTTCAAATCATAATATCAATTTAATTAAATTTGGTTAATCGTTCGTTCGGCACCAACACGGTCTATTCCGAACTAGCATACGGTACAATTCAATTAACTTAACCACCGAGGCCTTTAGCAGTTGATGGGGTTGGGGGTCGGGCAGTTGATCTTACTTCTTGACATGTACAAGCTTTGGGTTGAAACGACAACAATGTTAAATATACCCCCGAGAAGAAGCATCCCGTGGGAACTGCAATTAATAGTGTATTATCTCAAAACGCCACCAATCCTTTGTTTGAAAAGACTCAATGTTTAAAATAATTGCATATATTAACCCAACACTTGATACATGATAACGTGAATAAATTACCGGACATTTTTTAGTAAAAGGATGTCACCATATCATAGCAAAAATATAATTGCAATCTGAGGCGTGCAATAGTTAAGGGGCTCGGGTGGTCGTACCCGCTTGACGTAGACCATTAGACCTGTTGTGGGTTCCCGGGTCTGTATGTAGCAAATAATAGGGTCGCCTGCCTAACCTCGAAGGTTTTATTCCTGTCTCCACCCCACTTCTAAAGATCACTGCGAACAAAGACATTAGGTTTCGTTTTCAATAGGGAATCATATAACCACTGTGGCCAGACCCTCTTTGTTAACGTCAATCAGGATTATTCAACGTCAGTAAATATTCCCTTGTCCATCAACAGCAACGCAATGAATCGAGTGTCGTTAAAAAGAATTTTGTCAGTTGAATTATAAAACCAACATGCTAGAATAAATATTTGATAGATTATGTGACATAAAAAATTAGTCAAATATAAGAATGACATTAATTAAATAATAACATTTTAAAAGACACTGTCTGCAATTTTTGCAATACTGACCAAAATCCCCGCCCTTGACGGGAATTGGCATAACCGTATGAAAAGACCTCTGTGCCATGCATTGTATCAAACATTAACTAAGATTCCAAATTGGAAGGAGGTGGTTGATTGTTGATCCACCCAAACAAACGCCCGCAAGATCTCAGGGGTCATACCACGGACAGCTCTTTCCTAGGTGCGAGTCTTTGAATTTAGAAAAGAATGAGGTGTCTTTATTTAATAAGAAGGGAATATGGTGGAACAATTATTGTTTACGCACATGACTATGTTTCCATGGCCTATTTTTAACAGCCACGTGAGAAATAATAAAAAAAAAAACATAGGTTACAGGGGTACAATTTTAAAGGTTACTTCCAACTCAAGCTTCTATATTTGCTTAAAATAAATATTATTTAATAAGAAGGGAATAAGATGGAACAATTATTGTTTAAGCACATGACTATGTTTCCATGGCTTATTTTTAACAGCCACGTCAGAAATAATAAAAAAAAACATAAGTTACTGGGGTACAATTTTAAAGGTTACTTCCATCTCAAGCTTGTATATTTGCTTAAAACAAATAAAATCCAAGAATATAAACAGTTGAGAGATGTCGTTTATAACAGTTGAATGCCACTTCTAATTTATGTATCCTTATATTTGATAAAACCCCATTAATGGATGCAAACGACACAACAGTTAGCTTACTAGGTCTGAAATCACGCAGTTGTACGGTCGAATCCTTGTGTTCTTGAATAACGATTCTACATTATAATGAATAATTATGAAATTACAAAATAACGTGCAGCTTTAAAATTTCAAATGACTAAAGTATAAATTTATCTAAGTAATGTGTTGTATTCGACTAAATGGAAACCAGCCTTTAGTAAACTTGACGTTTCTCAATAATTACAGACTGGAGGATAGGTATCAATTACTTAATATCACGAGGCATCACATGATATGAGTAGAATTGTATATATATATGATAGTTTATTTATTAGGTATTATTCTCACTTCTGGAATAGAAACGTGTGTACAAGAAGATATTAAACAGATACATCTGTAAGATATAGACAACTGCGCCTAACAACATTCAGGGTAAGTAGTAGTTTAGTTTTTAGTCAGACAACATGACATGGCCTCACATTCAACAATTATCCTAGCGGTACTGAGTCAATCAGATGTTTTACAATCCGTTTTTCGCTTTCTTTTATTTTATTTTTTGTATTTTATATTTTACCGGACTCAGCTTTTCTGGACATTCGATTAGTCTTGTTTCACTTGTGTACTGTAAACAGTCCGTGAAAAACGCAGCTCATTCGATAAAGCCAAGACACTGTCAATTTCAATGTTTTAAGAAATGAACAAATCCTTAACGTATTTTTATATTTAAGATTTCTTGAATAAAGACAGTTATCAATAATGCATTTTATAATTACTATTACATGACAGTTGGTAGAATCGTCACCACATGCATTAAATATGGTTAACTTCTCATAGCATGGATTCTATCGCAGCGGGGTGTGGCGGATGAAAGACAGTATCTCTGGTCTAGGCTATTCTGACGCAGTCTGCATAGGAGTTTATTTGGTGCAACTTTTTTTGCATGAAAACTCAGCCCGAGGAAGATAACACACCACTTTGGGGGACGAAAACCCCAGGTCCCGTGTAAACTAGAAATATTGACGAAGTACTTCTATTTTGCCCCTGGAACACTCATCAGAGGTCAGGAGGCATCGATGACATACACTTTTTCAGAGCAACACACCATTTTTTTTTTCAGAGCACCATTTTTCTTTTTTCGAAATAAGTATTTTTCATTTCGAACCATTAATTCAGATTCTCCTGTTTCCATTCTTTTTATGTTCAGTTATTTGTTAAAAAGTAAGGATAAAAATCAAACATTGTTATATTTTGCTGCGTGTGTTAACGGTGGTTATTATTCATATTTTCAGTGTTAAAATGACGAATATTTCAATATATTGCTTGGTCGTCGGCATCTGCTGCCTGGGATCGGTGGTATGCCAGGACACTGATTTGGATGTCAACCCAATTGAAGAAGATCCAGTATCAAATCCACAAATACTGTTTCCGGACGAACGTCCCTTAAGTACAGATGTGGAAGTCAACCCAATTGCAAAAGACTCAGAATTAAATCCACAGATGCCGCCGACGAATGAACAGCCCCAACGTCGCTTCAGGAACAGGAACCGTAGACCAGGTATAGTTAATTAAATACATTAGACCCCTGGATTAAAATTATATCAATATTGTATTCCATGTAATTTGCAGGTGGTTGATTTCACTTCATCTAGGTTTTAAAATTTACCGTTCAGTTACGTTCGGTGTGATAAGATGACTCTGAAAAGCTTTGATCATTTGATAACTTGGGGTTGATTTTAAACAGACCATGTTAGCATTCATATAAAGGTCCGTTATCCATAATTTCTACTTTTCGCCCCTTCAAAACACGAAAGTAGATAAGTAGAAGTTACGACAAAATGTAAGGCGACAGTACGGTATACAAGCCAAAATGAACTCGAAAATAGGAAATTAAGAAATAATACACTGCGATAATAGCGTCCCTCGTTATTTCCTTATTTCTTATTTTCGACTTGCATTTTGGCTTGTATATCGTCTTGGCGACTTTCGTATTTTTGTAATTCTTGATGTCTGTAAGAAGGCGACAACACGCATACCAAGCCATAATCAACGCTAAAATAGGAAATTAAGAAATAATCATTATTATCGACTTGCAGTTTTAGTTGTATACCGTCTTGGCGACTTTCGAGTTGTCATATTTTTGTATTTATTGATGTTAGTACGAAGGCGACAACACGCAAACCAAGCCATAATGCAACTCGAAAAGCAGAAATTAAGAAATAAACACACGCGCTATTAGCGACCTCGTTATTTCGTAATTTCTTATTTTCGACTTTCGTCTCGGAAGTTGTTGTAGTCCCTTTTTTTTCAGATCACACTTGAATACGTACAAGCAGGGCTCGCGCTGGCTTTCATTTGTTTTCGCCAAAATGGATAAAACATTTTATTCCAAAAAGTTATTCATATTTTTTATCTTCCAACTGGATTATTTAATCTGCAAAAAATTTCTTTGATTCAAGTGGCTTGGTTTCTATTCCTCGCATATACAAGTGAGTAGGGTCGGCTGGGAGTCCAGTTCAATTTTATTTTGATAATTCGTTTCTGCCTAGGGGTCTTTAGCAGTGGGAGAAACTGGGGAGCCCGGAGAAAAGCCACGAGGTTGGACAGGCAACCCTACTCCTTGTGACGTACAGCCATTCGGCGATCCACCCCATCCCCACACTCATACAGACACACACGTGAAAGCGAATTATTAAAATAGTTATTGAATCCCATGTTAGTCTCGAAATGATTTAGTGGGCGTCGGGTGACCCCCCCCCCCCTCTCTCTCTCTCTCCCTCTGTTAAATTTACGTTTTACATGTAAAATAGTCCTATTTGTTAATTACAGGTACCGTATTTAGTTGCGTTTCCTACTGATGGTAATGATATAATGTGAAATAAAATAATAACATCTAATCGGGAAAACCTGTATATTCTATACGCCGTATGGAATTCAATTGCCAACCGCGGCGAAAAGTCGACAGTACGACAGCAAGCCAATATCATAGGTCGCTCATATCGCCATCGCCACGCAAAAAAAATAGTCGGTCGCAAAATCAGTGCAGTCGGTCGCAAAGTAGAGGTAGTCGTTATCAAAATAAGTATACGTTACGCTACTCACGCAAAACCCATCAATACTATAGATTTTATCATACACACTATTTTGTTAACGCAAATTGCATGTATCCAAATGTGATCTGGAAAGTAAAGACTACTACAACTTCCGAGGCGAAAGTCGAAAATAAGAAATTAAGAAATAACGAGGTCGCTAATAGCGCGTGTGTTTATTTCTTAATTTCTACTTTTTGAGTACATTATGGCTTGGTTTGCGTGTTGTCGCCTTCTTAAAGACATCAATAAATACAAAAATATGACTAAGTCGAAAGTCACCAAGACGGTATACAAGCCAACATGCAAGTCGGAAACAAGAAATTAGGAAATAATGACTATTTCTTAATTTCCTATTTTTGCGTTGCATTATGGATTGGTATGCGTGTTGTCACCTTCTCACAGACATCAAAAATACAAAAATATGACTAAGTCGAAAGTCGCCAAGACGATATGCAAGCCAAAAACCAAGTCGAAAATAAGAAATTAGGAAATTTTCTAGTTCATTTTAGCTTGTATACTTTTCTACTTTCGTGTTTTTCGTAGTAATAGGCTTCCATTATTGACTGATCTGTTATGCTATTTTACACAGATACAATTCATCCTTATCTGATTAAAATACAGATCTATATTTCGTTTTGTTTTTATACTTTCGGTGGCCTCCAATATATGAAGATCAGACCGGATGTAGCGGGAGGTCGTGTCAGGGGTCATACAAGCGGTCACTCGCTATGACGTCAGAGTCAGACATCTGATTAACAAATCAGTGTTGATGTTTCTAGCGGGATACAATTCCGTACTCGCCGCAACAAACATTTTCGTAAGTTGATCCCTCACATCAACCAGAACACGGGTTATATAACAACTCTTTCAAATCCTAGTGTAGAAAGATAAGTATAACTAAACTTGGAACTATAAAAACCGAAACGAAATATGCGTGTTTAATCAGATTGAATTCACCCATTCGAGTTATATCATCAACATCGGTGTATAAAAAAAAACTGGAAATAACTGAGATTTTTTGCGACTTCATCCTTGGTGAAACCGAAGTTAAGCCCCACGAAAGAACGAACGAACTATCAGGTTAACCATTTCTCTGTGACCATTACTGCCAAATGTCTTCAGCTTCGAAAATCGAGGTTTAGTCTATCACTCAAGCTGGCTATAGGTATAACTGATGGGTGCCGTGTACAAGGTACGACAGATGTATAGAATAAATGCACTATGTTAGATCTTATGTACTGTGGAAGATCATAAAACCAAAACGAACGAAATACAGATTATAATTTTATTTAGATGTTTTGTTTGATTAATTACAGCATGTCGGTATAATAAATGGTCGGATTGTGATGCTGAAACAGCGACACAAACGGGTACATTGATCACAAAAGATGGTATTACAACAGATTGCGATGTAACAAGGACTAGGCCATGCAGAGAATCGAGCACGGGTAATATAAGACGTGTATTTATTGATGTCAGTAAGAAGGCGGCAACACGCAAACCAAGCCATAATGCAACTCGAAAAGTAGAAATGAAGAAATAAACACACAAGCCAAAATGCAAGTCGAAAATAAAAAATTAGGAAATAACGATGGGCGCTATTATCGCAGTGTATTATTTCTTAATTTCCTATTTTCGAGTTCATTTTGGCTTGTATACCGTGCTGTCGCCTTACATTTTGTCGTAACTTCTACTTTTATACTTTCGTGTTTTGAAGGGGCGAAAAGTATAAATTATGAATGGTAGTTATAGGCTTAAATAAGTGACTGATCTGTTATGCTATTTTACACAGATACAATTCATCCTTATCTGATTAAAATACAGATCTATATTTCGTTTCGTTTTTATACATTCGGTGGCCTCCAATATATGAAGATCAGACCGGATGTAGCGAGAGGTCGTGTCAGGGGTCATACAAGCGGTTACTCGCTATGACGTCAGAGTCAGACATCTGATTAACAAATCAGTGTTGATGTTTCTAGTGGGATACCGACTATTCCGTACTCGCCGCAACAAACATTTTCGTAAGTTGATCCCTTACATCAACCAGAACATGGGTTATAAAACAACTCTTTCAAATCCTAGTGTAGAAAGATAAGTATAACTAAACTTGAAACTATAAAAAACGAAACGAAATATGCGTGTTTAATCAAATTGAATTCACCCATTCGAATTATATCATCAACATCGGTGTATAAAAAAAAACTGGAAATAACTGAGATTTTTTGCGATTTCATCCTCGGTGAAACCGACGTTAAGCCCCACGAAAGAACGAACGAACTACCAGGTTAACCATTTCTCTGAGACCATTACTGCCAAATGTCTTCAGCTTCGAAAATCGAGGTTTAGTCTATCACTCAAGCTGGCTATATGTATAACTGATGGGTGCCGCCGTGTACAACGCACGACAGATGTACAGAATAGATGCACTATGTTAGATCTTATGTACTGTCGAAGATCATAAAACCAAAACGAACGAAATACAGATTATAATTTTATTTAGATTTTTTGTTTGATTAATTACAGCATGTCGGTATAATAAATGGTCGGATTGTGATGCTGAAACAGCGACACAAACGGGTACATTGATCACAAAAGATGGTATTACAACAGATTGCGATGTAACAAGGACTAGGCCATGCAGAGAATCGAGCACGGGTAATATAAGACGTGGTGGACAACGAAGTGCAACTAGAAGAGCAGGCAATAATGGAAGACGAGGTACTGCGGAAAAACCGGGTGATAAAAGACTAGGTGGTAGGAGAAATAAGGGTGGTATGGGAAAACCAGATGGTAATGGAAGACGAGGTGGTAGGGGAAAACCAGATGGTAATGGAAGACGAGGTGGTAGGGGAAAACCAGATGGTAATGGAAGACGAGGTGGTAGGGGAAACCCAGGTGGTAAGAGTATCCGAAAGCAAGGAGGTAGAAATGGCGGAAATAAAGGAAACTCATATGGTAATCGAAGACCACGTGGTAACGTAGAACGAGGTGAGAATGTCCTTGAAATACGACCACGAGAACAAGAACCAGATGAACAAGTAATCGAGTGAAGTCTTTAATAGAAAAGTGACACAGAAGTATACAGAAATCAGATTTTCAAAATTACAACAAAATTAAATATTATTCTTAATTTATGTCAGTCGCCTTGTAAATGTTACTTTAACAGTTACTCCCTCTACCTGAATATATGTGACGTCTGCAGATAGGAAATATAATAATAATAATACTTGATATTTATAGCAGAAAATCACTTTTTAATAGTTTCTATTGCGATTTAAACTAAACTTTTAATGTTTTAGATAGGAATAAACACATTTATATTAATATTTTAACTAACATTATAACGAAGTTTGATCACTAAAATTACATTAAATTCTTCTTTGATACAAGTTATTGTTTTATTTGTATTTTGGGTGAAGAGGCTTCGTGGAGGGTGGGGGTGCTATTTGATCAGCAGTTTATACCAGACATGGGTTTGATCCCGCTATTCTCAATGACATGGGTAGAGACGCCTGTGGGTACTTCTAAAGACCCCTGCGCGCCAAAGAATTATTGAAAGAAATACATAAAACACCCACTGCCAACGCCAAAAATGTCACCTGACCCCACACATGCTCAGAATTAAAGTAACTACACGAATGAGTAACAAAATATTAACTAAACAGCTTCCTGTCCACGTGACTGAGTATATAGGAAAGTGTGCCAAGTCGATTGGATTGGGTGGATAAACCACGTGCACCTAAAATTACCCATTGCAGTCGGAACTGGGGAAAATAGGTACTCCGACCATCACATCGTACTCGTAACCATAGAACTGAAAATAGCCAATATTTTAGTCCCAACATGCTGGTGGCTGTTCTCCCCATATTAACCCCTACATTCTACTTTGAAATAGAATTGTATGTTTTTCTAAAGGAATGTTGAAATTTGAATCATTCCTCAACATCGGTGTGTAGAATAGAGACCCTGGGAGTAACTGCTTAGCCCTTTCCTATGGTGGCTGTTAGCGGCCAGTCTACATTGTCGAATTGTCGGGTTGTGAAGGCGACAAGTCGCGGCACGACAAAGCGAAATTTCCTGACTGTCATTGCTTCCAATTATGTTCGACCTCTAAAAAGGGTTAGATATGTTGATTACTAATTACGTTCGGCCTCTAAAATCGAGGGTTAGACTTTCACCACTATTCAAGATGAGGACCCAGTAGCCTGTGAGAAAGAGGGAGGTATTCAAAAATCTCTACCCAATGAGCGGTGGTTTATTTATCTTCCTAATGTTTCGTGCGGAAAGACCCTTAAAACAGCTGAAATAAATGTGGGGTTTTGTTTTCAAATTAAGTAGTACAGCTTAATTTCAAATTTCGAAAAAACATGATAATGGATGTCTAGGGTGGTTATTGTGTACGGGGGTATAGATCTAGTGTAGTTGTAGAAAATCATAAAACGACACGCAGATAGATATCATTGTGACTAGATTTGTTGTTTATACACTGTGGTGTACAGGTCGGAATGGGAGCGGCCCGTTCTGCCATTTCGGGTGGAGGCATCTAATCTAAGACTGGATTAAAGGATTGTTTTACAAATTTATTTGAAATCAAATCTGTTGTGAAAACTATCCTACTTAATTTATATCTAAAATATCTTCAGTTCTCATATGTCTGAATACTAGGTACTATAATAAACTTGAGTTTTGGAGACATACAATTAAGAAGTTGGTTCCGAGCATCACCAAATCTCTGATTGCGACAATTTATCCAGGCCATATCCTTGTTCCACACAACCATAGGCGTACAGCCTCGACGAATGTTGGGGAGGGGGAAGAACCCGAAATGGCCAGACGCCTAGGGATATTCCTCCGCATACCCACAACGAAAATTTGGATAATTTGACGATCGCAATTGCGCTTTCTTGCTATTCTAGTGGCCTAATACAGTCTAATGTGGGTTGTCTCGAATTCAAATCAACCAATCATCGATCGTTTATATCCATGTAGACGGGACCGTGGGGTGTAAATTTTGAAAATTAAACTGCCCCCAAGCGTGTTTTCCTGTCATTCCACCCGGTGAATACAGCATTTAAATGTGACCCAATCTAGGATACCCTAGGTGGATTACCTGAACCCCAAACAACCGTCACGGTATACGCGTGTTTCTGCTGTCTAACCAATGAGTTATGGCAACGTCAAAATTACCAATCGTTTTGTAACTGAAATCTCACTCTACGCAGATCTGAATTCCAACCGTCCCATCGGACAGTTGCAGCAGCATTCACAAACAATAATCTATGCCCGAAAGATGTTGCACAAAGCAAATAAGCTCCAGCCAAAATGCTTTAATCCATAGTCATGTGGTATTCTATTTAAAGAAAAGTAAAATTAGCGCTTTATTTGATTTTGGGCATTTTATTTTTCACTCAACCCGTCTGCCCGAAAAGTCAGATTGTCCCAAAGTAAAGGAGGCGCTTTGACAGAATTGAATTGCCATTCCAACACCACAAAGATTTCAGGAGAGATTTAAACGAGTTTTACACAGAGCAGGTCGGGGAAGTTCCTTAAAGCTTAAAAAGACGAAATTTCTCGTAACGCCACTGCACCAACAATCCTGGGTTCGATCTGATAGATTTTAGTACATAAAGTGCCAAGCAGATATCAATATTCTAATCAAAGTTACGAATCATTAAACATATATGTTAATTACATGACGATTTGTACTGGCTTTGTAACACTTCTACTATAATTGCATAGAAGATGGACCAACGTGGAGTTAAATATACGACATAGAGCACCTAGTACACGCCAGTGCCATCAACTACCAATCGTTTGTTCCGAAAAGGTGTTACTGGCACTGGGTCAGATTTGAAGTTCGTATAAAATAAAGCCCGCGATATTTTTCAGAATATATTTTCCTGTTCGATTTAAAGGGAGACACATATTGGATTAGTAATTCTGAGGGAGTCGGAACGGGATAAGGTATTTACATATTTAGTGAATTCTTGATCAAAATATTTTAATGCATATTAATATCTAGAATAGGTTATTAAGGCTCCGGATTAAAAGTTTGCCAGGGCAACAATATAATTCAAACTGTCAAGGACTCTTTTAGGTGCAAGTGAATGTGCACCCCCCTGCTCCATGACAAAGGGGAACTCACGCTGGGACACCCCATAAAAATTTTTGCAGATAACACGGTGATCGGAACCTGGAACTCTACGTCGTTCTTGTTATAATATTTATTTATCATTATCAATTTTTAAACTACTGAGCGCCATTACAAACGCATCACTTAGTTTTTCGTATAACAAATTGATCCTGTAAACATTTTCCGGTATGATTCCCCCTTGTCTAGTTGTTCGAATGATAAGAAAATCGAGGTCCCGTGTACACATGGGCGTGCACGTAAAAGAACCCTTGACAGTTGAAATTCGATATAAGAGTAGACCACGAAGTCCCATTTCTTTCCATTTTTCCACAATGCAGCTTTAATTGGAGTGATTACCCGTGTGTACATAGTTTGAAAATCATTAAATTATCTTCTACCAACTTAATAAAGTTACATCTTTGCTGTATTCTTTTATTTAGTAATCGCATTTCTGGGGTGGTATTTTAAAATCTCACAAACTAAATAAATTTAAATTTTTACAAATCTACAATTATAAATTTTGACAAAATTACAAACTTATAATTTTAAAATTTCACAAACCTAATAATTTTAAATTTGTGCAAACCTAACGATTTCAAATTTTCACAAATGTAATAATTTTGAATTTTCAGCGTGAAAATGACAGCAATTTGGCTGCATGTTTGGTTGATCGTGTTGTGTTATTCACAGGTGCTCTTGGGTCAGGATATCAGTGATGGGACATCGGGCAGCGGTACGAAATGGATACAAAATGGTGAGTTATGGTTTATTTTTATTTAGGCAAGGAGAAAGAGGGGGCATGGTGGTGGCGGAGGTGGGGATAGAAGGAGTTGATAGAAAGAGAGACATACACATACAGATAGAGAGGTTGGGTGGGGTCATTTCCGCTCTACATACAGCATACGCCTTGATTCATCACACACGTTGATTAGCCTTTGCTCCAACGGAAGCCCACCCTTACTCGACAAAATCCTGGATCCCGGCCTGTATTCGTTTTACTTACTACTGGTCTGCTAACTATACTGGTTACCGTTTTGGCCCCGAGGTTATATTCTACATAATAGCTCTGACTTTTAAAATCCATTCTAAATGATGGCTTCAATTGGCCTTATGAACTTATATTTTTCATCCCGGTTCTCGCTTAAACATGCATTATGCAAGAGCAAAATCTGACTATTGCAGGGTTTTTATTAATTAGGGTGAAATATTTTCTAAAGTATTAATTAGACATTAATTAACTCATCCAGGCCTTAATCATCTCTAGATGGCATCAGATTTCTCCGATATTAAACAGTTCAGCGACCCTTTCATTTAATCAAATATGGAGGAACCAGAAATAGCTTTGATCAACCAGTACCGCGGTCAAAATTATTGCACACGTCTGTCAAACCTTCAAAGGCTAATATCTTCACTTGCAATAGAGTAATTTGAATGAAATTTTCAAATTATTCATTTTACATCATCTACTTTCGAACTATTATAGCAATAATGGTAGACTCTTTATCTAAATCTTACATAATGTATCTTTAATTCAGGATTGGCGTCTGAGAGACTGTTAATGAATCTGCGTCTGGTCGTTTGGACAGGATCCCCAAAACATATTCCGTTGTACATATGGTCGAATGGGTGCGCACTGTATCATAAAATCTTTGATTGAGTCAGCTGGCGCGGTTTCGATATCCCGGTTGTACGCGACAGGATAAGGGTCGCCCGTCCTTCAGTTTCCTCCCACTACAAAAGACTCCATACCCCAAGCGAATTATTGAAATAAACTAGTTTATGTAGAGGGGCGTTCAAATGACTATTACACGATTAATATATTTTGGGTTTTTTCTTTTTTTTTTCTAACAGACTGTATCTATCAAGAGGGTGGATGGTCCGAATGTCAGCCAGGAGTCGCGTCTGCTGAAAACACATTAACACTAAAACATGGTGGAAGCCCATGTGACGAGTTTAAGACCATCACTAGACCCTGTGAAGTTCAAGATCTAGATACATCAACCGCCGTGGAACCAGCGTGTCAGTATGATCGCAGTAGTAGTTGGACGGCTTGCGACGCTGCAACAAATACGAAAACCAAGGTCATAACATTGACGCTGGGTGACAGAATGACTTGTCCAATTACCAAAACACTTACCAAAACATGCTCCAAGCCGATTTTGCATCCATGTACTTACGAAAAGAGCGGTGTTTGGTCAGAATGTGATACCGCAACACAAACACAATCCAAAGTTCTGAAGTTACTAGATGGGGGGTCACATTGTGCAGCCAGCAAGGAAAAAACTCAACCATGCAAATGCACATATCTGAACAGCGGGTACTGGACTGAATGCAATCCCGAAAGTCTAACACGCACCAAGACAAAGATCTTGGACAAAAACGGCGGCGCTCACTGTCCCGCCACAATAGATGTTACAAAACCATGCAAAATCGTGTGCAAATACCACCAGAACCCAAAATGGTCGACATGTAACACTGAAACCGGTGTCCGAACTCGAGTGCTAATACTAAAAAGGGGCAAGGGTTGTCAGAGTACCAGAACAGAAACTGAGCCTTGCACAGCACCTAAAGAGTGTCGATATTACAAAACCAGATGGTCGCGTTGTGATAGAAAAACAGGAACTAAAACTAAATATCAAACACTCAAGGAGGGTCACTCTGGGTGCCCAGCGAGCAAGACAAGGACAAAACCATGTAGAAGGCGTAAATGGGGTCGTCATGGTGGTTTTAAGGGCCACCGTGGTCGCCATGGTCGCCATGGTCGCCATTGGGAATTTTAGAGGCCGTCGATGATAGATCACTTAATGTAGGTTTCGGCAAATTTAGACGCCAGGATATCGGCTGAAAGAGGTAATGTCACTTTCAACAAGATAAAAAAATGTAATTAATTATATACAATATCACTATTGAAATAACCCGAAATTAGTTAAGGCTAGGCGCTGACATACACAGAGCCAAACGTTATGAATAAACATTCACTGAACTCCTTAAAAACCACTAGACACCGTTGAAATCAAACACTGCTTTATACCAACCTGCTTAGACAACCAGAGAGCAAAAAGGATCCTAAAATGTACATGTAATATGATATGATATGATTTTAATTTTTTTTAAAGTGTAAAAACAACATTATTGATGAATTGTGTTAAAAGCAATTTTTATCCCACCTCCCCAATCTTGCTACAATGAATACAAACTGTGATGATATGGTATAAATGGAATAAAAATATTTGCCATGAATATTATGCTAACAAATTATTCCTGTAATTTTTGTTACTACATTCGATACAGCTTTTTAGCCTTTGTATTTATTCTGAGCACATATTTTCTGGTTCGCTCCCGGTTTTGACCGAGGGAGTCTATCGTGGTTTCGCCTGCTTAGTCGTTCGGATAGGACGAAAACCCGAGGCTCTCACTTTAAAGATCCCTTAATTCGATATAAGAGTAGACCGGGCAAATTGTATTGCGTATGTCCGTCTTCATTAGCCCAGTCGGAGCAGAACAATAAGGCGTTATACCACATTTCATTTCATTTTTGCATTCGATTCTAGTTTGATTTATTATTTAGTGCTGGTTTGGTTCTTTGGGCGATGAGAGTGTTTTATGTGGTGGTGGTGCGGGGTCTAGTTAAACTATCATTGAACGATCGGGATTGCCTTATTGATTGTCTTGTGTTATTTTAATTGAAATTAGATTACCATTTTGTTCCATCTGTTTTTACACAACATTGTTATCTCACCCATACGCACACGTTAAAAATCACTCGACAGTTGGAATTCCATATAAGAGTAGACCGTTGAGCCGCTATACGGGTTAAATTTCTCTCATAGCACACTGGCTTCATTATCCGAGTCGGGAAAGAAAAGTAGGACGTTAAACCCCATTCCGTTTCATTTAATTTCATTTTTAATCTCACCTATAGCTACTTTTTATTATAAATTTTGTTCTGACAATAATCAAACAGCAGAAAAGTAGGACGCTAAACCCATTCCATTCACTGAGTCGTTGTTCTGACGGTGTTGATTCTGTATGAACCAGTCATACTAGAACACAAAAACCATCAGATCCTCCCAATCTACAAAATCTTCTACTTGATTGGTCAAAAAGTTCACATGGAGAAACGCCATTTCCAAAGAATATGTCAGATGTTATACTACAACATACAAATAAAAGGGAATTTTAAGGACCAATGTCGATTATATTTAGGAGAATAAAACTGCTCAATTTTGTGTGAAAAGCCCTTTAAAAACGCTACCTTAGGCCGAGCAACAAAATATTCGTTTTCAAACATCTTTAAGTCGCCAGTCTTCATCTGTAAATGGAGACCGGTTGCCCCAAGCTGTATTAAACGGTGAAATATACCCATCGTTATCAAGCACAGCACATGAATCAAGCACCGATTTGACCTTTAAAGGAATGGTAATATCAGGTCATCCAGAAATCTTAAAAGGGTTACGTGTCCGGATAAGCGGTTTTGACATTCACGTCCAAACGACTCGCTATTTTAAGATGAAATTTTCAGACAAGGTATATTATACACCATTCCTCCATATTTTGGCGTCTAAATTTCACACATTCACGGACTTTTATTTTTGCGACTCTGTTAAAAGAAAGACATGTCTTATTCGTACCCGTCGAACAATGGAGATACATTGTATATACGGATTTAAAGATTATCATTTATTTGATTTTTCTGCCCCAAGGCATATTTAACAAAAATTCCATTGACGTACTCGAATACTTGTCAATATATACCTAAAATTAAGGGATATTATATTCCAAAGTCAACCGTTAGATAAATAAAAAAAAATCAATTCAATGATATTGAGATATTTAATTTTGTTAATTGAATTCTTTGTTTAAGTGGAATTAGATTACCGCGTCAAACCTACATTTAGGCATAATTATTGCATTTGTACTCAAGCATTCCAATCCTCAGCTAATCCTTAGATAATCCTTAATTCGTCGCTATCTTGTCATCTATAATATTATTTCATTGTTAAGATTAACCGAAATGTAAGACAGACAAGCACCTCATGTAGTACGTAATTATTTGATTAACTCGAATTTCTGTAATTATGCATGTGGTACTGTAAGCGCCGATAACATCTCTTTAATAATTCACGACTGGCCCAGATACGGAAATAAATTACGACAAATAATATAAGCTAGATGTACTTAGTTGACTTATTCGAATTTTTCTGTGATCACGCACTGTTTATCACTGAAATTATTATCCACAGACTAAATAGGTCAGTCAAAGGGAATCGACCTCCTATCATCTGCCTGTGTCTCTCGACTCAACTCAACGCAACAAATAAATCTGGATAAAAAAATATTTCCTCTGTATTGTAATTAATGGGTAAGTAGTGCAAATCTGACCGAACCAGATTGTGTTACTACGTCCGTACAGTGCACGTTTTATTGACGCCATCCGTTGATCTATAAACTGGACGTGAACTTGAAAATCGGCCAACTTGAACAGTGTTAATAAAAGTCTTTCGCATTACCGTCGTGAAAGAGTTTGAAAGAGTGCATTTTAGAAACCCCATACCTCCTGCCCTCTGTGAGTGGGCGACCAATTGTGAAGTCAGGCAATCCCTAAATCTTGCCGGGACAATGGCTTGTCTGCCTCCTAGTCTGGGTAACTTCACGAACATCATTGATCTTCATTTAAGAAAAGATTAAACCCTGGATAATTCGATATTTTCAGGTATGAAAATGTTGAACAGATGATAATTAAGTATCTTCTTTGATTGGCATTTAGTAATTGAACATATTAACACAAGGTACAATTTTATGGATACACAATTACTGAGTTTGATAATAAGCGACGTTTCGACGAGGATACTCTCGTCTTTATCAAGCAAATGATGAAATAGCAGGCAAATATATTCTTATCTTTGTTGCATATTATGTATATATTTGCCTGCTTTTTCACATACTGTATAATTTGCTTGATAAAGACGAAACAAGTCAGATTCCGGAGTTACGGATTTCTTCTGATCTTTGATTTTTACCACAGCGTGTGGCGTTTGTCATCGGATCTACACCTCATTCACTTTTTTGGACACTACATTTCTGGCGTTTGGAGAATCATCTTTAAAATTTTGACGTGCATGTATATACAGTCTATGCGTCATGTTCGCAATTGTGGCAAGTACACCTCTCCATACAATATTTTTAATTGCGTGTATAATTATACCATTACTGAATAACAAGCTTTGACCTGTCAATATAACGATTAAGCGGGTATTTGACTGGATAATAAAGATTATAGTTGTGAAAAGACCTTTCAAGTAACTTGGCTGGATAACGACGACTATGGTTGTCAATGACGCTTGTGAAAGCCACATTAACAACGCAAATAACAGCTTACAGCGATAAACACGAACACCAAAGATTATCCACCGTGACCTATTTCCATATAGACAATTAAACATTAAATATGGCGATAATCTGAAACTTCTCAATATTGTACAATAAGGTAAGATGTTTCGATATTTATACCGGTGTATATTTTTTTTATGAATTAGCACTATTTTAAATTGTATATAGACTCCAACAGTTGACTCACAAATAGGAAATTATACTGACTATCACTACTATCAGATATTTTCAAATGATCTAGTTTTACATGATTATTAAAGGAGCTAAATCGCTATTCTTTGGCACCTAGAAAAGGACTCAAATGGGACTCAGTGCATATAATAATGTAAAATGAATATATATTTACATTCAATCTTTTCTTATTTTACTGTAATTTCTAATCAGTTAAGTTAGGCGAAATACGGTGAAAAGTACAAATTGAATGGCAGTCTTTGGCGTCTGGTTATTAGTGTCTACAGCGGTAGTCTTTTTCTGTGGAATATGTTTAGCTTCATTACAAATATCTCTCGAGAGCGATCCGTGTGCCAATTTTAAAAATTGTATTTTGTCTTAAATATTGGATAACTGATCTAATAATAACGCCGATAGTCGACATCGCGCTGCACAAGCAAACATACAGCTAGAAACTATAAAAGCGGCGGCACAATTTGCCGAGTATGGATATTGCGATGTGTTTCACTCTTGATTTCCAAGTTTCCAATTGCTTTCTGCTTGGTGTGCATACTGTCACCTTACATTTTGTCGAAATTGGGAATGGTAGTTACGGGCTTCCATAACTAACAATGATGACTGTGGATATCTTTTCGTTATAAACAACCATTCAGAAGATGTTATACATATACACATTAGTATCCTTCATTAAACGATCAATCGTATAACATGAGGTTAATTTCTAACAAACTTAAAGATGCGGTATGTAAGATATATATACTTAAAGAGCTGGCGGTTCTTATTATTATAGTTCCAAAATAGTTGATAAAATAAGAATATATTGAAAATATCATTCAAATTACTTTATTTTGAGCGAAGTTCTCTCCATCTGAAGTTTTGACAAGATGTGGCATAGATTGCTGATTATCGTAACAGCTGTACTTGTTATTCGAGCCTTATCCTCGCTTCTCCATTTCCAAATCAAATCATTAGACTACGGCCGTGTTTTAATACGTTTAAATCTCCACGATCCGATGGTTATAGGCTTGTCACGTGAATATATGTCTAAATAATAGTTTATACAACTTTTGAAGCCAAAATAAAACCATCCATTAGGCTTATATAACAGCATGGACCTTATAACATAACATATGTCTGACAAAAATATGAACACATACAAGACTAATTGTAGAATAGTACAATTGACTCCGGTTTATTATTATTAATTTTTTGTAGGTGTGTGATATAAATAAAGATGGTTGACTTTCAATCCCGGTATAAGATATTCAGCTATGGTTATGTAGCTCCCCGTCCACGACCTGGTAAACCATCAGCTAGACAAGTCAAACATGAAGCCAACAGGTTGCTGGCAGGATCATACGGTGACAGACCAGGTAAGGCTTGACTGTGATGATCCCAGGGTTAGAGTTATATTTAATAATTTGGGGAATGTTTAGATTTCCACATGAACACTGACTAGGATAATGGAGACTTATTAGTCCGTGGTATTTCCTAGGTTTAAGGTTTAATTAAATTCATCCGAGAAATGTAGTTGGTACTTAAATGTTTCTTTAGCTGGCGTTGTTGGTCTTCTATAATCTTAGTTTTGTTTATGAAATGAATAAAATTAATTTGACTCACTTGGGCAAGGACAAGAATAATTTGCTTCTTACTAGGGGTTAAATGTCTTGGAAAGGCTTTGTTCAACTATCCACGACTCGGTGTTTCATCCCTATCGATTTTTATTTAAGAAAACGTCTTACGTTTATGATAAATTCCAAATGATTTTTTGAGTTAGATAGTCATAAGGTCTGTTATTGAGTCAAGTGTTATGGTTTAGATTCCAAGCTTATGCGTGACATGATCGCCAGCCCAACCTCTTGGGTTTTCTCAGGCTCTTTTGTGTTCCTCCAATTATTTATATGAAATTATTCATATTAATACCGAAATAAACTTTTTTTGTGTCAAATGGACATTAAACTCTATTTCTCTTTCTTTATGTAGTTCACGATTGTCGTCTACCTTCCATGATAGAATATAACGATCCTCACGAGTGGGAAGCACAGTTACTGTTTCACGGTTTACAGCAGACATTCCATGACGTAGAGGCTTTACATTATAAATTAACCATACAAGCACCTTGTTCTAAACGCGAGTAAGTATTGTAATTTTGTTTAATGGGGTGATACCGAACTGATCAGCAGTGAATATCCCCTAGCCCGCTTCAATCACTGAATTTGAAGTATTTGTCGGTAAAATTTATTTCCAATTTATTGTAAATGGGAACTAAAAGGCACCAATCTGCCTGATCATGAAGAGAGTCATCTTTGGTAATATTCTGTGACACATATTGGAGTGGGTGCGGTGGGAAACGAAGTAGTAACCATTATAATTCCACTTTTAATAGCGAATTCCAAGATCGGATACTGGGGTTGCATTTGTTAATCTTTGTGACTTCTAGTTTCATTTTGAATTTTCAGAACAAGCGTTACATTATTGTAATCCGTTATTTACTTTCAGACCCGACAAGTTGTTGTTTCAAATTGGTATTAAAGGCAATGCAGACGGCGATTTCCATTTCCCACGTGACGTTATCACAACAGACGATGGAGACATCATTGTAGCCGACACCAATAATCACCGAATACAGATTCTCAACCAGTTCGGGGTTTTTAAGACAAAAATCGGTAAAAAGGGAACCGGAAACGGGGAGTTCAACCAACCAACAGGCATTGACCAACTTCCCAACGGAGGTCTAGTTGTGGCAGACAGCAAAAATAGACGCATTCAAATCTTCTCGGTTAATGGCAAATTTAAAACTTCATTCACAACAAAACATGAACCTTATAGCGTCGGTACCGATTCTTTCAAAAATATTGTGGTTGCAACTAGTAATGGAACAGTAGAAATTTACGACAGGGACTTGAAATTGGTGAAGGAATTCATTATACCTGGTAAGAAATCGAAACGTTGTTTTCCTAAAATGTGCACCAACAGTAATGATGAGATTTTTATTACCGATCCCCAAGAGGGTTGCATCAAGTGCGTGTCTTATAATGGCAAACTTAAATACCAGTTCAAACCAAAAACTGTAGGAGATGGCTTAGTCGTAAAACCAAGCGACATATGTTTTGATCAGATGGGACAACTGGTCGTTTCCGACTCACTGAACCACATTGTAAATGTTTACTCGATAACAGGCGAATTTATTCGTCAAGTGTTGACACCCCCTGATGAAGTCGGTGCTATTTTTGCTTTGACTGTTGGTCCAGAAGGCCATCTTGTGGTAGCCGAGTTTGCCTTGGCGTCCGACCACTGCGTAAAGATTTTTCGTTATAAAAAGTGTGAATGTCACCTGAGCAGACCATCTTCTAGTAAACGAAGAACACCAACGCCATTTGTTTAATTGTCGTCATTAATCAATCAACCTTTACCCATGCTAATTGTAAATATACACCTGTTAAAAGACACAATGTGTGGTATACTTTATTCAACTCAGAATAATTTGTAGTTATTAATAAAACATAAACCATATATTATGCAAGAGCTAAATCTGTAGGTCTATCTTTGGGCCCGAATTGTTATCTAAATTATTAATTAGAAATTAATTAACTTATCCAGACCGGCGATATTTATTGGATTAGAATCCGATTTGCTGCTAAACTTTCATTCATGATTTAATCATGAAATGGACATACGAGACTACGTTTATATCGTACCGATAGAAACAATGCTAGGCGGAAATGTCAGTTCTCGATTGAGAGTGGATCAATTTGACTGAAATTTTCAGCAAATTGCCTTTTCATTATCTATATTGTTTTTAACAATTATAGTGAGAACTGCCAGTTCTTTTATACTCTTTTGTAATCTATCTTTGATAAAAACGTTAACCATGCCAATTTTAAATAAACATACAGATTTAGAAATGTTATCAAGTTAAAGCTTCGTTAATCCCAACTCGCAGGAATAATACACCTTGTTTGTACGTCGAGCTGTGTAAACCAACACCATTTTGCGTGCCAAATTGCAACAAATTAAAGTTCTGTTACATGCCATATTCTGAAATAATATCCTAACTGTTAACATTGTCATCTAATTTACGAAATTGAATTTTCTTAAAGGACATGATAAAATTTACAAAAGCACAAAAATTAAGCATTAACACAATTTCAGAACACTCGCGGTTAGTCAACAATATACATACTATATAAATACAAAACACGTGTGCACATAAAACGTTCTACGCGAAAAATATAATACAAAAGGGTATACATCTTGCTTTTCTGGACCCACCGTGATAATTAAAGGCAGCGATGCGCCATGTAATGTTCTACAATTTTGCCCCGAGAGCCAACTGGCTTTTGTAGAATACAGTTATATGGAATATTTTACTCCATGAAAATATTGAACATCATTAATTTTATGAATGTATAAAACAATTGCTACTTCTGGGTGTACTTGATTAATCAGTCTAGTCGTTCGGATGTGACAAAAAAACAGGTCCTGTGTATACATTAACATGCATGTAAAAGATCCCTGGGCAGTTGGAATTCGACATACGAGTAGGCCATGGTACCGCTGCCCAGGCAAAATTTTCCTCATAGCACACGGCATGGCGTTTCATCGTTTTCATTAACCCAGTTGGGGCATAACACTCATTTCATTTGATTATCTGGGTGGTGTCGCCGTGGTTGTCCAGCGGTACGGCAACTGAGATCTTGACAAGGATGACAAGGGTTGGAATCCATCGCGTGGAACAAGAAGAATAGCGGGAAATTTTACGCCCGGTTCTCCACTCGATTTCGAGACTGACAAGATAGTAGAAACTTTTATAGTCCTTTTTTTTACCCATGTACACTGGCGCGGATCCAGGATTTTTTGCAGGGGGGGGGGGTGTCTAGATTTGATAATTGCTTAACTAATTTCGCTCAACCAATTAACGGGGGGTTTGGTAAATTAGATTCAATTTGGTTCATTCTGACGTATTTCCTAAATCGCCAGGGGGGGGGGCGGATCCCCTGGACCCCCCACCCCTCTGGATCCGCGCCTGGTAGACGTTGTTCAGTGCATGTATTTAAACTAATCGGCTGTTGGATATTCATAAACTTGACTTGAACGGAAAGACAGAGTGGGGGAAACCAAAATATGGTACAATTTTATTTCATTGTTTCGGATTCTGGTGGGGTCTTTCGCATTGTGATAAAAACCGCGAGGTTGGTTAAACCTTTCAAACAACGGGCTGATCATTGCCTTGCATGTGTGAACAGCGTGGGGTTTTTCCGGGTCCTCGAGTGAACGTTAAACTCCCTCCCCCCCTTCCCCCTCTCTCTCTCTGTCTCTCTCTCTCTCTCTCCCCCCATCTTTCTCTCTCTCTCGATCTATATAACCCGATACAGTAGATTATGTGACATGGAACTATTAATTCCAAAATTTTGTCTGGTATCGTCGGATATTGTTATGGTAGCCGAGAAACATTAAAGGCGGGGTGTCTGTTTGCTAATAAAAGGCGAATAATGGTGAAATATATTCGGTTCAGCTGTCAGATAGCACCGTCTAGTTTGAATTGGACAAAAACCCAAGTTTGACGTACACGCACGTAAAATAACCTTAAAGGGACAATAACATTCTTGCTGGCTTGGTAGCTCCAGAAAATAAATAATACCCTTATTCTAAGTACTAGATGTTTAAAAGTCCTACCTGTTGTGTAAATTATCCATTACAACCTATTTTACTTGTCCAGAGGGTTCGAAAATATTTTAAAATCCAAGTCACATTTGAAAAGGTTAACGTTAGACTTTTCAAATCAATTGGTTGAATTTTTCCAATTTTTCAAAATAGGTGTGTTAAGATGAAATTTATATCATCATTTAATTGGAATATTCTAAAATAATACGATTTGTTGACCAGAATGAAGATTGGGATATATTTTTCAGTTACAACAAGAGTGTTATTGGGGCTTTAAAATAGACTTAAAATAGGCCATAACGCCGCCGTCCGAAAAAAAAATCCATCATAACACACTGTAGGAAGTATGCCTTTTTCATTAGCCCAATCGATGCGGAAAGGAAGGACGTTAATTCCCATTACATTATAATATATGGCGTCCTCGAGTTTAAAAATGGCGATCATTTTATTGTATTTTTGTATCTTTTAGTGTCTGAGCAGAGGCCTAGTCTTTTTAACCCAGAATAATATTTTACGAATGTTTGTCTGGATGCGTTGACAACATTTGAGAATAATATGTCAACAATGGCTAGATTATTCGATCATTTATAATATTATGTTAAACAAAGTCGAAGGGAGGTAACTAGTCCTAAAACAAGAAGTCGACGACCATGAAATTAAAATAACATTATGCAAGAGAAAAATCTGCTTATTACAGGTCTTTCTTTAGGCCTGAGATGTTATCTAAATAATCAATTAGACATTAATTAACATATCCAGACCATACTAAACTCTTGAATTCAAGGCTAGCCTTCGATGTTGGCGGATTGAATTCCTATATGCCGCTTAATGGCCGTTGATAATTAAATCAATCAAGTGGAAAATCGAGACAATGATGTTATATTAATGATTTGAGTAATGGTGACCGAGGCTATGTGAATATATCAAACGCTTTTTTCTCGGCTATTAGTAGACCAATTTGACTAAAATTTTCTGCAAATTACATTTACACTATCTAGTTTTTAACTATTATAGTGAGAACTGCCATCTCTTTATCTTATTTCCCATAATGTAACTTAAATTTAAGGATGTTATTTCAGAAAATCCATTTGGTGGTATTGCCAGTTCAATACCCCACACTCTTAAATTTGATTAGTGTTAAAAAAAAAAAAAATATCCACATGGGCCATATCTATGTTCCGAATTCGTCGTCACGACTCAGTTCTCGGAAGGGGCGCAATTCTTAATTGATTTGATACAAAGATACTGGATAATCAACCACATAAAAAAACTTGGTTATGCATGGGCAATGGAACTTTTCGTCAAAGACCCTCTTAACGTTGAAGACAGGGAGGGTCTGGGTACTGAGACTAGCGGGGGCAAAGAGAAAGTTTTTAAATTTAATTATCGTATCTGGGGATGCCTCGATTGCTCTGTTTTATGGTGTCTCGAGTTTAAATATTATATTTCATAACTGACTTAGTCGTTGGGAAAATTCTTTTTGGTTCAGTATGTCGAGTTGTGTGGTTCCCATGCCTTTGAAGTTAGAATGGAGACACGGTTTGAACATCTCCATTAAATATACCAGTAGTTCAGAAAGGAAAATAATTACATTTGAAAATACCTTCTTAAATCAAGAGCACTCCTGTAATACGAATCTTGCTGCAATATTTAACGAAGGGGAGTAATGCGATCGCCAAATACCCGAACCATATTAAAATTCAGTCATTTTACTATCGTATTACGCCGCTTTATTAAAGTTTTAATTAGATGAAACCAAATCTAGTAGGCCTAATGAGAAAGATCTGGAACGAAGTCGTAATATTATATTCATGATCATTACAGGGATCTGTTACCGGTAATGAGGAGCCGGGAACATGAAATCTGTGGCTCTAAGCTTTACTCAAGTTTTAATTATAGAAGGTAGCCATGATGGCTCAGTACCTAGTGGCTTCTCTTATCCGTGGTGCAAAATTTAGGGGGGGGGGGGGGGTCTGGCAAGGAACAACGTCTAGTTATACAGATTGGGCGAAAACTAATGTCCTGGTTAACTTTGGTGTGCACGTAGTTTGGATATACGTCAACGACAAGACAAACGAACTTATAAAGCGGTTCTGTGTTTGGGGGTATAGTTCCAGAAGTTTTTGAAACACGCAGCTTTGCGTACGTATCCCAGGCCCATAGCATGTCCATGTATCCTATCTATATCCATATTACATGTATATTAAATCGCCAATATATAATTCTAGGTGTACATGGGCCTTAAGAGTACTAATTGGAAGTAATTCAACCCATAGCAGAATCAATTACATTGCGGTAGAAAATCAATAGAACAAAATGTACACTTCGAATTAAAGGGCGTATATGTTTTTAGGAACCTCAAAAAAATGGTCGAAAAGCTCATATTATTGTAATATGAATGTATGTACAGTGATTTACATTCAATTATTCAAATTTGTGTTGTAGTTTAGAATTTGCTATGTTCCGTGAAATATGTGAATGGCACTCGTTTGGACCCGATTAGTCCACTCTATAAATTCAACTCTTTTTCTTTTTGTCGTTTGTGGATCTTTCGTTTTTAATTTACTTCTGCGTTGACTTGTGGGACATATTTTGCTTTCTTCAAGTCTACTGATTAAATACGAAAACCCGACATGGGATATTCTATAATCCACTCAGCCTTTATATATATATATATATATCGAGACATTGGTCTATTATCCGGTGTTAAAGCCCGTTGTGTGGATGTGTTTTAGTTAAGTGAATCGTACACCAGATTAACCTATTAATTATAACCAGAGTCTATTCAATATCTTATCTATACTGTCAATCATTCGACGCATGTTATAAACCTACAAACATGATCAGAATAATATCTAACCTTCCGTGGGTCTCTGACGCAGATATGTCGCAACAGGGGAGGGCAAGGGGGTGTCACCCTCAAATAATAAGCAAATATGCGTTCATTAGTTTGAAAATAGACCCAGGTACAAACCCCCCGTAACCTCTTTATACCTCACTATGCTCCCCCACCCACTAATATTTAAACCTTCTACATAATAATATACATTATAATTCTACAGGCGCGGGCGGATACAACCGTCGCATTTCGAATTTCTTCTAAGCTGCTTTCTACATATTTTGCCTATATTGTATCCCTCGGTTAATTTTCCGTATTACGGTTCCATCGGATTCAGGTCCACATTAAATATAAGGTATTTGTTTTGCTGTGCTACTCGGTATAGCTTGTTCACGCCTGTCCATTTGCTAAATGGTAATGATAATAGACCTTACACTAGTTACTCTAGTTTGTCGTTCGGATGGGAAGAAAAAAACGAAGTCACGTGTACACACTGGCATGCGCGTAAAAGAGCTCCTGTCAGTTGGAATGAGAGTAAGCCAGAGTGCCGGAAATAACGCAAGAGAGATATACATGTAGAAACGAAAGTTTGGTCTGATTTCTACAATTCTGAGATAACCCTCGGTGATCAATTTACTAAATATTCTACGAGTGTGAACTACTTTATTTTTTTGTACGACTTTAGGGCTTGCTTGATATAAGTTAGATATTTAACATCTATTAGTGAACCGAAGGCTATATACATGACGTATTGAACATGGTTTTATCCAGATTAATTCCTTTGAATAGTCTTGGCCGACATGTCCAATTACTTACGTTCATAGAGGCAAAAGGCTATTGTGCTTGTCCCACTAATGTGTATAAGGCAATGGTGCCCTCACTCTCCCAAATCTTATCGACCCGCACTCTATAAGGCAAAAGCTTTCACGGAGTTTTATATAAAAAATAATCCACAAGCAATGTTAATCATGACCTTATCACATAAATAGTTGATATTAAGATAGTTTATATTGTCGATAACCTTTCAATAGTTTACTTATGTCTTTATGTCAAAAGTTTACCCATTAAAACATGACAATCTGAAGATTACATTGCGAAGTCGGTGACAATAATAATAAAGAGGTGTTCAATATTTGTATATTGTCGATGTACTATGACGTTGTCCGGCCAAATTTTCTATAATAGTACACCGCAAGGTGTACGCGTGTGGATCTAAATATGAAGGCTACCCGTAGGTTTGTCCAGGTCACGAGATGTAAAAAAGGCTAGAGCTAACCCTAACCCTGGATCTAGCCGTAGCCCATAATTCTCGGCAAAGACTCACGTGCCCTAACCCCGTTTACATCTCGTGACCTTAACGAAATTTGCAGGTGGCCTTAATATTTAGACTGTGACAATGTGTGGAGTCGCCTGTGCAACCTAGCGAATTTTCCCCGGATCCTCCGGTTCCCTTTCACTGCTAAAGACCCCTGGGCGCAAGCGAATTATTGAAATAAAATTGAACCATATGGTAGTCCAGAAAAAAAATGTTTATGTTGAGTGGACGTTAACCCTCTCTCTTTCTCTCTCTCTCTCTCTTTCTCTCTTTCTGACCGGTGTATGCCCGCCTTTGAGTAGAAATGTAGGATGTTAAACCCCATTTCATTCCATTACAAAACCGAGTGAAACTCCCTTTAAAATGAGGTAAAGGCACGACCTATAAAGAAATAATTATGAAGGGTATTGAATTACCTACTCACCTACACTTACCTTTTCACTCATAGGTCAAACATAATCCACAAAATAAAATTGGAACGTAGAAAGGGAATTTTGGAAAGAAGGAAAACTGGAGTTGGAAAGAGTGGAAATTGGAAACGAAGGAAACTTTTGGAATTTTTAAACGAAGGAAAATAGGAGATTTTGAATGAAGGAACATTTGAAATCTTAAATCGACGGAGAAAACAGGATTTTAGAACGAGGGAGGAAAGGGAATTTTTAAACGAAGGAAAACTGGAAATTCGTAATAAAGAGTGGAAATAATAATTTTTGTTGATGATCGTCTAAGTTATTCCTGTTTTTGCTTTCTTTCTTTATTGTTTTGTTTAAGAATAGTAAAAACTGGAACATGTGTGAAGGAAGAATAAGTCAAATGAATTGAAGTGGAATAATGAAATATAAGGCATATTTAATACACAAACATTTACATGAATTTTAGATTTACTTTAAAGGAAAGTCTAAATTTAGCAGACAGTTGAGCAGTATTATTAAGAACATTTGACTATTTAATTTTTAACTATACTTGTAATTAGTGATGAGTGTTATGATTGTGGTAGTATATGCATAATTCATTTTGAAAAACGGGAAGTACGTATTGCTAACGAAACCCGTTCCACCTTTGTTATAAATCTGAACTGACTTATTAGTTCAAAATGGGTGATAACAGTATAGATTTATATCTAAAAGAAAGCTGCAAAAGTTTTGAAGCATGCCGAGTAAAAAATTCGGCCAGAAGAAATTCGCTTCAGAAGAAAACTACAGGAATAGAAACGGCTAGGAAGAAAGTTACGTCAGATTTAGACAGAGAAGAAAAACTTATACGGCGACAATTAGCCGACATGCAGAGTGAAAAACCAGACAAGAAGAAATCTCAGAGAGGTAAACTCGTAATAATGTATTCTACGCACGGCATGCAGGATGCTATGGGCGGAGCAAGATTTTGCCTGGACAGTGGTGTTTCGCTTACTCTTCGCTAAATCGCTAACATTTGGGACCTAGAAATTGACGAAAGTGGGCTGCAACACATATAATACTGTAATATGAATGTTATGTTCGGCGAAACAAGCTAGCAGTCTCAATCGAATGCAAATTTCTGGCGTCTGGTTATTCCAGTCTACATACGCAGTCTACATGCAATGTTTCTAGCCTCGTTTCTCGCGTCTCTTGCAAGAACTGGGGCTGAAACGCATTATGGTACACGATTCGTTTACCAATGGTAAAATGTTTACTTTGTCTTAAATGTTGGATATCAGAATTACACCATTTCACGGAAAGATCACAACATCAATGTATATTTAAATTGACAAACAATTCGTGTTTTCAATATTGAAGATTTTGGATGATACTGAGTTAGAGACTTAGCTACTTTAAAGTTGAATTTTATTTCAGAAAGTGGACTGCCAACTATAAATGAGAAAGGAATTAGAAAAATATCCAAAACCTTGTCTGTTGAAACTTCAGGTATATATTAATTTTGCCCTTTTCTAGAGGAACGAAAAATTAAAATGAAATAAAATTTAACGTCCCACTTTTCTGTACTAACTGGGTAAATGAAGATGGAAATAAGATATTCGTGTATTATGGCGGACATTGCCAGCATAGTGGCGTTTCCGGCGTATCCACCTATCGAATTCCAAATGCCACGACAAGGGGCCTCAGCTTTTCGTACCATACGAACAACTTTGCCTGGCCAAATCGTCCTGCGCTACTGACAGGGGAGGGTGGTTTATTTCATTTGAAGGAAATCAAAATTTTATGATTAAATAGGCATATTCTTTCTTATTTTGTTCACTTTGTAGAACATATGATGTCACTTCCTCTTTATCCGAGAGATTGCTATATCTATCTAAGGAATGTAGTAGAAATACAGTTCTGTATTAAAACAAATTAGCAGATGCAGTATTAGTTGAGAGTAGCCAGCCCTTGATAAAAAAAAACCGCGGTATTGTATGTTTTATTGAAATATTTCAGGGAAGGCCTACAGTGCACGTAGAGGACGAAGAATATCAAAAGAGTTCGAAGATCTACATATGATAACTACAACAGGAAAACTGTTACCCCAATCATCTATGGTCGCGCCATCTAGATTTTACCGACAAGGACGGGTTGGCTCTTCAACAAATCTCATGTCAGTAGATACCAGAACACCACAGTCTCCACGTAAAACGGACAATTCGGCAAGATTTCGGAAAATTTCACAACCATAATGTACCATTATAATTATGTCATTAAAAAATTCTGGAAACAACCATTTGAAACAGTATCACCCTACTTGTTCACAAAACGGTTAATCGTGTGATTGTATTATATAAATAAATCACCCCAGTCTATGGAGACGGCCATTTTGCACGGACAGCGACACCACGGTATATTCTAATTCATTCGAATTCTAACTGTAAAGGACTTTTTACTGGGGACTTCGGTATTTGGTTCAATCCGAACGATGGAAAAATCCAGAATTCTTTCTAAACCTAATCGAACACACGACCTTCTGGTAAGTAAGCCATCTCCTTACTCATTGAAGGACCGTGACTCACCAAAGCACCGGTTTTATTTGCATTTTTTAGAAAAGTTTCCACTCTAAAATGTATTCAGATTGATTAAAATTTAATTAAAAAAATGAAATCCAAATGTCAACTTCAGATAATCTCCTGGCTTGAATTCAATCAATCATAAAAAGGCACTTAAAAAAAGAAGGCCCCGCTTGTTTATAAGAGTTATAGACAAAACGGCTTTCGTCCAAATCGGTTCAAAATGGACAACCTACGATAAAAGATCAAAACGATCGACTAAGTTATATTATACGTTATTCAAGAAAAATTGTGTGATATATATTTATTTAGATAAATCTCGTCCACAGTTTTGGCCATTTTGACTGAATTGAATTATGGCCGTTTTGGTTTACACCCGTTTTTGAACATATCGAAACTTTATAGTCTGTAAAGAATGCCAAACATTGCTGAATATTCAGTTCATTATATCTTGGCACATACCGAACTGATATTCCTTTAAGAGATATTATCCATACACCGATCACCAATCGTTCACATCAAGCCAAGGAACTTTCAAGAAAGGCTTAATTAGATTATGGTACATGGCCATGTTTTATTCGAAGTATTTTTAAGGTTCAATTTCGATAACGTTTCCGCGTGCGAACAATAAGTCGGTTAATGAGCTATAAAATCCATCCATCCATACATATACATGTACATCACTGCATAAATCGGGACAGTGCATAATTACAACTGATTTTAGTTGCAGTGATGTACAATAAGAGAGGGTCATATAGTCCTTGTTTAGACATATACTCTTCGCAATATTTCGTAACACTGCTGGATTCAACGCGATTGTATTACGACATACCGCGCAATTAACCTGTATAACTTTGCAGAAAAATTAATTGTGTGACAAAAGCATCCCGTTGTCTCGTTTTCCGTTCTACACATAGGACAGACAGGCGACCAGACGCCTTGTCATGAAAAAACTGTGATCGAAATATTAGGATTTAAACATTTGGGCAATCCAAACTGAATAGGTTATGAATCTAGAATCGGATTCATGTCAATCAAACACGGTTTAAGGGGGCCAGGTGCCAAATGTCGTACACTCCTGAATTGCTCAAGATCGGGCTCATGCTCATCGAAACTGATTGGACGCAGACAGGATTCATTCACAGCGACATTCGACTTGCTCTGCTGGGGGTACATGAAATGCGTCCATTTAGGATACCCCATTAAAAATTCTGGATCTTCACTTGCGGTAGATAACCTATGCAAGATTCCATGGATGGGTTTCGCGTTAAAGTTTAACTATTTGATAATAAGGGAACTAATCCTTTCATAACGCGGTTGTGGGCTAGATGAAAAATGTAGTATAACGACCAGAATTAATAAGCGAAACGAAATTTTAATCGCATTTTAATTATATTGAGATTCTGTAGACATAAGGATCCAGTGACAGTAGTAGTTTAATCCCCACCAAGGGCACCTAATGTAGTATTCGACAGACGGGAAACCAAAAATGGCAAATGGAATTCAGTAGTCTAGAACGCTTTGTGTTCGAATCCGGAAATTGCGACGTCGTTTTGAAGAATGTTCAGTCTCTGCCGAAGGAACCTGAACGGATTCGGCTCTATATAATCGAGATTTTTTTCTGGCAAATAATTCTTCTTCTAGCAATAAATCGTCGTCTGTCCATGTAATGTCCTCAAAAGTCACCTGTGAGCAGCCTGGGTGAGGTCTGTTGAGTGGTGCCCCCGAATCGTTATGCCATGCTGAATTGACCAAAGAAGGCTCCATAATGCTACTACTCTGTGTTATGCGGGTGGCGTTCTCAACCTCCTTGAAATCAAATGAGATATCCTGTTCATTTTGGGGACTAGTGACAGGAGTGATGGGGTCATCTGTAGTGATGTCCACAAGATACAGCATGTTTTGTGTAATCGATGATGATGAAACTCTGTGAAGGACCTGGGGACTTGACGATGGTTCTACAGGACTAACCAGGTTTCCAGTAGCTACATCTAGTGACAGATCTTCGTATTCACTGGATTTTTTCGCGCCATGCAAGGTTAAGCTTCGAATATCTGAAAAGGGAAGAGAGAAAAATAGGTTAATAATAGGCTGGAATCCCAAGTTAACCTATAACCTACCTACAAAATTCAGTTACCCGCACACGTGAGCGTACCAACACAATAGAATTAACTACATTATGTTAGTCTAAAATTGACTGAGGTCTTGTCCATTCCACCCGAACCCGTATAACAAAATTAATCTTTGACTCACTGAATCCGCGATGTCTTTAGAAGGGGAATTAAAACCTCTGTGATTTTTGTCAAAATAACCACTGACTTGGATTGATCTGTTTTGGCCAGTCGGTTGGCTAACCAAAATTAATTTCTTTTTGACTTACTGTGTCGACAATCGAACGTAATAAGATCGGTTATATCTTTTTCAAAAGAAGTTAAATTTTCAATGAAGTCAGATTATTTTCACCTAAGAAAAGAATTCAACAGCTTAAAACGGACGAAACTGGTGATTTCATTTTTGGCCCAAATGATAGTGTTCTACTCATTTGAAGCAAATCATCATCAATAATTGAGTACTGAGTCAGTGGGTCGTGGCTGACCGATTCATCTTACCCTGAATGATTTGAGTATGAGCCAATGGTATCACAGTGTCTTCGCCATACGAGTCTTTCACAAAACCACGTTCAATCGAAAATGACTGTTCCTGGCGAATACCTGTAAAGGAATGAAAAAAAGAGTGAATAAAGGTTGTGATCTAGCGATTTCAGGCCGGCCACTAGGATATCTATCTATTAAATAGTTCAGTTTCCTAATCTTGAAAATCGCTAGAAATTGGTGTCATACGTAAATAAGGTTCGAAATTGAGATTGATACGTCTGGGTGTGTGTGTGTGTGCGTTTGTGTGTGTGTGTGTTTGCAGGGTGGCAGATTTAGAGATCCCCACCACCGCTTAATCCAGATTCTCTGTACCGATTCGTATCTTCAGGATGTAACGGATGTTTGGAACTCGTGGAAAAAATCTTGGCCTAAGCTAACGCTGATTTAGCTGCAGAAAGTAACGAGTGTAGTTTATGGGGCAGGGTTTACTTATCCTATATGCATTACGTGCTACTACCTCCCATTTTGGGTAAGCCGCGGTGGTTAAGGGAGTAAGACGCTGGCTCGCTAGACGGGGGTTGTGGGTTCGCTCCCGCTGTTGGCCGAGAAAGTTCATCGGGATTTTCCGACGTGGTTTACCCTTGCCAATAGTAGCTGTCTAGTTGTTCGTATGGCGATGGGACAAAAAACGGAGGTTCTGTGTAGACAATGGTGTGTGCACGTAAAATCACCCGGCCGTAGTGCCGCTGTCTCGACAAAATTACCCCACAGCACACTGTGTAGCGTGAGAGAGAGGGATAAATGGGGTTTAATGTCCACTCAACACAAACTAGGTCATTTCGGGACTAACATATGGTTTAATTTTATTTCAATAATTCGCTTGCACGTAGGGGTCTTTAGCAGTAGGAGGAAACCGGAGTGCCCGGAGGAAACCCACGAGGTTGAGAAGGCGCCCCTATAATTGTGCGGGGTGATTATTTTACGTCTCTTAGGAATTTAGTCAGTTAGGAATTATATTCACTTGATCCTTCAAAACAAAATTATATAGAGTTTGCGAAATAATACTTCAGATTGATTCAACATTCCTAATACAGACCCACCTGGGTTCTCATTTACTGGTACGTATGTTTCCTCGCCACAAGAATCCACAACAAAACCTCTCTGCATTGAAGGAAGTTCCTGTTGCTCTTCGTCACCTGAAAATAAGAACATGGCCTAAAGGTAATTGATTCTAGTTTTCCGCGCCGATTTGCGATATTGCATTGAATAATGTCATCCTTGGATTAGGTTTATATTTTAATGTAAATTAGGATGGGTATATGCCATACAGTGTGCTATGGGGATGTTTACCTCTCAGATCTTTTAGAACTTTATACACCCGGTCGAACATTACATTACGTACATCAGATAAACTATACTTTTAAAAGCCCAAAACTATTCAACTAGTCTCTTATGGTCATCGCTCTTTTAGTTATCAAGCACCTGTTTTATGGAATAATCTACCATTTAGTTTAAGGTGTTGTACATCTCTATATTCTTTTAAAAAACAACTTAAAACACATTTATTTAACCAGGCTTTTAACTGACTCTGTACGCAATCGTTAACATCTTGTTGTTTATTTATGATTACATTGTCACTTTGTAAAGTGCCCCTGAACATGTTATATGATAGGGTGCACTATAAATATGCTGTAATAATAATAATAATAATTAAGATTTATTCAGGGACTCATCACTGAATTCAAAATGTCAAGAGTTATTTTTTTTTACGAGCTCCCAAACATGTACAAATGATATCGGGGTTTCGTTCCCTCCAAACGACAAGACGCTGGTTCTGGCGAGGCTCTTCGTCCTGTAACACTGATATTGGTAAATAAGAGCTTAGTGACCCCTGTCCCTTACTCATTGAACCAGAGACCGTGTGAACCACCATGTGTTGGACGACATAATTAAAGTGGCAACCAGACGTAAAACCCAATCCATTCCAGTCCATTCTAATGGTGTTGATAGCACTATTGTGTATGTAGGTCAATCTAAGATTGTGCTTATCTTTGTCATGATTTGTGAAACGTGGTCCCTTTTTTCTCTGAGTTGACATACTCAGTTGTACAGCACCTTTTAAAGAGGAATCAGCCGCATTGGTTCTGGAAGTAGTTCATAAGTGGTTTCCAATCCAATCCGAAAATGACGCTTACGAATTTCTTCCTTGGACTTTTACTTATAATTTCAGTTTCATCGGATACACCAACAACTCCTGGAAGATATTCGGTGAATCTCGATTTACCAGCGATGCAACGATGGAACGATGTGGTTCCGCGTTATAAAGAGGCCGTAAAAGATATGCACGATTTGTTAGAGAATTTGTTTGATGATGCTTTAGCTGTTGTGGATTTTGTAGCAACGGAGCTGGATCAGTATATACCACAACCATATGCGGATGAAATGCGAGGGATATCCCTAGCTCTCAATATGAGTCTTGGAGAAGTAGTCATGTCAAATCTCCTCTTTGAACTGGGTGGTGCATGTACTAGTATCGTATTAGAGGATGCTAATGGGGTTATTTGGCATGCTAGGAATTTGGATTTTCCTTTATTTTCCAGCAAGCTACGTGATATAGTGATTCTTGTAGATTTTCAACGGGGTGGTAAAACTGTTTATTCTGCGGCTACATTCGCTGGATATGTGGGAATCATTTCCGGACAGAAACCAAGTGCATACTCAATAACCGTCAACACACGAAATATCGGTAACGTATTGTTAACTGCACTAGAAGCTTTTTTGAACAGAAAATCTAAACCGATGGCATTCTTGGTGAGAGATACTTTAGACAAAGTTCAAACTTTTACACAAGCTGTACAATCTCTGTCAAATACGGATACTGAAGCAGAGGGCTATTTAGCCGTGGCTGGAATTTCTGGTAATGAAGCTGTCGTCGTCACGAAGGACCGAGTCGAGGCGGATAACCTTTGGTACATCAACGCCACACAGGGACACTGGTTTGATGTCCAAACAAATTTTGACCACTGGGAGCGACCACCATATGAAGATATGAACAAAACCATTCTTGCTACCGAGGCCTTGAACAAACTTGGACGTTCTGCAATATCAGTGAACAGTCTATTCAAGGTTTTGTCCACAAAGCATGTTTTAAACCGCGGAACGGTCTATTCTGTTGTCATGAATCCAGCAGTTCCTGGTGATATGAAAATCGAAGTCCGACATCCATAATCGACACCGATACATGTTTCTAACAAAACGACTATGGAAGGAATAAGAGTCGAATTAGAATCGAAGTCACTTATTAGTAATAATTAAAGATGAACACTATTGATCTTAACCAATTGTAATAATAAAAAGTGTACAAAACCTCCCTGATCGTCATTTGCATTTTTCGACATAAATATCAAAACCATACACTTTGTCGCGTTCAAATATTGGATAGAACCCATGACAATTTCTCAGATAACAGTTCCGGTGATAAATGCCGTCTATAATTGTTAGAAATCAGTGAACATAAAAATCTTATGTTGTATTCCTGTTTAAAAATGCGGTATTATAAATAATAGGAATGTTTTAATGTTGTTTTGAGTACAATAAACCACCATGCGTTCCTTTTTAAGTGACGGGTGGTATCTTAGAACTTGTATGGCCTGAAATGTGTACGCATATGATCTAGTCGTTCCGATGACAATAAAATTTTCTAGTAGCTTTTGCAAAATCAGGGGCCACTATATAAGCTCATTCCCACCTCCCGTGGCTTGCATCATTGAAAGCGCCACAAGCATTCAAGAGTTGTGTCATCGACAGGTTATTATAATATTTTAAAATTCCCAAAGCCTACTTACTGTTAATTTCGATTAAAGTTTTCTCATCCATTATAACTGGGTATATCTGTTGGTCGGCGTCAGACTGAATTCAATTACTGAAAGTAGCTGCCAAACAATTTGCGCGTCGATTTATGTATTCCTTTAAGTTTTGATTTCGTGCTTTAACTTTCCTGTTGTAACTCTTCCAATCGAACAGAAACAATAATATCCAATTCAGGACAGTTAAAATTTTGAAACGTAAAAAGAACGAACAATAGCTTCTGTTCTGGGCTACAGATGTCTCCAAACAGGTTGTTTTCGCTCTGCAATACAAAAACGAAAGCCTCCGTTCAAACCCTTTTCAACAATTGCATCTTCATTTCTGCTTTTTACCAAAATAAGAACAAAGCATACAGTGCGCATCGATCGTTCCAATGGATTGACGTGATTACTCTCGTCTTCCAGATAATTACAAAGGAATTTAAGAAGGGGATTAGTTTATTTGTCGAAAGAAAAAAACTAATAAAGGTAAATTGTGGTAATCTAGACGTATACCCAGAGTAGACAGTATATGGGTTTAATAATAACGACCATTGGAAGATTACCCCATAGACAACCAGACCTAATGAGCAAGGTGCGTTCATCAGTAGACCTTGGATAGATCAATTTCAATTGTTGACTTCCATTATACCAATCGTGCATTCTTTTAAATTCCACTCACAGTGACCACAAATGGCCCGGTCACTTTGTCTTCAACTTGTTGGACTTTCTCAAGTTGTACAGCTGCAGCCCTCTTTCGAAGCGATTGGCGCTGCGAGTGCTTCCTGTGTGGAATCAAATCCGTTTCTCACGCAAACCATTAACTCGGGCGGTCCCGTAGCCAGCTCTTAAAATTTGGGGGGGGGGGGGCTATTGAGTTTTTTGGACGGGCTGAGGATGTTGCCGGCTAAGAACACTCCTAAGAAATCATTGTTGTTGGCGAAATATGTGGGGTGGGGGGCTAATTAGATTGGGGGGGGGGGGCTAAGTGAAGTTAAAATATCGTAATATTATTATAACGAATGTATCCTTTTTGAGGTGGCGAACAACTTTTAGCTCCATATTTTCTCGTGGGAAAGGAGAACAAAAATAGTTTAGGTTGGAAATCGCAATTTACAGTACTAGTGTGAAATTAGTCCTTCCACTCAAAGATCACGGGCCGGGCTTCGCACTCCGAAGTGGGTGCAGCACCCCCCCCCCCCTTTTGAAAATCATGGATCTGCCCTGACAGTCTCTCTTGAGATTGGATCGGCGGTCAATTTTACCCCAATTGTATAGGGTGTGCTGAAATGTTTTTGGATTGTACGAAACAGAAAAGTAAGATGAAACATGTCACTTGAGAATTCATATCTAACAAATCTTTGTTGTACTTTAGTATTTCCAATGAGTACTGTTTGCATGTTTGTGTTTTTATATTTTTGGGTGTGTGTGTGGGGGGGGGCATAATTGAATAAAACACTATTTATGTACAATCTATACAGTAAAGAAGTGGGCTGTGGAATGTAAGCATTGTTGAGAGAACCTTGGCGATAACCCGCGTTCTAGAAGGCCATCAACAGCAAGCAAACATCACCAGGGCGCGTGAAATGGTGATGGCTGATCTCATGAGAGGGTTGAGCACATTATCGCCAAAAAGTTAGGAATAAAAAAAGTTTCTGTCGTCCCGTGACAGTCTGCGCCGTTCTGAAGCAGATCCTGATTTGGTCAGATTTGTAACCATTATTGCGACCAGAGCATTTATTTGAATCAATATTGTTGCAGATCCAGCCCTCTTACTCCTCTGAACCATCCCAACGTCCCTCCAATAATTTATCCAACAACACCTCTATCGTAATTATCAACCCCAGACCAACAATTTACTCAGTACAATACATATTATATAATATTTTAATATCAAAATTGTATTTCAAATATATAAATAGTCATAATATAGATTGACTGTCTTTATAAAATAATCAGCAAAACCACATTCATTTTTAGTTTCAGTTCCATCTTAGCATTGGCTCCATCTGAGGATGGAAAATTGCAAAGATACCCACTTGACAAATTCAATCAAAACATCAAACATAATTAAATTAACACTTTTACTATTTACTAAAATCAAAGAGATTTACTGATATTATAAGTTTCATTATAACAAGTATTATATAATAAACATTATACAAAACGTATAGGAGTTAAATTATTCAGTATAAATATTAACTTTCTTCTACATTAAGTACTCATATACTGTCTAGATTAGATTGGATCTAGATTCACTTTACAAACTAAAAGGTAGAACATGCATGAAATGTAATTTTACTCTATATATATGGTAATGGATATGTTTATTCTTTTGTATTGATTTCACACCACCATCTTTTTGGCTCTTTTACCTGTCAGTTGATGACTGAGCTGAGAGATAATCCAGTAATTGTATTCCATAGAATTGTGACGTGTATACTTCAGTTCAATTACTATATGCCATTAAAACAGTTCATAAAAGATGGCATCTAATGTTTTAATCATCTAAATTAGAATCTAAAGAACAGATTCAACTCTTATTTTTGTTAAATATAAATAAGGATGATTATTGGTATTCAGGTATATTGACATTTTAAGACAGTGGTTATGATAAGATAATAGTGTGAAGATAAGGATAAGATTTAATGATAAGATAATAGTGTGAAGATAAGGATTAGATTTAATGATAAACACTAAAGTAAAAGGTTACAACACTTAAATTCGTAAACTCCTAGCTATATAATGTTAACAACCATAAACAAATTAGCTAGGTTCTTAAAATCTGAAGACATTTTTGCTAATTAAAGCCACTAATCATCCTTTTCATTTTTTCGGACAACATCTAATTTAATCCTTTAGGAATAAAATGTGCTCATACTGATTCTGTTGAATTTAGTAAGTAAGCCCATCCAAAGATTTTACGTTATACTTATAGGTGGCACTGGCTTGTTAATATTGTCTGCCAAATGTTACAAAATATAGATTTTATCACATCTTTGTAAATAATTGACCAATTTTTAGACTGATATTTGTCTTTTCTGCTTCACCTTGTAACAGTTTTCAAGGGGATTATATATCGTCCAAATGATTCTGCGATATTAAATTGTTTGGAACAAACTCCAGGTACCCTCTGTGCAAGTACTAACAGCAGTAATTTTATATCTTAAGAAATATTAAACTCTCATCAGTTCAAATCTGTGGTCGAATGAGAACATACAGTTTTGGGCTAGAGGACTTACTGGGTATAAATGTTGCAGGGTACATTTACATGTTTTAATGCTGTCGGGTTTGTATTCTAATAAATGGAAATGAAACCCCTCTCCCAAATACTTCCCAGTTTTAAGAGCAACTTAAGAAAATTGAAAGTTAACCCTGTTACAAGTGGTCACTGGAAAGAGGATTGAAGCAATATTTTGTAGATGCACAGGACACAATTCTACCATTTATTACAGAGCGACAATTTGAGTCCAATTCCTAAGTTTTTAACAAGCAATGATGTAATATGAGAAGTTATTCCATTATTGCATTTCAATTCAATTACGATTCAGGGGCCATTTGTAACATAATTCTTAATACTTAATGTAAACATACATAATAAAAAAGACAAACAAGACACAGGCAAGATTTTATTGCATATTCTAATTGTTAAACTGCATAGAGCAACATGGCTGTCTTCAAAAAAGGCCATTACGCTTCCTTTTATATCTAAAACAAAGTTTTTTCACTATTTCATGAAAATACACTATAGAAATACAAGACTATGTAAATACACAAACATAGATGACAATTACCATGACAGATTTTAAAATTATTTATATCTGTAGGCTAAATATTCAATTTTTAAATTATAGTCATTCGGTTAATTACATAAATTTTATATATTGTTACCATTGCCCATTGCTTATGTTTATTTCATAATTATTACCCATTAAATCTAATTATTTCAAAATGTAATATAATTTTATTTGTCCTAGTTTTAGTTCAATGTATCATATCTAAATTTACAAAATTTTGGAAATCTACTGCCAAATTCTGCCTTTTTTTACACTATCTTACTGCATCGCAGCTCTGAGGGATTGACAAGTCTGACTGAAGTAATATAATAAACTTACGCTGTTACATCAGGTTCATACAGTGACAATTTACTGTACAAAATATTAACAGCTTGAAATGAGGTGAAAATATTAACAGCTTGAAATAAGGTGAAAATAACACATTGAACAGATTAACATAGTGATAATATAATCACATTGAGCTAATTAACATATTGAAAACATCAACAAAGTAAGAATATCAACACTTTTAAGAAGTGAGAATATTTTCACAGTAAACATTCAAAATATTAACACTTTGAATGACATAACAAAAAATTAACAGAGTTAAATGAGAACACATTGAATTTACATATTAAAACTTTGGCACTTGATCTGGTGTAAGATCTGTAAACCTCATGTCATACTTAGGCCAAAAATCAGGAAACATCAAGGAAGATTTCACTCCAAATGCATCCATCAGTCTTCTATTCATTTGACGAAACCTGAAACAAACAAAAATTAATTAAATAATAAAACTTCGGTGCACAATAAGTGGACTTCATTTCTAAAACAACAAGCCAACAGTGAGGCTGATGTCCCCCGCCGAAATCCCAAAATAAATAGATGACACATATTAATTAATCGCACATTTATTTTTTTCAAATGTATCGAGCAATCAAACTGTAGACGAAGTGTCATCCAAAAGTGTTTTATAAAGAAAAATGCTAAAACCGATGAGAAAAATGAAAATATACCCTAGTTAGGGGGACCCTAAAGGCAGACAAAAGGGCCCCCACGCTTGACAAAAGAGCCCCTCTGGATGGGTAGGTCTGTTCACCTTCGTTTATGTGTCAATGTTAAATGAGCAGCTTCTTATCAACCAGCTGTGGGCTCTGGACTGATTTGATTCTACATATTTCTCGTAGCTGAGAGATTTTTTAGCCGAGAGAATATCTTCTGTCGAAGTAGTGGTTGAATATGAGGCAAACACAAGGTCTTGGGTTGCTCCTGGTGTCAGCCGAGAAAAGTTCCTCTGTATTTCTAGGTGTGGTTTTTCTTGTCAGTGGTACTGAATAGAAGGCCTGACAATGACAGGGTCTATTCATTTGGTTGGGACGGAAACCTAAGGCCCTATATATACATAGATGTCACATTAAAGGATCCTTAACAGTTGGAATTCCAATAAGGTGAGATAATAAACAATGTTAGAACTGGCTGGCAGTATGATAAACTGAGAGCACTGCCTGAAATTACCTATCAGCTTAAACTTACTTATCATCTGTGACTCTGTTTAAAAATTTCCAATACCCTGGACGTAAATTGTGAGGTTCTAAGGCAGCCTGGAATAAAACAATATTCACATATTACAAAAGTTACTATTGTAAAATCTGTCAGAGCGACACATGCACGTTAAAGTTGCATTATGTAAGATGTGAATGAATACCTGTTCATGCTTTCCTTTCATAGTTTCAAAATAGATAATTCAAAATCAATATAAAAATTTCATTCAAATTACTTTATTCTCAGAGAAGTTATAACTGATTGAAGTTTTGTCAGGATGTGGCATAGATTGTTTATTATCGTAGCAACGTTACTTGTTAATCGAGTCTTGGCCTCAAATCTTATTTTTTCAATTAAATCATTAAATGGCAATATTTTAATCCATTTAAATCTTATAGGCCTTGTCATGTGAATAAATGTCTTAATAAATAATTTATATAAAATTTGAAGCCAAATAAAAACCTTCAATTGGCAGATTTAGCTCTAACATAATGCATCTTCAGTTTTATTCATGTTGCTATTCAGAAAGATCAGGTGAGTTTTGATCCTGTTCTTCGTGAATTATTTAAGCAGAATTTAGTGACCTCGTCAAAACGTGGTGGGCATAGGAAGTCAAATGAATTGAAAGATACATTTATACGTACAGTATGAAAGGCAACAGCAGTAGATATAGAATAAATAACTATGTCAGCCCATTTTACATAGGGTAAAAATCCTTTATCTATTCCTTTAAAATATAATGTCTGAAACAAAATAAAAAAAAGATCTTCATAAGTTCACATTTTATTCAATGTACAAATTAAATTACAGTCCTTAAATGAATCCAGACACAATCGCCTGAAAAGTTTACCCAATAATGTAAGTGTCCATTTAATGGTATGCTACTTATAGAGATATCTGAAACAGTCAACCTTGCACAAGCTTTGAACCAATTAGCATGGACACAGCTTGTATGATCTATGGTAGAAAGCATTCAGTCCTTCAGATTTTCGGAAAAAGTTGGTGCTAGAGGAAGACACAATAATTAACAGTCAAAAATATTTTAGTAGTCTAATTCCTGTCCAGATATATGAATTTATCTCCCTTTAAGCACATTTTTTTTTATTTCATAGCATACCTGTCACTACAATATTATGATAATAACACCATCTTCTGAGCAGACGGATATAAGAATTCACTTAACACGACTTGACATAATGACAGTAACAAACAGTAATTCTAATATCTTTGTTTCATTTGATTTGGCTACTGGTAGCTCACTTTATAAGGCGTAATACACATTGACCTTACTTCTATTCAAACACTTGACGGGTCTCAGAATCATATTGCCAACATGCCTAAGAACAACATTAGTTATGGGAGTCAATGTGGTTTAGTGAGTTAGGCCCTGGCTTACAAACCAGAAGGTCCTGGGTTTGATCCTTGTGCTGTCCAAGAAAGCTCCTCTGGAACTTTTGGCATGCTTTCCCCATGACTGTGATGCAGATGGGAGGACCTTGAAAGGAACAGTGACTAAGTGATTGCAGAAAAGTCTGATTTCATATCATTTCTTTCAATGTAAGTCATTCTCTCACGCAACCGATTCTACCAATAACACAAATCTGCAAGGATGATATCCCTATAGGATATAAATAAACAATACATATATCTGCAGAAGTTTTTAAAGGTACCTCAACTAATTTTGAAGCTATATACAAAGCTATTGTTGAACTTCGGTACCATAACATCATCCAACCTGCTAGAAAACCAGACACCATACCATGCTTATTGTCATCTTTATTACGTAACCAGCGTAAAGCACAATTAGATCCCTGCAATATAAAACAGGCAAAAATATTTAAACACAAATTCCTATCACAATATTATAAATCAAATTGTTAACATTTATATACTTAAGAACATTTAATTATGAAAAAAGAGTAGCATAAAAACCTTGATAGAGCTCTCTCTGAAAAGTTGCCCAAATAAACGTAATAATTAATTATGAAAAAAGAGTAGCTTAAAAACCTTGATAGAGCTCTCTCTGAAAAGTTGCCCAAATAAACGTAATAATTGTTATTCCATTGTTCTTACTGATGATTACTAATATATACCACTAAAAGATTATGACTATTTCAAAATATGTTTAAGGCATTGTTATGCCATCCAATTAATATATTATCCATGTTTTCATAAACCAATGAAAGGTGTCAGATGCATTGGTTAAACCAAAAGGTAAAGACGAGTGAAAGGATTGTTTCCGTTTAACCACTGGTTACAGAATATAGTAGGCTAAGCATGAGAAGAATCATACCCTGCTCCATTTCACTTAATACTTACCCTAAACACAGCAGAAAATGATCCTAGAAATGCCCCTAATTTAAAACTACCTGTGTGAAACAGCATAGAAAATAGTAGCTTAAAAACCTTGATGGAGCTCTCTTTAAAAAGTAGCCTATTTAAACGTAATAATTGTTATTCCATTGTTCTTACTGATGATTACTAATATATACTGCTAAACGATTATGGCTATTTCAAAACATGTTTAAGGCATTGTTATGCCATCTAATTAATATATCCATGTTTACATAAACCAATGAAAGGTGTCAGATGCATTGGTTAAACCAAAAGGTAAAGACGAGTGAAAGTATTGTTTCCGTTTTACCACTGGTTACAGAATATAGTAGGCTAAGCATGAGAAGAATCATACCCTGCTCCATTTCACTTAATACTTACCCTAAACACAGCAGAAAATGATCCTAGAAATGCCCCTAATTTAAAACTATCTGTGTGAAACAGAGTAGAAAATAATACTTTTGGTTGATGAATTATTTTTGTAAATGATGAAACCACTTTAACACACGCTTGAATAGCAAATCCTATACCAAACATTCGTACAAAACCCTGAAAAAAATCAAGTAGAAAAGTGATATGCAATTAAATTATATTGTTTAATTAACATTCTAAAATAATTAAAATAAACAAATGTGTGTGAGAAGCCAATCAAGAAATGGTAACTTCATCAAAGAAGTCCCCATACTGGTAAGGACTCCATCATTACTTTTAAACAAGTTGGAGAATTATTGACTCTGAACTATGACTGGTACTCTTTTGGGGGTCAATTATGGAATTGACTGCACAGTTACAAAATGTTGAAACAGTAATTAAGACCTTTATTAAAGTCAAATATACAAATTTGGAGTATTAATAATATTTCCATTATGAATAGAGGTAATTACTTAGATTTGAACTTATATCAGCGCGGAGTATCCTTGATGCGAAATATGATGCAAGATCGGCAGACTTGTTCTCTCAATTAAATTGGCTAACTCTTGAACAACGAATTAAATTTAACTCTGGGATACTGACTTATAAAATTATGAATGGAAACTGTCCACATTACTTTCAAAATTATTTATGTTTACAATCTTCTATGTCCACTACAACTCTCTGTCTACGTTCTAATGAGTTTTAAGACGAGACTGAAAAGGGAACTAAAATCTTAATATGCAATTATTTTTCTATAGTTTTATACTCCCTTTTCATCTTTAATATACATATGTAAATATTAGCTTTAGTTCATTTTATTTTAATGTGTCAGTCACATTATTCTATATCCATGTCACCTTTTCATATATTGATTTACATCATAATATTCTTATTTTCATTTTCTCACATTATCATTTTGTAAATATGTTATTGTAGTTTTATGTAGACAGATCCCAGGGAAGATTGCCTTGCGCAACTGGGTCTCTAATAAAGTTATTATTATTATTATCATTATTATTATAGTATCAAACAGTTTAAAGATTGATAAAACATGACATCGGTTGACAAGACCATCTTCTCTATTGAGGCCAATGCGACACCCTTTTCAACCTTCAATCACAAAATGCTAGTTGAAAGTCATAGATCGGATCAGTCATTGCTGACCTATACTTAAAACCTTTAAATAAGATTTTCTCAGATAAAACTGTATTTGTGGTGAATTAATAAGAGTTATTTCCCTTATACTAAAACCCACTGTGTAGCAATATTATATGAACTCCTACACAACAGACAAAGTCATTAGGTTCAGGAATCGTTGGTATGTTACATTCATTACACTTGGTAGGTTCTTGTCAAAAATGATGGATGACAGCCCAGTATCAGTATACAGACAGCCAAAGTTTCATTTTTCCAACTTTAACTCATTATATTAACATTAATTCTTGGAGCTTAAAATACCATCTGTGTAAAGCCAGCTACTTTTTTGTGGATGTGTTGAGGCTGTAACACCGACTCATATATTAATTATAACCTCATATTTCTGGCATCTTTACGACTATTTCATAGTCGCATAAACCACGTAAAAATGACGGCTTGTATAGTTTAAATATGTTAGGTTAGTTTGCATTGAACAATGCACTTAAAACTTATATTTAAGCTATAAATATAAATATTTATATTACAACTTGTTTGAATAAAATATGGAGAGATGTTAATTAACAGATTATGAGACAAGGAATTAAAAATATTATCTTTGAAGACAAAAGGAAATAAAACAAATACATCAATTTATGGTACAAATTTTTCCATCTTCATGTATAGGCCTGTTTTTGTTCCTTAGTATTTTGAACGTTTATCAATTCAGAGAGAGTGTAAAAACCGATAGAAGCCTTATAAAAATATTTTGTTAATCAGATTTAATTCAAACAATAACAATTTGACAGATGAAAATAAAAGTTAAACAATCAATTTATTAATATTAATTACACAATTCTTGTTTAGATGCTTAGAAGTTTCTTTTACTCTTTTGAATTTAAACACACTGTAATTTTTTTCTGATTTTAATTTTAGAATGTCAAACTTTATAAACATACTTGTAGTCTCATTTAACTATTTTACTCATTTTTAATTAAAGATTCAGAAAAAGAGTTTTTGTTAAGCTGATAAACACTACAATGTGTTTTCATATGTCCAAATATTCATTCAATTATTCATAATCATTGGGAAATAAAAATATCTGACTGTGTGACTGGTGTCTAGTACTCAGATTTGGTTTATAAAAGTAATCTATCAAATTCTAATCAAAGTGTCAAGCCACCAATAGATCTGATATGATTTATGTGTGAATAATAATACACTGGTTCTATGTATAGCTATTTAAAACACCGGTCACAATACAACCAATTGCCTATAATAACTTGTATAGTATTTTGTACATAACAGGATTGTAGTAGCAAATAATGAACTGGCTTAGCCTACATTAGTTTTATCAATGAAAACTGTCAAATTGTATCCAAAAGTATGATTTACGACAGGTGAATGTTTATATATTATGTTTTTCTGCCCATTGAGCTTCCGGCTGTTGGTTTGAAAGGGTTTTTAGTAGGGTTGTTGTTATTTTTGTAGAGATATATCAACAAAAATATGACAATGTCTACCTCAAACAAATTCTTAAAAACAACTTCAAAATTAAATACTTTGCCATCTTACTTTTTTGGAAATGTTTTTTTTTGATAGATGAGAAATAAGGTTTGTTAAATTGTTCTTTCAAATTGAACTTTTCACAAATTTAGCCAATAGCCAGTTCATCTTTTCAGACTGGTTTTACAGAACACATTAATAACAATGTTATACGGATAAAAGGCATGATTCTGGGGAAGGGGGTGGGGATGTGTCCATTGGACTGCAAAGTCCTTGGCCAGCATTGCTATTGGCTTCATCTGTTTTTTGGGGGAGGTTTACTTTCACATTTACAGAGCAACACTTTCACTACACATCTTTATGTAATTAAGAAGTCTACATTCAGTTGACCTGACCTGACCTGACCTAACCTAACCTCTAACCAAGGGATGTTTTAGCAGTTTCAGCCAATTATTACACAAAATAGATATTTCTTCATGTAGCTTCCAAATGAAATAATAATACACATTTAAATAATCACCAAAGGACTTATCCAGTCATTTTGTGAAATGGAATTAAATGGGGATTTCCATCTTACTGTTTTACACGGAGTAGCTAGGCTAATGAAGGCTTACATAATACAGTGTGCCAATGTGTCAATGGGATATTGAACGATTTGAGACTCTCTGACTCTTACCAGGGCCTCTGTCCCACGTCAGTAAATCGGGCTGGAAAATTCTTAGGAACCGTATTGGCAAACACCTGGAGTGTACCTGAGACATCCTAGTTAGCGAGTCACTGTCTTACTCACTGAGCCACCCAGTCAATTTTAAATTATATAATAAGGTCCCTGGGTATAATTGTAAATAAGACTACATCTCACCTGAAGAATATAGTGCATACAGCCTGTCTGATGACGACATAAGGAATGTTTTTTACTATGTTTTAATTTATGTAGAAATTTGACAATAAATTTTAAGTTCGATGGAAGATACTTGTGTTGTTTTTGACGTTGTTGTGATGACGATTGCTGTACATTATGATTATCTACTGCTCGTTCTTCATATATAACATCCGGGCATTCATCCTTTCCTACTAAAAATCTGAAATATAATAAAATATAAGGCTGGATTCCTCAAATAAATAAGGCTCAGTATATCTGCAGTTAGAAATGGAGGACATACAGGTTTTTGAATAATATGCCACTTTTATGACATGTAAATTGAAGGTGGCTGCCTAGAAATTTCAGCCTACCTGCATTTGTAAGATAAGCCCTTAAGAGATCAGCATATATGACCACCAAGCGGTCATGCACTTTGCTTTAAGTTGCTTTTATGTGGTATGTTTACAGTTTAAATGTGACCAACTCTGGCAAAATAAAACACATGGATCTAATCAAGATGCAACATTACAAGTATGCAACAATCCAAAGACCTTTAAATTGTTATTTGACATATATATACTTAACTTTGAAGTAGGTATGCATCTTGACATTAATTTTAAGAAAAGAACAATTGAAAATTACTCATTAAACAGAGCAATAAAGACTTCATAGCAGGAAATCAACAAATTTACTTCATTTCTGTTAGGTTTTCAGCTTTCGGGAATTAAGAATAAAGTCATTTTTAAGACAATTATTCTAGAAACTCGGTCAAATTAAATTTGTAACATTTAGTGACAAATCTCAAACACCTGCATATTATCTATATTATTTGGGAATTTTATACAATTCTACATTTTTCATAGTATTTGTATCTTAATTTTATCATATATAATCTTATTTTTGTAAACTATATATACAAATAAATGTTAAAAAATTCAAGAAAAAGTTCATCTAACAGTTGAATGCAATAAAATAAATCACACTTTCTAAAAATCAATGCCCTAGCTAGTAAAGTAAAATACTGCCAGCTGATGGACAACGCGAGTCCAGATGGTCATGCCAGGATTTTATAGGAGGTCAAAATATTTAATACGTCTTAACACCTTGCTTCAAGTAGTTGAATAACAATGAATTTTATCAACAGTACTTTATACTGTTAGTTAAGGGACAGCACACCAAATGGTTTATAAATATCTCAAAACATTAACGGAAAATTTATGGTAATGTTTTAAAGCAGTATTAATATGAAAAGTATGGAACTATTTGACAGTAAGGTCTACAAAACAAAATATAGAACTGTATTACCGTATTTGACAGTAATGTCAAAAGTTAAAAATATGGTATTATTTTACAGTTTAAAAGAATATGACAATTTATAGACCTCTCCCTATTCATTGTGTTTTGAGATTTAATTATATGAAATTTTAAATATATGACATGTAATTAAATTGACTGAAATTTGAGGCCTGCTTAAAACTCTGTATATTTTTTATCTGTGTTATTGTCCCTTTAAGACCGACATCATTTCATTCATACCAATAGCAATATCAGTCAACTCGATTAGTATTATAATTTCTCCTTCTCAGTACCATTAATAAACTTCAATTAGAACCCAATATTTAATGGTCTTTGTTTCAAACACTGATAATGGCTATCTGGAGTACCAGCTCCCACTGATCAAGTAGGGTCAAAGGGTGTTTAAGGGCATAGCACATTTGGTTATAAAAATTATTAGTATCATAAGTTAATTAGAGTTCTAGTAACTAATAATCAAGACAGAACTATGGCTGTTGAACACTCGACCGAACTAGGGTCGAGATGGTAATATTACCATTTCTTCATCCTGAGGATATGGAGATTACAAAATAGGTTATTAATTATAGCTCAAATAGTAATGACTTTATTCATATTTTCAGTGGTAATTGGAAAACTAGAATTATTGTTTAATGAATAAATTTCATCTAAACAGAAGCGGATTGAATAATTTTGAAAGACCATTTATCTGTGTCACAACTATCTAATTTTAAATCACTTTTTAAAAATTCATACGTTTTATCTTTTTTTGTCATGTGCTATAATTTTATCAAGAAAAATTAATTCTAGAATGATCTATTATAGTTTTATTTATATAACGTTATTTCACTTGATAGGATTTTATACTATGTCGTTTCTCCTTGTCAGTGGTGCAGGATAAAGCTGGAGAATTCTGAGAAAACCCACAAACTTATGCAGGCGCCTCTTTACTCCTTGTAACAACAAGATATTGAAACCATGTCACTTGAAAGACCTTTTGATCTAAAGCACTAATACCTACCTCCCTTTTCAATGTGTGTGTGTGTGGGGGGGGGAGGGCAAATTTATTCTGAATTAATTATCTTTACATATATAAAGAACATTCCCAATACATTCATATTAAAAAGGCATTATATTATAAGAGCAAAATCTGCCTATTGCAGGTTTTTCTTTGGGCATTTAAAAATGTTAACAAGACCACAATCAAACCTTGATGCCATCGCATGGCGCCAATTTAAGTAGATTAGAAAAGTTTAGCCATTTAATCATTTAATGATTGAATTTTAAAAAAGGGGAAGCGAGGCTATAAGACTCAAATGACCGCGACAGTGGTCATGATCACTGCACAGATCTTGTCAAAACTACAACCATTGATAACTTTTCTCAAAATAAAGTAAGATTTTTAATTATTCATTTTGCATTATGTTTTTTTTGTAATATTATAGCCAGAACAGTCAGCTCTTTATCAATAACTTACATAATGTCAAAATAATATTTATGTCTTTAGCATTTAAATATAAAACTTACTTTAATCCGGAAGCTTGGGAATTAGATAAACCATTCTTACTTCTGAAAAGACAAAAAAAAGTCCTTTAATATAACAAATTGAAAGGGGTAATAAACTGAAACATAACATCCTAATTCTGAAAAAATAACACTTTACCAAATAGATGAACATAGATTTTGAGTAAGCAAAAATCAAAGAAAAAAGCATGTTCTACATGATAAATAGAAAATTAATCTAGCATTAAAAAATATGTTCATTTCTGACATATCCCGCTCCCAACTATGTTTAGGCTGATCATTTTATGATTTCATATAGAAAACCATTTTTAGCCAAGCATTAATGTCTTAGTACCAGTACATATTTTAGTTTGTGGCAGAATAAAATCTTACATGATTAAGGCCATCCCTTTTTGCTACAGATGAACAAATATGCAATGTCTTTTCGCGATCCCATTAGGCATTAATATCTTATTAAAGATCTTTCAGTTCATGACCGATTAAAATGTTGCATGGATACAGACTTCTCTTTTTGCTACAGAAGATTCTCCTTGTCAGTGGTGCAGGACACAGGGCCTGGCAAGGAACAGTGTTGAGTCATTTACAAAAATAAAACAGGTCCACGTTGCCATGCAAGTAAAAGAAACCCTTAAAGTTACATTATGGGAGATAAGATAAAGAGATGGCAGTTCTCACTATAGCAGTTAAAAGCTAGATAGTGTAAAGGTAATTTACTGAAAATTTCAGTCAAACTGATCCACTATTAGCCAAGAAAAAAGTGTTTGAAATATTCACATAGCCTCGGTCATCAATACTCAAATCATTAATATACACAGCATAGTCTCGATTATCCACTTGATTGATTAAGCGGTATTAAGATTTTAATCCGCCAACATCGAAGGCTAGCCTTGACATCAAGAGTTTATTATGGTCTGGATATGTTAATTAAAGTCTAAATGATTATTTAGATAACATTTCAGGCCTAAAGAAAGACCTGTAATAAGCAGATTTTGCTCATGCATAATGCTATTTTAACAGTTGGAATTCTACGAAACATAAGAACTGTATGGCATATATCCATCTTCATTAGTATTGTTGGTGCAAAAAAGTAAGATGTTAAGGCCCAATTCATTTTGTGCTGATGATTGTAAAAATCATTTTCACAATCCCATTTAGGAAAAAGTGTTTAGCCTCGCATTGAAATCTTAAGTTCATGGCCAATTAAAATTTGCATAAATACAGCTCTCTCTTCTTTTATCAGATGAACAAATATATGCATATTTGCACTAACTGACGTCTGCTAAATTAAGCAAAACAGAATAAAAATAGCCAAACCAAAAATAACGGTTTGTTTTCAACAAGACGATGAAAAATCACTTGATAATTATGAAGAATACAATCCGTTTTTAAAGACAAAGAGTTCAAACATCCATCAGTATTTTCACATCAATTTTTTCGGAAGGTCCAGGGTGTAAACACAATATACTAAAAATAATTTACAGCATGCAATATAACACTTAGACAATATGATATTCTCATCTTAAATATGGCAGAAAAATTACCTTTTCATTTCACAACACATAATGAATCTGCACCGAATTTTACAAGTCGTCAGATTTAAAAACAGACGTGCTGTCTATAAATTAGGATCAACAAGGTTTTGTCAGCTACATGGAGATTTGCGATGTAAAATATGTGCAATATATGTGTGTATCCATGCAATAAAGGGTAATTTTAACAAAATTAACAGGGCATCAATTTGGGCGTAATTTCTAAAAAAGGGCAAAGTTTTGTAACCTGCACAGAGATCTAGCTGTAAGGTGATTTATGTGCAATTTATGTGTGTAGTCGTTCAATAAAAAGGTGATTTTAACTAAATTAACAGCGCCTTAGTTTCAAGAACAAGGTTTTTGCCAGTTTTCAGTGTAATTTATGTGCAATGTAGATGTGTAAAAAAAAAACAGGGAATCAGTTTCAAGATGGAGGATTGAGCTACATCTGTAGTTTAATTGGTGTACATCTGCTGCATATCTGTAGTTTAACTGGTGTGTATCTGTAGTTGTGCATTTGTATGGTAATGTGTATTTGTATAGTATAATCTGTAGTTTAGAACTGTAGTTTTACTGTTGTTTGCCCGATCTGTAGTTTAACTGTGTATTTGTATATATTTGAAGTTTAGTTGTGCGTTTGGCTGTAAGTTTGGGTAATTTATGTAATTAACAGAACAGAAGGAGAAGGAAATTGGTCGACTATTTGTTTGTTTTTTCTGGAATTCAATCATCAGTTGAGAAACTGGAAGATAAAGTCTGTCTTCGCCTGTCAACTAATGAAATATTACTTTTCATCATTTCAGCTTACTTTTCCATCTGTATAATTCTTTCATTTGCGCTTCAAAGGAAATTTACGTTAATCTGGTGTCAGAAATGAGGAAGTATGTCTGACATGTTGAATTTGGGCCACTCTGTGGTTAATGGAATGAACGAACTACTGTTCTCCTTGCCTCCCAGTTTGATTGGGTGATAGACAGGCGTTAATGTTCTCTATATACCTGGACGTCTGCCATCATAAATAAAAATCTTGACTTAACGCACAGAAATAACCCCACAATAACTAATTACGATCTATAAGTAATAATTCTTTCATGTTTACCATTCTTGTCGAGCATGTTCAGGTAATCTTACAGAAATGCTAATTAATATAATCAGTGCAGGAAGCCTGAAGCATATACAACAACTAGTAACCAGAAACACGAGGGACAAATACACATACATTGTAAGCCACATTGTCAAGATACATAAATGAGCATTCTGTAAATATTTGTAAGATACATGGAGATATGTGTTAAATATATATCATGATAACAAGTGCTGGAGGATTGAAGTACCGGGTACATACAACAACTAATATAACTATAACATGAAAGACAAACACACACACATTGTAAGCCACATTGTTCGATACATGCATGATCTTTCTGTACTTTTTAAATTTTTCTAAATATCTGTAAGATATATGGAGATATATGTAAAAATCTTTTATTCTAATAAATTATAAATGATGTTAAACAATGACGGGAGCTACTTCCACAGAAAAGCATGTTTCAAAATGTGTGCAAATTGTATAGGTCATATATATGTGCCCAGAATGGAACAGTATTTAAAAATATCATCCACCTCGGTTTTCCGTACGAACGAATATTTCATGTTTCTCTTCAGCCCTGCAGGCTGTCACATCTCATAGTTAGAACCAATATTGACAGTATGAAACAGTTGAATCTTTTTTTATAATAAGTGGTTTAATTTAATTTGGATATCCGTTATTGAAAAATATATCCCATTGAGAAATAAAACAATGGGAGAAATAAAACAATGGGAAAATACCCAAATAATCCAAATCTGTGAACATAAAATTTTAAACATTGAAGGAAATCTGTCTAGCAATTGAAGTCTAACTAAAGAAATATGTCTTCAATTATGTTCGCTGATCGACGACAATCCAGGATTCATTCACATTTATACAAATATATGATAGTTTTCTTCTCATAAAACTTCAAATGTTCTGATGTTTTAAAGACCATTTTACATCTAATGGATAAAATATTATCTCAGAATATTTTATAAACTTTTCTTTTTATTCCTTTATTATCATTACAAACAGATCTTCTTGTAAGGTAAATTAGATGACCTTTCAAAATGTGGGTTCCATGTTTATGAATATTACATTTAATGATGATTTCGGCCTCAGACCACCCAAATTTAACAACAGAACACCCAGTTAGGATATATCATACAACAATAGGTCCCTCCCCTACTTCTACGTCTATTCGTCTGGGTTTTATTAAGATAGCTGATTGTCATTTGACTGAAAAACAGCAGTAAGTATCTGACTTCCGTGCGTAAAAACAATAGCACTCAAGTGCAGAATAATAATCATGCAGTATAATATTTGAAATTAAGATCACATAGTGTGACTTCAAGAGGCATTATCACTTCTAACAAGAAAATAAATCTAAATTATCTTATACAATAAATTCAAAATGACCCAAACTCTCACGTATAAGCAATTATCCAGCATTGACCTACTTAGTAAAAACATTCATACATCAATTGAACTCCTTGAACTCTACTGACATTCATGTTCAGAAAGGGGGGGAGGGCATTTTGTGTGACAGGACATCAGTGCTTCCATCTATTGACATTTATTTTCATCATTTATATAAGTCAAAGTGTGGGGGGCATATGACAGCATCTACTCTTCTGTACAACCAACAGGGATGGCAGCAGTTAACTTATTATCTGGTTAATGTATAAATGAGATTAATGTGTTAATAATAGGGGTTTAACATCCTACTCTTCTGCTCCGACTGGGCTAATATAGATGGTTATATAGAAAGGAATTGTGCATAGAAGATCTATGTCAATTTCAATGCCAAGAAGAGTATATGCTGAATTATCAGTATATTAATTCCCTTACCCAACACAAAATTGATACCTTGAATGTGACCAGAGTATTTTTGCCAATAAGGCTTTAGGTCCAATTCCTTGAACATCAAGATATAATATTTCAGAAAGCCTGTCTCTAATTTTATCACTTTTATACAACAATTTTTTTTTGTCCGAATGCACTCTGAAATCTACCTCCCACAAATACACGCAAAATGTAGAGCACTTAAAGTTTAATTTATTCAGATGTGGAAAATCTAACAATTACATAAAAACAAATATTACAAGTATGTGTATAACTGATGCAGGTGCCCTCTCTTCAAGATTTCATTCTCTCATCACAATGACCGATTGTTCTATCTGTAAGTGCTCGGGGACTGATTTACAGTGGTCTTTTACTTCTACACCGATGACCGTCCTTAAAATTGTATAAATTTACAATCTAATTGTTCAATAAAAACTGTATATTAGGCCTGAATTTAGATTACTGTATTGTTTATTGTAATTCCATTATTAAGGGTAGGGTTGCCTGTCCAACCTTTTGGGGTTTCTATGGGTAGGCCTACTCTGGTTTCCTCCCACTGCTAAAGACCCCTGCGCGCAAGTGAATTATTGAAATAAAATTAAACCTTATGTTAATCCCGAAATGACCTAGTTTGTGTCGAGTGGACATTAAACCCCACTTCTCTCTCTCTCTCCATTAGTAAAGTACTGTGACAAATTCTTGCCGATCAAACCCGTGCATAGACTGCCAGTGTGCACCTTATAATTAAGAACCCATGGTAATTGTAAAACAATCTAAGGTACAGTAACTATATCAAGACTGGACCAAATAAAAGAGTAAATAAAAGTTACACGTCTCATCAACACAATACTTCAGCCATTTTGAGAGTAAAGTATGGTAAATGTTTTTGGTGGTCATGTATGCAATGCCAGGAAGGGAAAATTTCGTTGGACAGCAACATTCTTGAATACTTTTCATTAAATTCCAACTGTCAATAGTTCTTGTATATGCCCTCATGTGTGTGCTTGTGAACTTTGTGTCATCCAAACGACAAAGAAACGGTACTTGTCAACCCGTCAGACAATACCCCTGACAAGTGGGAATCGGTCTTGAAAAATCACAAGATTCTTCTTGGCCCATATTGGGATTCAAACAAGGAGCACTCTAGTCAAAACTCCAGTTCCCTAACTGCCCGACTACTGCAGCCCCACATCAAATAAAATTAACTGTTTGTTGGTCTGAAAGAATATTCTATTCCATCTACCTTCTTCATCAGCAGAGAAGTATGACATTAACCCCATTTCATATTATTTTTGATTCTATGCCATCTATTGAACAAAAAAGTTCACAGATTACTCTCTAACTATTAATCAATACAACACCCAGTAAACATCCCAAATAATTTTATAATATCCGCAAACACATTATACGAGTCAAGTTTCTAATAAATGAAGAAGAAAAAACTCTGCTGACATTGCACCATCTGCAGGGTTATTCAAATAAAAGACCCAAAAGTGTGATATTAAATCAACAATTTATAATAGTAAAATATTTAATTTCATAATTCACGTTAAGCGACCAGTTATCATGTACAAAAATCTTGACTTTTATCATTTAAATTTTTGTTTTCTTTGTGCACCATCAGCCATTTAATGAAATTACACTTTTAAAAACATTTTTTGATTCTTAAATAGATCAGGGTAATTCTGTATTATAATAAATGAAATAATATTTGATCAATATCTGAAATTACGTCATATTTGGGTGAGGAATTTTTTGTGTGTGAATTATTGAAGTATAAAATAATATTAACAGCCTGCTACCACACTTAAAAGATTTAAGTAACATTTATTCCTCATATATAATAGTCATTTTACTAGAGTGGATTTCTTAGATCTGAATTTCATATCTGTAAAAGTCAGTGAGAGCATTTATTTTTGTAATACAGCTCTTACATAGTGGAACAATTTAACCAGTCCAGAAAAGTCCTAATCCTTATATTTAAAAGATGTCTTGCATCTACATTTCTTCACAGCTATAACCCTTATAAAAAAATTAAACCATATAGTTATAAACCTTATAAAATATTAAACATTAAATATATTTGTCACAAAGCCACAATTCTCCTTTTTTTAAAACAGAAATGACTTGCATTAAGATTAGAATATTAAGTTTAAGGATCCCCATTTCCATTTGTTTACTTTTAATATTTTTTTAAGAAAATATATGTAATTTCATTGCTTATGTTGAATGTAGAATCCTACTGGTTTGGACCAGATTTTTTAAAATTATTATCTTGATATGGCCAAAATAAGTTAATGTTTCTGTCCAGTACTTTTCCCAATAATAAATGTCAAAACACAAAAAAATAAACAAAGTTTGCAAACTGTTCTAAAAGTTGTGTTTGGTATTCCTATTTATTATTTTAATATGTCCACCACATTACCCACAGAGAGAAAATGTTTATAAAAATAAAGGGGACCAGACCTCTAAGTGTCCAGTTGATCTCCCTATAAAAACAGAAATGAACCTTAATCTGGAGACATCTGTTAATCTGGAGGTAAAGAATCATAGCAATAAACTGAATTATCATGTTGTTTACCTCTTTTTTTAGTGGAATGAGGGGTCCTTGCAAAAAAGTTGTCAGATGGGACGAAAAACCAAGCTTCCCCTATTTACATAAAAGAGGTAGTTTGAATTTGATGACGGAGCTGCAGTGGCTCATTTGGTGAGATGTTGGCTTTCTAACCTGGAGGTTCTGTATTGATCTCTGTGTAGGCTGTGCAAGTTCATCAGGTTTTTCCAGGATGGTTCCTCCTGGTCAGTGTTGCAGGACAAAGGACCCGACAAGTGACTTTAAAACTTGCTTATCGAAGGTTAACAAAATACACAAAAATTGACCGACTTATTGAATTTTGAAATGAAAGACCTGGTTTACCACCCCCCATCCAAGAGAATTGTTATTAAGTTCCCATAGTGGCGTTGAATGATAAATACCGCTACTGGTCAGCCGATCAGCTTTTTAATCAAAATAAACAAATCCTATAAACTTCTACACCTGTTATAAATTCTCACCCATTTTCACTTAATTCCCAGGAAATAAAACATCAACAAAGCTTCCATTTTTGGAGGTCAAGATCTTTTTTGCAAGTCTGTTGTATATCTTAATTACTAGTTACTAACTTTAACCAGTTAACTGTTTGTTTTCCTAATCCAATAAAAGTTACCAATGATGTTCCATAATTGATAAATAAATAAAAACAGTAAGATACTCTTAAGAGAGTTTTTGATCAAATTAACCTGCCTTCATTGGCCCAATTTGAGCAGAAAAGTAAGACTTAAGACCTCATTTCATTTCTTTTGATCAAGTTAATTACTATATATATTTTGCTAACAAATTTATTAGTATACCCTGCCTAATTCCTGATAACCATCATTTTTTATAGATAATGGAACTAGATCAAGCTGTAAAAGGCAAACTGATTGTTTAGCATCACATAAACTTGACAAAATATGACAAGTTTGGAGTGAAACTATTAAACTTGTTAGAAAAGAAATGTAATGACACCCTAATTCTTTGAGTTAATGAGAGAGAGAGAACAAGACATGGGGTTCAATGTCCATGAAACACAAACTAGGATGTTTTGGGACTAACATATGATTCAATTTTATTTCAATAATGCGCTTACATGCACGTCAATAAGTAAATGGGTGAATAATGGTTTTCCATTCCATCCAAAACCATCGAAAAGGTGAAACAAACCTGGAATATCTTGAGGAACTCTGGCTGATTTCTGTTTATGTATGTTTGTTGTGGTTCTCCTGAACTTATTAATACAATGTCCCTGTGTATGTGAGAAGAGTCTTGTTCATGGGTTCGTCTTCTGGTTTTCTGTATTTGTTATATATGTGGTACAGTTCTTCTGTGCTTACTATTTGATTGATAAAGGTTTTTTTTTTTTTTTACCCAAGTGTTTTGAATCGTGTTAATGTCTGTAGGGTTTTTTTGTTTACAAACCTATTATTATATCAGATTGAGTTTTAATTGTGTTTATACATCCATCTCTTTTATCTGTTAACTGATGTTTTAAAAATGCTTCTTCTTCCTGTCTTGTACAGTTATGTACGTCTTAACTGACACTATCCAGATTCAAAAGTAAGAGGTAGGCCTAGTCAGTATCTTACAATGTATTTACCGAAATCTTAAAATTCTACACAGGTATTTGTTCCAATTCTCTAAGAACTTTGGTGCCAATTCATATGAACTTTTAAATTTTTTGTATATTTTGTTTATCACAAACGAAACATTTTTTTTTTTTCAAAACAAAGGCAATTTTTAGCATCTATAAATCAATCTTTAACTGCTTTTACTCATAAAAACTATTAATTTAGCTGTAGGCCTATTCATTAAACATTCTGGCATGATTTCCCCTTGTCAGTGATGCAGAAGGAGGGCCTGACAAGGACAGCTGCTTAGTCGTTCGGATGGGACGAAAAACTGAGGTCCCGTGTACACATTGGAGTGCACGTAAAAGATCCCTTGGCAGTTGGAATTCGATATAAGAGTAGGTCATAGCGCCGCTGCCCGGGCAAAATTTCCCTCATAGCACACTGTATGGCTTATGCCCGTCTTCCATTAGCCCAGGTTTGGTGCAAAAGAGTAGGACGTTAAACCCCATTTCACTTCATTTCATTTCATTCATTAAACATTCGTCAAAATGTATCGTGGGTTTTCTTGGGGTTCTTCAGATTCCTTCCTACAAGCAAGCAAATTATTGAAATAAAACTGAATCGTATGTTAGTCTAGAAATGACCTGGTTTGTGATTAGTGGATGTTATACCCTATTTTCTCTCTCTCTGACGTTTGGTTATTTTTATCATGTTTTAACTTATCCTTGATTTTAAAAAATTAGGCCACAGAATAACGCAAATAGTGTTCACTGAATCATTTCTTTTGCGATAAACAAATGTTGTCTAGTGTCCAACCAGTTGAATTGATCCTTTCATAATAACCAAACAAAATAAATTGATTTGTTTACATTCCAACCTCAACCTGTCTTGCTCGCTTCAGGCGAAATCCTTTCTAGGACTCGACACATAAAGGGTCAAACAAACTAGAATCTGGGTTGAATCTCAAATCAATGGAACTGTCTTTTTCAATATTAAAGATATGATATGATTCCGTATATAGAATTTATCACTTATTGGAAAGCTTTGTTTTTGTCAATTTTTTTGTGTTATGATGGCGGACTACAAAACAATGACTTAAGATTTTATGAGAGACAAGTCATTTCAAGACCAACATCTGATTATATTTAAATTTCAATAATTCAGAAAAATCTGAGGTTTGGCAGGTGACTACCGGAATATTCATTGTATGAATATGCATTGAATCGAATCCAGGCTTCTCACCACATACAAGTTGCAGTGTTGCATATTGAGAATTTATATCATTATTAGAGTAATTTTACATTTAGAACAGTGATAATCAGGAATAAATTATCAAGGGTTTACACACTGGACTTTCTTTATTCATACCATCCGAATGACTAGGCATTTACTGAGAAAGTTCACTTGTCTTGTACTTTATAATTGTAAATAAAAAATAATTAATTAATTCCATTTCAAAACACTGTGACATATTTAGCGTAACACTAAACTAAATAAACCAACACATTCTATATTTATACTAATTCAAGACATTACACAAAAGATAGGTTGCCAGGCAACGAAACATACGCCCACAGCAGCTAAATCGTCCGGGCAGTCAACAAGGGTTGTCGCATATTTTTACTTTTTTTGCTAATGAAACATTTGTAATACACTAAAAACTGATTAAGAGTAACGGCTCATTATGTAATTATCAGAAAATCATTAGAATTTGATTGCTTTTTATAAAGTGTTACCCCACACTAACAATTAGTATATACATGAAACATTTAATATCATGGATTTAGCTGTTCAGTTATTAAAATTCATTGAAAATCAAAATACTTGTTCGTTTCAACACCTTAAACTCTATGTATCAATCTAAAGTCAATCGGATGATAAGTTTAGCCTCTATAGCGTAACAAGATTTTTTGAAGTTATCAAGGGAGATAACTCTGGCAATAATTATTTTAAATCTCTGAAAATCAATAGGCTTCTTCGTCTCATGACCCTAAACACTGTGTGTTAATTTAAAGTCGATCGGATATTAACTTTGGCCTCTAGAGCTTCCACAAGATTTTTTCGAAGTGATCAAGGGCCATAACTATTGCAGCAATTATTGAAAATCACTGAAAATCGATAGACGACTTAGTCTCATGACTGTAAACACTATGTATAAATTTGAAGTCAATCGGATATTAACTTTGACCTCTAGAGCATCCACTGTGTATAAATTTAAAGTCAATCGGATATTAACTTTGGCCTCTAGAGCGTCCGCAGGATTTTTTGAAGTGATCAAGGGACATAACTCTGGCACTAATTATCGGGAATCGCTGAAAATCAATAGGATTCTTTGTCTCATGACCTTAAACACTGTGTATAAATTTAAAGTAAATCGGATATTAACTTTGGCCTCTAGAGCGTCCACAAGATTTTTTTGAAGTGATCAAGGGCTATAACTCTGGCACTAATTATCGGAAATCGCTGAAAATCAATAGGCTTCTTCGTCTCATGACCTTAAACACTGTGTATAAATTTAAAGTCAATTGGATATTAACTTTGGCCTCTAGAGCGTCCACAAGATATTTTCAAGTGTTCAAGGGCCATAACTCTGGCACTAATTATCGGAAATCGCTGAAAATCAATAGGCTTCTTCGTCTCATGACCTTAAACACTGTGTATAAATTTAAAATCAATCGGATATTAACTTTGGCCTCTAGAGCGTCCACAACATATTTTGAATTGATCAAGGGCCATAACTCTGGCAGTTATTATCGAAAATCGCTGAAAAACAATAGGCTTCTTCATCTCATGACCTTAAACACTGTGTATAAATTTAAAGTCAATCGGATATTAACTTTGGCCTCTAGAGCGTCCACAAGATATTTTGAAGTGATCAAGGGCCATAACTCTGGTAGTTATTATCGAAAATCGCTGAAAAACAATAGGCTTCTTCATCTCATGACCTTAAACACTGTGTATAAATTTAAAGTCAATCGGATATTAACTTTAGCCTGTAGAGCCGGACCGACGGACGGACGGACGGACCGACGGACGGACGGACGGACGGGGGCGACGACAATATACGACCACATTTCAATGTGGGCGTATAAAAATGTAAACCCTCTTATTCACATATAATAACAGACATACTCTTGAATTTTCCATTACGTGTATTTTGACACAATTTTTAAATGTTAAAAAATATGCAGGGAATTTTGGCAGAATATGAAAACCAAAATGTGGAATTATAATGATGCTAGTTGAGAGCAACAAGAGAAAAAAACAAACTTTTGAGGAAGAAAATCCAGAAATGTAAGAAGAGACAGTGGGTCTAGGGAATGAGAAATACTGTAGGACTGTCGACAAAATTTGACAGATGCACTCGAAAATAACAGACTAGCGAGCAAAACAGAAGTGTAGTGAAAATATTCCTGAAATAACCAAATGGTTCCAGAAATTACCATCAGGAAAGTGAAGATGGATATCTATTCACTTCTGTTACTTGAAATATTCATGACAACTGACGTAAACATGTTTGTGTTGGTAAAATCAGTTTTATCTTCCTGCCTGATCTGGCCTCGGGTCAATACCACACAAAAATTCCATAACCATCAAATTCTATTTCCCTGAGTAGGTCTCATACTACCCATTGTCTTACAGAATTCCTGAAGAGATTCTCCAACATTCTCTCTTAGTAAGTAGATTGCAGCTTTATCTTCTCTCTTACCAGTTTAGAAAGTGTCAAAATAAAACAGATATTTTTTTAAACTGGGAGTGTCAAGATAATGGTTTATGTTGAAATTTGATTTTTGTTTCTGACAAGTTAGTCATTTATTTTCTTTTTCTCTTTAATTAGAAGTTTGATAACATTTAACAGTAGATAAAAAATAACTAAATTATCAAACTGGAAAGAAATAGCTAGAGAGAAATGGGGTTTAACTCCACTCAACACAAACTAGGTCTGTCAGGACTAAAACATAATTTTGTTGGTAAAACTGAAACAAAAAGGAAATGATTTGAAATGGAATAAACCATCCCATTAATGTGCACCAACTGTTCGTAATGAAGACTGCCAAAGGTTCTTTCATGTGCATCCCTACATGAACACAAGACCTCTGTTTTTTCATCTCATCCAAATGACCAGATACCGTTTTTTGCCTGGCCATCTCACCTGTAGCACTAACAAAGTGAACTCACATTGTAATATCCACAAAGAACTTTCTCAGCAATCAAACCTGGAAACCTGATAAGCACCTTACTGCCTTAAACATCATAGCTCCCTAAAAGGCACAAAATGTAAATCACTTGGTTATTTTTAGACTAAAATAAAGTTAAGTTCACAGGGGATTATTCAATGTAAGGGGGGGGGACAAGTTTGGATGCACAATTTTCTATATGTTTTGTAGAATATCATCAGCCACTGATGATTTGGCCAGATAGGCCTATACCAAGTGATATGTTGTTGGATAGGTTCTATCTCAACAGTGTCTTTATCTATATTGGCGAAAAAAAAACAGATAGTCCCAACAAAACAATTCAACATATAAAAAAAATTCAATAAATTTACAACTTATGTAACACTCCCATCAGAAAGTAAACAGAAATAGATTACAAAATATATCGACAAATATAAAGAAATAAAAGTCAAGAATGTTACATCAGTTGGCAGGACTACAGTTTTTGTTTTAACCGTTGTGAGACTCGCCACTCTCTTGTCAGACATTCATTTCCTTTTTCCATTAATAAACCAATCAAAGCCTGATCAGGTCAAATGCAATTCCTGTCCTGATAAAAACGTCATGAAAATATCCAATCCAGGGTCAAGCAAGTTGGAATAAATCTAACTTTAAAATCCATCCATGCTGATCAAAAAACCATGAATAGTAACATCAACATTTACAGACACTTATCATTTCTTCCTAATCCAAATCTACATCAGCAATAATTCACCTAAAACTTCCATTAAATAATGCGAATAGTCCCCTCATAAGCATTTATTTCACTTAATATATAATTCAGATATTATCGGAGAAATCGGATGGAAATTTAAATCGTTATGTGAAGATCCTGTTAAACTTATAGACTTTATCTCACTTTTAAATGTCTAGATATAAAAATAAGATTCTTTAAAACTTTTTAACGACTTTTAATAACTCTTTATAAATTGTCTACATTAAGATTATTATATAAATATACATCACACGTATATCAGACAATATCAAAATCAGCCAAAACTAAGATAAAATAATAATTAATTGAATTAAATAACAGGTCCTGTGTATACCATTAGTAACATGTTAAAGATCCCCTGCGGCAGTTGGCAATCAGAATAAAAATAGAACAAAGTGTTGATATATGGGTAACATTTCCATCATAGAATACTGCATGGCATACGTCCATCTTTTTCGTCTGGAGGGTGCAGAAATGTAAGATGTTAAACTTTAGTTCATTTCATTTTCTTGTTTGGGCAGTTCACATAGCTAACAATATCTGTTATCTGTTGTACATTTATCCTCATTTATCTTCCAACAGAAAACCGACAAAACCAAAGTGATGAAAATATTGAGAACTACTTGTGCAATTAAAAGATTATAAAAAGAAACCTAGTAAAACAATTGATCCTTTATTCTAGAAAATGAAACTAACTAAAGAAAACATAACTAAAAGATATTTGTTTATAGACAAATAGGTAACATGACAATAGTATGATTGTGGAAGGTAACAGGTGCCTCTTTCTAATACAATCGGTTATATAATAACCACACATATAATCCTACTAGTCATGTCTCTATAAGTTCACTTAATATATATTCAGTATATTAAAGGTACTCCAACATGGACACTCACTTAATAAAATTGCTATCCAATTCACTTTTTTTATTATTTCAAATAATATAACAATTCATAGATTTGTTTTAATTTATACAGCTTTTTACATATACAAAATATACATTTTACATGCATTTGTTGTGTTTTATCATTTTTTCAGTTTAATTGTATTTTAATCAACACAAACTAGGTCATTTGCAATTTAACATATAGTATATATGGTAAATTATCTTTCAATAATTCACAGGGATCTTTACAGGGGTTTCTTGAGAAAATCCAGGGTTTTATGAAGGTGACCCTATACCTTGTCCAGTTGACAGACCTTTTGTTCTAAAGCACACATGTCAACCTATGGCAGGTGTAACTAAACCGTTTGTTTATATCTGAAAAGTAGACTGTTTGAGATCAGGTTGCGTTATATTAACAATAACCCTTGTTCCAGATATAATGACCTACTAACTGCTATTACTGACCTTAAAACATCATATGTATTTTAAACAGCCTTTTATTAGTTTTAACAATATGTTCACCCATTAAAAACAATACCCACATTATACTAAGAGTAAATTCCTATGTATTCAATTCCAACCTTTAAATAATGAGCCTTTATTCCATAAATAATTATCCTTCATTTTTATTTTTAGAAACACCATCTTTAGTATAATTGATGTAAATGGATTAACGAGCAAACTTGATTTCTGTAATTTGCTCTGTTCTCTCCATATAAATCATGCTGATAATCCTTCAAATTGTGAAAAGATAAATGCATGAATCTTAGAACATTTATTAATTTTTCATTATTTAATTTTTGATTTAAATTAAATTTTTCTTGTTCTTTTTAATCAATTTTATCGTCATAAATTTTGTCCTATCATTGTTATTAATTTTTTACCTCATCATTGTTAACTTTTTCTTCATCATTGTAACTAATTTTTACTTTATCAATGTAATTAACTTTTACTTCATCATTGTAATTAACTTTTTCTTCATCATTGTAACTAATTTTTACTTTATCATTGTAATTTAACTTTTGCTTCATCATTGTAATTAACTTTTACAGGTAAAACTCATGCTATATAATTATCGTCCAATCTTTTGCCTGAGTAGGAAAGAGATCTGATTTGCTTCACATTAAGTATAGGACGCACACTTTCTAAAATATAAAATAATTAATAGAAAATGTTTGTGTAAAATGTACATCGGAATACAAATATAATTCATTGTTAAAAATACAAAAATATTATCGTTGAATCATATCGCGATGGCGGAATATATTCCAGACATTTGAGTAATGGGAGCCTGACCCCCATATTTGTAAGAGATGATATTAATGTTATATCAGGAACAGTAAATAAACATTAAAAACAGGGCTAATGATTGGTCATGAAGCAACCATAATTATTTTTTTATTATGGAGAAGATTATTCGTGTAGAATGCAGGGTTTTCCCTAGTAATCAGACATCTAATTACTGAGGCGTCCAATTGCTTTAAAAGTTACAATCCCACATCAAACATTGTCCAAGCCCCTGTCAAATATCGAAATTAAATCAATATTCAGATCGAGTTTCTTTTAACGTTAATAACTTTAACCCTGGGTCAGGCTCATCAGACAAATGAGTTCCATCACGAGCCCAAATCGTTATTTTCTCTTTTTAAGTTGAAATTTTATCTTGTTGGAATAATTCCGCGGGAAAATTGCGTGCATGTCCCAAATCCTAAGTTATCAAACTAAGAAAATCGTTCGTCAATTTGTCATGATTTGCCGAGACGAGGTAAAGAAAAGGGTAATCTTTTGCTCAAGTCCCGAGTCTTAGTTACGTACTTATTCCAATTACCTCTCGTCAGTTAAGGTCTGTTTATCACCCGACACGGAAACGATTTGATAATAAGAATCAATTTTACATTCAGCACTGGAAATCGGTGCTGGCTTAAAGGCAAAGCTTCGATAGTTAAAGGGTCTTTCCTGTCACGTCGTTTTCATGGAAATTGTAATCACAGGGATTTCAACATTCAAATTGAAGGCAAAATTAAATCTTTGAGGATGGAAGTTGTCTTTGAGAAAGGGCAGTTGCTCAGGAAAGTGCAATCAGTGGGGTATCTGTACTAAAAACCTCTTCTTTGAATACAGAAAGAGAAAGGAACTCTCGTCTTAATGAAGTTAGAGACGGCATTTGGATGAGAATTCGTAAAGGAATTAGAATAAAGACCATTGGCTTTGATTTCAACATGTCTGACCAACTGTCAATCACAGAAATTGTAATCAACCTATAGAAATTCTCCTACGAAAAGAAATAATAATCAAAAAAAAAAGAAAACTTGTGATGTTCTGATAAGAGTCAACCATATTGATTTCAGCAAGATTTAGTAAAAGATGATCTTTATGAAGTATGACGGAACAATGACGAATAGTGATTAAAAATCGTATTCCTAATGAGACAGATGTGAGCTTATTAAAATCTTTGTTTGATTTCTATATCAAAAAGACGGATGCTTCATTTCATCTGCTGGAGCAAAATTTAATTCAAAAATATGCTTTTGATATGAATTCAATTAATCTGTTTCAAAGGGGCTTGGTATAAAATTTCCCCCTAGCTCTCTGGACCCCAAGGTCATGAAAATATTTGATGGTCCGATCCCTAATCCAGGAATTTATTCTCCCTCCATAGCAAAAGTCTTAAGAGAACACTTTGAAACTATCTTCTCAAAGAAAGGAAGGCAATATAGTTATTGTCTTTTCAACACAATACTTGAATTCATTTTAACATAAGCATGCAGTTTCAGCCTAGTCTGTCAAAGGTTCTTTTAAGTGTATGGCAATGTGGAGATGGGTTGACCTCGGTTTATCATCCCAACGGAAAAGAGAGAGAAAGGGATGTCCACTCGACACAAACTGGTTCAATTTTATTTCAATATTTCACTTCATGTATGGGTCATTAGCAGTGGAAGGAAACTGAAGGACTTGGAGATTGGACAGGTGACCCTACTCCTTGTCAAATTCAAGCTTGAGAGAGGAATTAAAACCATGCCGCTTGACTCAATGATAGACCTTGTAATTTCAAGCGAACGTCACATTAACCACTAGACTATCCAACACCCCACCATAAAAAACTTGGTAACATTTTATTTTTAGCCCTGTGGGCACTAACCCTGTCTTAAGAGAACAGGTTTAAATAAAATCTTCTTGAAGAAAATATCCAAATGTCATTCAAATTATCATAGATATATATTTACTCTTTTAAATAGCATACCCCATGGAATTGGCAAGACTTGCAGAAATTCTAATATGGCATCTGACATGGTGTTAAATGAAAAATACCAGACCAGCAGACTTCCAGGAACAGGTGTTAGCATGACATGGCTGTATAATCTGATTATGGCCCCATTTGCATTTATCTAATTTAAGCCTACGGTATATTATATGTATTACCTAACCTATTATAAAAAGCAACACCACAATCTATGTCTTTTTAAGCCTTAATAGATAGGCCTATATTGTGTTTTTTTTAAATAGTACCCCTCACCCCAAATTTAAAACCATGCATTATCTAAAACAGAAAACAAAACTAACCAAATTATGCTTAATTATATAAACGCAACCACTCCCACCCAATTTAAACATAACTTCATAATACATAGCCTAAAAAAAGTAAAAAAGTTAAAAAAAAAAACAAATACCAAATCAATTTTAGAATTGATTACAAATATTTATTTCCTGAGGCACATTTTGATTTTGTAGACCAGTGGTTCTCAAACTTTTTTTTACAAACACCACTGAATATTCAATTCGGATCACATGTTTTTTTTGCATTTTCTTGGTGTACCATATAAAATTTTGTTACACACTTAGGAAGATCTCACAATAATTCGATTCATTTTCCTAAAAATATAATTGACAGAACAATTTTATTGAAAATGCTGACCTTTAATGTCTGACATTTTACTGGAATCCACAGGAAAAACATTTAAGCAATGAACTTCATGCAATTATCCTCCATTTCCTGTTTTTTGACAATTTCTATAAACATTATCAGACAACAATATAAATAAAACGTAAAGCACATTCAACCCTAGAGCAAGCACATACAAATATTTATACAAATCCTTCTAAACAGTTTATTCTTTGATTTTTTAATTATCTTATTTCTGTCTATTGTTCAGAGACTGGCAACCATTTGTCAAGTACAATGATAAACTATACGCTTAACTTACCATGACGGAAAAACCTTGATTAATATTTCAAAGTCTTGGTGCGGCACAAAATATTGCTGATAATTCAAAATTAAAGAGAGAATATAACTAAGAACTACATTGAGTAGAGTTTTGACAACATTATAACACAATTTCCAAGGACTGAACTCCTGCTTAGGAAATGTGGTGATTATTTTTGTTACATCCATTTAATAAATGTATTTTGGAATTCTGAATACATATTACAAATAACGCTAATGATTTAAATTCGTGAAGTGGCATGAATTATTATGAAAATTAGCCAAAATTGCAGCTGATGTCTAAAAAATAGATAGATGACACTCATTTAATACTGTGGACGTATAAAATCAATAAAAATGCAGAAAAAAGGCAAAATAACAAGGTGCAGAGGGATTGTGTCTGACACTGCCTGAATTTATGCCTGACAATGTCTTGGACAGGTTCCCTATTTCTTCCTTTTTTCCAGGCTTGTTACCAGAGACACCACAGTTTCAAATAAATGCTAAACTGATGGGTGGTGTATTGATGCATTTCCAATAATGATTCCATTCTTAAATGCAAATGCATGGGATTTGAACAATGCGAGAACTTGATACCAAGTTCTTCACGATGAGAAACACCTACAGCAATCCTCATCTAAATTGTTTCAATTAACATGGTAGCCCATTGAGAATAAGTCAAGATGGGATGAAAATGAAAAAAAAAGTTCAGCTATCAATAAAAGTACTAGGATATCATTTTATATCATCCTTTCATTCCAGGTTGAAATCAAGAATTCAATTACGGCGAGACTTCAAATTCCATTAGAGAAAATATCAGTGAACGATTTGATCACTAAATAAACATAGCTTCTGGTCTTAATCCACACAATTCAATAACGCAGACAAAAAAGAGCTCCAGAATTGGACCAGATTTTGATCTTTTTGGACAAACTGAAGAACTTCTAAAGATTCAAATGTGGCTTCTCCGGGGGCACTATAAGTAAATCATTTTACTCATCAATTTTTTTTTCTATTAAAATCGAAAGAGGACTTCTTGTTCTTGAATACATAAGACCAGAATGACCAGGTCTCTTTCACTTCAATCTAAGATCTCTTCGTAGAATACGCCTCAAGCAAAATGAGAAATAACGATTTTGCGTTCACTTTTTTGTGTTTCGAGAGAGGAGAGTGCTGTATTCACAGTGTACAATTATTTCAGCTTCAAGGCATCGGCATTGTTTAACGGAGACTATTAACATAAACCATAATGCCATTTTCTCAGAAACTTTCATTCAGTCAATCTGGTACATCCTTCAGGCAAACACCGTAAAGTATTTATACTGTTTTAGAAAGACGAAGTTTAGTCCACATCAGTGTCTATACATTGCTTTATTCAAAAACGTAATTATATTCTATTGAAAAAATGTCCATTCAGTTTGTGTCATTCATAAATGTTATTTCAACAATCGAATTTGCTTTTCTTCCATTTTATCCATTGTATGAAAAGCAAACACTTCAACAAGTTAAAATAAGTCTTCAATAAGAAAATATAAATATATTTGTCTTATTTCTGTTCAATGTATTTATACTTCAGCATAAACAATACTGAACACAGCATTGCCAGGCAACAAAATATATGTCCATGGGCATCTTAGTCATCTGCCGAAAAAATCTATGTATGATTCCAAATTTTGCTATGGTTCTGGTTCCTGGGTATTTAGCCAAACAACTTCAGCAAATTTTCTTTAGTAAAAAAAGTTATCAAAAACCCATAGAAAGTTTAATAGAATTTTTATTATGGGCAGACAAAAGCTGAAATACCCCTTTTATCGCCTTGCAAATAAACGTAAATCTAAATTATAGGGTTATTCAAAGAAGTGATTTCAAATATCCAGAAACAAAGATTCTATTCCTTTAACAAGTTTAATAATAGTTATTAATAATATTATATTTGAACATAAAATTAAATAAACACCAATTCCATCAATTAGATACTGTTAGTTTAGTGTTCAAATTTTCAAACTATTTCTACAAATAAAACACAAATCTTAAGGATAGTTATATTAACACAATCATATTTGGACAAAAAAGTTTATAAACAATATAACTGGATGAAAATCTACAAGCTGTTTTTTTTTTTCAAATAAGAAACCAAAAGTCTGGAAACAAAGATTACATTTCTGTAAGAATTCTAATAACAGTTATTATTAAAATTATATTTGAACAGAAATCTAAAAACATAACCAAGCCCTGAATTAGATGCTAAGAGTGTTCCACCGAAAAGGAAACAATCTGTTATTAAAATAACTGAGCTGCCAAACTTTAAAAAAGCTAAATCGCTAATATTTAGAACCTAGAAATTGACACAAATACGTCACAACACATATAATAATGTAATATGTATGTATATTGATTTACATTCATTCATTCCTGTTTTTACTCTAATTTCTAATCAATTATGTTCGGGGAAATATGGTAGAAGTCTCAATCAAATGGCAATCTCTAGCACTTGGTTATTCTGTCTACATCAATAGTATTTATTACGCATGTTCACTCTTTGACATGACTTGTGGAATATGTCTAGCACCGTTCTTGATACAAATGGTGCTGAAAAGCATTATGGTACACGATTCGTGTACCAATGGTAAAATGTTTATGTTGTCTTAAAATTGGATATCAGCAGAGTCAGACCATCTTTTGTCGGTAAGATCACTACATCACTGTTGATCAAAATTCACAAATAATTTGTGTTTTCTATATGTCAAAAGAGTTTGGATGATATTGAGTTAGAGACTTAGCTACTTTAAAGGGACTATCCCAATTAGAACAGCATCTCAAAAATTAAAGTATGAATATTTATGAAATTTATGGACCACACTATAGAGGCATGGTGTATTTACCTTGCCTCAAAATTTCAGCTCAATATATTGAGTCGTTTGGATGTGAACGTCAAAACTGCTTATCCGGACACGTAACCCTTTTAAGATTTCGGGTCAATTTTTCATTGGGTGGCCTTATAATCGATTCCCGATTCTTGAGAGGTCCATACAGTGAATGAATGATTCATGTGCTAGGCTGTACTTGATTACGAAAGGTAAATTTCACCTAAATCTTAATAGAAAAAAAGCTGGCTTTATCCAGACACTGGATAATACAACGGTCTCCAATTCCAGATGAAGACTGTCAGGTTTAAGTTATTTGCAAGCGTATCACATATATTGAGCTACTTGCTCGGCCCTTAGGTAGTGTAGTGGGTTTTAAAGGATTTTAACACAGTTTTAAACCACCAAAATTGTCGGGATGGGCCCTTTAAAGATATTTTTAGAGAATTTTTATTTCAAATGCTTTCGACCAAAGATTCTAATTCATTTGTAAGCCTAATGAGTTATTAGGAAAATAATATTTTAACTAAATCAATATAAATTCCATATATTAGAAACACTAGTGTTAGACAATAGCAGTCCGAATTCTTTGGCTACTTTAAATTAAAAAAAAAAAAGAAGTTTTTCACAGCATTTAAGATATTTTTAAGGAATTTCTATTTCAAACAGTTTGTGTCAAAAGATTCTAGTTCATTTGCAAAATTATATTTGGACAGTAATTATAAATTCCGGACAGTGTTGGGTTTATACAACATAATCTAACTTTCAAGATATTTTTAGAGAAAAACAAAAACAAATCATTTGTTCACATCTTGAGTTATTCCTGCAGATAATTCAACAGAACGAAGCTAATTCACCTCCTTGATTACCACGAAATGTCGACACACAAAAAAAATCCTCAACAAGAAGGTGACAAGTTAACAGTGAAAACTGATTCACACAAAAGGAATTTAATTAACATGACCCCAGTTCTCGGTGTACACAGTGTTACAGTCCTATTCAGCATTTCAATCCAACTAAAAACATCCATAATTCTTTTCATTGATTTCTCCGAGCCTCAGCTTTACGTGCAACCACAAACAAATTAAATACGACTGGTAAAAAGGGAGAAAATGAAAAAAAAAAGGATCATTTCTAACCGAGTTTTCGATTTTATTCTCTTCATTTGATTGTTTAGTATAGCAAAGCTTTCTCCAGATGGAGAGGCTTAAAATATTATTTAAACATTGGTGACAGATTTTCAACAGTTTTTCATTACAATTTCATTAATGAGTAAAACTTATATAAGATGTCTCTGCTCGAGGCTTCTGTGGCAATGACTGACGTTTCCATTATTCTTGATTTGATTCATAAAAATCACAAGAGCTGAAATCAATCTTGAATCATGTCTAATGAAAATGGACGCACTGAAGGGAGTGGAGTCCCCTGGTAAGAGTAGAGCATAAAATATCACTTATTTAACTCTCGAAATAATGTACGAATTGTGATTGAATAGGGCAAGTTAATTAATTCATCGATTAGAATTGAACTATCAAAACCACTTCATGCACTTGACTCGACAGAGATAAATTGAAAATACACATAAAAGCGTGCAAGCAATTGTAGATTAATTTGCTGTATATGTCCTTGAAGGTGACTTCATTCCATTTGGCCATTTTGTTGCTCCAGATTTGAGTGGAGACAAACCAGATAGGAATGAAGGAATGGCTGCCATCTGAACATTAAGATCAGAGACGTATTTATTTTAATCTTGACAGGATGTACTTGAGAACTATATGTTGTGCCTGATCCATAACTGTACCCTTGAGTTGAAGGAGATTGCGGATGGTACCTGTCAATTTTTGTTATTTAGTTTATCTACTCGTTGTTGAACGGTATTAGCTTTAACAATTGTCTTATACCTGATATTCTTATTTATCCCACAATTTTCTTTTGGCCTTTAAGAAAGACAATTCACCCCCTCTTTAAATAAATGAGACGATTTCTTGACATTTGTACTACTATCATTTCCAATAACAATTTTGGTACAGCCTAACCCTTCAAGGCAAATTTCAGATCCACTATGATATCATATACATCAAATTACCTAAAACAAGAGATCTCTATTGTTATTTAACATTTAGATCGAATCTTATCCTTCATCTATCAACCAAAGAACGAAATGGGGTTAAAAGTCTTCTTACAATTAGAGGTCATTTTCCTGCAAATCCAGCGATTTTTTTTTTCTTCTGTAACATTTACATCAAATATCATCCTTCAGTCTTGTTACAATTTAAAGGTTGCAATGAAATGAAATGAAATGGGGTTTAACGTCCTACTGTTCTGATCCTAACCTGGGCTAGTGAAGATGGGCATACAGCGCTATGGCCTACTCTTATATCGAATTTCAACTGCCAAGGGATCTTTTACGTGCACACCAGTGTGTACATGGGACCCTGTGTTTTTTTCGTATCTGAACGACTTGCCAGCTGTCCTTGTCAGGCCATCCATCCTGCATCAATGACAAGTGGAAACCACAACAGAAAATCTGGATGAACTTTCTCAGCCAATACAGTGATCGAACACCTGACCTCCAGGCTAGCGAGCCAGTGTCTTACCCATTTAGCCTTTGGACGTTGAATTCATGCAAAATCCTGTATTTTTCATCAAAATTCCTGATATTAAATGCAAGCAAAAATCCTATTTAACCTAATTTCATTCCAAGTATCTCAAAAATTAAAGTTAATTATGGTGAAACGATCCAATTTTGATATAGTGCCACCTTTTAAAGAATGGCTAACTTCATTTTATTATTTTTATCAATACTGTCTTTTTTATTATTATCATGATTAATATTGGACAACATACTACAGGGTGTTAACATTCTACTTCTTTTACAATTTACACCAACAGGCATGCAAAAGGACCTATTTTTCATCCAATCTGAATAAATAGACACTATTCCTTGACAGGCCCTCCATCCTCCACCATTTACAAGAATATTAAATATTAGATATTTGACAGCTTGCATATCAATGGTTTGAATATAGATCATCTCTCTAATATGTCAGATTACAATGGAACCTTTAAAACCTGGATAGAGCAATTTTAATGCTTCATTCAAGGAATTCGCATTCTATTTTATCAACCGAGACTAAAATAGCCAACTGTAGAAGATGTGAGAACATTTGTTAAGTCAAGCAGCAATCGCATGACAAGTATTACGCTATTTTAGTTCAGAAGTTTAATTACAAAGCTTCAAGGATTTGGCTCAGAATCTGCAGTAAAGGATGGACATTTCAACATTTCCTAATTTCTCCTAACCTGTAGTCTCAATTAACATGACGTAGTGCACTTCTTTATTGCATAAATCAAGGGACTTGGAGAACAAGACTTATTACTTGTAATTTATCTTTGGCTTGGACGCTGACGGTTTTAATCACATCCCGGAAATGATTCTTGCCGAATCTGTACGTGGAGCACATTAATCTCGGAATTTCCATTGGCTGCTCTGACATTAATGTCATGCATCTTCTACATTTAATTTTCTTTCCACATCTCAAGCAAGTCAGATTGAAATCTGTAGAGATTTGAAAAATTCCATACCAGACAAGTCTCAATAAATTAAGTTTATTTTTAGACCAGTAAAATGGAAAAAGAATTTCAGTTAATTCCTCTCGAACCCAATATTATAGTCATTTTGAGACTAACATAATATGGAACATTTAATGCTAAGTTCTGACTATCACAATTCGTGCTACAATTGAAACCGTGGTTTTAATCGTGAAGTAATCGTAGTGATCCTATGATCAGGACTTATATATTGAGGTCAAGCATAGCAAATTGCGTTGTCCGCATCAAAACGTATCCAAACATATCTTCACAAAGCCGATCATGGACAATCCTATCCTAATGTATCGCATGACAGTGGGAACCCGGCATAAAATTCTGTATTAGGTTTCCCCAAGTATGATCTCTTTTTTAGGTACCATTTTTCTTTATACTTTTATATTCAGATTAAAATGTCCTTTAGGTGCACTGGGACCAGGTTTGACATGGTTACTTGTGCATGAAACCACATCAGTTACGTATCTGTTTCCCTCTGTAGTCACGTCGTAACGATTTTATAACAGCCATTAATTTTTTAATATAAACAACATTTTGGCATATTCGGATCAGGAAAGGCTATACATTTTGCCATATTCCGATCAGGAAAGTCTATACATTTTGCCATATTGTCATATTTGCACCACAACGTTATATCCAAAAGTGGTCCCGGTCGCATATTTCCGACCATAGCAAGAACCTTTTTTATAAGCCGCATTTGAGTATTTAGTTTCGTATTTAATCGATATCGCACACATGCATCTCAGACAGGTACTTGTCTTGTCAATTGAGAAAAACATGTCTTTGTTTAACATCTTTTGACAAAAAATGTAATTTAACGATGTCGGGAATGTTAAAGACTCTCAAAGTCATTGACTATATATATAATTCTGACTCGGATTAAATCGAAGACGATATTTCTGATGGAAATGATTTGCAAATTATAGATCAACTATCCGCTTCAACTTTTTTATTGGTGTCAAGAGTCTATCACTTATAATTATCCGGCAGTAGTCGATTGAAATAGGCATACAAAATATTTCACATTAGTTTTTTTAGCCTGATCACTTGACGTCATAACATCAAAATCACATTGACCGGTTAAGGGTTAAACCACCGCAATAGTTTTTAATTATCAGTATAAAACTATATTTTCTATTAGGCCTGACATTTTATAAAAGACAACATAAGTATTAGACACTGCTATTGGTAATTTTTGTACAAACTTTGTCAACCATCAAAATATATAGCCATCTCAAAAGGGTCACACATTTCTGCCTAGTCAATGTACAGAAATACAAATATAGCCATGAGAATATTGAAGGTGAAAAGATAAAAAAAGCAGAGATTATTCCTTTCACTGAGACTTCTTTAAATTGTAATTTATCACGACTGACTGATATATTCTGTTGCCTGCCCATACATCAGCTAACAAATAACAGTTTAAAATGTAGAAAGCCCTGGTCATTTTTAAATCATTAATTTCTTTTACTGAATGAAAGTCAGTCATAAAGACAGCAGTGAGATTGTGAACATAGAGGATATTGTAAACTCATGGCAGTCACATCGAAGTTTCTACACAAAAAGATTTTAAGACACGTGTCATAAAGGCATTGTACTAGTGTTAGGCTAATCTCAGCAAACTATGGATATGATAGATTTATGGCAAATTAATATAAGCGAATCTAAATATATTTAAATTTAAGTGATTGGAATGGCAAGGGGGAGGGGTTTAAAAAAGGTACCTCAATTTAGGGACTAACATATGCTAAAAAAGCTTAAATAAATTTATGAGATTGGGGGGAAAACAAAAGAGGAGGGGTTTAAAATCTCCTCAACTTTGGGACTAACATATGATATGATCTAAACGCTGAAGACATTCAATGCAAACCTACCCTGATTCATATGCAGGAACATACCAATATTCATAATTTCAAACAATGTTGGGTGTTTGTTGGATACAGTGTGTGCTGTATATGGGTATGATGAGTTTTACTCCATGCAAAGACCCAACTTGGTTTAGTTTTATGAATTATTATTAATTGTAACCAAACACAACTTTGGTTTCTATCCAATACAAAAAAAAAAACAAATATCTTACTCTCGATTTGAAAATTGCAGCTGGATTAATTGTGAAATATAGTGAACATGGTGTACGGGTAGGCTATGTGTTATATCATGCCAAGACTTTGAATCATTTGTTTTATAAATTAATAACATTGCTGTCACAGTTACTTCAAGCCTGGAAAATTTTCATTAGTACACATCCTTGAATGAGAAATTAAGCTAGGATTGTAGAAAATTTATCTACATGCCTGTTTGTGAATAAGGTATATTGACAAAGAAACTTAAAAGTTAAAGGATTTCCATTGATGGGTAGTCTCCCTTTACCTATATCTATCAACAAGCTCAAATCAAATTCTGTTATTTACAGTTTAAATACACATCAATCACTTACTAGCATTTATTTACCAGAACCAAACATGCACAAATACAAAATTTCAGTTTACCTAATGGAAATTGAATTCAGGAACATCCATGGATTATTCTATTGATGGACATTGAAAGGAAATCCCCAAAATTCAAACTGATAAAACCAAGCCTTCATCATCTGAGCCACCATAGATCCCTTGATCAAAATAGCATACTAGATCAACGCAATATAAAACTATACTTTAACAGTAATCAAAACTGGCTTCTTGTCGCTTTCACTATTATCTTTAATATTGAAATATTTCCAATTGTCTTCAATTTCTCTGGCTTACATTCTAATAAATGCCCAAGTCTTCTGTTGTTAGTACGGAGGTTTGGGGTGGAAGTGTTGGGTTAAATGGTGTACTAGAGTGTTGCGACGTGCAAGTTAAACTAGTTTTAAAAAATATGGGGGTCCACTAAACCAGTTCAATGTTTATGTCTGAACGGGAAGGTAGTGCAAATAAACCAGTTTTTAAAAAATGCTATCTTCGAGAAGGATTTTCTTAAAAGCTGTATTAAAATTGCCGGTTTGAGCATGCTTTGGGTACACCCAGTGTGATATGTGCCCATGCCTAAGATCAAAATAGTTAAACTGATTTTAAACTAGTTTAAAGATAAGCTTTTGAATAGGCTATAATTAATGTCTGATGCCTTAGTTATGATCCCAGGTTTGTATTTAATGTGATAAGGAGTTACGTTGTCTGCCTATCCTTCTTGGTTTTCTCTGTCACTTAGAAATACATCTGCATGCAAGTGAATTATTGAAATATAAATGAACCATAATATGTAAGTCCTCTATTAATCATTTCTTTGAGCTGAAAGATAACAACTATTTCTTTCTATCTCTGACTTCATTAGTAAAATGAGTTTATTTTTTAAGACAAGATTGGGGATTCAGTTACTCTTGACAAGTATCAATGTCCACTTCTATAAACTACAAAAGATGTTAACATTTACCAACCGGCAAATGGTCAGATGTGGGCTTGTTGTTCTTTGCTTGTGGCAAGTTGTTAGAAGATAAATAAAAGTGTTTTTGGATATAAAGAAGGGGGTGGTTAAGTTACTGACCTTTTACTGCCATTAGGCCATAGAAAAAAATAATTCTGGTTCTCTGACAATTGTGTTCAAAAATATGATGTTGAAGGGAGGTTTTATTTTAGTATTTTGTCACCACTACTGTTCTAAATGATTTATAAACATCACATTTTATGGCACTACATTCATCTCATCGGCTTGTTTTTAAAAATATGTATGATTATCCAGTATCATTATTACTGTCATTAACATTTATCACAGTTGTTTACAAGATCATTGCACCTACAATACACTGGAACCAGGGTAAAGAATATTTGTCAAGTAAAAATGAATCTGTTTTATTTTCATATCAGAGCCCTATTTACAAATTAAGTGATGCGGGAGTATGAGAACCAGAATATTTTTTTTAAATGGCCTTATACATCAGATCCTTTACACCAATAGTGATTAGTGATGGAATAATGGGACATGACATGTCTAACTTTTAACCAGTTTTGATTAATCATTTCAGTTTTTCTCCACCTTCTTGTTGTTTTTGTGTCCTGTTTTTGTCATAATCTTGTAATGTTACACCTGCCCCATCAAATCTTATTAATTGTTCTTTTCATCCACATTAACATGTATATCTAAATGTACATAAATATGTGATATCTTTCTCTATATTAGCCTGTGGCGTTCAGACACTTAAGTGTTTAAAAACCACAGGGATCATTAAACCAGTTTAACTATGCACTCTGAATGCAAATATGGGGCAAATAAACCGGTTTAAAAACCCCAGAAGGCCTCTTATTTTAAACTGGTTCATTTTGTTCATCTGAATAGGATGGCTTAAAAACCCCGGCTCCAGTTCAGTTCAGATATTTACGTTCACACGACAAAGTTAAACTGGTTTAATGATGCCCAGGGTTTTTAAACCATTTCAACTCAAGCGTCTGAATGATGCCCAGGGTTTTTAAACCATTTCAACTTAAGCGTCTGAATGGGCTATAAGATGTTAAAGAATAGCATCTATAGACCTCTGAATGGAATGAAAAACTAATGTACAAAAAACAACCGTCAACAATTGGAATTGTAAATAAGAACACATGCTAATCTTCATTAGGTCAGGTGGTGCAGAAAGGTAAGATCTTGAACCCTATCACATTTAATTTCTATATGTACTTTTAGCATTATTTATCTTTTGGGTTAATAAATGATTATACAATTGATTTAATTTGGTAGTTGATTTGATTTGCATTTACATTTTGCAATGTTAAACCGCGGAAAAAGAATCTTAAACTATTTCTGGGAAATTCAACTGGGAAATCACCATTGGTATGAAATCTTTGACAAGAATTTCCCCAGTGTGCAATTCATAGGTCACATGATTGGCAGAGTGTTATAAAAAAGTCTGGAAGGAAATAATTATCAAGAAAATGAGTTTGGAATCTGTACCAAAGTTGTAACTAGAGTACAATTTTCATGACCCAGGTCACGCCATTTATTATCATTGATCTTCTAAACCAATCACATCAAATTTATGATTTTTCTTATTTCCAACCAAGGTGCATGGAATATATAGGGGAAGTAGAATTTCTGTATTTGGACTAAAACCTGTAATTGTCTCCCCCATTAACGACAATTCTTTGACTAGATCATTCCCATGTTCTCAATATTTATAACTACAGGGTCTAATATCTTACAATCATCTGATAACTGAAATCTGGGGGAAAAGGAATTATTCCTTGACCTCTTTTGTCATGATATCAGAGCAGAGGTAACAAACCTCTATAGTCCATTAAATAAGTTCATCATTATTGGGTACAGAGTTTTCAAAATTCCTTCTTGTTCATCCACATCATCATACATGGGTCATTTGGATTCCTAGAGAAATAATTCTATTTAAAACAACAATATTCAATTTGTTTACAATTATCTCAACTAAAAATTTTGCAAACTGCATATATTTTATGAAGAATTCTTTATTTTTATTCAGAAAATAAATGTGTGAAATAAGATATAGTTCAATCATCGTCTGTCAAATTTAAATCGCCATTTAATTAGTAATACTAAACGATTATTTCATTTTGACAGAAGCAGTTGTTGGATGTTGAATCAATCAACAGTTCTTTTTTTGACATTTAACTTTATTAGTTTTCAGATTGTTTATTTTCTTCTTCTTTCTTGGTTTTACTATTGAAAATTGAAAAGCAACTGAAAAAATATTTAGTCTAGAAACTGATATGTGAGTTTTGTTTTTTTAAAAGTAATTGCTATTTTTTTTCTCTTCCTAGTTCTTTCCTATAACTTAAGAAGAAAATCGTGGGGAAAGAAATTCAGATAATGACAAAATTAAAACAGATTTTTATTATGAGAATTAATATAACTATAAAGAGTTTGTTTTCTTTATGGAAAGATTTAATTTAAAATAGAAAGAATAATATGCGTAATTAGAATTACTTGATGTCTCAAAGACTTTAATCAAAATGGTGTTCTTCATATCATCTTTTTATTTGAAGAAAAACAGGATTATCTAATAACACCAAAAATAAACCGATAGATGAAATGACAAATAAATTTGATTGACAAGGTCACAATAATGTAAAAAACATCATCTGTGGGCTTGTCAGTTTTTGCCGTTTTGGGTTTCGAACCTGACACGAAAACCGATGCACATGTACAAACATGTTTAATCGTTAATTAACCATCTCAGATCAAGCAATGCATCTCCACGGTGTTCCATATATCGACAATTTATCTGACAATTTTTGGCATAACTGACAAATTAAGCAAACCTTAAAGCATCTTATCACTGAGTCAGACATTTTGCGATGCCACCCATCAGATGAATAAAATCTTCAAGAGTTCAAGATTTATTTCTCAAATCAACCCTGGCAGTTCTTTCAATTGATTGAACAAATTTAAACCATGTGCAAATTATTCAACCGTTCTCCCATCATGAGAATTGACGTGCCATCTAAAAACAGTAGCTTTCATTTCTTAAAACAATTTTAGCTAGCTGGAAACAGTCGTGCAGAATTAAGAAGAAACTATCTGAATAAAAGCATTCAAGCTTAATGTCAACATCAGTTGCGTAAATGGATTAAAATGATTACAAAGTTCTTTCTATCAAAAATGTCACAAAATGGAGTAAAATACATTAAATTAAAGATTGTTAATGACGACAGTGGGATAATCCTTCATGGATAACAGCATTCCTCCTACACCTCCCCTAATTTCAGGTGACTGTCCACAGGTGGTCGAAAATGGACCTTTAAACGAAACACTTTTTCAAAAAATGAAGTCAATTCAATGAAACTTGAAAGACTCATTTTAAAAGATTTGTTTCTACCTCTTTAAAAAGGAACAGTCACATGTCTATCTGCAATTGCAAATGTTATGTGCACTGCATATATCTTGTTTTTTTTTTTCCATTTCCAACTAAATAACTAAAAAACGCATTTCCTGCAAGGCCTCTAGACATTCCATTTAGTCCAGTCATACCAGAGCTTGAACAATCCTAAACGTTCTTCTTGACCCATGCAGGGTTTTTGGTTCGAGTCCTAAACATTGTTTTAAAGACAACTTCAATAAAACTTACCTGAAGAGATAGCAATATATCGCACACACAACACTAAACATCCATATCTGAAATAAACACAATTAATCTATTTAGCGAATAAAGAACATTTCAAAAGACATAAGTAGTAAGCATGGTACTCTGGAGCATATTTGGAATTCCAGACATTCCAATGGCGTGACGTCACACATTCCAAAGGCGTGACGTCAGAGCATTCCACAGGTGTTCTATTTATAGTTTGAATATGGTTATCGTTGACTGAACAATGAGGTTATGAATAATAAAAAAGCTATTGTGTGCAGATGTTTTATCCTTTGATCTCGTTTGACTTTTTGTAACCTGGGTATGGGGTCCACGAATTGTTTATTGGTATGTGGGGGTAGGGGGATATTTCCCTTTATAGTCAGGTGTGTAGGGTTCGCGTTGAGTTCATGTCACGTGTAGTCTGTGTTATACAAAGCCTATAGATTTAATCTGCATATTTGGTTTAGTTAAATTTATCCCTTCAAGGCTACGAAAGAATTAAAGCTTTTTTATAGTTGTATATAAGAATATTGACTTTTGAAAATTGAAAATAATTCCCCCCCCCCCCCCCAAAGAAGAAATTGAAATATTTGAATTTTATAGGTTAGTTGTTATGAAATCCTTGTCCATTGAGTTATTTTACCTGTTTATCCGTAGGTCGGCTACCTATAGAATGTGTCTTCAATTGACCGAAACGGGTTAGCTACCGGCTTAGTTTGTCTTGATATGGAGTCTAATATGAACACTCACAGAGTAATTCCCAATTCGTCACCTGTCTTACCTACCCTCGAATCCTTGCCCTGAATTTGTAGCGCAAATCGGGGACCACGTGGGCTAAGTGGGTAAGGCGCTGACTCGCTAGCCTGGAGGTCGGGTGTTCGATCCCTGCATTGGCCGAGAAAGTTCATCTCGATTTTCCGGTGTGGTTCCCCATTGTCAGTGAGGCAGAACCGAGGGCCTGACAAGGACAACTGTCTAGTCGTTCGGATGGGGGCGAAAAACCGAGGTCCCGTGTACACATTGGCGTGCACGTAAAATATCCCTGGGCAGTTGGAATTCGATATAAGAGTAGACCGTAGTGCCGCTGCCCGGTCAAAACTTCCCCCCCATAGCACACTTTATGGCGTATGACTGTCTTCCATTAGTCCAGGTTAGGTGGAGAAGAGTGGGACGTTAAACCCCATTTCATTTCATTTCAGTACCGCGAATCGGCCCGCGTGTCGTGGCGTCCCGCGCAATCTAACTATTCGCACACCACATTTGGATGAGGAAAAAAAAAGTTGAACACATTTTAAATTGAAAATTTAAGGAATCATATTTAAATCTGACGATGGTATCAAAAAAAAGCTTTTATATTGCAATGATATAATTCTATACACGCGAAACTTGTTTTAATGGCCAAGGTTTGACTATATCTAATCGAAGTTAACAAGTTCACAATTCAATTAACTAATAGAAGTCGCATTGATGTAATGTTTTATTTTTGACTGGTTGCAAAGATGGGGTTATAATTACTAGAATGACGAATAGCAATAACACATTAAACCATTTTTTGCATGGATAATACAAGATAGAAATGTTTTTTGGCAATATCAATTTGTCTCAATATATTATATATAGAAAAAAAAAGAAATCAGATTAAAGATAAAAGGCATTTACTCAACACGCGTTAAATATAAATATACTAAACTGTTATCGGTAACTATATGGAGAAAAGGAGAGATGAAATTATAATGTCATGCATATTCAATTTGTGGAATAAAATAAGTCGTAACATTATATTATGGAACTTCCAATTTAAATATATACATAGAATTATATATTTTAATGATTTTTTTTTATTCAAAAACAAAATAAAAGAATCTTAACGATTTGGTGTTTTAGTCTACATAATACAAGGACTATTGTCGTCTCTAAGAAACTAAACCCAACTCCTAACAATCTTTGCTTACTAATTGAAAAGAACATAAGAATAAGTTATTGTTTCAGAAGTTTAAAATTATCGTTTACTGAGGTCTCTAGCATCAATATACAAAGCTTTTATATCACCGTTATTCGTCTGTGTAAACGTAAACCGAAATAGATATGCTAAAAACGAAGGTAATGTACCGGAAAATGTCCTTTCGTGAGGTCCCTAGAACAACCACTGGATTATTATTATCTATTGTAAAATGAAACACGGTTCACTTTGAATGAATTTAGACGATATTGTCTATTCTAGAAAAGCATAGTTTACCCGATCAGATAAAATCGTTGCTTACTATTTTAAAAAAAAAATGTTTAAAACCCAATTAACTAAGGATGATATTTTATTACCACCCCAAAATATTTACATCAGAAAATATAATCCAGTCTAAACTGCGTTACAATAAAAGTATCATGACGCACCTGTTCCCTGTGGTCAATAGATATATACCGCACGGTATATCATTTGTTAAACTGTTTTGTCGATGATAGGTTTCAAACTATAAACAAATGACCGAATAGTTTTCATTTCAAAACTATAACCGATGTAAAATACTAGTTGCATCAATTACTTTCTCTGTTCACATGACATCGTCAAAAACATCACACGTAGCAAGGTATTGCATTAAAAGTGGCAATAACTATCAAATTTACATACATATACGATTAGTACAATTATAAAAATATTGTACTGCTAATTGAATTATGAAGTGTACATATTATAATTGTGTTTTGTAGTATGTTTTTTTTTAAAAAAAATTGAGGCAAATTAGTATCATTAGTATATGAAGTGTACATATTATAATTGTATTTTGTAGTATGTTTTTTTTTTTTTAACATGGAGGCAAGTTAGTATCAGATTTGGACTTGTTTATGAATCTTTACCCTTTTAACAATGCATACATGTTTCATTCGCGACTGGAGTGTCCATATTTCTTCGATCTGGAGGAAGATTTGAAATTGAGTGGCTATTTGTAGTAATTTTATACCATTGGGAACCTAGCATTATGAACGTTTGAGGGGGTGACGTTTGCAAATAATTAAATGGTTTTAATTCTTTTATGTGTTTGATTGTCGAAATCGCTTACTTGTTTGGCCATTTATCATTTAAAGGAAAGGATTTTTTTTATTTATTTTCTATTTTTGGGGATATTTTACACGTCTTGCCAAAGTATATATAGACAAAAGAAATTTTGAAATTGTCGAAATTTGGAAAACTAGTAGAACTTATTTAAATCTGGCACAGGGGTGATTTGAATAACAATAATTGCTTTAAGGTTTGATGGGGTCTATTCAACTAGACGAATGGTGAAAAGACACACAACTTGCCCCCACCCTTCTCACTCTCTCTCTCTCTCTCTCACACACACACACACAAACTCACACCCACCTCTCTCTTACTCATTAAACTATCTCACATACACACGCATGTACTCTCACTCATTAAACTCTCTCCCTCTCTCTCTCTCTCACACACACACATACATACACACCCACACACAAACTCACAACCCCGCTCTCGAACTCATTAAACTCGCTCTCGCTCTCTCACACACACATGTTTACACACACAGACACAAACTCACAACCCCTCTCTCGAACTCATTAAACTCGCTCTCGCTCTCTCACACACACATGTTTACACACACACACACACACAAACTCACAACCCCACTCTCGAACTCATTAAACTCGCTCTCGCTCTCTCACTCTCTCACATACACATTCACGCACTCTCACTCTCTCTCATTAAACTCTCTCTCACACACACACACACACACTGTCCCTCTCCATCTCTCACTCATTAAACCCTCTCGCTATCACTCTCTTCTTACAAATAATATCTTTTCGAGCTGTTTATTTAAAAATGTATATATATATTTCCTCAGATCCTTTTGCTAAATATGAATACCAATCTTATCTTACTTCCCCTTTTTTTTCACTCAAAAATGGTGAACATCCACACAGCCACGTCTCTCGCACGTCATCACGGGCTTTGTTAACCTCCACGCGAATAATATCTTTGCATGTTGTTTATTACAAATTTTATGCATATATTATTTCCACACCCACGGTCATTTATTTTTAAAAAATATGTATACCAACCCGACTCTTTTTTCCCACTCACAAATCGGTGATTAGAACGTTCAGTTACTCATGTCAACGGTTGTTTGTCTTTATGTATTAAAACAATATCTATTTGAACTTTTTTTTCGGCCAGAAAAACAGAACTTATTTTATTCTTGAAATACCCCCAAGTATATGATATAGCCGTGTGTGAAACTACCATATCGTTAAGTTTCATGTAATATTCATTTTGAGTGGTAATATCCCCGTAAATAACATTATCTAAAATACTAAATCATTCAATTTACCGTATATTACCCAAACCTATAAGAAATAATTTCTTAATTGTCATCCTTGTTTATACGTGAAAAGTGTTCATTTTATTGTATGCCATACTTGGTCATTTTTGATGTTGGGAGGTGGGGGGGGGTAGTAGTAGTTTTATCAATAACTTTCTCAAATTACATCAACTGTACACCAAACATCAAAATATTACCGACCTACACAGAATTGCGATTAGCTTATCAAGCAGGGGAAATTTGTTGCAATAACAAATACCTATATTCGGCCATTGATTTACTAAAACATTGATGCGTCCACAATAACAGAACGCTAACAGTAACTTCTGTAGATATGGGAAAAACAACCGATATCGATTACATAGAAATACCAAAAATGGCAGATGTAGACATTAAACATACATTATGCAAGTCAAGGTCTAAATCTATCTATTACAGGACTTTCTTTAGGACTGAAATGTTGTCTTAATTATTAATTAGATATGAATTACTAGTCCAAAGGCCATAATCAACCCGCGATTGCATCGGATTTCTACGATATTAAATAGATTAGTGCGGTTCGACCATATTTTAATTTAATTTAATAATGGTGGTTGCAATTATTGCACACGTCTTGTCAAACCATCAAAGGTTAATATCTTCACCCTGTAATGCAGTAATAATTTTAAATTATTCATTTTACATTATATATTTTCAAACTGTTATTGCAAGAATGACCAGCTCTTTATCTAAATGTTACATGATGTATCTTTAAGTTAAAGGTTCAAACGTGAATTTATAGATAAAAAGTTACAAAATTTTACAATTTTATAATAACGTACCGGAAATATACATAACGGGGATAAAGCATAACGTTTCCCCAGGTATAATAACCCCGTAAGCGAACAAGCAACACTTCAGAATGCATATATAACGTACATTAAAACATCTTACCATTCGACGAGCATTTATTAAAAACACACATAATATAAAATATGTGACTGTTCAAAAATATTACTATATGATATATATGTCAAGATGCAAAAGTCTTTTTTTTTTCAAACTGAAATAATAAAATATTGACGGTGCAACTCTGTAAGATGCATATAAGTATATATCGCTCTTTTTATTTCGAAGAGAATATAAAAACATCCCATTGGAAAGATTAAACATTAGTGACATAGATATATATCATCAGTTAATTATACCAATAATATGCATAATGATTTATGCAGTTATTTTCGAATGATATGTACTGGTAAAGTAAGGTTGGTTAAATAAGCTCTTTCAGTATTTAATCAATTGTAACAATGATTTGTCAAGTCGTTTGAGATTTAAATATGTTTCGTACTAGATAGAGTAACGGAATATATATTTATGTACAAACAAAAAAGTTTCTTTGAACTATATTTCGGTAATTGCACTTTTAGAAAAAACCATTTAGAAACCGCTACTATAAAACGGAATTCAGCTGTGTTGCGTTATGGGGAAATGGAAGTACATGTATAAGATATAACTGGGAAAGATTTGCGAATGAATGTCGGTGAAGGGGGGGGGGATTTCCAAGTGATGTTCATATAAGTTGCGAATAAAAGAGATAACTTATTCACGACCATATAACTCTTATTGCCTGGATCATCTCAATGTGAGTAAATAATCGACTAATTATGTGTTAAAGTAAATATAGCCTCATACAACAGAATGACCATATGTCCAGACGGAGAAAAATGCCTCTTCAGACTAAAGTAATAGAATATCTGCAGTCTTGTAGTCCTGTTAAGCTTTCCCCAAGAATGTAACTCCATCTCGACAAATAACGACACCCCCGCCAAACACACACCAATCCTAATACTCACAATCTCAAACAAGCCCATACAGTTTGAAAGGTGTATTATTTGGGTGCTGACGATATCAAATAGGAGTACTAAAATCGCTGAGGTATGTCGAATGCACAAGCGTCTGTTGTCAACAAACTGAAGACAGGGTACCCCCCCCCCCCAGTAGTAAACCAAGCATCCATTTTTTTTAAAAATGTGGTTAAGTTTGTGTCCTCTGAACTTAAAAAAGCAAAGTGAAGAATTAATTTATAAAATTAAAAATTAATTCACAAAATGGAGAAAAAATTTACAAAATTGAAAACAATTTACAAAATTGAAAACAATTTTACAAAAATAAAAATTATTCTTCAAATTTAATTTTTCTTTTTTTTTGTTTTACAAAATTAATTATTATTCTTCTATAAAATCAAAAATAATTTCGCAAAAATCAAAAATTATTTTTCAAAATCAAAAATTATTTTCCAAAATTAAAAACTATTTTCCAAAATTAAAAGGAATTTACGATGAATGATTCTTAGTTCACGAGGCACAAAAATAAATGGAAGCACGCATTGAAGAAACGCCGTGGTCTTCCAGTTTGAGCTGGGGTTTCAATTAAAGCGCTTGCAATTTATTCTGACAACGCCCACAATTATTTCTATACTACCCTGGTAATGCAACCTTTTGTTCGTCAAGTGATGACGGCTATATGATAAACATTGTGAAGAATATGTTTTTCGGGGTCGGTGCCTCTAAAATATGGAATAAGCGTCTAGATACTCACTTAGTCTTTGTTATGTCATTAGTAACAGTAAACAGACGGGGTGGCCAAGAAAACAAACACAATATATACATTCAAACGACGTCTTTATTATACACATTGCAGTCTCAGAAATTTAAATCGAAAATCTTATGTCGAATATATATATATATATATATATACATAAAAACAATGCATTATGCACACCAGTATGACAAAATGTGTTTTGTTTCGAATTCATTTTAGGTATGCCACCACAGAATTTCGTTGGATTTCGTAATGGGGTTCCATTAGCTTTCAAAGACTTGTTGTCGCAGTATCTCCATTTTAAGCTTATGTTCATCCACAATAGCATTAATCTTAGCATTTAACAATGCCAATCTTAGATCATGGACAGCTGCCCGATTGTTTACACCGAATGGTTCGGAAACGATGTCGAGTGGTTGCGGACTGATTACATTCGGATCTACATTACTGACGTCGCGACCGTAGTTGTATTCAGTAATATCTGAAAAAAGAAAATACCCAAATCGTTTAACAAGGACATGCCAATACTTAAATAATGTGAATAACTTATGTTGTTGCAATGTATCCTTATCTTTCAAGCACAAAACAACGTATCTACCGTTGTATCTAATATGTCGTTTTAACATGGTATAGTGTTTTAATTACTTACCAGAATAAGCCTCATTTTCTACGCATTCACCCGGACTTTTCTTTGACGTTCTTGTTAACTTCATTTCGTTTCTTTTAAGACGACGCCAATAATTCTTTAATTGAGTCGAACTTCTAATGGAGAAATTTTGCTGTTTGCTGAAACGTCTTTCAATTTCTTTCCAAGCTTGTTCTTTGAGAGAAACCGACTCAACATCCCTTCGCTTATTATCAAGTATATTTAGGAATTCTTTTACAGTGTTCAATAGAAATTGTTTCTCGAAATCTGTCATTGAAGGGGAGCGGCTCCATCACGTACAAATTATATTTGCTGTACTGAGAAAACTTGCCACAACTCTACTTTATAAATAATCACAATAATACAATAATAGTAGGATTGCAACAGAAATTGACCAGAAGGTAGTACAAACGATAGTTGTGTACAATATACGCAAGATACGCTATGACACCCAATATCTTTAAATGTGGCTTTTCCGACAATGATGCCATTTCTTCCACCCCGTCAGTTGTTTCTCCAGGACAAAAAAAAACGAATGTATTGACGCTGCTAAGAAAGCCGACTTCAGCTTTATTGATAGTATGGTTAACGTCTATTTATTACTGACAGAGTGGAATTGCAAAAAAGATAAAATCAAACAGTGGGATATAGACAACACCTCAACCGAAACGCATGATTTCGAAACTTATTTGTTGAAACACTGAATTAACACTAAATCTGTTCATGATCTAAGATTGGCATTGTTAAATGCTAAGATTAATGCTATTGTGGATGAACATAAGCTTAAAATGGAGATACTGCGACAACAAGTCTTTGAAAGCTAATGGAACCCCATTACGAAATCCAACGAAATTCTGTGGTGGCATACCTAAAATGAATTCGAAACAAAACACATTTTGTCATACTGGTGTGCATAATGCATTGTTTTTATGTATATATATATATATATTCGACATAAGATTTTCGATTTAAATTTCTGAGACTGCAATGTGTATAATAAAGACGTCGTTTGAATGTATATATTGTGTTTGTTTTCTTGGCCACCCCGTCTGTTTACTGTTACTAATGACATAACAAAGACTAAGTGAGTATCCATATTTTAGAGGCACCGACCCCGAAAAACATATTCTTCACAATGTTTATCATATAGCCGTCATCACTTGACGAACAAAAGGTTGCATTACCAGAGTAGTATAGAAATAATTGTGGGCGTTGTCAGAATAAATTGCAAGCGCTTTAATTGAAACCCCAGCTCAAACTGGAAGACCACGGCGTTTCTTCAATGCGTGCTTCCATTTATTTTTGTGCCTCGTGAACTAAGAATCATTCATCGTAAATTCCTTTTAATTTTGGAAAATAGTTTTTAATTTTGGAAAATAATTTTTGATTTTGAAAAATAATTTTTGATTTTTGCGAAATTATTTTTGATTTTATAGAAGAATAATAATTAATTTTGTAAAACAAAAAAAAAGAAAAATTAAATTTGAAGAATAATTTTTATTTTTGTAAAATTGTTTTCAATTTTGTAAATTGTTTTCAATTTTGTAAATTGTTTTCAATTTTGTAAATTTTTTCTCCATTTTGTGAATTAATTTTTAATTTTATAAATTAATTCTTCACTTTGCTTTTTTAAGTTCAGAGGACACAAACTTAACCGCATTTTTAAAAAAAAATGGATGCTTGGTTTACTACTAGGGGGGGGGGGTACCCTGTCTTCAGTTTGTTGACAACAGACGCTTGTGCATTCGACATACCTCAGCGATTTTAGTACTCCTATTTGATATCGTCAGCACCCAAATAATACACCTTTCAAACTGTATGGGCTTGTTTGAGATTGTGAGTATTAGGATTGGTGTGTGTTTGGCGGGGTGTCGTTATTTGTCGAGATGGAGTTACATTCTTGGGGAAAGCTTAACAGGACTACAAGACTGCAGATATTCTATTACTTTAGTCTGAAGAGGCATTTTTCTCCGTCTGGACATATGGTCATTCTGTTGTATGAGGCTATATTTACTTTAACACATAATTAGTCGATTATTTACTCACATTGAGATGATCCAGGCAATAAGAGTTATATGGTCGTGAATAAGTTATCTCTTTTATTCGCAACTTATATGAACATCACTTGGAAATCCCCCCCCCCTTCACCGACATTCATTCGCAAATCTTTCCCAGTTATATCTTATACATGTACTTCCATTTCCCCATAACGCAACACAGCTGAATTCCGTTTTATAGTAGCGGTTTCTAAATGGTTTTTTCTAAAAGTGCAATTACCGAAATATAGTTCAAAGAAACTTTTTTGTTTGTACATAAATATATATTCCGTTACTCTATCTAGTACGAAACATATTTAAATCTCAAACGACTTGACAAATCATTGTTACAATTGATTAAATACTGAAAGAGCTTATTTAACCAACCTTACTTTACCAGTACATATCATTCGAAAATAACTGCATAAATCATTATGCATATTTTTGGTATAATTAACTGATGATATATATCTATGTCACTAATGTTTAATCTTTCCAATGGGATGTTTTTATATTCTCTTCGAAATAAAAAGAGCGATATATACTTATATGCATCTTACAGAGTTGCACCGTCAATATTTTATTATTTCAGTTTGAAAAAAAAAAGACTTTTGCATCTTGACATATATATCATATAGTAATATTTTTGAACAGTCACATATTTTATATTATGTGTGTTTTTAATAAATGCTCGTCGTATCTATGTGTCGAATGGTAAGATGTTTTAATGTACGTTATATATGCATTCTGAAGTGTTGCTTGTTCGCTTACGGGGTTATTATACCTGGGGAAACGTTATGCTTTATCCCCGTTATGTATATTTCCGGTACGTTATTATAAAATTGTAAAATTTTGTAACTTTTTATCTATAAATTCACGTTTGAACCTTTAACTTAAAGATACATCATGTAACATTTAGATAAAGAGCTGGTCATTCTTGCAATAACAGTTTGAAAATATATAATGTAAAATGAATAATTTAAAATTATTACTGCATTACAGGGTGAAGATATTAACCTTTGATGGTTTGACAAGACGTGTGCAATAATTGCAACCACCATTATTAAATTAAATTAAAATATGGTCGAACCGCACTAATCTATTTAATATCGTAGAAATCCGATGCAATCGCGGGTTGATTATGGCCTTTGGACTAGTAATTCATATCTAATTAATAATTAAGACAACATTTCAGTCCTAAAGAAAGTCCTGTAATAGATAGATTTAGACCTTGACTTGCATAATGTATGTTTAATGTCTACATCTGCCATTTTTGGTATTTCTATGTAATCGATATCGGTTGTTTTTCCCATATCTACAGAAGTTACTGTTAGCGTTCTGTTATTGTGGACGCATCAATGTTTTAGTAAATCAATGGCCGAATATAGGTATTTGTTATTGCAACAAATTTCCCCTGCTTGATAAGCTAATCGCAATTCTGTGTAGGTCGGTAATATTTTGATGTTTGGTGTACAGTTGATGTAATTTGAGAAAGTTATTGATAAAACTACTACTACCCCCCCCCCCACCTCCCAACATCAAAAATGACCAAGTATGGCATACAATAAAATGAACACTTTTCACGTATAAACAAGGATGACAATTAAGAAATTATTTCTTATAGGTTTGGGTAATATACGGTAAATTGAATGATTTAGTATTTTAGATAATGTTATTTACGGGGATATTACCACTCAAAATGAATATTACATGAAACTTAACGATATGGTAGTTTCACACACGGCTATATCATATACTTGGGGGTATTTCAAGAATAAAATAAGTTCTGTTTTTCTGGCCGAAAAAAAAGTTCAAATAGATATTGTTTTAATACATAAAGACAAACAACCGTTGACATGAGTAACTGAACGTTCTAATCACCGATTTGTGAGTGGGAAAAAAGAGTCGGGTTGGTATACATATTTTTTAAAAATAAATGACCGTGGGTGTGGAAATAATATATGCATAAAATTTGTAATAAACAACATGCAAAGATATTATTCGCGTGGAGGTTAACAAAGCCCGTGATGACGTGCGAGAGACGTGGCTGTGTGGATGTTCACCATTTTTGAGTGAAAAAAAAGGGGAAGTAAGATAAGATTGGTATTCATATTTAGCAAAAGGATCTGAGGAAATATATATATACATTTTTAAATAAACAGCTCGAAAAGATATTATTTGTAAGAAGAGAGTGATAGCGAGAGGGTTTAATGAGTGAGAGATGGAGAGGGACAGTGTGTGTGTGTGTGTGTGAGAGAGAGTTTAATGAGAGAGAGTGAGAGTGCGTGAATGTGTATGTGAGAGAGTGAGAGAGCGAGAGCGAGTTTAATGAGTTCGAGAGTGGGGTTGTGAGTTTGTGTGTGTGTGTGTAAACATGTGTGTGTGAGAGAGCGAGAGCGAGTTTAATGAGTTCGAGAGAGGGGTTGTGAGTTTGTGTCTGTGTGTGTAAACATGTGTGTGTGAGAGAGCGAGAGCGAGTTTAATGAGTTCGAGAGCGGGGTTGTGAGTTTGTGTGTGGGTGTGTATGTATGTGTGTGTGTGAGAGAGAGGGAGAGAGTTTAATGAGAGAGAGTGAGAGTACATGCGTGTGTATGTGAGATAGTTTAATGAGTAAGAGAGAGGTGGGTGTGAGTTTGTGTGTGTGTGTGTGAGAGAGAGAGAGAGAGAGTGAGAAGGGTGGGGGCAAGTTGTGTGTCTTTTCACCATTCTTCTAGTTGAATAGACCCCATCAAACCTTAAAGCAATTATTGTTATTCAAATCACCCCTGTGCCAGATTTAAATAAGATCTACTAGTTTTCCAAATTTCGACAATTTCAAAATTTCTTTTGTCTATATATACTTTGGCAAGACGTGTAAAATATCCCCAAAAATAGAAAATAAATAAAAAAAATCCTTTCCTTTAAATGATAAATGGCCAAACAAGTAAGCGATTTCGACAATCAAACACATAAAAGAATTAAAACCATTTAATTATTTGCAAACGTCACCCCCTCAAACGTTCATAATGCTAGGTTCCCAATGGTATAAAATTACTACAAATAGCCACTCAATTTCAAATCTTCCTCCAGATCGAAGAAATATGGACACTCCAGTCGCGAATGAAACATGTATGCATTGTTAAAAGGGTAAAGATTCATAAACAAGTCCAAATCTGATACTAACTTGCCTCCATGTTAAAAAAAAAAAAAACATACTACAAAATACAATTATAATATGTACACTTCATATACTAATGATACTAATTTGCCTCAATTTTTTTTAAAAAAAAAACATACTACAAAACACAATTATAATATGTACACTTCATAATTCAATTAGCAGTACAATATTTTTATAATTGTACTAATCGTATATGTATGTAAATTTGATAGTTATTGCCACTTTTAATGCAATACCTTGCTACGTGTGATGTTTTTGACGATGTCATGTGAACAGAGAAAGTAATTGATGCAACTAGTATTTTACATCGGTTATAGTTTTGAAATGAAAACTATTCGGTCATTTGTTTATAGTTTGAAACCTATCATCGACAAAACAGTTTAACATATGATATACCGTGCGGTATATATCTATTGACCACAGGGAACAGGTGCGTCATGATACTTTTATTGTAACGCAGTTTAGACTGGATTATATTTTCTGATGTAAATATTTTGGGGTGGTAATAAAATATCATCCATAGTTAATTGGGTTTTAAACATTTTTTTTTTAAAAATAGTAAGCAACGATTTTATCTGATCGGGTAAACTATGCTTTTCTAGAATAGACAATATCGTCTAAATTCATTCAAAGTGAACCGTGTTTCATTTTACAATAGATAATAATAATCCAGTGGTTGTTCTAGGGACCTCACGAAAGGACATTTTCCGGTACATTACCTTCGTTTTTAGCATATCTATTTCGGTTTACGTTTACACAGACGAATAACGGTGATATAAAAGCTTTGTATATTGATGCTAGAGACCTCAGTAAACGATAATTTTAAACTTCTGAAACAATAACTTATTCTTATGTTCTTTTCAATTAGTAAGCAAAGATTGTTAGGAGTTGGGTTTAGTTTCTTAGAGACGACAATAGTCCTTGTATTATGTAGACTAAAACACCAAATCGTTAAGATTCTTTTATTTTGTTTTTGAATAAAAAAAAATCATTAAAATATATAATTCTATGTATATATTTAAATTGGAAGTTCCATAATATAATGTTACGACTTATTTTATTCCACAAATTGAATATGCATGACATTATAATTTCATCTCTCCTTTTCTCCATATAGTTACCGATAACAGTTTAGTATATTTATATTTAACGCGTGTTGAGTAAATGCCTTTTATCTTTAATCTGATTTCTTTTTTTTTCTATATATAATATATTGAGACAAATTGATATTGCCAAAAAACATTTCTATCTTGTATTATCCATGCAAAAAAATGGTTTAATGTGTTATTGCTATTCGTCATTCTAGTAATTATAACCCCATCTTTGCAACCAGTCAAAAATAAAACATTACATCAATGCGACTTCTATTAGTTAATTGAATTGTGAACTTGTTAACTTCGATTAGATATAGTCAAACCTTGGCCATTAAAACAAGTTTCGCGTGTATAGAATTATATCATTGCAATATAAAAGCTTTTTTTTGATACCATCGTCAGATTTAAATATGATTCCTTAAATTTTCAATTTAAAATGTGTTCAACTTTTTTTTTCCTCATCCAAATGTGGTGTGCGAATAGTTAGATTGCGCGGGACGCCACGACACGCGGGCCGATTCGCGGTACTGAAATGAAATGAAATGGGGTTTAACGTCCCACTCTTCTCCACCTAACCTGGACTAATGGAAGACAGTCATACGCCATAAAGTGTGCTATGGGGGGGAAGTTTTGACCGGGCAGCGGCACTACGGTCTACTCTTATATCGAATTCCAACTGCCCAGGGATATTTTACGTGCACGCCAATGTGTACACGGGACCTCGGTTTTTCGCCCCATCCGAACGACTAGACAGTTGTCCTTGTCAGGCCCTCGGTTCTGCCTCACTGACAATGGGGAACCACACCGGAAAATCGAGATGAACTTTCTCGGCCAATGCAGGGATCGAACACCCGACCTCCAGGCTAGCGAGTCAGCGCCTTACCCACTTAGCCCACGTGGTCCCCGATTTGCGCTACAAATTCAGGGCAAGGATTCGAGGGTAGGTAAGACAGGTGACGAATTGGGAATTACTCTGTGAGTGTTCATATTAGACTCCATATCAAGACAAACTAAGCCGGTAGCTAACCCGTTTCGGTCAATTGAAGACACATTCTATAGGTAGCCGACCTACGGATAAACAGGTAAAATAACTCAATGGACAAGGATTTCATAACAACTAACCTATAAAATTCAAATATTTCAATTTCTTCTTTGGGGGGGGGGGGGGGGAATTATTTTCAATTTTCAAAAGTCAATATTCTTATATACAACTATAAAAAAGCTTTAATTCTTTCGTAGCCTTGAAGGGATAAATTTAACTAAACCAAATATGCAGATTAAATCTATAGGCTTTGTATAACACAGACTACACGTGACATGAACTCAACGCGAACCCTACACACCTGACTATAAAGGGAAATATCCCCCTACCCCCACATACCAATAAACAATTCGTGGACCCCATACCCAGGTTACAAAAAGTCAAACGAGATCAAAGGATAAAACATCTGCACACAATAGCTTTTTTATTATTCATAACCTCATTGTTCAGTCAACGATAACCATATTCAAACTATAAATAGAACACCTGTGGAATGCTCTGACGTCACGCCTTTGGAATGTGTGACGTCACGCCATTGGAATGTCTGGAATTCCAAATATGCTCCAGAGTACCATGCTTACTACTGACATACAAGACTTAAAACCAAAAAATTAATAATGAATGTACATTATGATAATTCCTTAGTCTAGTGCACAAAAGTATAGCAGATGGACATAAAAGTCTAGCAAATGTTGTCTGATTTTGATGAAACTTACATTATAGTTTACAACCCAAAGATATCTTGATATCAGCACATATCGGACCCTAATTTCTTTGATTACGGCCCCTGATTATACGAAAAATTACATATTTTGCTCTCTCGAGGCAATTGTAAAAAAGACCTTCAAATATATCTCTCAGTTACACCATAATTATGGTTGAGTCTGAATTTCCTGAATATTGACACTCGTTTTAAATGTAAAGCTTTTGTATGGCAGCTAGTGATTGGTTGGTAGACAGACTATTGGCCAATCAAAATTTAAAACAACAATATCCACTCATAATAGCAGTGTGTAGTAGCATTACCTCTAATCAAACGCAACAGTGCGCGGAGTATGCTAGATCATGGATAAGTTTAAGTTTTGTGAGCATCCATTCTAAAGTTATGTCCCCTGCCTTTCATAAAAAATGTGAAATATAAATGAAGTTTATGAACCTTCCAGAGGCAATAATTTTTTGTCCGTTTCATGTGATCAAAAATGTGTTAAGGATCAAAAGTTTTTGGATGAGTTTCAGTTAACTAATGGTGACCCTCACAATTGGTGGGCTTTTAACCCAGGGATCAGTATACAGTGCATAACAGAGTTTTTTCTTCTTAAAGTCACCACCTACCCGCCTGGAGCTGTTTATTATAGATGAGTTCAAGGATGGAAAATTTAGGAGAACCTATTCATTACTACATGTTACTGACAAATAATGATCCACTATATAATATAAGTCTAATAGACTCCAGGAGGGTTGGATATCCTAGGAGTTCGACATCGACTTTATTATTTTAATCCAAGTGGTAAAATACTGCATCTTAGTCCTGATATGATCTAGTTAATATTGTGATCTCATGGTTGTCTCCCCCTCTCCCAGGTCCGTAATTGCTAACAAATCATATCGGGACTAACATATGTTTCAATTTTCTTTCAATAATTCACATGCACATTTAGTAGTCTTTAGAAGTGGGGGGTGGGGAACCAGAGGTTCTGAAGAAAACCCATAAGGTTGGACAGGCGACCCTTATAGTCCTTGTCATGTACAATTGGGGAATCGAAACAACATAAGTTATGATCTTAATTAATATAACAGCTTGATACACACTATGACTGACAATCTATGAATGAGTTGTACCTGTAATTATAACACCTAGTTTGCACTTGATGGGACTACAGGTGAGCATTGATTATAGAACAATTAAACACTCTGTCATATAGTTGATTGTTTTATTAATAATTCATGTTTCTCATCAACGAATAAATCACGCTTCTTTATCATTATAGTGTAATACCACAATGCATTAACATGACCACAGAACTCCACAGATTATTGGTTATTTATACCATTATAATAACATAATCAATGTTAAACCGCAGTTCTGTATCATCACCACAAACCAGATACTGGATATCAAAGAGTATTTAGAGGTATCAACAGGAAAACAATGTAATTCATTGTATATAATATCAGGGGAAATCCAAGCAGACATGCTTTTCATACCAGGAGACCGGAGTTAACTATTCAACACTAATATAAAGAGTTAGTGAGATGTATATGGCATTGGTTTATGATGGAAGTGATGGTTTATTATGCCTTTAGGGGCTCGGCTTAACTCAAACATAAATCAAGAACTACTTACAAACTGCCAGTTAATGTTTACTTTGGTTTATTCTCTGCTTCCTTTCTGTTTACTTAACACAACAGGCTGATATTCAATTCTACCATTTTTATTCATTTACTTATTCTTTTCAAGAGACATAACAAATAGGATTTAGCCCATGTTTATATAAACCTTCTGATGATTTCTTAATAACTGTATCCTAAATATAACAATCAATCTATAGACAATGACATTTTCCTAACATTGTCTTAAAATATTGAGAAGCTGCATCTTATACATTAAGCAGTTTTGTCTTCACTTTTATTTGTACCATTTTTGGAGTTCATATAGGATTTTATCTTATATATAAACATTTTGTCTCATATTGTCCATACAGCGGATTTTCTTTTATATTGTCCATATAGGATGTCTTACACTGTCCATCTACTTTTTGTCATACTGTAGAATTTTGACTTTGCTAACTTCAAACACTAAATTTCGTCAATTTATTTTCTTAGCAAGTAAACAATTGAAAGAAATATGTTGCTGGCCATGCATGGGGCATTGTATACCATCTCTCTAGAACATGTACACCTGCATGATGCATCTTTAACATAATTTGGAAAGCTTAACAATGTTGGTTGTAGTTATTTAGAAACTTTTTGATTTGGTGAACTTTCCCTTTAAAGAAGATAATCTGTGATATATAATCTTATAGTGTAATATAAACAGTTGGTTTTTATACACAGGTGTATAATAACATAATTAGAGGTCAAAGGTCAACCTATCACCCAAATATTCTTCAACAGATTCTACTTATATTCTGATAAATATAAATCAATTTGTTAAAGAGGTCGATTCCAGTTGGCTATGACCTTAATTGTTTACTTATAATCTGTTTTATGTTAAAAGGAGGAACTCAGTTATTCGAAATAAGTGCTGCTGTCCTGGCTAAATTTCCCCCATACTCAAAAGCACAGTGCATCATGTAGGCCTGTCTTCATTTCCCCGATAGGTGCTGGAAAATAGGACGTTAAACCACTTTTTCCTTACAGCAGCGTTTTGGCACACTCTAACATAGGATTTTTAACCATACTGATGTGATCTAAGCACCTCAGATTTGAGTCTCAACCAAACAATTAAACATCATTCTGTGACAGGTACTCTGCATGGCTTACAATGAGAAACCATGCTGTAAAATCCTGAGGTACTTCCTCAGTCAACACCAGAATCAAATGCGGAATCGTCCAATTAATGAGCGACCATGGCTCAAACCACATTTATATATTCTGATATATTGTTTCAACCAGACTATAAACCCCATACATCTATATAAATATCATGATAATAAAACACATATGGATCACTATAGTGACTAACTGGAGTTGAATTTTTATGTGAATGAGTCTCCTAAATCAACCCATAAACCCATCAAAAATAATCCTATTTAGTAGTCAAGGCATCTACTTTTTTTATTATTGATTTTTGCCCTTGACCCTCATAAAAATAAATCTTCCTGAAGTTTTTATTAAATAAATATGATAAGATTAGCGATGATATAAAGTATATTTGAAGAGGACATAGGTTAGTTATATTGAAATGCCACAGTTTAAATCATCAGTCTTCTTAGTATAAAAGAACACAAGATTGCACCATCTCAAAATTTGACCCCCAGGTCCCACTTGAAACTGTTTGAACTTTTTGAGTCAGCAGCTCCTAATGCCTTCTTGGCTGTAAAACTGTTTCCCATTGGGTCCTGGGATTTTCCAGCATGGTTTCTCAGTGTCATTGAGAGAGAGAGAGAGAGAGAGAGAGAGAGAGATGTAAAACATTCCGGACTAACAATGTAACATGGTTCAATTTTTCTTTAAATAATTCACATAATTCATAGAGTCTTTATAATTAGCAGTGAAAGGAAATCAGGAAATCACTCAATGAAAGACCTTATGTTCTACAGCACACACATTAGACCATTAGGATCCCCGCATCCCAAAACACTGGGCAAAAGTTACCAATAAAATAGGATGTATATTATATTAAAATATCATTGGAGATTTAGGGTGGCTCGTTAAGTACATGTATGTTATATGATGTTTAATAATTCATTATTCCATAAGTCTGCCTTGTATTTATATCTTTAATCTACTTCTAAATGTCTTACAAACCTCATGATAAGATCCAATAAATGATGAGCCATTAAGTAGGACTTAAGACACGCTAGCCTCACCAAGTGCCCTCAAAATATCAAATGTCAATCGAAAAATAAAAGGTAACACAACTTTCCACTTACAGACAACATTGAAAAGTCAACAAATCCTGGGATAAGCTGCCTGTTTTTAATGTATTTTTAAGATTAAAACATGACATTTAAATAGTATACAGATATTTGCCGAAAACAAAACCGTTTCATATTACTTGCAATTCTTTCAGTCAATGACAAGAGTATATATCACAGCAGTACTCTTAAACAGGTAATTGTCATCTTAAGATTTTGGAGATTTAGAGATAGTTGCATCAAGTGTTCAAGGATACGTTAAGTTTCAGACAAATCCAGCCAGAACATCTCTAAAATATCAATGTGACCAACACATGGTTTAATTTTATTTCAATAATTTGCTTGCACGTAGGTGTCTTTAGCAGTGGGAGGAAACAGCAGGACCCACAAGGTTGGAGAGACAACTCTACTCCTTGTCACTGGGAATTGAAAGCGTACCAGTTGAAAAAGAAGTTGACAGAAAAAAATTAAGAATTTACTTAGGCCTCAATATGTATGGTAAATGGAGGAGAGAGAGAGAGAAATGAGTTTAATATCCACTCAACACAAAATAGGTCATTTCGGGACTAACATATGGTTCAATTTTATTTCAATAATTAGCTTACGCGTAGGGGTCTTTAGCAGTGGAAGGAAACTGGATTGCACAGAGGAAACCCACGAGGTTGAAAAGGCGTATGGTAAATGGACAGTAAGTAATGATAAACACATTCTAACAGATAGGCTGGCACTGCTAGGCAGGATACACCCACATTTTTGAGAGATGGATAGAGAACAAGCAATACCGAAAGTGATTTTTCCTACATTGTTAAGTCCTGTATTTCATACTGTATTGGGAGCAGCCATTTTATTGGTCAGTTCCAGTCTGATATTCATGAAATTCGAAGCCGACAATGATTATGGTGTGACGGTACACAACCTAGAAATGTTACTTTTCGTCAAAATCGGATAAGAATTGTGACCTGTAAAGAGTCCACAACCATGATATACCATATTTTTACACTATTCGCGTACAAACGGTGACCATTTCGTCCTGCAATTTTGGTACGATTTTCACGAAATACAAACTCAACCTTCCTTATGATGCAACAGTAATATAATCAGAGTTTTTTTTTAAAATCAGATAATAATTGTTCGAGAGATAGACAGAGAACAAGCAATACTGAAAGTGATTTTTCCTACAATCAAAGGCCATAATTCATTAAGTTACAATTTGATATCCGCAAATATCGAAAAGAATAAAGATCTTTAGGTTATAAACAAGCATTTCAGGATTTATCAAAATCGAATTAAAATTAATTGTCACCTCTACAGGGTCCACAACTTTGATATACCATATTTTTACACTGTTCGCGTACAAACGGCGGCCATTTTTTCTGGCAATTATGGTCCAATTTTCTAGAAATTCTAACTCAACCTTCCGAAGGGTGTAACGGTGATAGAGTCAAACGTTTATTTAAATCGGATAATAATTGTGACCTCCAGAGGGACCATAGGCGATTTTTCAGACAATCAGGGACCATAATTCAGGAAGTTACGATCTGATATGCGCAAATAACGAAGGGAACCAAGATCTTTGGGTTATAACCATGCATTTCAAGTTTCATCAAAATCGAATTAAAATTGTAACCTCTACAGGGTCCACAACCAAGATATACAATTTTTAACAGTATTCGCGTACAACGGCGGCCATTTTGTATGGCAATTTTGGTCTGATTTTCACGAAACTCGAACTCAACCTTCCTTACAGTGTAACGGTAATATAATCAACCGTTTTATTAAAGCGGATAGGGACCACAAGCTAAAATAAGGCGATTTTGCGTATAATCAGGGGCCATAATTCAGGAAGTTACGTTCCGATGTGCGCAAATATCGAAAGGCACCAAGATCTTTGGGTTATAACCATGAATTTCAAGTTTCAGCAAAATCAAATTAAAAATGTGACTTCTACAGAGTCCACAACCTTGATATACCATTTTTTAACAGTATTCGCGTACAAACGGCGGCCATTTTGTATGGCAATTTTCGTCCAATTTTCACGAAATTTGAACTCAACCTTCCTTAGGGTGTATTGGTGATATAATCAAAAGGTTTTTTTAAATCGGATAATAATTGTGATCTCCAGAGGGACCACATTCTCAAAAGGGTGATTTTTCGGACAATCAGGGGCCATTATTCAGGAAATTACATTCCGATAGGCGCAAATATCGAAAGGAACCAAGATCTTTGTGTTATAAACATGCATGTCAAGTTTCATCAAAATCGGTTCAAAATTGTGACCTCTATAGGGTCCACAAGCTAAAAACGTGATTTTTCGTACAATCAGGGGCCATAATCCATGAAGTTTTTATCTGATACATGCCAATATCGAAGGCAGCCGAGATCTTTTGGGGATAAACCTATATTTCAAGTTTCGTCAAAATCGGATAAGAATTGTGACCTGTAGAGAGTCCACAAACAAATTGTGGACGGACGGGGGCGACGACAATATACGTCCACATAAAAATGTGGGCGAATAAAAATGTTCCTCCCACGATGAACTAAGGTGACAGTCATGGCATCTAACAACAATTTATTTATAGCTGTAGGAATCTCCTAGGGAATGCAAAGTTTTGAGAGGGATTTTAAGCAAAGTTTTGATTAATTAGTTTGAATATGTCTTAAGTGGAAATATATCATCAAATCACATAGTTTGTACTCAGGAAAATATCTTTAATATTTTACCATAGATTAAAAGATTAAAACCATATATATTAATTCACATTTATCAGGATGTTTTTTTTTCCTTTTTAATGCAAAGGTCATGTAAACCTTTAAGTGAAAATCTATACATACTATAATTAATAGTCATACATTTAAATATTTATTTCAGTGTGATTTATGACACACCTGCATATATTCAGGAAAATTATTCATGATTTTGAAATATGCTTAATCCGTAATACACAATTTTAATTTTTTTTTTCTTGCTGTCATACTATACCAACTATTTCATATGATAAAATCAATATTCAAATTCCATATTAGGCTAGTACTGTAAGGCAAAATTAAGAAAACTTATGTAAAATCATTTTTGCTGTCCTTCAAGAGAAAGAAATCAATGACCGTGTTTTATTTTATTGGTTATACAAACATATAATAAAATTGAAATTTTTTTCCACATCTTTTTTTTTTCTTCACTTGTTATCCTTTAAACTTAAGTAAAAGAATAATTGATGCTGTTTGTGATTATTTTACTGGTTATACAATCTATGTTTCCTTGATAATTTATGATAAAATTTAACTTTTATCTTTCAGTTGTCCTTTAAACTTAAGTAAGAAATAACTAATGTTGTTGTTGATTATTCCGCTGGATGTACAAACATAATTTATGATAAATATGTCATAATAATGGTGATATTTCCTGTATACAGCAATTTCTGTTAATGGCGAGGGTCATGGAGGGTGAATAAAAACTTAAATACACAAAACACATTTTATTCCTTAATCTAATAACCGGCTTGCAGTGAAGTTTCCAGCTCCTATCCCCCTTGAGAACTTATTTATCGATAAAAACTTATAAAATTTTAAGGAAACGGGTACAAGATGGGAAGAAAATAAGCCAATTATCCCCAATAGAGCCTCATCTTTCCACCAGAAACCATGTTAGTTTGGCAGACCCAGAAATCAGTATCAGATTTAAGATTGGCGGCTGCAGATGTGCAGTGCAGACTCCATACAGAGTCATTACATGGGGATAACTGGGCTATATTTCTTTCTGGTATGTACAAGGGAATAGGAATTTAAGTCTTTAAATCTTTCAATATCATTAATTATCTCAGCAATGGGGAGGTGTTTCTATTAATTAATATATGTTTCTTAGGAATCTATAGGGTTATTCAAATTGCATCAATATTAGTCTTGAATTGAACCATTCAGAAATGATATTTTCAAAAACGACTGGCTTAGCTAGTATTTAAGTAATCATATATTTCAACTGACTGGCATTAAAATGGACACTGAATATATATTATAAGTCAGTCAAATTTAATTACCTGTCACAGAATTCGAATATGAAACAATTGAATCTTAAATACACAAAACAGTTAAACTTATAGTTTGTATCTGTTAAAAAAGTATCTTGCCAATCCAAAGTTAACAAACAATTGACCGCCGGGCAGAGAATTAAAGTATTACACAATCAAGGGTACTACATCAAAGCAGTTGTGGCTCCTTTAAATCTTTTTTGGGACATCAGCAGGGTCGGATTAAGACCATCAAGTAGAATTTCAACCATATCTCCCACTCTAACAAAATTAATAAGTTCGTTAAGTTTTGAAGTGATACCAAGTGACGGGTCACCTGGTCTTTTAACCACAAATCATGTAACATATAATCTGTTGAAAACCTGGCAAGCTTCTCGGTTGGAATCCCCTAGTGTAATACAGCTCAGAAAATAGATCAACCAGTCATAATTCTATCAACGAGTGCACAAATCATACCAAAATGGCCTCCTCTTCTTTCGTCAAATTGGTTGGCAAGACAAAATAAGAGAAAGATAAATATGTTGTTAGACGTTTAAAGGAGGAAACTATCCAGATTGTTAACAAATATTTATACAAAGTCAAAAATACAAAATATTTTACTCTTTAATAATTCAAAAAATCTACCTCAATGCCTAATGATGAAATTAATAGAAACTAATGGAAATTTCAAACAGACAAAACTTAGATTATAATTTATCAATTTGGTTAATTTTGGTACTAATAGATTTTTTCATTTTGGAATAATTTTAATTGAGTATGATTTAAATCCTATATTCGATTATCTTGTGTTTTGTCCCTTTCAGAGAAACTAGAGTAAATACAAAGTCTATATACTGTCCCTTTAACTTTAAGAGAACAAGGAGAGTTAGTCGAAAGTCTATATTGTCGTTACTAACGAGTTAACACTAGTAATAAATACATTCCTTGCATACAGAAATTCTTACGCTAGTACCCATTATCTTTACGACTTAGAGTGCCTTCAAGTTGAATTCCACTAATGGTCTTTAAGATAAAATATTGTACAACGCAATAAATGAATGAAATACCGATATTTACATGACATTGACAGTTTGGCGTTATTGGTACCACATGTTCCTGCAGAGAATACCATTCTCTCCTTCTATTCCAGTTGTCATAGAAAAAACTGTTAAGATAAGATTTAAACTGTTTAATGTGTGTAGTTATATTATATGTCGGTATGTTATTTCTTGTATTAAGAAATTAAAGACATCTACATTATTAATCAGCCTTCTACTGGCAATTTATTTTAATTTATGAAGACATTTAGATTTAATCTGGGTCCATTTTATAGTATTCATTGGGTGAAGACCAAGATATGCAACATTAGAATACATTATTACATATATATATTATTTTTAATTTACAAAGACACATTACGAGAAAAATCTGGGTCCAATTTATGTATACTGGATGAACATCAAAATATCCAACATCAAGATTTCTACGTACTCTATATACAAGAATGTAACCAAAATACCATCTCCTAAATATTGTTTGCAAACACTAATTGATTAATAAAGAAAATAAAATCAAAATACCAACGCTAGTTAATCTTCCAGCTTGGATTCAATTGGATTTTTAAAAAAAGGCCTATCAATTCTGCTACAACAAATTGATGGCAGGCATATTACATAACAAGCAGCATAGAATCCATGAAATTTCAATTCAACATATCTTTGTAAATACTGAACAGAGCTGAACAACTTTTGGACAGAAATTCCTATTAGAGATTCACCTTTAACAATATTTTGGTTTGTAACAGATTCTTAAATGGGCTAATGTTACCCATTACCCACATATGTTCATGGGTAAGGGTTAGTGTTGAGGTAAGTTTACACTTTACAGAGTCTAGTGGAGTGATTTTGAAATCTCTCCAGAAATTTCCTCATGTCATTTAATGTCTAATTTGTATTTCTGTTCATCCTTGATTTTTTAACCTATTTAATTGATAATTAATCGCAAAAGATATAATTTTGGTCGATAAGATTCAAGGGATTCAGTCATAAATAAGAATATATCTGACAACATTTGGGGGAAATTTTTTTTTCTAAAAAAAAAAATATGATTTGTTTTTCTAAAGTCATGAGAAATATATGTATCAACAATCTGTAGGGATATAATTTCAGGAACAAGTAGGCCATTCTGACAGTTTCATAAATTTTAAAAGACATCTGATACTGAACATGTAGCTAAATATGATTCATGCTATAAATCATTTTGACATCTCACCACAGGTAATGCATGTGCTTAATAATTAACCCCTGACTACTGTAGTCTATGTAATAAACCAACCTAAGTAGAGCTCTCCTTTCACCTTCAGTCAAATGCATTTGCTGGTTTTGACTGACTAGGAGTCAAATAGACTTGTTGGAGAATTTACCTGTCATTCAATTTATTTTAGTCTTAAAATAAATACGTTTTTTTAAAGTTTAAACACTTAATATACGTTTTTTTATAGTTTAAACACTTAAAATATATATTTATATCTTTGAGAAAAACAACCGGACAATGCTAAAATATTGTTCAATTCTTTGACAAAACTATCTTGCTAGTGCCAAGAACACCATACACATTATATGTAGGACATTAAAAGAACCTGACAGTTGGAGCTCAAATAAGAAGAGGCTCATAGCACACTGCATATTGTACACCTGTCTTCATTAGCCCAGTTGATGCAGAAAAGTAGGATGTTAAACTTCCATTTCATTTTGCATTCATGCCCCCCCCACCACCTAGTCTTTGGATCACTGGACTGGGCATAAGAATTTCATCATGAAGTGCACTTTCTATATGATCTAGAAGGTGGGGACTGGGAACTTTAGTCATCTAGCTTCCATTGACCTAGAATTGGAGATTAATCTAGTGTCAGCTAAGTATAGTGATTCCTGCATCTAGAGTCTACCTCACACAGAAGATGAGGGATTGGTCATATTTATAGCATCATATTCTGTTGGTGCAGCTTGACAAAATACTGAACTAGTAAGTACTTGTTTCACTAATCAGAAATTTTCTGCAAATCTTTTCATTCTAAAAATGTTCACTCAAAACAATTTTTAGTCACTACCTTTCCCTAGTTTTTCCATTTCTGGGGTGTATTGATAATTGGTGAAGGGCTGTTATTTGATGTAATACGGTATAGAAACATATATTATATACCATAGCTGGTGTTTCCCCTATAAACCATTTACCATGTAAACATGACACACAGTGTCATAGACTGTCCAATCGCCTCACCAGTAGGCTCACCACATGGGTTTCATCTGACATGTGCCCATACTGACTTGACTGGAAGAACTTATCATATCGACATGTAATAATCACATTCAACAAGTCTCATTAATTATCATTGAATACTGTGAGAAAAACATCATTGTCAAATCTTCTGTGGGAATACATAACAAACAAGTTAACCATGAAGAGGGGCAGACTTAAATTTTTGTCAGGACAGCGGCGGTTCTGCCTACTCTTATTTAAAATTCCATGTACAAATTTGAATCCAATAAAAAGAGAACCTTGGCAGTTGTAATTCGATGAAAAGTAAGTGGAAACACTGGATGTCAAACTTCATTTCATATCTATGTATTTCAGGCTTGATGGTTATTCAACAAACTAAATCATCTCATAAAAAAAGTAAGTGAAGGAGGACCACACTATACACAAACAAAAACGATAAAACACTCATGCAGATAAAAAACAAATTACACATATTGCAAGAAATGAACATGAAATATCGAATCAAGTAAATGGATCAGGTGTCCCATACCTTCAATGATTCAGTCTTCACTCAAAATAAAATACAAACAATATTTACAAGAAAAATGCAATAATGCAAAAGTATGCAAAAGATTTGAATATATGTCCTGACATTGGATATTTGAGACTAATACATCCAGGTGCTGATAATTTATGAGATAAACACAATTGACACTAACAGATACATCATTTGTCCGTTAAAAATTACTGTGATTTATTATCCCCAGGGGTACACGAGGAACTAATTTACAAAGCTAGAATAATTTGGCGGGGAGTTACCTATGTAACAGTCATTAATCATTAGGTAAATAAACACCTATGAGGATTCTCTCAACATCTTTACCAGATATCGTACTTAAGTTTTTTAACATTTGAACCAGTAAATTTACAGCAATTGAAACTGCACTAGAAATATTATCTAAGAACTGGTTAATGAGAAAGCACTTGAGACTTTTGACTCAAAGTTATCTTGAATTGTATTCTTAGAAGATTGTTATTTGTAATGTTAATCTTGCCATCAGGCTGGTGGCCTTTGTCATTTGAAATTGTACCTTCAATTGTATTTATCAAATATTGTTTTCTTATTTCTAATTCGTGCCTTACGGTTGCCTTTTCGACCAAAAGATACTTATTGAACAGTTGCATCCTGAATTGTATTTTTCAAAGACAGTTTTACCCCTACAAATTGTTTTGTTAATCTTATCATGCTGGTGGCCTGAGTTTATGATTTATGTAGGGGTTTTAGCTTCGATTCAATTAGATACAAGAAGTAGCATGTGTGGTGAATGAGACAGTGTGCACTTACCGGTACACTTTCCAGAACACCTGGATATCACTTTTATCAAATTTAAAACTTCAAGGTGTTTGTTTATGTGACTGAACTGCCATTATGATGTAAATCATAGACAATATGGCTGAACAATTTATTTAATAGACTGGATAGATACCACTATCAATCCAATGCATGAGGTTATCATGAAGGCAGATACATTGGTACATGAAGCAAATAAATACATAGGGTCATATCATAATACAGCAGGTACAAGTAAAAGTACCATTTTCTTTCTTCTTCTTCTTCAACATGAAAACCTGTCAGTAGCAACTGGCTCAACATTTTACTCTTATCCGAAGATAGGATGATAAACTCATTTGTGTTTGAGTCTGTTTCGTGATACTATCTTATTGTATTTGTGGAGATATTACAGTACTAACATGAACCAACCAACCACTAACTTATCATACTGCACCTGTCCACCTTCATACACACATTGACAGGTAAAACAATCAGTTGGAATCAGATGAAGAATTTGCAGAAATGCTGCTGTTTGAGCAAAATAATCCTCTCTAGCATTTCAATGAATGAAATAATGTTTAATGAACATTTTTTTTATGCTCGAACCAGACTAACAAAGACGGACACACACCATGCAGTGTGCTATGAGGAATCACACTAACATGTAATCATGCTAACATGTAATGTTTTTTGTCCCATCCGAATGACTAAAAACTTTTCCTTGTCAGGCCCTCTGTCCTGCACAACCCTATCATGGTACATTTGACCATGGTAAAATTTAAATAAATGTTTGTCTGGCACAGACTCTAAGTGACCATTTCGAAAACCTTTGAATCCTAATCATCCAGACTATATACCCACCATCAAAAAGTAGGAGGGAAAGCCAGATATTTCAGACAAACTGGCATCATCAAACACCAGGAGAGACAATCAACGACAAATTGTAAAGCCACTTTGAACATTAATATCTTTCAAGTTTATTATGGTACACCATCCTAACGAAAAGGGCTAATTGTTTGACTTGCTATTAGTAAGCAGAGACCATCAGCCACAAACGACATAAGCCACATTACCATCTTTCAAGTTTGTTTTGATTATAAATAATATGGGATATTAATTAATCATGGACTTTACCTAAAACCACTTATAACTAGCTGTTCAAAGTGAACTAATGGCCAGGAGCATAATATAACCACTAAAGCTACCCAAAGGTGACTCATGAAAACAAAGACACTCGTGTAATGAATCATAGAAACTCTCTAAGTCCACGTAAATGGATTTGCAGGTGTATTAATTACTATTAATTAAAGGTATTCCTGTGATTAAAGGTTTATTTGTGTGTTCAGGTAAAGTAATTCTTGTCTCACCTGTCAATTTATTAGATTATAAACAAGCCCACGGTAGGTAAATAAATAATGTCTGAACACTGAACAAAGTACGCAGACGTCATAATGCTTGAAAAGTGTCACTTAGTGGGCAACCACTTTTATTGCTCACCAAAGGACCAAGCATGCAGGGCCCTCCCTATAAGAACACTATAGGTAAATAAATAATGTCTGAATGAAATGCACAGGCATCATTTAGTGGGCAACCCCTTTTATTGAGCACCAATGTTTATCTATCCCTTGGTGTTTTAACATCCACAGAAGTGATGTCGCAGAAAAGAACAAAGAGAGATTGACACTTGCTCCTGTAAGTTTATATCTCTGTATGACCTCGCAATCTCCCTATTTGTTGAATACATTCATGGATGGTTTACAGGGAATTTCTTCCCACCGCAACTACCTCTATTGAGCACTGAGGAGCAAGCATGTAGTATCCATAAGAATACTATATACTTCCATTTGTATTGTACTATTACCAGTTAGAATTTAGTCTACCTGTTTTAATTTAGAATCAATAATAATTAATTGAAGTTCCCATGAAGGTTGGTTATTTGCATGCATGTGGAGGAAACTGTAGCAGGAAAGAAACAAACATATGTAATTAGAGGTATCCAAGCATATGTGATGGTTCTTTATGGAGTTACATGAAGCAGTTTAACTCCAAAACTGGAAGTGCAATGCCACTAGGCCTATGTTACTGCCCAGCTTGAGCTGCCCTATTGCCCGAAATTCAAGCCTTGCGTTTATGACCAGTACCATGCCTCATTACTTGTCTAGTGGAGCCTGAGGTAATTTCCTTACAGGACGAAATACCAAACGACACTGGTACAAATACATTAATAAAAGGAAGCCATCTTCATTTGCATTCTCATTCAATATTAAAGAGTAATTTATTTTTTTAATTCCACTCAGTGAGGCAAGTAGAGCCATGGCATCTCGTTACCTAGCATCTGATTCAATCACGTCCTAACAATATGGGTGGATCGCATGCTATCAGGTCATTGAGAAGAGACCATTAATGTAAAGAAAACAAATGGCATTGAGTGAACTAACCGGCCATTTTCTCCCGTCATTAGAGCTATGATTGTTCCGAGCCATTTGTAAGTAATTTAATCCTATAGTTATTGTCTCTCATTAGGAACAGCCGCTCATTTTAGATTCCCCCGTTAAATTAATTTCAACTGGAATTCAATAAGAATGGCTAGGGAGGGTTTTCCTACTTCGACAGCTTTTCTAAAATATGTACGGAAATAAGTTGTTAGAAAGTGATCAGTAGGATGTGCAACAAAAGTCATTTTTAAAGTTGAAAAAAAAAAAAATAAACAAAAATAATGGCCTCCAAAACCCATCTGCACACGACATCTTAAGTGGAGGACAAAAGATTGGTAATGACCACCAAAACCAATCTACGCTCTGCAGTTGAACATCTACATACATATATAAAACATGTGTTTATTTGATAGAATACAGTATCTTGATATGAGATCAACTACTTGTGGGGGTTATCAAGGAGGGCAATATCAACTTGTGTATATCATATTATACCATCAGTATCTGTACTATATATATATATGATAAATTATAAAAGAACCTGGTAATGAGTATGAGTAGTGGTTAATTAATTACTTTATATACTTAACTCTCGTTAATTCCTGCTATGAAATTAATTTCAGTAAGCATCTAATAACCTTATCAAAAAAAAAGCCACAACATTAACATCCACTCACAATTAGATCATTACGGAAAATCATATTTTTTTTACATATTAACTGTGTTATGCACTGGAATCTTTAAGGCAGAGAAAGTCCCAGATGTGATTGTACTCCTCGAGCTTCCTATAATGATCTACAAACTATGTCTCCCATCATTCTAGGTTAAGTTCTGATCAAAACTCTTCCCAAAGTGGTATTAGATGTTCTAGAAAAAAAGCACACCTTTCTTGATATGGGCACAATTTGTTGTCATTATTTCATGTAAGATTTAACACATAAGCCAGTAAAATGGGGTATAAGTGCACTTAACACCAAGAAGCTTGGGGATTATATCATTTTGAGACAAACACATGGAAAAAAAATCATAAAAGTTTTTAACAGTTGGAGGAAGCCAGACAGAGGAACCTGAGAAAGTACCAGGTTGGGCACACAGCCTTACTCCTTGGCACCTACATGCTTAGGATCAAAACCATGCCACTTGATTCAATGACAAACCTTATGATCTAAAGGTGTACTCCCCCCCCCCAAAAAAAACACAGGCAAAAACAACCCACAGATAGTGACAGGCTGTGTATCGTGTGATGTAAGAACAAAAACTACAAGCATATCCTGCCAGACGTATGGAACCTGTCACTACTTAACAATCATTATTTAGCAAGTAACAAGCTGTGTATGGTGTGTTGTATTAACAAAGTTGTAGTTATCACTGAACTAGTAATAAAACTATATCATAAAATATCTCATAATGAATGGACGAATAGATCTCAACAACCCAACATATTTTATGTCATAATCTCTTCGCCAGCTGTATTTAACAATCTACAAACTAACGTAACATATGCATGAGAATTATCCTCCCTTTACGATCCCTTCACATGATTGCATGGGCAATAAAATCAAACGTTACCTCACTTAAAAACACAGGGGAAACTGTCTAAACTGCATGTAAGAATTTTGACGACCATTTTATGATGTGTGTGGGAGCTGAGAGGTTCATTCACGCCAAAGTCAGACGGCATTTCAACGTTTTATAACTTTTATACACGCACTAGAAAACGGTTGTAAATTTAAAGGATTTTACAATTCAAATTGATAAGTAGATGGTAGACATTTATAATTTATGTACACTGATTTTTAAGAGCAGAACGAACAAAAAAATAACATACTTGTGTACGCAGTGTTCGATGTTAAACAAGTACATATAAACTGCTTCTAAAAAAAAAGTGTCAAATGGAAAACCTTTTTTTTATGAAGCTCCATATAGCTTTGGAATAAACTCCCACTTGCTATTAGAAGCAGTCCTTCAATTTAATTGAACAAAAAACAAAATCCATCCATGTACTCAATGGCGTGCTTAAAGGAAGCCGACTAAACAGTTTGAAATCGAAGAGTCGGCGGAAGTACCACTTACAGGGCAAAATTCTCATCCACACACGTTACAAATATAGATAGTAGATCCATATGTTCCCTGGCAATTCATCATTTTAAATGGAATAACCTTTAGTTTGTATCTATGCCTAAGGCATCTTTTTCATAGGGTTCCTGAAATTACTGATATTTTGGATTCACAAATAAAACTAAGAAAGTTAAATTTAACAACAAAAAATTTATAACAAAAAAATTCAGAACCAATTTTTTTTTGACAATACTGTAACATTATAGTAGCTAGATTACAACTTTTTTTACTTTATTCTTTTGTTGTGGCCTGGATTTTTGGCTGGCCATAAGGCACGTACCTTATTTGTCTAATGGTTAATCCAGCACTGACTTCAGGTACTATATTAATGCACCACTAAATTACAGTACGCATTACAAAGTTCATGTGCTGTCTGCCAATATTTCCATTTGCATTCTGTAGCTGATTACACAATCTCCTGATTCTTATCTGACTTGTCAAATTCTTATCTAAGTGTCAATATATTCTGGAATTTTGAACACCTAACATATCTAACATGTCAAATATTTTGTCTTATTTCAGGCTACTTCGACAGAATGGTATTTTCATTTGGCAATGGAACACCTTCGATCCAGGCCAAGAATGTTACCAAAAATAGTGTGCGAACTGCAACTATTAAATTTTTCTTTTTAAAAAATCAGAGGCAATGATTTGTTGTTCTTAATCCCAATTTTTCTTCAAATGTACTGGCAGTAAAGTTGAGAGAGAAATGGGGTTTGAATGTCCACTTTACACTAACTAGATCATTTTAAGACTAACATTGACAGGTATTTCAATAATTCACATGTGTGAAGGGGTCTTTAGAAATTAAACGAAATGGGGTTTAATGTCCTACTGTTCTGCTGGGATCTTTAGAAGAATTTTGCCCAGACATCATTATTATCTTCTACCAATCTTTGAATTCTGAGCGTAACATTTTATTAATTTTCTTTCAAACCAATCATGCATGACATATCATGAAATGAAATGGAGTTTAACATGCTAATGACCTGTTAATAAAGATGAGCATAAACCATACAGTATTTTTTTATGAGAGAAATTTTTCATTGACAGCAATTTTTCCATCTACTATTCATCAAGTTAGACGCACAGAACCTTGAGTTTTTTCATCCCATCCAAGTATGCTGATACTTGCAAGGCTCTCCACCCTCTTTCTTGCACTGCTAACAAGGATCAAATCCAGGTCCTCCTAAACAGTGATCCAGGGTCTAAAAAAACGAACCATACCCATGTTAGCCCAACAGCAGAAACTGGCATTGATAAATCCTATGGTTATGTTCTGGGATTCGAGAGTTTAGTGCCCTTACTGTTGTACTGCTGTTACCTGAGAATAAGTGGAACAACGAACGATAATAAAAGTTGTAGTAATGCAAACATTTCGCTGTCATATGTCAATACAGCATGTTATAAGTACCATTACTATCAAAATTCACTTAATTTACGGGCTACTTATTGACTTGATTCAAGGTAATTTTATTGCCCGGTGCTACTGTAATGAGGATAAAGTAGTCCCTTTAGATTGTTTACTCATGTCACATTCAGTAAGACTCGATGATGATATATATCACAGAAGTACTGATCGTTAAAGCAGAGATTTTTATTACATCTTCATGTCAAGATGGTCTATAATACATATCTTCATAACACTAAAGAGAGAAAAATGGGGTTTAACATCCACTTGATACAAACTAGGTCATTTAGGGACTACTCATTTTTCACTGATTTCTTTGAGCGTAGGAGGATTAAACCGGCAGACCCAGAGAAAACCCACGAGGTTGGACAGGCGACCCTACTCCTTGTCTTGACATACGAGCACTTGACTTAACTCAATGATAGAACTTATGATGCACTCACCCCCTTAACTAGGATTATGATTCTCTAATCTTTATCAAGGTATCTCCAGTTCAATTACTAATTGTAATACGCAGTTCACAACTCTATCGGATACAATTTCTATTGATGTTTCAACAAGGTTTCACTTAAGATCCTGTTCAATTACTAAATACTATACAGGAACAGTGTCTAATAGTACAGATGGGACAAAAAGCAGAGATTATGTGTATACATCGACATTCACATTAAGGAGCCCTTGACAGTTGGAATTCAAAATAAGAGTAGGCCTTAGCTCAATTGTCCGAGTAAATTTTCTCTCATCATACATTTATGCCTATCCTCATTAGTTCGGATAAAAAACCCTGTTGCATTTCTTTAAAACAAGAAGACAATTTTTTTCTATACATCATTTATTTCAAACAGTTATTTTCTTATGAAAAGGTCAACCAAGGTTAAACAGCAATTCCCATATTTAACTTACACGTAATTGGCAACAACTTTTCTTAATTTACTTGTGCACCAGAAAGTCTGCCAATTTGAATTCTGTAGAGACACTTATAATGAATAAAACGACAAACTCTCCCTTGCTAAGGAAATCGCAACCTCAAATCGATCCAGTGAAATGTTTTGATTTCACATTTACCGTGTATCACAAATTAAACTCCATAGATCCAATTTAATCTTGCAGACAAAACAAAATGTTTTAGTCGCTGAAATGAATCGCATCCAGATGTCGTTATAGTGGTATGAATTTACGCTATAGGAAAACGGGAATAACTTTTATATGCAACGAATCACACAATATGTTTTGAGTATTATTAGCATTACATGTTTATATAACGTCATTTTATAGCTGTACAATTGTTGTTTATTTATTCAAGACATACCCTGAGCAGACGGATTATGTCACGGCATTAAACAGTGTCCTGTCAACATTTAGATAAGATCCACCCCCTGTAGCAAGTGAAAACATTCTTTCCTCCCAATTATTGCATACCTCCAGATAATATAGCAGATTTGACTACAGTAGTAGAGTAGTTAATATTTGACAACATTTGTCTCACATGGTTCATCAGCTAGATTAATAGGGATAAATCCACACCACTTTTCATTTAACTAATGTACTGATGTCTTGAAGCTATGATTATCAACTGAGGCATTTTTAAGCCTTCGTAAACTACAAGATTGTGAAAGTTTGAACATCAGTAGGAAAATAGTTCACAGACATGTTGAACTAATATGTCAGGTATGGTCCACACAAACCAGTGATTTTTGATGAAATCCTTTCACTTTTTAAATTTAATTGAATCTAAGCCGGGAGATTATCTAACATTAATATTTTTACTTTGTTTTCTTAATTAAATGCTAAATATTGGTAATTGATTTCAGTACATTTTAACATGAATGTGAAATTTTGAACTTTGTGCTGGACATGTATTAATAATATCAATAAAAATGCAGAAAAAAGGACAAATCAGTCCCAGACACCAGAGGGTGCGTATCCTTCATTTAGTTAGATGTTTGTCAGTGTCGGGTTGTTCGGATGGTACAAAAAAAGAGGTCCTGTCTACACATTGGTGTGAACATACTGGTAAAAGAACCCTTGATAGGTAGAATACTTGAAATAAGGGTAGGATTTAGGACTGCTGCCTGGGCAATATATCTCCTCAATGCATGGAGTATGCCTGTCTTCAACAGCCTTGTTCACTTCATTTCGTATTAAATGTTGACAAGTTAGAATGATATAAAGGTGCTAATCTGTTATTACCACTTCAAATTAACCTGTATTTATAGACAAATCAACCTGGTACAATAACATTTAAACATGTCTTTCTCCACCCATTGATCTCTACACCTTCCTAATATAAAACACTTCACTAAGACATTTAGATACATCCAAAAAACATGGTACATATTCTGCCCCTGCCTACAGCCATTTTACACATTTTTCTGTAAATATGAAACTTCCTTTTACATGTTTAGGAAAGGGTGCCTCATCATATCATATGAGTATACCTTTCCATATGTACAGATCTTTTAACTTGGTCTCAATGGGCTGAAGACAAAAATTAAAGTTTTTCTCACACATGAGCAAGAAGAACAAGATTGTTCAAGCCCAGGTCTTACTCCTAAGTAAGACCACACCAATTTCATTCTGTTCTGGAACACCTCTTAAAATTATTTTCCTGATTATTTCTTCAAGAAAAAGACAAACACTTTTAGTAGTTCTGACTTTGTACACTTTGAAATTTTAAACAAAACAACTTTCATGTAGTTCAAGTGGCTATTTTAGAGCATTTTTTTTTATCAAGATTTCAATTAAATTGGTATTACCCAATGTGTAGCGGTTCCAGGGCTGACAAGAAAAGTCATTTGAAGCTCCTGTATACAAAATCAATATTAGCAGTTAAAATTCAAAGAACGTGGAATCTCTAACAGAAATATCATTTCAAATATAGATTAGTTTCACTTACCATTTACAAAGATATGATGAATTAAAAATTTGCATCAGTCTCTGAAAATGGTATTCACAAGCAAGCAACACTGTTTTAAGTAAAATCTTTTTAAACTGATTATAATCGGAGCCAGGAGATAATCTGCCATCGATATTTCGGTTCTGTTTCCTTAATTAAATGTTAAATCATTTTAAGGAGGATTCAGCTGTGAAAAAATAGACAGACAGTCTGATGATCGGGAACACTCCCACCTCCTTTTCAATAAACGTTATTGTGTATGTTAGTCTGAAAATGACCAAAGTAAAGCATTGATTAGATGTAAAACTCCAATACTCTCTATACTACACAAAGAAAATACAAATAAATGATTATGTATTATAATAAGAAATATTCAGTTAAAAGTGGGTCTGTGAAACACACAATAATTTCTTAGTGGCCTGATAAAATTGTTGACAAATAAATTGACAGACATCAGACATCCATGATGAATAATTGAGATGTTTCGCCAGATAAATATCTTTAGTTAAACATTGGGTTTGCAAATTCCAAATTCCAGCATTAGGCCTAATGGAAAATATTAGTCATATATTTCTATTCAAAACAAAAGTCAGTTACGAACTGTTAAAAACATGCAATTTTAAATGAGGCATTGAACATTAAAAATCAAATTCTTGCACTCTTAAAGTGCCAGAGTATCACCTTCCAGTTGCATACAGACGTCAACTGAACAGATGCAGGGATCAGAATGGCGTTTATTATCCATAGGCTGTCAAAACTTAAATGGACATTCTTGTAATTGCGTGTAGATAATTTCCATTAGTCAAAGCCTGTAATAACAGAAAGGGAAATGGCTGGCATACCATAAGCAATGGGTACTGCAGTATCTTGAGGTAAAACATGTAAATTGAAACCATTATTTTCTGCTTTAATGAACAATCTTCTGTAATCGTTAATGGATGTTTTTGTAACTGAATCCCATTTGAAATATCACCTGACTTTTATTCCATTAGACAGACACAAAATTTGAAGAATCTTTTTTTTAATTGTAACTAAATAATTTCTTTTTATATCTAAAACGTGTAGTTTATTCGTAAAAAAGAAAGCTTGATAAAAATCCTAAATTAAATGTAAATTACTCTCAAAATGCTCAAAGTTTATGTTGTTACCCTCAAAAATGCCTAATTATTGCTTGATAAGACGTTAAACTCCATTGGTAAACAAAGAATACTTCAACAAAAATCCATAATTTAATGTAAATTAACTCTCAAAATGCCTGATTTATAATGATGGTCACAGTAATTAACAAAGGTGTGCTTAAGTGAAAATAAAGATCTTTCTGAAATTCAAATCCAGCAACTCCGCCTATATATGAGACTGAATAAAATATATAGTTGTAAAATTTTACATTTTTATTAAATCGAAAGATCATACTGAAAATTTTCATTGTATCTATTAAGTTAGATTTTAATTGATTTTTCAAAAGGGTGCCGAAAATTTCTGTTCTTCTTATCCTAAAAAATAAACCTCATTTATATACATGTCTGAAGACCACACAAAGTTAATTTTTTTTTAGCAATTCCATTAATCCATTCGTCTTATCTCAAGTCAGATATATTGTATATTTCTTATGCTGAGTTTACACTGTACAAGTCTTGTATATTTCTTATAATGTTCTTACATGGTGCAAGTCTATACATACATATTACATTGTGAAAGTATTGTACATTTTTTTTGCTGGTTTTACATGGTGCAAGTATTGTACATTTCTTTTGCTGGATTTCTATTGTGCAAGTATGGTGCATTCCTTCTTATGCTGTGTTTCGTTTCTATTGTGCAAGTACTGTACATTTTGTTTGCTGGGTTTACACTGTGCAAGTATTGTACATGTCTTATGCTGGGTTTTACACTATGCCATTACAACCTCCTTTGCCCAGCAATATAATAACCGCTTGAATACTTAAAAAAAAATATTTGATACAGGTAATGGAAATATGAGCTAAATACCATTCCTAATAAAAACAGGATACAAGCACTGCACATAAATATTAGGGTAAAACCTAGTAGTGTACAACCTCCCTCTATCCTGTCATTTTGTTTTCCATTGTTTCACACATTCCCAATTAATAAGTCATGCCTATCACAATAACAGTTATTACTACTAAACTGAACTGCTAAAAGAGTGTTCAATGTCTACCAACCACAAATTTGGTCATTTCAGGGCCAGCATGATATGGTTCTTCATCAGAATAAGGGAATTTGAGACCTTAGAGGAAACTGAAGGTGTTGGAGGGGTGACTCTACTCCTTGTCATGCACAAGTTTCGGATCGAAAGCAATAAGCTTACACTTGACAAAATGACAGACCTTATGATATAAAATGAACGCTTATGGCATTATCTGAGGACTTGTGGTCATGGTCATTACTGGGTGGGCACTTATTAGCTCTACACCTTTGTTATGTTTACTACAGTAAGTGAGAGACAGAGAAATGGGGTTTAACGTCCAATCAACACAATCTAGGTCATTTCGAGACTAACATATGGATTAATTTTATTTCAATAAGGGGTCTTTAGCAGCGGGGGGAAACTGGAGGACCTGGAGAAAGCCCTAAAGATATGACAGACGACCCTACTCCTTGTGCTTACCATTCAGCCACCCAACTCCCTAACAGTAAGTGATCAAAATTGTTATAATTAGCAGACACATCATCAACATTGTAACCATACCTTAAGTCAGCTACCTCTGATATTTTAAAGGGGTATTCTATCTTTCTTATGTGACATTTTCCATTTGAAAACTTCAAACAAAGACATTTTTATGTAATCCTAGATAACAAGACTAAATGAAACATTTGTTAATGACTTGAGAAAAGAAACATATGTTCAGTAAGCAAAAATTGAAATGAAATAAAATCCATACTTTTCTGTACTAAATGGGCTAATAAAGATGGGCACACACAGTGCAGTTTGACAAGAAAGCAGTGTATTGCATTTCCACCTGCTTTTCAACGAATTCCAACTGTCAAGGATTCTTTTAGTTGCGCATCGATGTAGGACCTTGGATTACATCTCAACTGAACGATGAGCCACTGTTCCTTGCCAGGGCTAACAGGAGCAAAACAGACTTGAAGATCAAGAGGAACATTAGTTCAGCTCTGAATCTAGGTCTCTTTACTCTCGCCAGTACTATCTTCAGGTCGCGTGCCATTCAATACATGTCAGCTCTGAATGAAGGTATCATTCCACTCGCCAGTACTACGTTCATGTCCTGTGCCATTCAATACATGTCGAAACTGGAAACTGCCCCAGGCAATTTTACTGGGAAACTTTTTACTGCTAAACGGACGCTGCTTACCGCGCTAGAACCAGTATGACCGACACAACATGCTGTTATCCTATCCATGACATCGGCCAAGTCGGCTAATCCAAGACACCAGCCAAGTCGGCTAGAAGACGGAGATTTTTTTTAACAGCGTGTTGCGTCTTTCATACGGGTTCTAGCGAGGTAAGCAAGGTATTATTTTCTCACTAAGATGTTCATTTACATTGTTCAGATGTTCACATGGACTGGCACGCGGTCGTTTAACAGTAAAAAGTTTCCCAGTAAAATTGCCTGGGGCAGATTCCAGTTTCGACATGTATTGAATGGCACAGGACCTGAACGTAGTACTGGCGAGTGTAATGATACCTACGTTCAGATCTGAATTAGAGAAACATTTGCAGCAAACACCCGAGAATTTGAGATAAGTTCATCATCAAAACATTACACAGAAATGTTAACTAATGGATGAAAATATCTTGGATTTGCAATAGAAACAATGTTATAGCACAAACATCGACAAAGTTACAATTTATCCCCAAATAAATATGGGCATAACACATCATGTGAATAGAGTGATAAAAAAAAAAACCTTTAAAATTTGATGCTGAGACATAGCAATCAGAATTCAGTAAAAAAAAAAAATTGATGCAAATTTGACGCCATTTAAGTGTAAAGATTAAACCTCTAAATGTTTAAAAGTTCCGAGAAGGGGAACCAACAAACTGAATTTAATTCGAGATATTGACAGCAGATAATTGCATCATTGGAATCGCCGTCAATAGGAGTTAACCCGATGCCGACATTGGAACAATACTGCAGGTTTTTACGATCGTTTTATTGCCTGATTATTGGGCTTCAATTTTTAGTCAACAGACGAAGGAAAATGGAGAAGAATTAGTTTGTGAATAACAATGAGACAAGGTTTTCTAACCCTCTTGTCTCAAATCATCTGATTTAACGTGAATCACTGAAAACTAGCGATAATATCCGTCTATTTCGCTGACTCACTCACTCGCTACACTAAACAGTATTTTTTCTATGTGAAATTGTCATTCTTTTAGCATAAATGATGGCTTTTAAATACTCTTTAGAATAAGATGAAATTATGGTTAACTAAGAAAAAATCGCTCTCATAAATTGTTAATTTATTAAAGTAATTAATTTTGTTTTCTAAATAAGTATTATGTGTAAGAGATTACATTTCTTTCTCTCCCTCTCTTGGTTTAAGGTCCATTGAACACAAACTAGGTCATTTTGCGACTAACAAATTGTTCAATTTTATTTCAATATATCAAAAGCGCATAGGGGTCTTTAGCAGTGGGAGGAATTTATTATCTAAATTGCACACGCTAGATAATAACTAAACATGATTAAGACAATCGGTGGCCGGAAAATTTCTCTAATGTTGTAATGCACACTGCTTTCATGGTGTTTGCCATTCTTCATTAGTCTGGTTCCTGAAGAAAAGTAAGTACTTATATTAAGCCCCATTTCACTTCAAGGAAGAAAAGAAAACCCAGAAATATTCAATTGATTTATATCTTGACTAATAAATGTAATTTACACAACATTATCGACAAAATCCAACACACACAAAATTTCGATTTTTTTTTTTTTTATAAAACAATTTTGTGTCAATTTTAAAGTAATTGGCTTTTTACAAATACAAACTGATAAATAGTGTTAAGTGTTTTTTAATTGGTCATTTTTGATTAAGATGACAAAAATGTGTCAGATGCCGTTATTGTGAAGCTTTGAGGTTTTATTACGCGTAGCATTGTTCTCAAATCTAGTCAATCAATGTAATGAGTTAAAAGGCTTTCTCAGTGCAAAGCTTCATCCTACCATATTATAGTCACTCTGATTGGTCGATTATGGGGTATTATCTGCCAATCAATAACAGGCTTGATTTATTAGATCACACTTGCAATGATCCGAATCGCGACTACATGTCATTGAGAACGTTGAAACCCCACATCCATTGTTGATGTTAAATTTGCTTTTCTGATTAATAAACGCAAAAAAGGGAACAATTCATACATTTTTTTTTAAAACAAGTCAGCCATTAAGGAATAACAATATTAACATATTAGAAAAAATATGAAACAAAACAAAATAAACAGAGCATTGTATTGTTATATTTGTCTCTGTTCAAATCCTTAATAATTCAAATAAGGGAGTTTGATTTCTATCCTTAGATACAAGCGTAAAAAAAATAATATATGGCACAAATCAATTAAAAAAGGAGAATTGTATTGAACTTTTGTATCTTGGTTCAAATTCTTAATAATTCAAATAAGAGATGCCAAAAGTTAGTATATTTTGTGAAAAAACAAACTTGATAAGATATAAAAAAAAAACTTCAATTGAATATTCATATTTTAGTCCAAATATAACTACACGGCATATCAGTATTCACCAAGGATTTAACCGCCATCACATCTAATTTTCATGCACATTATACAATATTATTTTTGAAAATGATCAAGCAGTATCTCATGTCCCCTAAATCAATGTTTTACCCAAGTGATATTTTTACGCTTGAATTGAACACATGAGTCACAGTAGGACACTGAGAACGCGACAGAAAGAGAGAGCTTGTCACCAGTCAATCTTGTATCTAATATGGCTTCCAATCATCCCCTACAGATGATAATAATGTTCCCCATCGTTATTTTCCATTGTTCATATTTAATAAACAATAGGGGTTTTATGATATGCTACCCGGACTACAAAATAAACTCGGCTCATGCTACACTATATAACCACAAATAAACTGGTCGTTGATATCCCAAGATAATCAATGGGTCCCAAGAAAAATTTGTGTCTGTAATGTGTGATGACCTCGTGACCAGAACTCACATAATGACAATTCACTTTTGGTCCATGTGAATCTCCTGTATACAAGGTACCGTGGTCGTTGATATTCTTGGATTGGAATAGGCCTCGTAACTAGGTCCCACGAAAATTTGTGCTATGTGATACCTTGGTGACCAGGCACCACACAATGACATATCACTTTTGGTCATAAGTAGGGCAAACGTAATGACAATTTGCTTTTAATCTTTGTGTGGGCCACGTAATTACAATTAACTTTTGGTCCTTGTGTAGGCCCAACGTAATGACAAATCACTTTTGGTTGTAAGTAGGCCTAACATATGACAATTCCGTTTTGGTCCTTGTATGTTCTCTTTATTGGATAATATTGTAATTGTTATTCTAAACTTATCTTGGCTTAGAATGGGCCTGGTCACATCAAAATAAATGTAATGTCTGATGACCTAATGACTGTGACCCATATCATAAAAGGTTTCAAATACAATTTTAATGTTGAATGAAAAAGCAAGAATTACCTCCCCTGAGAGTTATTACTATCAAAAGGAATAACATTATTGATTTCCATGGAAAAGGCATGAAAACATACAAAATAAGTAATAAATTTTCATATTTAATGAACAAAGATTCACACAATATCTCTGTAGACACACAATATAATCAAGTTTTTTTTCATTCTTAACCACTGATATTTATTAATAATAATAATATGTCATATTTTGAATAGTTCCTCTCCTTGTTTTTTATTTGAGTGGTGTATTGTAACACCCTCTTCCAGTTTGGACAAGAGAGATAGTGAGGGGGTTTAACATCCACTCAACACCAACTTGGTCATTTCAGGACTAACACATGGTTCAATTCTATTTCAATAATTTTCTAGTGTGTAGGGGTCTTTAGCAGTGGGAGAAAACTGGAAGACCCAGAGAAATCCCACAAGGTTGAACAGGGGACCCTACTCCTTGTTACGTACAACCCAAAAATTGGAATCACATCAGTTGACTCAATGACAGGCCTAATGAAAGATTTGGTTAATAATGAGACATATCTTAAGCCATTGTCTCCAAATGAATTAATTGATGCCATCTAATTATGCTTTTCTAAATTGACTTACTTTGCCCAAACACTTATGTACACCCTCTCTGTTGTGATCAGAGCTCACACAAATAAATATACAAATTCCAATAGTTTTTTTAAGATTAATGAAACTAAATTTTTGGTCCTTGGATTTGGTTGCTATGAAATATTCACTAATATAAATTGAAGGAAATGAACTAAAAAAACAAACTTATGGATAATGGAAAATATAGCCTGTTAATTTGAAATCTGAAAATGCATCAAAAGCACATTAAAAAAGTGATCATTTCAATTAAATTAAATATTTAAATAGAATATGAATAATGTTTTTATTTTTATACAGTAAAAATAGAATTTGATGTGAGTGCTATCATCTATATCAAAAATATAATGCATCCATGTTTTTACCCGGTACCAATAAAAAATCACATACCATTATCAGTTAACATGAAATGATGAAATGAAAAGCAATTTCTTTTTTGTACAAATTTAAACAACGTGACCAATTTCTTTCCTTGTCACAAATCTAATTGCACTTTATGCAAAACCACAATAAAGGACAGTTAATGCTGAACAAATACCCGTATTTGATGACATAATTAAATTGAGAGCCGCAAAATATTCTACTGATTAATATTTACACTTGCATGTCTGGTGTTTTTTATCCCATAAACACAAAACGTATTTGAAAAAGGGAATGGGGATTCACAGATCCGAGAAAAAATTTGCCTGTCATGTGAATAAAGGTAATGAAGCGAATGGAATCATTACAGATGAACTGATCTGAATAATTAGTGAGGGAGAATTTTTCTTTGTTTCAGGGAAGCCTACCACCTGGGTCCATAGAATTCCTCTCGGGTCGCATATTAGTTGGAACTATGCTTAACACCTCTTACTAGTAGCCGGACAACACGCTGTGTTACGGTCTTAAAAATACAGGGCCGACGGCTACGAATTACATGCTTGACTTGTTGTCATCACAATTCGTTCACCAGACCCTGATTACTCCTTGGTTATCAATTAGAGCCATTATTATCAATTTTAATATGGTCAAATAATTACTCCGACGACTACTTCCGCACGTTGTCTCCAAGACAATAGGTCAACCAGCAATGACCATTATTTGCACCACGCTCAAAGATTTCTGAACGAATTACTGTCATTACGCTATTTCATAATGACCTTTTAATATTCATTTATTAAAATGTAAAGAAATTGAACTTCAAAAAAGACATGTCTTAACATTCCTTAATAAAAAAGACACCCCCCAGCATGATTGAGGATGCTTATTTAATTTATTTTCTGTTAAAAATCTTTAATGTCACAAACGAAAATGATTTAAAAAATGTTTTAATTTACTTTTTCTTACAGAATCCTATAACATCATTTATAAGATTTCCACATTAGTGTCCTCAGTTTATTTTCCTAATCTAATAAGGTAATTACTATTGTTAAAAAAATTAATTGCTTTTTTTTAAATTAGCATTATTATGAAAAATATCAAACATTACCTTTATTTTTTATTTTTTGTGATTAAAAATATTTCTAACAATAACAGTCTTTTAAATTATCTTTATTTAACAATTAGTATCAGTATGTCAAAATAAATCTATCATATTTTAAGGAAATAAAATAATTGTTAAAGAAAAAAACATAAAAAGAAAACAAATACATAATAGTATTCATTAAAAAAAAAATAATTACCCCCTCCAGACACTAAACCAAATATGTAATACTATTAACTACAAAATAAATTGATATAAATTAAAAAAAATTTTTTTATGAATTTCTTGGGCCATCCATGGTCATCGACTAAATACATTCAGAAAGTAATTGAGAAAAACCTGTTTTTCAACAAGGAAAAGCAACTTAGCAAAGAACTCTAAAAAGTAAATTTCAAGCTTTCAAAAAAAAATAATAAATAAAATAATACAGAATTCTACCTAATCTAATAATGCATATTTATTTAAATCTATGTCTTTGTATGTTAAAAACTTCGGAATGTTCTTTAAACAACTACACTCTTTCAGAAAAGTATTTTCAAAACATGGACAGATTTTTTTTTACTTAACAGTATTTTATAAACAAATGATTTTATAACTTTTGTATTTGATATGTTTACATGAGAAGCAATTCAAGAATGAAACAAACAATTTTATAACTTTTGTATTTGGTATGTAAATATGTGAAGTAATTCAAGAATGGAATGAATATCAAATAATTCTCTTCGCCGATTTCTTTTGAACATCTAACAATACTTTACAGTAAAAATCAACACAAAATAATTTCAGAAAATTTGTATTTCTTTTTAAATAGGTAAAACAATTCAGATGATTCTCTACACCATTTTATGGTAAATTATGCCAAAAACAAATACGCAGATAATTTTACAACTTTTTGTATCCATTTCACATCTTTTTTAGCAATTCAATCAAGCTGGTGCAATCAAATCCAGGATGTTTTTTTGGTTTATCTGATCCTTAGATCAATACTATTCAACTTAATACCCCTTTTACGCTAGACATCAGATTTATTCGAGCCCTACTTAGAAAATTTCAATTTATTAACATCTACCATCAAAAGAACATTAAATACAGAAATCATCCTCTAAAATGTTCAAATAGCCATTATCAAATTAAAATCGGCAACAAAAAACCTGATTGAAAATCGTGGAGCTTGATGGAAGAAAGTGAAAGTGGAGTATGATTTATCTGTTTTAACAAAGATAAGACAGAAATCCTCTTGATGTTCGACTTACAATGTGATTACCACCAAGATGAAAGTCAGTCCATTTCACGAAAACATGTTTTAGTATTATAATGAGAAGTATAAGAGGTTTAACAAAAATTCCAAGTTATAACTAAATACTAAAGTCAGATTATCCAAAAATTGCAAAAAAGTCGACAAATTGGCCCCCAAAATCTTCTCAATTCGATAAACAGCACATCTTAGTGTAGGCATTCCTTTGTTTTCCCCGGTCTCTTTGATGTGTGTTAGAAGTGTTTTCAATGCTTTTGAACAGTGCCAAAAGTCTGTCAGAAAGTTGATAAGACAAGCCACCTTTAGTTATATTAACAGATCTAAATTCTTTAAAAAGACATTCAGCTGGAAAGAATACTTAATATTCATCAAGGTGGTAGAATGAAATAGGATTTTACATCCTACTTTCTGCACGAACGAGATTAATAAAAACGGTCATATATGCCATACAGTGTGCTATGAGGGAAGATTTTTGCCCGGACAGTGGCTCGCCAACATCTTTAATATTTTGATAAATCAATTGGACCTTTGTATTTCAGTTGTTCAAGCTGAGGAAACTGGAGGAGGACACAGAGAAAAATCACAAGGTTAGGCAGACAACAATACTCTTTGTCAAGTACAAGCGTGGAGTGGAAATCATGTCATTTGAATCAATGACAGTAATTATAATCTAAAATGCACACTAGGACCATCCGACCACCCCCCCACTCTGTTTACACAGGTACATGTATTTCAGTTGTTGTGAGCTAATCATTTCATGTATAGTTTATTCTTTAATTGTTTCAATGGACTTTCAATTAACGACAGGTATTATTTCTAGAAATAACCCAATCATTCTTAAAATAATTGCATTCTCTTTTGAAGTCTAGCTTAATCAATTTTAGCATTCCTGGCAATGAAGAAATAGCATTTTTTGTGTATTTCACACAAATGTTAAATGAAATAAAACTGTTTTAATGTTTTAATCTGGATATGTTTTAGACTAAAAGGCCATTAAAGTCCTTACACAATGATTTCATCTTGTATTTTCTGTCTTAGAACATCAGTCAAATACTGAAGAATAACTTATTTTCATTCATGAGCATTAGAGTCAAGAATACATCAAGCAGACAATTTTTGTTTTTATTATATTGTCTGACTTGATATCTAAATGTTTGTTGAATATAAATTTCTAGAGAAATGTACATATAGTCATTAATTTGGATGGAAAGGAAACCCAACATCCACCCATGCATACACTGGTGTACACATAAATAAATGAATCATTGCCATCTTGCATTGGATTCACGGATAAAAATGACCATGTGTTTATCTCAAAATGACGGTACAAGGTTGACGAAACATCAAACCTCAATTCTATTAGACCTCTGGCACATTGAGGCTTTAATAATAAATGCAAAGCACTTCTGAGGAGCTATTGTAGTGGGTTAAATTTCAGTCAAATCAAAATGATTACTCGATTTAAAGTTCCAATAAAACATTACTTACTGAAAAAAGTTATGCCGTTCAGATTAACACAATGTTTTAAACATTTAGTAATAATGGATTGAAGTCTTTAATTGTGAAAATATATTTGGATTTAACCGAAGTTCACCTGCCTACACTATTTAAAGGCAGATTTCTATATATTTTAGGTCCAGTATCAGATTCAGATTAATGCAAGTTTTGAGAAATAAGGATGTACCATACTTTGATCCCCAATACTTCCTAGTTTGTGTTCAATGCTGTTAAACCCCATCTCTCACTCAAGAATTCGGTGGCTAAGTGGTCTAACATCTTTACATGTAGGTCATAAGATCTGTCACTGATTCAAGTATCATAGTGTCCATCATAAGCTTGTATGTATGTGACATAAAGAAAAGTTAACAGCCTAATCTCATGGAACTGTCCAGGTTCTCCAGTTTCCTCCCACAACATCCCTTGCGTACATGAGTAGTTTTGAATCTTAAAGACTATTTGTGGCTGGTGCCAGCAAAATCAGTCACTTGGATGACTTCACCAAAATTGAGTTCTATACATTTTCTGAACGCCACAACTGTGGGCTTTCAAATGCAACAAAAATTATGTTGATATCTCAAAAATTGACTGAGTTGTGAAATTTTGAAGCTTCAAGGTCAACATAAGTACATTCTGAGAAAATGCAGATTAAAGTCTGGGTACTAAAAATTTTCAAACCATTATAGCAACCAGTATCTTAGGATGTGGACATTGCCTCCAAATTTTTACCGGTTGAAAATTTATTTGACATGTTAAGTGACGACTAATTTCGATTGTTTTAGGGAGAATTTTGATTACGTAACATTCTACATGTTTTATTAAAATCAATTTTTGAGGCATTTAGAGTTCGAATAATTAAAAATGGTTTAGAATTCCGAAAGACAACATTTCAAACTATTGTTTGGTGATGAAAACTGAAAATCAACAATTTCACCACTGACTGCCGTATTTTGCCTATAACACAAAATGAATGATTCCGACTTCCGACTGAAAACGATAATTCCGGTCACATTTCATTTTATTTAAAGCCAAAATTCCCAAGTGTTCTGACACCGTCTAAATGTCAATTTAATAAAGTTCACTTCCTTTATGTCCATGAAAATAAATTAATTGTAATTATCACCCAAACCTACTCGTTCAAATTAAACTGTGTGTTTAATTACCATGGCAACTCTGACCTTTCATTGGATTTGTGAAAAGTTTTCTCCCGAGTAAAATTCATAAAATTTTTAAAAGTGTGAGTAGTCTAATGTCAAGTTACATCCAAGGCATGTTGCTTATCTGAATAATGACCTGTTATTTCTGAAAGTTGTTAAACATTTTCTCTTTAGTCTAATTTATAAAACAATACAAATACAAAGGGTAGTAGCAAATGAAATTTTGAATAGTTCTAATCGATGCACAATCTTTAGGACACGGTTTTCCAAAACAACAATGTTTATGAATAAGAAATACCTCATAAATATTTTTTTTAGCCCTAACCCTAGCCACAAATAATATCCGCTTGTTTAATATACCTCCTGGTATCAATTTAAGTCATTACTAAAAATTTACGAGGCATTTAATCGTTTATACCCCAAAATTTGTTGTCATTAATCAGTCTTGTATAGGCAGATTTACATCTTACATAATGCATCTTTAACAGTGAAAAGACTATCATACACAAACAATGTTAAGCAAAAAATGTTTTACTCATTCCATCTGTCGCAAGAAGATTTATGTCCTAGTGTCATTCTATCACTGATGACACTGTCATAACAACTTGAAATATGTGACATGTGACGTCACTGTCTACAGGTCTTGGCAAGCTATCATTACATATGCCATATATGGCACATTAATGTAGTCGACGTTAATTGATATCATACAATAAATCGTGATTTTGACGCTCTTTAACGCACCATTGATTTTTTTTGATAAGATGTGTGACTTTTATTTCCAATTAATAAATATTATCATTATTAAAACCCATTCATAGGCTTGTTTAAAAATTTAAAGACCAGTAAACATATTCCTTACTTAAATTTAAGGGCTGAAAAGACAAAATCAGGCAAAAGACCAAAAACATATTCTGTATTTGAATTTTAATGAAAATACATGTAAGGGTTAAAAAACTGTTCTTTAGATAACAGCCTTGTTGGACTATCGAAAGAAAAAAATAAGGAATGAAAACTGTTCTTGATAGGGCACCATCTGTTGTACTTTTTGGACAATGTCTCATTGATCATCAAAACTCACAGTAAAAGAATCCTTCTAATTGATATTTAGTAAATATTTTGCTATTTCTTATTTCAGAGATCTTTATTTAAAATATGCAGCTGAAAAAGTTGTTTTGGTTCATTTATTGGGGGTGACAGAGGGGATTCTTGATACTAAATTTTATTACGACCTTGTAATTTGGGTTTGGTGGTTTGGGAGAAGATCGAGGGCATGAGAGATATTGACTCCTGGTTCCTCCCCAACCTTTGAATCCAATTTCTTTGTGAACTATTATACAATATTTCAGTACAAAAACTTGTTATTGCAGGCAAAATATATCTAAAAAAAACCAACCAAAAATCTTTAATTTCAACCATTAACAAAAATCTTTTATTTCAACCATACAAAGGGGCGTTATATATAATAAACTCTATGATAAATGAATGATGACAACTGTTTTCTAAATTTTTAAAGTTTTTAATGTTTTCATGTCAGTTTATGATTAATGTGTACAGAAATCTTTCAGCTGTTCAGATCTCCTTTCTATGTCAAAATAAACAAAACAATCAGACTAGAGCATATGCATACCTTATCACATAGCTTGCATGACATTATGGGAAAGAGATAGAGAGAGAGGTCAACCCACAAAAACTATGGTACACTGTTATTTAAATAATTCGCTTATGCATAGCAGTGTGTAACTGTGGGGAAGCTGCGGTGGCTCAGTGAGAAAGATGTTTCCGTGATAATTTGGAGATCTAGGGTAGGCTTTCGGTGCTGACCAAGAAAGATTTTCCATCGTGGTTTCCCCCTAATCACATTGGCGTGCACTATTGATCCGTTGGAATTTGGAATTTGATATTTCCCTTATAACATACTGTATGGCATATGACGTCTTCATTAGCAAGAGAGAAAGAGAGAGAGAAATGGGGTTTAACATCTACTTGACACAGGGTTGGTCATTTCAGGACTAACATGATTTAATTTTATTTCAATAATTCGCTTGCACGTAGGAGTCTTTTAGCAGTGGGAGGAAAACAGATTACCCAGAGAAAACCAACGAAGTTTGACAGGCAAACCTACTCCTTGTCAGGTACAACCGGGGATTCGAAACCGCATTAATTGACTCATTGACAGGCTTTATGATACAGCACGCATGTGTTAACCATTCAACCACCCAACCCCACTCTTCATTAGCAAAGTCGCAGCAGAACAGTAGGACATTAACCCCATTTCAATTCATTTCTGTAGATGTGGGAGGAAACTGGGGTACGGACACCCCTTCGAAATTCTTCTACATACCTGGGCTAGATCAGTTAAAACTCAACTCAATAACCCTACATGCAAAATATTCCCCTACAAAATGAAAATATTTGTAAGCAATCAAAATATGACCTATTGCTAATTCTGCACCAAAACACTCAATTGCTGCATTCTTTCTAGCAAATTACGTAAAAATGATTTGTTTACATCTACTGGCGACGATCTTAAATAAACGGAGAATAGAAAAAGTAGCATATTCCTGCTTATCATCAAATAGGAAGGTATTCTGTGGCTTATGTTTATTAATACAGCTATTAGCAATATCCAGATCAATCGAAAGAAAACATTCACGGTAACATTTCGTCAGCGAAACCCTTGATATTGAATATCGCATTATAAACAAATACACAAAGAGGCCTGTTAAATAATGATAAGTTACGCTAAAATGACCAATAGAGCTACATTCCAATGTATACACAGCATATTAAAAAGTAAGTTGTGGTATGGGTAGTGCCAGTTTTAACTTGAATAAATCAGCTTGTGTTCTCTAAGATAATATGTTTTTCTGACATCCAGCAGCAGATAAATCTTAAATAAATGAAGGTGGAGTTCTGATAATTTACGTAACTGGGTGTGAAAAATGTTCAAACACCATGAATTAACTACACAGTATAAATAAACTCTTTTAAAAATCATGTAGCTAGCACACTTAAGGGTAGTTTTTAACATTTTTTTTTTCTTTTTAATATCTAATATGTTAACCATTTTATGTGAAGAGCAAATATTGCAGTTTTATTTTCATACCATAAGGGATAAGGCCTGTTTAAATAAACATCGTTTACTTTTTAATCATCCTAAATAACAATCTTTTAATTTTATCAAAAAGGAAGATAATAATCTTTCAAAAGGCCATTTGACAAACTATTGAAATTTGAAATCCTAGAAACTAGTCCAATCAATGATGTTTAAAAAGTGAGAACAACTCTGTCTTATTCTATAATAAAATAACACAATGTTTCATAGTTTCTTCCAACTATTTCAATACAATGGTAGGAAATTGCATTAGAAACTTCAATCAACTATAATAAATTGAAAATATGCAAGAGACATGCTGTATTTTTAACACCTGCACCAGCAGTGTACCTGTTGATAGTGTATTTTTCCATGACACCAATTAACCACCCAAAAATCATCTGACTCGAAACAAAACGATGCTGTTTTGGGGATAATATCGTCGGTAGGTAAACAAAGTGATGTATCTTCATACCGTAACTAACTGCCAATAAGTCACTTCGTCTACCTACCGATGATATATGCCTCATTTTATATCAATTTATGTAATCTTAGAATTTTGTGTTTCCCTCCCCCCCACAAAAACCCAAACCATTCACACACATATATATAGCTACTCCCCAATGCCACTATATCCTTTCTATAACAATTTTGTGACCTATCTCTATGTGGATCTTCTAGCTGGCCGGTCACCTCTGGCTTGCGGCTGTGGTTTCGATCCCTGGTGTAAGCGTATGTGGCATGGAGATAGGGGCGCCTTCTCAACCTCGTGGGTTTCCTCCGGGCACTCGGGTTTCCTCCCACTGCTAAAGACCCCTACGTGCAAGCGAATTATTGAAATAAAATGAAACCATATGTTAGTCCCAAAATGACCTGGTTTGTGTCGAGTGGACGTTAACCCCATTTCTCTCTCTCTCTATGTGGATCTTTAATCTGTATTAATAATATGAGATAAATTTTCTTATTATTATCAGTTGAAAAGTCCCCTGCACTTTTGATAAGTATTGATAATTGAGAGCATTATTTATATTGTAAATGTTTTTGAAAACCTAAAAACCTATTAAAGGTCTACTTGAACTGGGTTCAATTTCATTTAAAACATATTTACTTTTCCTTTAGCAATCACACTGACATTGACAAAAACATACTTACAAGGATAAAATAACATATACGATAAAAACTTTAACAGTCTAAAATATATATTCCTATCCATATATCACAATAAAGGTTACTCTGGCAGTAACTATCAGACGATGAAAATTAAAATAAATTTAGAGTTGAGCAGATATTTACTTTAGCCTCTAGAGTATCCACAAGATATCTGAAAGCATTCAAGGGTCATAACTCTGGCAGTAATTATCGGAAATTGTTGAAAATAAATAGAATTCTTTGTCTTGTGACCTTAAACACTGTGTATAAATTTAAAGTCAATCGGATATGAACTTTAGCCTCTGGGCGTCTACAAGCGTCCAACAGACGGATGGATGGGGACAGTGATAATATATGATCAACTGAACCACTGAAATGAGAATTCATATCAAATGTTGTAGAGAGAGTAGTCCTACATTTAGCAACAAATTACTTCACATCATTTGATATTATTACCCAATTTAACATTCATGTTAGGGTGTCATATTTATTAGATATATTTCCCAGGTAAATGTGGGAATGGCTCTTTAATCCCTCCATCTGGTGAATGTGAAAATACCCCTTTCAAGTATACGAAAAAAGGTTTGAACCACACACCTTACATGTATACCATCATTGTAATCTTTTTTCTTCAATTAATCCATTTCAAAAGATGTTCTATATATTTAGCAATTTATTGCCAACAAAAACAACTATTTTCTTACAAAAAAGACTGAAAGAAATTTTGTACAATTAGCGTACATTACAAGCCCTTCAACAGTAAACTTTTTTGTCAGAACAAATTTTGCACCCTTCCTCAAATTTACCATCTCTACTCTCTTATTCATGAAAGTCAACAAAATTTTCATCAATGAAACGTGATTATCATAACCAAATAACAGGCCACAGAGCCTAAGTTTTGCTTTGTGAACATAACACTAAACATGACAAATCAAAAAGCTGCAACTTCTTTCCACAATGTGTCAAATGATCGGTCATTATTTTCACTGCGAGATAATTTGCGAATTGACCCAGTTGGTCGAAAATATCCCTGAGGCAGTATCGCCGAATCAGTCCTCTTGAGTTTCTTTGATTGACTAGAGAATACATTGGCGGGTATTCACTGGCGGATTCACTAAGTGACGAGCTAAACATCCCTTTTTAAATTTGCTACATTGACGAAATCCCTTGTACATCAAAGCACGGTAACCGTCACTTATAAAAGAAATGTAATAAAATGTGGCTAGCGGCATTCTGTTACCAAGTGCAAACTAAACATCATTATGAAGCTTTGGTTACTATTTGTATGCGCTGGAGACTTGTTGTCCAACTAATGGACAAACCCTCTTTGTTGACATTTTGCATACAAACACATTCTTTGGACCAAATTGGCTTAGACAAATTTACAAACTGTTAGCCGAGAATATGTCCATTGTTTGGTAGGATGTTTTGCCTGCCTGTGAAACCTACACCTAGAAAAACAGTGACAAATAATCCGTGCGATCACAGATCAATCATTCCAATAACCATAACAATGTCTGCTTTCTCTTTGGTTATCAATATATTGAATTTTATCTCTAAAATCAACATGGATGCAGCACTAACCAAACTTTTCATCAGGTTGTCTGACAGTACAACAAGTTTCGAACTGAATAAAAACTGAGTAAAATAAGCACTTGTCGTATTACTACAACATGATGATACGTCACGCACAAACGTGGCATGAATGTACTGCAAATATCACAAGTTTAATACAACCAATTTCAGCAAAGAAACCAAATTTAAAAATAAAAAAATCATTGTGCAGTTACAGGTTAAGTAGGGTTGATAAACTTCAAGGGTTCGGGTTAAACAGCACATACAAAATGCATTAAAAATATGTACAAATAGGTTATTCATATTTGCTAATAATCAATCGATTCTCTGTTTGAGAGAAGGGTTTCTTTGCCTTTATTTCTATGTTTATTTAAAGGTGCATGAAAAATGATGTAATGTCCTACTTGGCTGCACCAACTGGGCTAATGAAGAGAAGACAAGCATATGCCAACCAAAGTGGGCTTAGGGAGACTTTGAAGGCAGAAACGGGGGGTTGGGATGGCCTAGTGGTCTAGAGTGCCGCGCTTCGACCTCTAGCTGGCCGGTCACCTCAGGCTTGCGGCTGTGGTTTCGAGCCCTGGTGTGAGCATATGTGGCATGGAGATAAGGGCACCTTCTCAACTTCGTGGGTTTCCTCCAGGCACTCCGGTTTACTCCAACTGCTAAAGACCCCTACGCGCAAGCGAATTATTGAAATAAAAATTGAAACATATGTTTGTCCCGAAATGACCTAGTTTGTGTTGAGTGGACGTTAAACCCCATTTCTCTCTCTCTCTCTCTCTTGAAGACACAAACACTGCTATCTGGGTAAAAATTTCCCTTAAGGTACACCGAAAGGTGAATGCCGATCTTCGTTAGCCCAGTTGGTGCTGGAAAATAAGACGTTAAACCCCATTTCATTCATTATAGCCAGAGAGAAATCAAATGTTGTAATTCCATTATTTCAAGGATAATTCAAACATCCTGGAAATAGTTTTAAAGTATCACCATCTAAATGCAGTGTGAGGTTTGTAAATTATATAATCTTGAGTTGTAACATATGGCTCATATTAACAAATTTGTTTTTTTACTATTCTTCTATTAAAGTTAAAGTTAAAACTTTATTAAAGCGACATCTTGTCCTTGGTTTTATTAATGCTGCATTATTGATAATTACATAATTCTTTGCTTATCTATTAATTAACTGATCATTTAAAGCTGTTGATGTCATTTGCATTTTTCGAACAATGTTAAATTTTTTGTGGTTTAAACTCAATATTGTAATTCAGTAATCAGTGCCCACACAACTGTCAACTATCTGTTAGACTTATTGTATAGATGGTTTCTATTCAATAGATGCATGTCAGGGAGCAACTACAATTACATCCCCTTTTAAAAACTCCAGATAATTTACAAAAAGGAAAGGGGGAGAGAGAAAGATGGGACTTAACATCCACTTGACACAAACATATTATGTTCCATCTTATTTCAATAATTTGCTTGCATGTATGGGTTTTTAATTATCAGTGAGAAGAAACTGAAAGGCCCAGAGAAAACCTATAAGCAACCCCCGTACTCCTTTTCACATACAAATAAGCTGGAAAACAATTTGGCCACCCACCCCTAACCCTGAAGTGTTTTTTTCCTTATCAACACAAGAAATTTGATTTCGAAATTCTATCCTGTATGTGCGTTCAGACACTTTAGATAAAATGGTTTAACAATTCCTGTTTTTTTTAAACCAGTTCAACTTAAGCATCTGAAAAAGTTATATGACTTGATAATTGACAAATGACAGAGCCAATCAGTCATTTTGTTTAATTCTAATTTTCTTCAAGACTATGACCATTTGTAGCATTATTACAATTCTTATAAGTACCCAATTTATAGTTAGCAAATTGACATAAACTCTGCATCTGGTCAATTTCACTGCTGAAATGAGATTCCAGGTGGCTTTATCAACCAATTTTAGATTTAAACATAGTGTACAAGTCTATTACACAAGATTATCACTTGATATTGTAAATGGAGAAGCCCTGTTAGTGTTAGTTATTCATCATTTGATAAAAGATGAGAGATTTATGGGATTATCAGATATAACGAGGGTGGTCTGGTTAATAACACAAACTTTTTTCTTCCATTCCTTTAACTACCATTAATAAATAGAACAAATATATATAACACTGTTAAAGGGACACTAGTAAAGATTTCGATTAAAGTACAAATGTGAGTGGTATCAGGTGTTCCAAAAAACTTTAGTAAAGTTTCAATTCATTTACTACAACAAATGTTAGCCATGCAGGCTTCAGAAATGAATAGAAATGGGGTTTAAAATCCTACTGTTCTACACCAACATCTGCATACATCATGCAGCGCGGAAGGTCATTTTGCCAGCCAGGTTGTCTGACTTACACAAATGACAAAGAAATACCATGCTGGAAAATCTTGAGATACTTTTTTGGTTACATTGGAATAAAGTTGACAGTGTGAAATTAATAGAAATTCAGTCCATTTTCATCAAATTTGTACCAATATGTTTTTGCGTAAAATGATTTTTAATTGTAATATTGTATATGGTGAAAAATCGAATTATCTTATCTACTTTGAAGTGGCATTATCATTTTTACTAACATATACATGTAATTTGTGAGTTAAAATGGGGTTTATCATCCCCTACTCTTCACCAATAACTGGGCAACACATGACACAATCATATGGAATACAAGTTACTTGTATTCCATATAATTCTGTCATGTGTTATCCTCATCCAGTTACTAAATGCCACTTAAACAACAAATAACTTGGCAAATATAATCAGCCAAATGCTATGTATGAGGGACATTTTGCTCTGATCATGTATTGTTCATATTTGCTTCTTTACACCAGATTTTTAGGCCTTTAATTGTTTAAACTGACACCTTCAATTTTGCACCTAAACCCACCAGAATGTGTTTTCGTAAATAATTATTATAAAATGATAAAACCATTTATTAAGGAAGTTTGCGTATGTTCTATATCTGTCAGTTACAGTTGGTTCTAGTCAGACAATAGATGAGTACGTCACAACACAACCCTCGTACCATATGGAGGAATTCCTATACAATAAAAACTGTACTCAAACCACACATAAAAAAACACATGGAAGGAAATGATTTAATACGGAATCAATTAGAGCATATATATGTTTATAATGTTAACGGAGGAATGGGTGGACAGGGCGGGGCGGTGGACGTATTTTCTACAGGATACTTATTTTATTAATAACTAGGTTCAAGCACTCAGGAACAAACCATCAACAGTTTTTATTCTAGGTCTATATGTTCACCGCGGTTCTTAAAGTGGCTTTATCACATTTACCATGTACTAATATCATTAATAAATTTTATGAAATAGAAATGGGGTTTAACATCACAATCTTATTTTCCTGTAGCCTACCAACTGAACTAATGGAGCCGAAGATACCCCATGAAATATTGCCTGAATCTACAGCATGACGGCCGATCATTTTGATTTCCAACTGTCAGGGATCTTTAATATGCTGCCAATGATATACACAGGACCAAGCATTACGGTGTTTGACACTTTCCCTTATCAGAGCCATCATCTATTACCACTGTCAAGTGAAAACCTAACTGGAAAATTCTCAAGAACTTTCAGAGCTATCACCCGGATAGCATCGACTGATTCTACTTGCACCAAATATATTCAACTCTTTATCTTTCAATCACCACAGCCAGGACCTTCACTTCACCTCACCCCCTTGTATAAGCCAATGATTCTTTTTGCACTAAACCATATGAATACAACTCCAAAGTTTTTACGGCTGGAACATCTGGCATATGTTATGTGAGACAATACTTAAGTTCACAATACCCACTACTACCCCTGTTACCAATCAGTCAAAATGGTATGAACTGTTATTTTAAATAACAACGATTGAAAACCTATCTATAGCGGTACCATAAGATACCAAGATAGAAATAGGTGATTAGAGTACCTTTACATTGTATGGAGGAGGAGGTCTGTGGTTTTTGAACATTCAGGGCAATGGACAACAACTAGTATGTCCAATAGCCCATTAAGGCGCTTAAGTTGAACTGGTTTAAAAACTCTGGGGGATTGTTGAACCAATTTAACTTTGTCATATGAACACACATGTTGGGCAAATAAACCAGTTTAAAAATCCAGCTTGTGACCTGTCTCCAGGGAGGCTTTTAAACTGGTTCATCTTGGCAGTCTGGATTGGCTTAAAAACACAGTTCCAGCTTGCTTTGGACATTTGCAGTATGCAGTAAGTTGCATTACTGGGAAAATGGCAGTGTCATGCAGTGTCAGTGTTATAGGAGCGTGCAAGAACTGAATAAAGAATATGAAACTACCCAGCTACCTATGCGTAGTTATCTCTAACTTTCGTTCAGAGAGGTCAGAATAGTTAAACTGGTTTGGCTTATAGTATGTGTGAATGCAACACGACCCTGTCTTAAAAACAATGGCAATTTTCAACTGGTTTCAAAATAAGGGTCTGAAATGTATTTTACATTTTCAATTCTGACATGGATATCACTGCAATATAGGTCAACATTTCTAATGTAGGCGTGTAAAAAAATACAAAGCCATATGTACTTATACAGAATACAGATGGTGTTAAGCTTTTAGTTGTAGGTCAAGGGACACGGAAGCAAGATAAGTTCTCCATTAGTTTGTGTCCCCTTTGTCACTGACTAATACATGTATAATAAATGGTAATTGAACATCATAGTATGAAATATCATGGACTTTATAATACATAATGTCCATGAAAAATGAAAACACAAAAAAAGTCAGGGTAAATTTTTGATATAGAATATGAAGAAAATACCTATCATAATTAGACATTCACAAATATATCAAACACACCTGACTAAGCAAATTCTAAAATGTAACGGTATGTACTTTTCATTCAAAGCTAGCCAAATCCAAACTCCTTAAGGCAATTTTCCCCCTTTCTCATCTATACACCTATAAAGCCCCATGGACCTCCCTACTGGAAAATCCGTGGAGCACACTGAAAACTGCCAGCATCCCACAAACATTGATAAGGAAAAGACTTGAGCAACATACAATGAAAAAAGTGTAACTATGAAGATGGACTGAGACTTCATCTTAAGGGCCGGTCACACAGGCTTCCGCGAGTTGATCACGAGTGTATCGCGAGGAAGAACTGTCAAACGCGAAGTAAGCGTGGTCACAAGTGAATGACACGTGAATGAAACGTGGTGGACTCGCGAATAACAAGTGCGCACACGCGCGAAAAATTTTACACGCGCACGGAGTCCGATTTTATTTTTGAGCAGCACAAAAATTAGGCGCAACGGCCACCGCGTGTCGCACACGTGGTGTAAACGCTGTACAAACGCGGGCCAAACGCGATAACACGTGGTACACTCGCGGATCACAAGTGGACGACAAGTGGTCACTCGCGGGCAAACGCAAAATTTCTTCGTGTGACTGCGTGTGTAGCACTTGTCATCCACTTGTGATCCGCGTGTCTACAGCGTTCCTACCACCTGTGATAGCGTGTGCTCCACGTGTAAAAGGCTTCCTCAGGGATTGTGTCACGAGTCATCCGCGGGCCATTCGCGTGTTTTCGCGTTGAATCGCGATTGAACCACGACTGATTCGCGTGTCGTCCACGACCCAATCTCGTTTGTACCACTAGTTATTTCTGCTATAAAAAGATCGCGTGTGGGCCATTTTTCATCAGTTGTGATCAAGACGTTGAAGAGGCAACATCTTCTTGGACTGCCTGTTCTTGCTGCCCTGGGGGGGCTCGGGGGTGCTGCTCTCCACCTCCTCGGTAGCAGTTTCAGGCTCCGAGACTTTTGCCTTCGGCCTGGGCCTTGCTTGCCTCTTCATCTTCTTGGGCGTGGAGTTGCCCTTCTTTGATTTCGGTGCCATGATTTTGATCTTTACTCTACGGAATATTGATCGATACTGATCCAGAACACCGGACGCGGCGGCTTTTATACACGCGGGCGGCAAGCGGAGCACAAGTGATCGGCACGTGATTCACACGCGGAGCACATGTGGAGCACAAGTGATACACACGCGCTGCGTGTGACCCCATTTTCTGACCACAAGCGCTCACACACGGAGGACTCGTGGTGGACACGCGATGCACACGCGCGCGTGTGGTCCACTTGTCATTCGCGTGTCCAGCATGTCTGAGACAAATTGGTTGATTTTCACCGCGTGTAGAAAAAATTTGCAAAATTTATAGCAAAATTACACGTGATCAACTCGCGGAAGCCTGTGTGACCGGCCCATTAACTTCTCTTCAATAGTCTTTTAGTACAGAGGCTCATTAAGCACTAAACTTATCACGACTATCGAAGATAACTGTAATAAAATGTAAAAAGATGCCGGTAATAAGATTCTCCTCGGCTTGATTCAAGTGTCAGACGAGTTATCATAAAACAATAAATCCACTGACTCCAATCATTGCAATCAACACTAACAGGGTCAACAACCAAAGTAAATCATCTAAAAATTCATGAAGATGTCAGATAGCAGGGACTAAAGGAGAATGAGAGGGAAGATGGTAGCTGTAAATTACTGATAAAACTAGAAGAATAATCTTAAATTATAAACATTTAATGTAGAATAACTGCACAAAAAGTGCAGACACAACAAACAATCATCTTCCAAAATAAGAACATCATAATGTAATTTAAAAGTTTCAAGGGTTTTTGGTTTGTTGTTAAACTTTTCAAGGTGTGTCTTGATGTTCAAATCAGAGGAAAATCCAAAATCCTTTTGTAAAAATTGGCAGGGACATTAACCATCTCTTCGCAGCTGGAATTTGCTATGGGGAAACAAAATGGTTGAATTTATAAATTATGAAATAACTTCATCATAACCATTTTTTTTATTAGGAACTTAACAGTGCTACCTGTTTTGTACTTTTGTATTATTGCATTATTATGGAAATATTCTATAACATACAATACTTTACTAGACTGATTCATTATCCTCGGAAAAACTAAGACACTCCCGTTTGTCAGGTAAAAGCTGGGAAGGCTCAAAAGTGACATTATTCCAAATGCACTATCATGCACACATATAGTATAAATGTTAACTGCATGCTTCTTTTCAGATCCTAATTATATACAAAATGTTTTAGATTTTTGTTAAGTGACCAGAAAAAAAAAATTTAGGTTGAAATAACCCAAAGTTTATTTTATGTAAAAATCCCACAAAATGCATTACAGTTTATTTCCGCCACTTAACATGCAATCCTGCATTCTTTGATGTTTCTTGTCCCCCGACGACAACCAAAGACCGTGTTTATACATCAACGAATTCAGTTAATTCATACAATTTCAATTTTCTTAAAAATACAAACAAGAAAAACTAAACGTTCTTTGATTCTGAAACATGGGCTTGTAAACCACATCTAATTCCTTTAAACTACCCACGTTCAACTTCCGCAGATTTTTACGTGTTTTTCTTAAAATTTTGTTTAAAAACTAAATTGAAAAATAAAACATATTCATTGACGTATGTATTGGATAGAAACATCTGTGAATAATTTCCATTTATGATCAGGATTCAGTTAATGGTTTTTAATGGTTTTAAATGGCAATTTAGTATGATTGTACAAATGCAAACCATAAGACGAAATGGCGCCCTGGGCTAAAGGTTTTTATAAACCGGAAGACGCAGAACTCGTGTTTGTATGAATTGGTAACATTATATTCAAAATATAACTGACATAGCAAGAAAAGTATTTGACATAATGATAATAACTCTAAAAACAAAGATAGATTGATAGGCAATGACACGCATGCCCATAGCAGCTAAATTGTCCGAGCAGTTGACAAGAATTGTCCCATATTTATTCTTTTATAGGTAATTGGGGGCATTTACAAAACAAATTCATACAGATCTTGATTATAATTTACATCATTTGAAGGTTCACAAGGTTCTACAAACTGAAACAAGGGCCTTAACTCTGGAAGTAGAGAAGAAGAAATAATATCTTTAAATTCTAACGAACTAGTACTACTGATCAAGAGAGTATCTCTTAAACTGAACCATGTTAGTCCCAAAATGACCTAGTTTGTGAGTGTACATTTAAACACAGTTCCTCCCCCCCTGTAAATGTGTATCTATTGGGATGAATTTACTTTTCCTTTAAAATACACATCTTTAGAAGAATAGACAGATGGACAGGAGGACAGACAGAGAAAGCCCAAGACAAAATCCCTCCCAAGATTGTTATGTGCTTGATAATAAACATTGGAATTTGAATGACTGACATAATTGATCTAGAGAATATTTTGAAGATTCTAATGGAACAGAATACTACTGAGCAATGAAAAGAAAATATCTTTAAAATTTGAACGAACTTCCGTACTACTAATACAGAGAACATATCTAAGATTTTAACGAAATAGAATACTACGTTCTGAAGGGCAAATCAAATGCAGAGTCCATAAATCCAAAATGACAAACAGTAAGTTGACATTTATCAAACTCTTAAGAAGTACCAATTCAATGCACTTTGTCGGAAGGGCTAGTTCTCAAAGAATAGTCCTTGTTTAAGATCGGTAGAATGGTGTCTACTGTTGAGAGGTAGTCATATTGACATCAAGAAGGTGCTTAACATTGATAGATAGGACATTGACCCACAGTGTCAAACTGTAAGTAGTGGAACTACAGAGATAAAGTTGAATTCTCAGCATAAATCAAGGTGAATTTAGTTAGTAAGTCGGCTCATCTGAAGGTTTTACGATCCATGAGTAACAGCCAAGAAGGAAATTCAGCTCTAAACTCGATTATCGATGGTCCTAGAAGATTTTGAAAACAACATGTGCTTCAGTAATAAAACCATGAAGTGGATTTCTTGGTTCATGATCTTTACTGTTGATAAGATGAGAATGGAGAGGAATGGAGTTTCTCTTGTTTATTCATTTCGTTCTTTTACTACAAGCTGTTTTGTTCACCAAGCATTAAATGGGTAGATCTCTGCAACACTTCATTACACTGTACAGGAGTTTCATGAAACTGGAAGTATGGTAGAAGTGCAATGCCACCACAATTGGAACCATTTTGGGCATGAGCCCTTTCTCAACTGGTTACAAAAATAATTCCATATTCAGGTATATGACAATAGAATCTATGTGTATTTACATTTTGGATGAATAATCCCTATACTGGGATTGTAAATATAATAATTATTTAAATTGAGCATATGAATTAAGAATATTAATAATGTACAGAATAGATCTCTGTGCCGAATGGCCACCATATTGAAAAATTAGTGTACTGTTTTATTATGTAATTCTAATTCACTTCATACACTCAAAGACTAAATAAACAATTTCAAATTCATTATATGTGAAAATCGAAGTGCAATAAAAACTTCTAAAAAATTTTGAAGTAAATTTAGTGTTTTTGACTAAAATGGTCAAAATAGGAATTTAAATGCTGGGCTAATTCACAAGCCACACGTAGAGTTAAGATTGGGTTCAAGAATTAAGATCTGAAGGTTTTTATATAAATTGTACCTCAAATCATTATTTTTTTTTTTTCATTGTTTATTAAGTCTTGTGAATCGAACATGGTTTTTATCTCTTCCACCAATAAACTGTCAAAAGATACCAATGTTCAACAGTAGCACTTTGTAAAATTAATTTTGTTTTTAGTCCATTGAGATAAAATATGTATTAGATGATAAAATTCCACGATATGCGTCCATTTTTTCCTCTCTCTGGTGTAATTTATTTGAGTTTTATATTGGAATTGATCGTGACGTCGCTGCCTGCACTCTGTCAAGATCAGGAGATGCGTTACGCGATGCAATCATGATTCACCTTTCTGGTGAACCGACACAATGATTTATAAAAAACCTAGTATAAATTAACATTGAACAGATTCAATCTTATTCAATCTTCATCTCAGCCTCTCAGATTTATTTTTTTCTTGTTTCGGAGATTACGCAACCTTAGGAATCAACCAGTGAATCTGGATCCTCTATTTCTAGTAAAATGTTTTACTCAATCAAATTCAACCCCTTTTAAGGACTTTCCAATAAAAGATAAGTATTTGTGGAAAGGAAACGCGAGAATTTGATGCCTTGTCAAGACAATTTATAGTTCGGTCATTTTGAGATTAACATGTGGATTATTGTTGTCTAAATCTAAAGTCATAAGTGCAATGTCAAGAAGATGTATTTTACTCAGACATTTCAGTCCTTCAGCTTTAAGGTGAGTTTTAACTAATGTGCTCCACAATGCACCTCGACTTTTCTGGGGGGGGGGGGCATTTAATTCTCCTAAATATTGAGATTAATAAACTACTTCATAAGTTACTATTCAAAGAACACATTAGTTACAGCTATCAGCATGTCAATGATAATTCTGAAGCTACCATAAAACTGGATAGAAGTTACTTGACAGCCTTGTATTTTGTTGGATGTTGATGGGAAATGACCGCTAGACTGATAAAATGTCTTGACTGATATTTGTTTTACAGTCCATGTTTTAAGACTGATAGAATGTCTGACTATATTTTTTTTTTCAAGATCCATGTTTTTTTTAGGTTCATCTTGTCTCATTGCATTGATAGATAGTACTGGTATGTCAAGAGATGTATAGAACATCTTATAATTGAAATACTGCAGGACAACTAGCTGCAAACAAAAATAGTTTTGTAAAATTAGTTTGGTTTGGTCCGTATTGTAGTGCTTTCTACATTGTGTTTTAAGTATACTGACAGAGTGTGAAATAAAGTTAAATAATACAAATGTAGGTTAATCATTTTTTTCTTCAACTTTATTGAGAGTATCTTCCTCAAGAACATATAAAGAAAATATCAAACAAGACTAAAGCAAAAATATATTTCAGCTCTCCTTAATTCAAGAAAATGTTGCATTACTCTTGCAATATAATTAAGAAGAGTTTTTTTACAGGACCCTTTTTCTCATTTTGAAATTGGCAGGAGCTTTTTATGGCTCCCGCATGATTTGTAAACATGAAGGACTGCATCAATCTTTTCACTTAATCTTTATCAAATTCCAACAGTCAAGGGCTCTTTTATGGGAACCCCTTCGTGAACACAGGTGGACTCTGGTGTTTCATCCCATCAAAATGATAAGGCACACTGTCCCTGACAACTGGGAACGTTGAATAATCCAGATGGTTCTTATATGGCCTATAGCTAACTGTTCAAGAACTACGTATACGTCCCCTGTAGTATATAAAAATGCATATTCTCAGGAAATGATTTGTTGATGATACCAATGCAAGGTTCTGCTATCCAGCATGCCAAAATCCATATCCATGTGTTCGTAGCCATTTGATTTTAGACATACTTGCAATTGGCACATTGTAGTTAAGTAAATTAACCAATACAAATTTCTAATATACTATGAATTCCCCCTCAGAGTACAAACACTGCTTTTCATCTTAATTAAAACCACTTCAGATTGACAAATTAGAAACAAAGTTAAAAACAAGTAGACAGAATTTACTTTAAAACTAGTAAAAAACAGATCAAATTCAATTGAAATAAAATCTTTCGTTAAATGAGGTCTTTGTCTGCGTTATTTCTACTGCTTAGCTCTTACGAATGTCATCATCAATCAGATCTTGTCGTCTGTAAAGAGTGTGCCGTCTGTAAAGAGTGTTCATGCATCAGTCATAATGATTAGCGCTAATAAGGCTTTAATTCCAATCCTAATTAACGCCAAGATAAACGACACTTCTAGTTCTTCAATGAACAATGTTAGGATGCTTACTGAGTCGAGAATTGTGTGGAACATCATGGTTAGAATTTTTTTGAATCTTTTATGTGCATGAGGTGCAACATAAGATCATTCGAAGACTAACAGACATTAATTTTATATCTTTCAGAATGAATGGAATGTGTTTTAAATTTTGAGACTAACATATGGTACTTTTATACATTTGGAGACTATTAGTATTATACATTAACATTTATTTGAATCCCTTGTGGGGTCCAACATTGGCGATTTTGAGACTAACAGACATTAACTTTTTAACTTTCAGAAAGAATGAAATGGGTTTTTACTTTTGAGACTAACATATGGTACTTTTATAAATTTAGTTTTAACTTCTGTTATTTTGAGATTATTAGTATATTATACTTAAACATTACATTATTCAGAATGTATGGAATGTGATGCATTTTAGGTCATTGTGAGACTAACATACATAAATTATATATATCTTTAAGAATTAATAGAATGGGTTTTAACTGCACAGATCCTCATTTTTCCAGACCAAGGATTCTTTTATGTACGAGCCCATGTACATGATGGACATTGGTTTTTCCTCACTCGCCACACAGGCTCCATCAACAGAAAGTAAGATCCTGGCTTAAAGAATTTGGACGGATCTCTTAGGGAATGAATGACACGTCATCTGAGTACAATTTGTTTATACATCAGTACTTACTGATGCCATTTTGTGGATAATACGGCAGTTCGGAAACTGTACTCTTGACTAGAAACCTCAGGATTTTCAAGCACTGTCTTCACTTGCCTGGGGTGGTGCCTGTGAAGCTGACGAGGAAAATGTGCCTAGTTGGTAGGATGGCACGAATAATCCAGGTTCACCTTTGTGTATGTATCTAAAAGATCCCTTAGCAGCTGCAAATTGAGGAAGAGTAGACCAACTGCCAATGTTTCTTTTACAGAAAGAGGAAGTAAAAATGGTTGATATTTTCTACTGGACATATCTTAAAACAAAATTATGTACCCTAAACATAGAAATACTTCTTCTTTAAACTATTTAGGAGACAAAGACATGTGTCTTCCCAACCTCCTCTACATTTTCGTATTTTCATGGATCAAACTCCTTGATATCGGGATATTAGAAAATTGCCAGATTGTCCTGACCGTAATTTCTTGTGAATAGATAGCATGTGGTAATTTATTGTTCGAAGAAAGAACAATCAAGTAATTGGCCCAGGTTAATTGCAAATCTTGAAATCATCAATATCTCTTTATTACAGCTTAATGACTTTCCTTTCAAGTTTTTTCTCTCCACATTTTTCTTTTTTGTTAATTGACAAAAAAAAAATACTTGAGTCAGCCGAAGTCAATAGCATTATTTGTATGTTGATAAGAAAATCATTTAATGAAATCTTGACAAGGCTGCACCATGCAGGTAGATTAAACATGATACAACTATCACATAATCACCACAATAAATTAAAGGCCCGCTTCTACTCCAGAGACTTGAGTGGAATGACTTCTCATAAAGTAGCTGAACCTGTTAGTTCAAAATAAGGTTTGAATTATTGGATGGATATTACATTTAACGTCCTACTTTTCTGTACCAACAGGGCTTGTTTCAAATTCCAATTCTTGAGGTTCTTATAAATGTCCTCCAATATGAACCATGAGCCAATGTCTTATTCACGGTGGCTCCCTTGATATTGGTATAATGTGTTATTTTGATTAGTGACGGGGCAAGCTCAATACCATTAAATTTATACTTGGAAAGATTAGCCAGATAAGTCAGCTTGTTGACTAATTTTGGCTTTGTACATCATCGACAACGAACACACTATCGATTATACCTCAACATTGACTATATATATAGAGAGAGAGAGAGAAATTAGTTTCAATATCCACTTAACACAAAATAGTTTATTTCGGGACTAACATATGGTACAATTTTATTTCAAAATTGTGCTTGCAGTGAGCGCTAAACCAGAGGACCCAGAGAAACTCTCATGTTTTACAGGTTAACCAACTACTAGTACTTGTCATGTTAAAGATTGAATCGAAACCATGCCTTCTGATTCAATGACAGACAATATATGATTAGACCACTGGACCACCCAACACCACCCAAAATTTTTAACCAAATCTGTTTGTCATCACATAACCCAAATTAAAGAAGTAATGGGCCTTTAAAGGAGTATAACATGTAATACACGTCTTCATGTCAATCAATATAACTCTTAATGAAGTTTGATTAAATACTGATTAGTGCTTCATTAACCTATCATATAATAGATATCTCTCGCTCTTTTGTTCTCTTGGCTTACCACAGCAATCAGCAGTAATCTAACCACAACAAAACTATCATGAATCTCTGACTTGTACAAACAAATATTACATCTCAATTCCAATTAAAAGTATAGAAGAAATGTAATGAGTTTTACTTTTCTGCAACAACCTGGCTAACGAAAACAGGCATATAAGATGGGTAAGAAGCTGGCTCGATAGCCTGGAGATCGGGTGTTTGATCCATGCATTGGCCGAGAAAGTTCATCCAGATTTTATGGCATGGTTCCCCCTTGTCAGTGATGCAGGACAGAGGGCCCGCCTTACAAAGTCAACTGTCTAGTTGTTCAAATGGAATGAAAAACCAAAGTTCCATGTACACATTGGCATGCACGTAAAAGATCCCTTTACAGTTGGAATTCGATATACTAGTGCCGCTATCACAGTGACATGACAGCAGAGTTACTGCCTACTATTCTTCGATTCCATGGATAGTTTAACATGTATGTCAATGACTTATGAGTGAACCACTGTTGATAAAACCTGCGAGGAAAATTTAGAGCAACTTTATCTGGTCTGACACCTTGATAGAATCCAAGACACTTTGGCCCCATACTCATTCATCAACATCCCTTGTCCATAGGAGTAGTCCATCTGTGTGTCAATCAACTAACAAATACTATAATGATAAGTTATCGCTGTAACCGTCACGACAAACCTGCGGACAAGACAAACTACACAGACATTAGAAGAAATGTACAACAAATATCAAATAAAGTGAATAGATCTGAGTGTTGTACTGTTCCCTGTCTGTAATCATACAAGTCTTGATCCATGAATACCCAAAACTAAGTAATATTTTGTTTCTAGTGAATTTTAAAATTTATTCTAACATAAATCTTTAGTTAAATGCAGAACTACTGTGACAGTTTGAAGGGCGTTTAAAGTTTCATAAAAAGTTATCTTGAATGGTTTCCAAGGTATGAGTCTAACGAAGAAAAAACACAAAAATTAATCAGCTGACTAATTTCCAATAAACAAAAGACAAAAATAGGATTACCAGTATTTTCATACAGAGATATTATATTGAATGGATTATGAGCTATGCTCCAGAAAAAAATTGCATATCCATGGAAACACAGATAACTTTTTCAACAGAGAAATATTTAATTTACTTGATGTGTGCACAATTATTCATGAAGATATCTTGAAGCCTTTATGAGATATACTGTTAAAAAAAAATTGCACACATAAAAACAAAATCAAATTTTTTTTCCAGGGAAACATAAAAATTATGAAATTCACAAATTTTCTTATTGGCAGAAGTCACAGATACTATACAGATTCTGGAAACAAAAGGAAGACAGACAGATATGGTCCATTTCAATGTCCCACCTCTGAACTTCCTATGCCTGTTGGATAATTAAGAAAAACAGAAGCGACCAGCTTTATCTATATCTGTTAAATATTCCCTGTTGTTTTTATTCATAAATTATTTCATGAATGTTCACAGAAGATAGGATGTGATGAATGATGTGTTATTTTAAGCCCTTCAATGTTGAAGAAAATGGGATATTAAGTAGAAAATTACATCTTTCAGTGGAGATAATTTTGAAGTAAACTGTGATAAAGCAGGGGTTATTAAGCCAGCTTCTCTTACAAGAATAATACATGACATAAAGTTAAGATAATTCATCTTTTTTTCCTATCACTAAAAATATATCCTACATTTGGCATCCCAGTAGCTTCTTTATTTACAAAATTATCTAAACAGATATAAAATGAGATTATTATTCCAGTCCATTGTTGATGAAGCTTTGTCGTTATGAGTCAAAGATTGTGAGAACAGGAGCATAACCAGGAATTAGAAGAGAACTTATAATCTCTAGGGATGTGTTGGCACATTCCTGTTTTTGTTGGGCATTATGAGTCAAAGATTATGAGAACAGGAGCATAACCAGAAGTTTGTTTAGAAGAGATATTGGTTCATGAACTTATAATCTCTCATTTCCCAAATTCATGATTTTGACATGTGACACATACATTTTTTGTGGAAGCAATGCTCAAGACCAACCCATAACTCTTTACCACCAATACTTTATTTTAGGTCTAAAATTTGCAATCATGGGCGTATTAATCAGGAGGTCATGGGGTGGACTTCTGTGCTGCAAAATTTGTTTAAAACGGTGGGTAAAAACAAGGAACAACAAAGCAGGAGTACTGGAATTAACGCAAAGCTCGAATTTCTTGGGTTTGTAAAATTTTCGAACTTGTCTTCACTTACATCCAGACCAGTATCCTTTATAGCCCTTTTGTTCAGTTGTTGTATCGTGTTTTGGTAGGTGCATGCTGTGTGATTTGTACTAAATATGAATCCTGGATTGATTAATTACTATGTCTTTAATTACTGAGCAATTTTTCTACTAGGATTCTTGCTCAGTAATATTCAAATTTACATTCAATAGAACTGTGTTCCACATGTGTATTTCCAGTTCAATCATTAAATATCATTTAGATTTAATGTGGATGATTTTTGGATTAAAAAGAAAATTGACATACCTCTCCATTTTTTATTGGATGGAACCAACCCCTGAACAATGCCATATTGTATGCTGTCTCTGTTGCCTAGAAAATAAAGAACATACTGGTATACATGTCAAACAGACAATGCAGCATGAAGCAATGGTAATGGTTACCCACTCCTTATAACCACTGTCCATACAATAAAGATCAGTTGTTAAGCAAATTAATGATATTCTCCTTGGCTTGAATCCCATTCTTCGATAACATATTGTTTAAACCAAAGTCAGTTTGTTTTCAAAGGTGTCCAAAGTCATCTGAAGAGTACTAAATAGGACCAACAGTACATAAATACCAGCCATAACATTGGACAGACAGTGCATAAATACAAGGACAAACAGTACATAAATACAATCTAAAACATTGAAAAAACAATACATATGTACAATCCAAATTACCATGACATCCATTCGGTACATTTATCCTAGAGATAATTTATTTGGGTGGACCCTACATAGAAGTAAATATAAATAAAATTTGTGATAGATTGATCAAGGATTGTCTGACTTGCTGTTTATAAGCAGAATTGTGTTTTGTAATCCATGTGGTGAAGCCATTTGATTCAAAATAACAAGGTTTATTTGGTTAAATTTCCTACTGCTATGAAATCTCTGCAGAATTCCCCGTCTTTTTTTTTTCGCGATCGGTATCAGTGGGGAGTGCTGCTAATTAAATATCTAAATAATAAATACCAGGAATTGATATATTAACCATCTGTGCATGCAATGCATGGTATTGCTTCATTTTCATTCATATATAAAGAGTTATTCCCCTTTATAAAAGAGCAATGGAATGAGAAGAAACTGGGACTAATGAAGGAAGATGGGCATACAATTGCAACATGCAGTGTGTCTACCCGTATTTCGAATTTCAACAGTCAAGGGAGGTTATTTTACATGCAAGCCAATGTGTACACAGGACCTTGATGAAACCTGAGGAACTTTCTCCGTCAACACCTGGAGCGAGACCTAAGTTAACCAGCCAGTGCCTTATCCACACTGCATGCCATAGTGACTCCTCATGAATCGGGGTTTAAAATACACTCAATGAAGACTAGATCAATGTTATATATCTTTAGTTCAGCAATTCTAAATTGCTTGTGCACAGGGGTCTTTAGCAGGGTGTGGAAGCCAAAAGGGCCTGAAGGAAACCCATGGGGCTAGGCATGCAACCCTACTCCTAATCATGTGCACAAACCCCATTTCATTTCCAGCCTATAACCCCCAAACACCCACTTCAATTACGTAATAATATACATATATACTATTAGAACCAGTCCCCAAACCCCCACTTCAATTACATAATAATATACATGTATACTATTAGAACCAGCCCCCAATCCAATTACATAATAATATATACTATTAGAACCAACCCCCAGATCCATTCACTATTATTAGTAATGTCTGAGTGATGTGTCCTGTCCGAGAGTTTGTATGTTGAGATCTTCTTTATGTATGGTGTGGTTCTCCTGCATTTACCGTTAGATAAATTTTATTGCATACAACTGCACAAGTTATCAAGGTAAGTGTAATAAATTAAATGTTCATGTAGGAAGGTTAAAAGCCTACCATAATTAAACCTAATCTTATCATAAAAATGAGATGCTCCATGTATTTTTATTATTAAAATTACAGTCATAAAACAAATATTTTTAAAGATTACTTGACTTAAGATAGAGATCATTAACTACCCATAAATAATGAATGCGTTCCTCCTTTAACATGTATACATAATCCACCATGGACATTATTCTTTTACTCATGCTATTTTGTTTTATCTGTGTATTAGATCATTCTCCCCATTAAAATGTTGGCCCGCTTGTTCTAGTTGCTTAAAAATAAAATGGTATAAAATGTTGTAGAATGGAATGAAATAGGGTTAAATACCTTATCAACACATTCGTTTGGACAATTTAAGACTGACATATGTTATTTTTCATTTCATTTCAATCAAATTCCAGCTACCCAGGGTTCTTGAACATACACAGTATGAACAGGCAGACCCCAGTTTTTTGTGACTGGGCATACCTTTCTTGTTAGCCCTACAGGTGCTGCCCCTAACCAGGTGTAAACCAGGTTGAAACAAATCACAAAGGTTTTTTTTTAGAACCGAGGTCATTCTTGTTGGGAACCCATTGCTCAACCTTTGTGAATCAATCTAGAAAGATTAAGCATACTCAACCTAAACATGACACTCATCATTACATATGGATACATGGTAAAGGCAGCAATTCAGATGCCAACACTAATTGTTAGGATATAACCATCTGGTATGGATGACCTTCACCTGTCTAGTTTTGGGACCTAAGTTTTTCAGTAGCATGCAGCTTCCAATAATCCATTTCTTACCATCACTCGAGTTAAATACTGGTAGTGAAATGTGTCAGGCATGGGGCAGGGTATGACTACTCTTTTTACGACACCTTTTCATTTCTCATTTAGCTGTAATAATCAATGTGTACTGTACATGAGGCAGAGTATAATTTCAACTAGAAGACCTGATATCACATCTAATCAGATTTGACCGCTTAGTTAGAGAGCCCTCACAAAATGAATATTGCTTGCAATGACCACCAAAAGTTTTATCTGCCAACTGTTACCATTTCCTGCAATAATGAGCTATAGACCTTAAATAAGAGAAATGCTATTTCAAAAAAATATTCAAATCAGTGCCAAGAACTACTGTTGAAAACATTTATTTGTTTCATTAAGCATATTTTACTTTGTTCTAACACGATCGTAGCCAATACAAGTATAGAATATAATTATAGGAGGCTGGTTTCTACTAAGTAACCAATGTGAAGAAAGTTAAATGTTTTTATCGAAAGTAAAGCGAATCAGGTCAGATGTTCCCGTACATCATCATGTCGGTCTCCGTCTGCAAAGATTTATAGACTTGGTATCATATTTTTTATTCATTGACATAAGAGGCCATAGTTACTGCATGTTATACTCTCATACCTCCCACCGGTTTCGCCTCAAATAGAATCTGTTCATTAAACCAGCTGCCAAACGTCCCTGTCAATCATTCTAACTAGATACCGAGAAAAACCTCGTGGAAGATTCGATGCCGATGAAAAACGATGAAAAACAGGGCGTCTCTTGTGCGTTATCATCTTTCTCTGTAAGCAATTCACCGTCAAGTATTTGAAAACAGTCGTTTTTTCCATCAGAAATTTTCTATATTTTATCATCTGTCATTCAACACAGCGTCTGCTATAGTAGTTAATACTTCATCTTCAACTCTTAGATAGGCTATCATATACTGGTGATGTCTAGATACATCACAGCAAAATATCTGAGGTTATTGCAAGACCAGAAGACCAGTCCTGCATATAACCCATGATAAGACAGACTCCAAACAGATAAGCATTGTTAAATTTCATTAATAACTAGAAATAACCATTAGTTATTAGATATTTCATACCATTTACCACCCCCACCCCTGGAAAGATCTCCCAAATAATTGTTCCATTTTAGTGATACACTCAACCCAAGTTTTCATAAAATCAAGTCATCGCATCATGATGATCAAATGTTATTGTTAACTGTCAGCAATTAACTTCCATAATTCATACATTTAACATGGATATTTCATACCATTGACCCCCCCCCCCCAAACCTCCCCAAGGTCCACAAACATTAAACAAACATTCTATTACAGTCCTAGACATAATCCAGGTTTTTGCAAGATCCAGACAGATCAAGATAATCCACTGTTAATTGTTAAATGTCATTACTGAAAATAACCGTTTAGCTGAGATACTTGATATCATTTCTCAACTGTTGTTTACCAGAATTTTAACTGTGTGACCTTATCAAAGGAAGTCTGATATTGATATAGTGGTCTATGATCATGTGTTTATATGTTAATGGCTACAGTAGCAATTGGGTGGGTTGACAGCAATCTGATTAGGCCAGCAGCAGTAGAGATCTTTCTGAAACTCATCTTCAGTAACTCTTTCACACACCAGATATTATTTTTTATTTGTTAAAGGAATTCACAGGGTTGACAATTTAATCCTACTTTCGATCAGGGCACCACCTGGTTAACCACGGGCTTGGTTGGGCCCCCGACAAAATCTCAGTTGCGCAAGAAGCGATGAGAACATGGTCGGACTGAGGACTTCTTCTGCTTGGTGGCAGTGATGAGGCGCTCTGAGGCCCTTCGGCGGATTTTCAAAATCCCTTCAATCCATGGTGAGTCCACGTTGCAGTTGACATCCAAGAATTCAGTTTAATCTATGATGGGTCAGGATAGGTTTGTGTATATGGTGCGACTGGCCCTGAGGGTGATACCATAAATGTTTAAGAAACCATTGCAAAATTCACCATATGCAAGAAGAGTGTTTCTCCATTGATCTCTTATAGGGATCTATCGATGCCATATTTATATAGATGGTTGAAACATGGGAGTCATATACCAAATTTTGGCTTCGATCTATGCACATAATCTATATACTTTTCCGTGCATGCATCACATCATAATCATATGAAATACAGTAGTCTGATTTCTCAAGTTAATCTTGTTTGGCTCTAATAGTGTTCGAAGTCATCTCTGGTCAGTTACTATGTTGTAATGTTACAGCCTTTCGGGTCTCCCTGTTATTTATCAATGACCGACTTCAAATTTGGTTTGATGTAGTTACATTCATATGAGTGGAATAAAACTGCCTAAGTTCTGGTCACTTATGTTAGGTTGGGGTCCACAAATGCTCAAGTCTCCGGAGCCCCTAGCTTGGCTAATCTGATGCTGCGTCAGGGTCATTTTTTAAGGGATCTGAAGCACTGAGAGGTTCTAGGGGAGGGTGTGTCCCATGGACTAAACATTTTATTTATTGATTATTGTCCTGGTTGATCCCCATCCTTAGTGAACCCTGTAAAGGGCACTAACTCAGCGAATTGTCCCAGATCTCAAGGATATAAAGTTACATAATAAGCTTCATCAAGATCAGACAAAATATGCTTTCACAAGGAATTGTTGACTGATGGACGGACACCAGCGTAAAAATATTTGTTCACAGAGACAATGTTCTCTCAAAATATTTCTGTGTAATACCTCATTGTAATAAGGGGAAGAAATTCCAATTAAACTAATCCATGGCTGTAAGTCGCAACTGGAAAGATTACACAACCATATACAGTAGAATCTGCATTAAGCACCCACCCAAGGGAATTTTTACGATTGACCGTGGGTTTTTTCCAACTAATATTACACTTGAATGCATTGGAAGCAAACATCAATACTTAATACTTGCATTGGTAAATTATGCCGCCGCTGTATCTTGGACATAACTTCCGAAAACTTGTCATTTTGCACCAACGTTCAATACTAATGTCTCTCATTGTGATGTATTCGATAACATTTATCCATTTTTGTGAAGAAAATCGATAACATTTATCCATTTTTGTGAAGAAAATCGATGAATTAATTTTATTTTATCAAAAAATCACTTGAACAAAATAAACATCGCTGATATTGCCACCGATTCACAGGGGGTGTAACTCTGTACGTAATATTATAGGAGGCGCTAAAAACGTCTATATAACAACATAGTGGAATTGAAAAAGAGATGCTAGATGATCGTGACAAAACTCAGCTTTTCGTCAGTACTTTCAGTTTATTCAATCAGTATCAAATAATGTTCCATTACGTGTGAAAACAATGATCAGGTTAGTCGTTTAATAAAACAAAAGATTAAGAGATAATCCCTAGTTAATTGTTATTTTCACATTTCTTTTTATCTGATCAGTGGGAGTCCAGTTAATCAATTACTAAAAATACTACTCATGGGATTAGCGGGGGTGTTACGAAGAACGACAAGATGGTATCATGCAAAAATGGCCATTGAATGGGCGATGTTAAATTTTTTAGCAAAATAGTGACCGCTGGCCGCATTAGAGGAGTGATTGTTGAATAAAGAGATGAAACAATAGAGGGAATTTATTTTGACCGCTTACAAGGAGATGTCGTTGAATAGGAGTGGCTGCTCATACAGATTCTACTGTATTACATGGAGCAAGTTTCTACTTTTCCTAGCTATCTGGAAGATAACTACTGTGTAAGCAGACCTTAAACCACTAGCTCCTACACTGTACGCATTGCAATAATCATCAATGACACTTGTCATGTTACGTTAACATTAAAACTTAATACCACAAAATAACTCTTCTGGATCAACTTAAATCTTAGAAACAATTGGAATGGCAAATCTTTGTCACACCTTTCTTAATACTTGAAATATCTTACAAAACTGTGCCGTGTTTAAGTGGGTATAGAGCCTACACAACAGGTCAAGTTCTCCTCTAACGAAATCCCTAAACAAATTGACATTTCTCATCGTATGGTGACACAGCGATCACTTGACAATAACATTGTATTACGTACTCCATTTTGAGAAAATCACAGTCTCCCCTTACTTGGCAAGATTTTGAGGCCACTTCAGTTATTTAAAGAAGCAGGACCTCTTTTATTTAGGTCAATATAATTAAAAGGTATAGAAAAGTTTGTCGTCTTAGTCCTTTTGAGTTTAACACATGGTCATTTTGGTTTCTATGGTTATATGTACATTTGTTTAAGACAAGTTTCTGACTACTCTTCTTTAATTGGAATTGGAATGGGATCTTTTACACACTCTACTACTAATGTGTCACATCTAAAATACTAGGCAGGCAACGCTTTGCTTTTTAATCCCACTGCCTGGTGCCAACCCTGAGAACTCAGGAATATGTATAACAAAGTCAAAGAATTTGATTTTAATGCATAGTAGGTGGAAACAAAACAATATCTCTGCAGAATTAGCTTCCTTAGCATGGGCCATGTAAATATAGAAACAAAGAAATGCATATTAGTCTTAAAATGACCAAAGCATTCATTGAATGAGATGTTAAGCACCATTCCTTTCTTTCCTTTAATTTAACTTAAATCAAAGAAGCTTAGCTCCTTAAACCACATAAAAGGTAATATTTACCAACATTTTTGTTTATTATGTTTGTTTGTTTGTTTTCTTTCTGCCTCTACCTGTTCTTCGCGACTTTTTTTTTGTTTTATCGACTGGACAAAACAAACATATTTCTTTCCTGCACCATCGATGAATGAATGCAAATTTACTCAAGGTCACCACAGAAACTACAATCTGGTCTTTATTTGTGTTTCCCTTCTTACTGTGGTTGCTTTTGTCGATATTTTTACCACAATTTGGATTAAATATACACCAAAACTCTTTGAGCTTTTTACAACAAAAAGAAAAGATGTCTAGCAATAAAATCATTGCATACTCTTGCACTTATAGCCCTTTTTATAGAATAGGCTTCAAACCAATTTCTAATTTGTGATGTTTTATTTTCCCAAAGTGGTTTCTTCTTGTCAGTGGTGCCGGAAGGAGTGCCAGGCAAGGAAAGTTTTTTGGATGGGACATGCTGGTATGCACGTAAAAGAACCCTTGACAGTTGGAATGAATTAAAAAGAAGGCAGAAATGCTGCTGTCCTAGAAAATTTTACTAAATAGCAAACTTCATAGCGTGTGCTGAAGAGTAGGACATTATAACCAATTTCATTTCTGAATTTTTTTTTACTATGAAAACTGTGTATGGATATAGGGCCATCACTAAATAATAAGATTGCAGTATAGTGTTCTAAACAGTTTATAAAAATGTCAGCGTAGTTGTCATGTTTTAAGAGAGAAATATGTAGAGGAAATGGGCTGGTTGGTGGTTAGTAATTATCTTTCTATTGTCACAGTCAGAAACTCATAATTACAAATATTTCAAACATGATAAATGAATTGCTACCAGTTAAAAGGTCACTCAACAGTTGATTTACAAGGTCGTTTTTAAAAGGACATTTAGACAAAAAATAAAAATTAACTCAACTTAGGTGTAAACAAAACACATGCAAACTGTTTGCTTAAATTTGCTATAAACTTTAGCCTGGAAACAAGGCACCTGTCACAGACAATATCAGGCACAGATTCAGACCTTGTCAGACACAAAACCTCTGGTGCCTGTCATTTTGTTCGGCACTGATTTGTTTTTTTAATTGAAATTATTCATACATGTCTGGCACTAAGTTGAAAATGTCAGGTACTATTTCATTACTTAAACCGTTCTTTCCAGGCCTGTTTAGCACTTTAAACACGAGCAGGTTATTTCTCTGGTGAGGTACCTCACCCCCTTGATACTGAGAAATACTTCTGCCGCCAGTGAGAATACGTGATTCCACTTATATCTTGCCACTTATTGTACAATAACTTGTCATGTATAGTATCTTGGATATTTATTTTCCGATATTTCCTTCATCCAACAAAATATTACACAGATGATATCAACTATTTTATCATATCTGCTTCAATTCAATTTCTATTTGTTAAAACATTTGTTTTCATCTATTGGATATTAAATAAAATCCCTAACATTGGATTTCTTTGAGATTAACTTATAGTAATTTTATTTAATATGGTCACAGCTAGAAAGAGGGAAATTTTGCCCATACAGCAGTGTCTCACATTTGTCTTCTTTGAGTTTCAAAGTGGGCATGGGTGGTTCTTGTTTTTGTATCCCATCAACTAGCAGACACCCTTTGATCAAGGGCCACAACTCAGGCAGTAATTATTGAAAATCATTGAAATTCAAAAGACTTTTTCGCCTCATGACCTTAAACACTGTATCAACTTTGGCCCGTAGAGCATGCACAAGCAATTGTGGGGTTAGACGGACAGACAGGTTTGGCTTCAATATCCAACCACATTTCAATGTGGGAGGTAAACACAAACTTCTGTTTTTGCTTTCATGGCAGACATGTATATGATGTACAATATTTTGCTGTTTACTGTGGACACCCGTGGGACTTTTTAAGCACAATAATTTATAATCTTTGAAGTTTGAAATTTAAACAAAAAAGCATTAAAGATGAAAAAAATGCATTTTTGAATGGGAAAGATTGATTGAAACAAAAGCATTCCATACAGATATATAACAATATTTTCGGTAGTTAAAAAAGTAAATTGCTTTCAACCAAATGTCTCTTTAAACTATTTAAACAGGGAGTACACAAACACCAAAAAAATGGCAATGAAAAATGGTGTTCTAACAAGAGTTACAATAATAGATAGATATTTAATTTATTCAGCTATTTGACACAATTTATACCAATTACCTGGGCAAATTCCCACACTGAGGGGAGGAAATCTGCGACAACTGTCAACGAATCAGTGTTAAATACCAAATAAATAAATCCACGTCAGATAAACTTGAATTTTTACAAGCACTGCCTTCAAAGTAATTATTTGAATCAAAATTGTGCCATGTTTGCGACCGTCCGGTAATCAAAGGTCAGTTGACATTTACGATTTTTAAATGTTATCATTTATTCGCTTCACCGACGTAATCATCTACCGCCCTTAAAAAGGGGAATTCGATATCAATTCAATTTGGACTTTTTACGTCCAATTCTGATCAAATCCATACTCCGCAAACTGATCATTTCCGAGCACAAGGGTATTGATTGAAGAGTTTTCTCTAATCTTTTTCAACATCTTAGCATCTTTGTTAAAACTCCCGATAGTAAATACCGCGGCGGATGATTACGGTAAAAAGTAATTAGATCTAAGTTTTGCCCGCGACGTTAGAGACATCTTGTGTCTTCAGTGGTAATGGTTTTTCATAAAGGTCCAACGTAACATTCAATCTGTTAAACTGAATAGACGCTGATTAAACGAGACATTTTTTGCACAGGGTATGGTTTTAAATAAAACAACTGATTGATTCGTGATAGAGAGTATGGGTTATTGTGCTGTCCACTCAGGATGAATAGGTAATTTGGGGACAAGGAAATATTGTATATACTTTTATTATTTCAAAATCAAATTGTTTCAAATTGCTGCATTCTTGTATCTTCCACTTAGCAAGAATAGGTTATTTTGGGAATAACATACTGTCTACATCAATTTGTTATTCAAATAAAATTGCTCCAATCAAGACAAGATAGACAGAAAAATGGTTAGAAAAATGAGTAGTAATAACCACTTAACAACAATAGGTTATTTCAGGACTAACATGTACATGGAACAATATTCTTTTTCTTTTTTAAATTCTGCACTCAAGACAGGTTTGTAGAATATACTAACCTGTAAAAGGCTATAATCAATAATAAAGGATTTTAACTCCATTTCAAAGACTGGGCATGATTTGCTTTATGAATCAATCAAAGAATTCCTAGTAGGAATTTCCTACAAACCTATTCATATGCGATGAAAGAACCACGGTCCTGTATGCACCTAAAAGAACCCTTAATAGTTCTAATCGAAAAAAGATTAGGCTGTAGCAGTGGTATCCAGTTAAAATTGCCTTTTTCATTATCCTGGTTGGTGCCAAAAAGTAGGACATTAAGCTTCATTTCCTTCCTACAAACCTGATACTAATACATGTGTAATTAAACCAAAAATATATCAATAAATTAATATTATTTTAGCAAAATTATCCCTTCTTATACATACCACATGCACAAGAGATTTTGTTATTTATCAAGTAATACCATGTTTTGTTAATCGAAATTTTTTCATGTGAAATAAAAATCAAATTTAAAAGCTAAAAATCCACTTGAAAAGTCCTTGTAACTATTGATGTTACATTCCGATTGTCGGCCATGTTAAATATAACAAACGTGTGCGTTGTTTGACACAGAGCTTGAAAATGCGACATGGACACACATTTCCTCCCCACATAGGATATAATCTACAACTCACCAAATTTGCTACGTAAACAGCTAACAATCCACGCCTGGAAAAGAAACACCGAAAATCACGTCAGAGAGGCAAACATAACGATGTGAGTATTTGTGTACGGTGATGCCTGCATGTTTTACATGTACCTGTTACTAAACTAGACCTAACGAGTAAACGATCCACAGGTTGATTTAGCTATCGTGATAAAATATAAAAACATTCGTAAAACAAACATTTCCAACATAATTCTTATTTACAACTAACAAGAAAAAAAATAGATCAAAATAAAAAAATATCCTTTATTTCAAATTCTAAAATATTGAACCTTATTAAATATTTGGTTTTAGGGTTAAATCAAAAAAAAAATTCTCTCGAAGAGTAAAATACAAATACTTTATTGTTAAGAGTTAAATAAAATGTTCAATTATTTTTTTTCAAACATTATTGGCCCAAAAAAGTTTTTTTGAAACATATCAAATATTTATTGTAAGGAGTTAAATAAAATGTTTAAATATTTTGATAAATTTGGTGACAATAAAAAAAAATATTTCTTTGTTTTGTTCTAAAACATTGACACATATCAAATATTTATCTTTAAAGTTAAATAAAAGAGTGAAATTATTTTTTTCTTAAATTTTGGCAACATTATTATTATAAATATGTGAATAATTTTTTGTATTTAATTCCACATTCTAGAAAACATTTATAGAATGGAGTAAAATAAAATATTATACTTATTGAAATTAATACATATGTAAGTAAACAAACAGTTTAAGATTATAGTTAGTATAGGTGCCTATGCCAGGAAGGGGGAAGTGAGGTTACAGGTAGAAATGGTATAAAATAGAGCGATGTGCACCCATGTTAGGTGGTAAAGAAAGATTTGAGAAAAAAAGCAGAATTAGTATAGCAAGATTATCAATAAATGTCAAAATGCTTAGAAATGTTAAAGAAGTATTTTGTTACAGGAATATGGCTAGAAGATGATAACAAGATCACGGTTTGACAAGAGAACAAGAGAAAAGGGGGGTGGGGAGTAATGTAGACCATATGAGTTACGGTACTATTACCGGTACTGGAAACTTTTATTATCTGGAAACTTTTTATTATCACAGAAAAATCTGATATTTTGGGAGGGGGAGAGGGGAGGTGGCCAAAAAAGTGCCATGTAGATTGTAAAGGTTTCTGTACTGTAAAATATGTCTGTTTTAGTCTTTAATTGAAATTTTAAAAGGTTTATATACTTATACGACAAATTTCAATAAGTTTTCATCCAAAAATCTCATGAACTAGGATGCTTTTCCATATGGGCATATGGCAGGGTAACCATTTCTTTTGCGTGGAAAACTAATGTTACATCCATTAGTGTGACTCAGTCCTTACTGTTGAATACTGCAGCCCCCAACACTAACAATATATCCATGACTTATTTTAATCCATAAAATAAAAACCCAACAACAGTGACATTATATTAAACTTGAGGTAATTTATTAAATGATCAAATATCACAGGTATCTGCAGGTGACAGAAATAAGTCTCACGTTTCAATTTTATCATTATGGGGGGATTTTCTCCCAAATCTCAATATTCTTAATTTGTTACTGTTTGTCTATGAGTTGACAAGAAAACAATGGGTTGTTATTATGTTTCTTTCTAGATTTCATGATAAACTTGCAAATCTACATGTCATGTTGCCTACTGAATACCAGTTTTATATATATACAGTATCATCTCCTACATCAAGGGCAGTAATCAGATTACTAAACTGCCTACATTGTATGAAATAAAAAAAAGTCATAGCTTCAAGAATTCAAAGTATTTCTAAAATCAACACTTCTTTTGTAATGTCTTTTATCACATATATTTATTTTTAATCTTAATGTCAATATAAAAATTATATTTTCCATAATTGTAAAATTTCAAAAGCATGATTCAGATTAATAATAACTGGAAGTTCAAGTTATCCTGGAGATATTCGTCCTAGCTAATTATTTTACTGTTGTTACATCTTAGACTATGCATTTTTAAGAATGTTTAATGTGCTACTTTTCTTCACCAACTGGGGCTAAGGCACTGTGGGGGTAAATTTGGCCTGGACGGCGGGATTTTACACTACCTCTTATCAAATTCCAACTGTTACTGACTCTTTTAGGTGCACAGCAATATGTATACCATCCAAATGACTACACACTATTCATAGTCAGACCCTTTGTCCCCTGTCCCACTGACAAGGAAAATTCCAAGTAACTTTTTAGACCATTACTGGGTTAGTGACTCAGTGCCTTTCTTATTGGGTCATGTCCATTCAACCCAAAAACAGGTTATTTCAGGACTATGGAAGGTTATATCTTTATTCCAACAATTAATTTTCTTGAAGTGTGAGCAACCGAGAAAAAACAAAGTTAGACGGGCAACCCTTTAACTGCTTGTTACATACAAGCTTGGGTTTTGAAACCATGACATTTGCATCCATGATAAACCCTACTTTCTAATGTGCACTTGTTAGACCACTTGGCATCCAATTTCCCAATGAGAGTGTTGTAGACCAACACAGGACATTATAGTCACTTTGAGTAAATTAGAGAGAGAGAGAGAAATGGGGTTTAACTTCTAATCGACACAAACTAGGTCATTTCGGGACTAACATATTGTTTTAATTTTATTTCAATAATTCACTTGCGCATAGGGGTCTTTAGCAGTGGGAGGAAACTGGAGTGCCCGGAGGAAACCCACGAGGTTGAGAAGGCGCTCCTATCTCCATGCCACATATGCTCTCAGAAGGGATCGAAACCACAGCTGCAAGCCAGATGTGAGCGGCCAGCTAGAGGTCGAAGCGCAGACCAACCCCCTGAGTAAATTAGAGAGATTGAGTTTAATGTCCATTCAACACAAACTAGGTCATTTTGGGATTAACATATGGTTCATTTGTATTTTAATAAACCTTGTTTATCATTTCATCCGTAACAATGTAGATGCGACTGCTGACAAATAATCCAGAAGGTTCTACCTGGACCCAAAAATATGTAGGAAGTGTCAATCACATTCCAATGTAACTTTAAAATGTTCCAGCATATTCTGTAACATGCATGACACATAATACTTATATAATTTGGCTATTTACTAGTGTTAAATATTGAATAACTTGATACATTTGTCGTACTACAACGGAAACCAGTACTTTGAATATGTAGAGCCGAGGAGACATTTCCTATCGTTTTCAAATTAGTTACATGTCAGTTGGAGTGATTAGCTACAATAATAGATATTCTATTGTCTAAGTTTAAATTACCAGAAGGAAACAATCGCCTCATATTACCACAGAACCTTGCAGATCTCATTAAATAGGTTGAAATTAATGGTTTAATCAATAAACAAATGAAATGAAATGGCGTTTAATATCCTACTTTTTGGCACAGGCATGATGAAGTATATTTTGCCAAGGCAGCAGTCTTTCTACCTACTCTTCATCAAAATCCAATTGCCAGAGGACTTTGGTATTTACGTACTATTAGAACAAGTAGACACTGATCCTTGCCAGGCCAGTCCACCCTACACCACTGACAAAAGTGAGCAAAATTGAAAATCTCAAGGAACTTTCTATGTCGGCATTGGGATCTAACTTCGGACTAGCGCCTTAGTCACTGATTCCCTATGGCTCCCTGACCGTTATAACATGGATTTTATATATTCAACAACTGCTGTATCTTATAAATAGTTAACCTATCCAAACAGTCCTATTTTATAAACCTAACCTATTCAGAGAGACAGAGAGAAATAGGGTTAAACTTCCACTCAACACAAACTAGGTTATTTCGGGACTAGCATATGGTTTTAATTTATTTGGAATAATTCGCTTGTGCGTAGGGGTCTTTAGCAATGGGAGGAAACCCGAATGCCTGGAGGAAACCCACGAGGTTGAAAAGGCGCCCCTATCTCCATGCCACATACGCTCAAACCAGGGCTCGAAACCACAGCCACAAGCCAGAGGTGACCGTCGCGCTAGAGTTTGAAGCGCGGCACTCTAGACCACTAGGCCATCCCAACCCCCCTAACCTATTCAAACAACAGCCCTATTTCATAAACTCAACCTACCCAAACTGCAGCCCTAGTCTAAAAACTTAACCTATCCAAACTACAGCCCTATTTTATAAACTTAATCTGTCCGAACAGAGAGAGAGAGAAATGGGGTTTAACATTCACTCGACATAAACTAGGTCATTTTGGGGCTAACATATTTAATTTTATATTAATAATTCGCTTGCACGTAGGGATCTTTAGCAGTGGGAGAAAACCGGAGTACCGGGAGAAAACCCACAAGGCTGGACGTACAGACAACCCTATTCCTTGCCACTTACAACCGGGGATTCGAAACCACACCAGTTGACTCAATGGCAGGTCGTATGATACAGCGCATACGCTAACCATTCGGCCATCCCCCCCCCCATCCAAACAGAAGCCGTATTTATGCTTTATATTATAAAAGGCCCTATTTTATATAGTTAACCAATCCAAACAACAGCTCTATTTTATGCAGACAGGAGAAGGTTATGATAACTCATCAATAATATACCTTTAACTTTCAAGTTGTAAAATAAAAAAAAAAATTTGCAATGTTAAAAATTCATAAATAAGAAAGGAACATTTGCTTTTAAAAGAATTATGAACAGTTTCCAAAACAAATATGATATTGTTTATTTTAACAGTTATTTTGATCTGAATATTGCATCTTGGGTCTTGAGAAATCTGCGTACCTTTGAACCATGACATTATAGTAATGCATCAGATTTATCATAACTGAGACTCGGATAGTCAAGATAGCGTAATCTTTTCTTAAAGCAGATTCTAGTAATCCATCATCAGAATAAAAAAACTTCTATGATTTATGATTCACTTTAGTTAAATAGTCTCATGCACTTAGTTTAAAAACTTCAAAATGTCAAATCTTTCTGATTGCTCTCAGCTCTTTCCCTGTTATAAATGGTCTGCGAGGCAAAAGGTTAACATACTTTCCTTGTACTTGACTGGTGTAAATAAAAATAAATTCTTTTGGATGTTTGAATGCATAATTATATTAAAGCCGTCAATCATCATTTGCATTTTTTGGGCACAATCTAAATTTTCTTTGGTTTAATCTGGATTGATTATTTAGCAATTCATTAAGAAATCAAAACCATAATATCAATAGTAGATACTATTCAGACTTAGAACTCGTTTAAGTTTAATTGGTTTAAAAACCCTAGGGATCGTTAAACCAGTTTAACCTGGTCACCTGAACTTACATGTTAGGCAAATATACTACTTTAAAATAAAAAAAAAAACAGCTCATCACCTGCCTCCGAGAATCCTTTTTATTTTAAACTGATTTAGTATGCACGAGATTACATTCCTGTAAAAATTTCAGAATCCGGCCGTGCCAGCATTATCAAAAGTGTGCGAGAACCGAATAAAGAATATAATTCTACTCATGCGTAGTTAACTCTAAACTCTTACCAAAGAGATCAGAATAGTTTAACAGGTTTATTGTATGCGTGAACGCAAAATGATCCTGTCTTTGAAAAAAAAACATCGATTTTGAACTGGTTTTACAATAAAACTCTGAACGGTATATTAGAGATTCACTCGGTTTAAAAAGGAAACCTATCAAAAGATAGGTGGCGCTGGCTTGTTTATATCGTCTGCTGAGAATGACGATTATCAAAACACCATTTTTCCGTGTGAGTGGGATAGGAATTGACTTTCTAAGACCTTTTCCTAGCATGCACACATGTATACATACAATAAATGCCCCATGTGGTGAGAGTAATCTTAGGATTGTATGTACACTAGTATATCAAAGTTAAGACATAAAGGTGGTCCCCTTATCTACTTCGTGTCTACGTAAAGTATCAATCGAGAAAAAATAACCATGGGATAACAAAAATGTATAAATCGAGATAGGATTTTTTTTTTCTTGAGTCTGTGGCTCCGCCTGAATATATTTAGATCTAACATATTGTATTGAAACAGAGAAGATTATTAATAGTTTCAAGTGGTATTTACATTCTGATATGTTAAATGTTACGTAAATTATGGAATCTATTTACAAAGCTAGGTGAAACAAAGAACATTAAAGAAAGAGAAATAAAAAATGGGTTAAATGTCCTTTCAAAACTGACCTGGCAATTTTGAAGTCAGTATCAGTATCTTTATTTCCATCACTCGTTTGTGCCTAGGGGTCACTAAAAAGTGAGATGAAACCCAGAAGACCAAGAGGATAGGCAAGTCACTTCTACTGGTCAAAGCTTGGGATCAAAACCATGAAAATTGACTAAATTGTCTCCCAAACTATAATAACTATTTTTTTTATCCAAATTCATGTGCATCGAGGAAAAGGTGGTCAGATCTGGTGTTATTTAAATACGGAACAAAACAAACTAATTCCAACTATCTTTTAAGTGTAAAATTATTTAATGTACGCAAATGTCTGTACATGTATTTATGTTTGTTGATGATCATGAGTTATGGGTTACATGTATTTAAAGAATATTGTCCAGAAATTACATATTATAGTTGTTATATGAAAAATGGAAGAATGGAGGGATTAAATGGATGACATGGATGAAGTGTTGTAGGAATGACAGAAACATACCTTGATTTCCTTTCCACAACAATTGCAGCCAAGGCAGCAGTAAAGGTTGGTAGAAATGAACTAGTGACATGATAAAAACGGCCAAATAGTTTCCTAAAGATAGAAATAAAAGATACGTAGGAAATTAAACAAAAAAATTGTTGTGAAATTTAAAGTTAGGCCTACTTGGTCGCCATTTTAAACTTGATCAGTTAAAGCCCAATATTATAGACTGAAAGACTCGGTCATCAACACACAAAAAACTATATCAAAAATTTGTATGTATGGAAACACAAGAATTATTTAATCTGATGTCAAATTTGTTTCCACGGGAACACAAAAATGATTAAATCCACAAAGTTTCTAAATAACTAATATATCATGTTGGTATTTGTACATACAATGTTTCATTCTGATATCTTAAATGGTTTATCAGGTATACTTTAGAAACAAAACAGGAGTGGACTTGAAATTGAAAAAGTCTTAGTTAACTTTTGTGATTATTTGCCTACAAATTAATCTTTTAGATCATGTACCACGTACAAAAATGGGTCCAGATTTCTACCAACCCCCAGCTGTTTTACATTTGACTGATTACACCATTTAAAACACCTGATACCACTTTAAAATTAAAATGGAGAAATATCATTGGAAGGAAAATTTGGAAGCAGGGCTGATGCAAAGCTGATCAAGGTTAAGAAAGGGTCCAAGATGTTACATCTAGTTTGTGGAAATCTCTAGAAACCAAACATTAGGTAGCAAAAGTACAATACGAGACAGTCCAATAGTCACTCATGATGCATCAGTCAAAATTCATTTACTTTTTAAAATAAAGAATTGCAACTGATGCATATGGTTAAGGTTTTTAGACCAATTCGACCACATTCTACAAATCAGATTCAGAAAATTGACAGAGTGCCATTTAACCTTATATGAAGAACAATATCATACAGGTTAAAAAAATGTGCACCGATTTAATAAACCGAAAAAACTAATTTAAGCAAATTTACTAATTTTCTATTGTTTTTAGCCTAAATAGTAAATGTATGTTGATGGAAATCTTTTGAATTTGAAGGATGAGTGTCTACAATTATGAATGGAATGTGCAGTATGTAGAATGTGATCACATTGTATATTGTTAGTGATAGGAATTGATCACAAACATAAATGATAAAAATCATCAAATTTTACACATGAAAACAAAATTATCAACAAAAACACATCTCTATTTTTATACTGTTTTATACAAACAATCAAATTTATGTTTAAATCAAATAAAACTAAATAAATCTGAATGAAGTTTTAATATATAAAATCAGATGATTATTATATTACAAGCAACAAACGTATAAAAATTAACAAACTGATGAAATCAAGAATTTAAATATTTCAATACAGTGAAATAAGGTTCATTTACTTTAAAAATTATTTGCTCCTCTGACATTTTTAGTTGGGGTTAGTTGCTAGGCCTTTCTCGTCCTGCATCACTTACAATGGAGAAGCTAGGCCGGAAAATTCTGTTGAACTCTCATTTATAGATGATTAAATAAAACTGACCTTGTTGCCAATTTCCACTCCAAAATTCAAAATTTCAAAAAATGAATCATTGCATTCTTTGTATATAAAAAATATTATTTTCTTGAATTCATCAGTTAATCTATCACCCTTAACATAAATCCATCAAAAGCTACCTTCTTTTACTCTCAATGAGAATTGATAGAAAACAAACAGGAATACCACACGCAAAGCAATTGTAAAAAAAATATGAACCCATAATCTTTCTGAAATAAAAATCATTACACAAAAGATACATAAATTTCTTTAAAAAAGTGCAGCAAACACTTGAAGGTTTTAGAAAAGGTAGCATATAGTAAAACCCACCATTTAGCGTTTCACTTTATAAAAGCCACTGTAACTTTTTATAGTAGAAGCCTATATGTCAATTTTAATAGTAAAGGCTAATATTTAGTTTTTTATAGTAAAAGCCAATATTTAGCTTTTTATAGTAAAAGCCAATATTTCGCTTTTTATAATTAAAGCCAATATTTAGCCTTTAACAGTAAAATTAACTTTCAGTTCAATAAATATTGCATCGATCCCATTCATTTTTTATTTTTGCTGGTTTTTTGCTAGCCCTATATGGCATTGAATTATGTTAAAAGAGTTCTCATGGATATAACTAGGGCAATATAATAACATGTTTCATAAAAAAAATTGGATGATAATATTAATATAGACTATATCATTACAAATATGACAGGACGAACAGGTGGTGACAACAGTGTAGTACATAAAGTCTGGAAAAAAAGTCACCAGCAGTCACTTCAATAAAAGAAATTTCAAATAACATATATATGTATCAGAAAGACCTTTCTCTCCTTTGTTAATAACAAGTTCAGATTGCATGTGCCGCAGATCAACGATCTTTTATGAATCCACATGTATTGGTCTTTATCAGAATTTGGTTTTACTTTTTCTCCAGACGACCTTTACTCTCGAAAATTTGTGAAGTTAAATAAAATAGTGTTAAACATCACACATTTAGTCACCAACCTGCCTAAGAAGACGGTCATACAACATGTGTTACACTATTAGGGAAATTTTCCACAGGCGCAGTGTTTCTGCCTAGGTAATCTTCATTGAATTTTAACTGTTACGGGCTCTTTTATTTGCATGCAATGTATACACCGTACAATATACCTTGTTTTTTTTTTTTAACCTTCCGAACAACTGGACATGTTTCATTGCACGGATCTCAATCGTACACCACTGACAAGAGGGTATTACTTAGACTGAGACTAAGCATGGAAAAAAAATGAAATATTGACAGAAAAATGCAACTGACTATCAGCGGCTTTATAAAGAAAATTCCACAGTAATCACTTGTCAATATGGCGAAAAAAAACTCCGAAATAATGCTGATTTTAGTTTTCCTCTTATGAGTTTTTAAGCTACCACAATAAGTACCTACATGTATAATAGAAAAGTAAGAGATTCAACTTTCAAGCTTTAAATTTAAAGTGGCGCTACATCTAAATCAGGTGCAAGCCAGGATAATTTGTATCAATAAAAGAGGCATTATGGGAGAGTTGATATTGAGTTGACAGTTCTCGCAATGAGAGTTTAAAAAAAAAGACAAAGTAAATAGATTATGTTGAATATTTCAGTCAAATTGCTCCACTCTGAACCGAGATATAGCTTTTAAATTTTAAAACTAGCCTCGATCATCATTACTAAAGTCTGTACAATAAAAAATCTACATGTAGTCACGATTATCCATTTTTAGATTTAATCATCAATGGGCATTGAGCAGCAGATCGAATTCAAATTCAGTGGTTTAGATAAAGTTATTAATGTCTAATTAATAGCTTATGTAGCATTTCAAGCCTAAAGAAAAACCCTGCAATAGGCAGATTTAGTTCTTGTATAATGTATGTTTAATCAGGTTTTATATTAATCATACTTTTTGTTGAATACGAATATTAATCTAGGAATTCTAACACTTTAGTATAAGGTGCTTGCAATGTTCTTGAATAATGCCCATCGTTAATGCTGGGTTTTCACTGTAGTGTGATATATATGTTACGATAGGATTGTACTTATTGAGGCAATGATCTGGTATGCACAGAAACGATCAACACGATTGACATCTGTATATGATAAGTCCAGAATCGTGATAGTGGGAACTGAACACTATGTCTTGATAACCTCACTTACTGCAAACAAAAGTTATTCTGGTAGTGGTAGCCAACCAATTTAAGAAAGAGATTTTTTAAATATTGTATTTAAGAAATGTTGTGGTTTGTCTGAGTCAATAAGTTTTGTAGCTGACCATAATTTAGTATATTATAATTTTTATAGTGAGATTGAACAGGATTGGTTTTCATGAATTTATAACCATAATGTTACTTAAAAGGATTTTGAGCTGATAAACATATGGTTAAAAATACAAAATTCTACATCAAGAAATAGTCATTCACAGCATACATGTATTTCTAGTATGTTTCAGTTTCAAACTATTTTTATATACTCGAATGAGCTTGGTGATGTAATAGTTACACTACATTAAAATGGTAGTTGTTATTGACTTTTGAAGTACGTAAATGATCTAGATTGTGCCTTTGTCAGCCTTTGAAAAGGATAAAGATGGAATGTACATAAGAGTATATTTATTGACATATTTTGTTATTGATCTTATATCACAATATGTTACTCTGATATGTAAAATTATTCTATTTTTTAGGTTAAAATAAAGTTTATATACGCATATCACTTCCTCTTTTATCACTGATCAAGAATTATATTAAGGAAATGAATATTATTTATAAAGTGTGAAATTTTCAAAGCATGATCTAAAATAGTTTTGTAAAGAGCGTCCCTATGCCCTATAATGAAAATAATAGTTACTTTTAAAGGCTTTTAATAGCACCATTTCACATTCATAATATGTACATGTACTTCGTTTTTAACAACGGCGTTATTTTTGATGTGAATATATTTCTGGAATGTCATCATTTGTTGTAAAACTCTTCCTTTGGTAATCTTTAAGTGGCATTTCATAACTGGATAGAGTAAAAATAAATACTTATACTAGTATGTTCAAGGCTGTGAATATATTTCTGATTTTGCTTGGATGTCATCTTTTCTTGCTGTAATTGTAATATGCGCTTTCTTTGTTGTGTTATTATTGTAGTACTTGGTTTGTGTCTTATTTTGTCTGGCAAGAAACAGTGTCTAGTCGTTTGAATGGGACAAAAAAAAACATTCTCGGTACATGTAAAAGGACCCTTGAGAGTTAAAATTCAAAATAAGAGTAGGCTGTGGGGTCACTGTCTGTACTGTGCACAATTTTCTTCATAACACACTATATGACATAAGCTTGTAATCATCCTATGCAAGTTGGTGCAGAACAGTAAGACATTACCCCCTCAATCCAATTTCATCATTTGTTCCATAATCGTTGTTGTCCTTTATGTACTGCTTTTTCTCTATTTTTTGTGACAACAAGCAGGTTTAATTTATATTATTCATATTTAATTCTTTTATGAAATCATTAACACATCTTTAAAGGAGTTAGATCCCTATTCTTTGCCACCTAGAAATGGATACAAATGGGTCTTAATGCATATGATAATGTAATATGAATGGTTTTAAGGTGATTTACATTCAATCATTTCTAATCTTACTGTATTTTGTACCTATATATGTAGAAGAGAATTACCTATTATTGTAATGAAAATATACCATATTTTATATATTTGAAAGCACAGGTCATCTTACACACATTGTATACAGAGTTGAAGCTGTAAATTCGTTAAGGTTTTTCAACTACTTTTTCAATTGAAATGAACAACTCCTCCTTCTTTTTCAAATGAACAATGCCTCTTTCTTAGAAAATTATAAAAACTTTGCACTATAGCATTAAAGCTGTTTATAATGATAGAATTATGAATAACAAAATACTTGTTCGCCGAAATATGCAAAGAGTCAATTGAATGTCAATCTTTGGTGTCTGGTTATTCTAGTCTACTGGGGTAGTATTCATCTGCACATGGGCTATTTTTAGACTCATTTATTGAGTCACTTTATAACAAATTGCACTCAAAGGCATTCTGGCACGCGATTCGATTGCCAATTTTAAAATGTTCATTTTGTCTCAAATCAGAAGCCCAACTTTTCCTGGTAAGATAACATCAATGTTGATTTAAATTGACCAATAGATCGTGTTTATAATGTCGAAAACTGTATATGATATTGAGTTAGAGAGTTGCCTCCTTTAAGTTAAAGATATCTTTCTAGAACACTTTCAAAATCAATGATCATATGATCCAGTACAGTTTTATTGATTAGTCGATTGTTGACACATGTGGGGAAAATGTTCTAATAATATAAATTCTTAACATTATTATTTTTCACGTCCACCAATCAATTTTAAGTATTTTGTTATTCATAATTCTATCATTATAAACAGTTTTAATGCTATAGTGCAAAGTTTTTATAATTTTTCTAAGAAAGAGGCGTTGTTCATTTGAAAAAGAAGGAGGAGTTGTTCATTTCAATTGAAAAAGTACTTGAACAACCTTAATGAATTTACAGCTTTCAAATATATAAAATATGGTATATTTTCATTACAATAATAGGTAATTCTCTTCTGCATATATAGGTACCAAATAACTTAAGTAGACAAAAAAGTTCATAATCATAAGCAATTGATTCTACAATGTACAATCATGGGAACGAAACCATTCAACTTCCATTATAGTAATACATACATGTAGGTCCTATGATTTACAAAGCGAGAGAGAGAGAGAGAAATGGGGTTTAACGTCCACTCAACACAAACTAGGTCATTTCGGGACTAACATATGGTTTTACTTTTATTTCAATAATTCGCTTGCGCGTAGGGGTCTTTAGCAGTGGGAGGAAACCGGAGTGCCCGGAGGAAACCCACGAGGTTGAGAAGGCGCCCCTATCGCCATGCCACATACGCTCACACCAGGGCTCGAAACCACAGCTGCAAGCCAGAGGTGACCGGCCAGCTAGAGGTCGAAGCGCGGCACTCTAGACCACTAGGCCATCCCAACCCCCCGATTTACAAAGCAACAGAAAACAATGTGCATTTATAAAAGAAATATCAAAGTTATTTTAATAATTCATATTCTGCACAATCTGTCTACTACACCAGAATATAAAAAGTTCAAAGTTTAATTAAACAATAACACATCACGGAAGGAGAGAAAGGTCTAGTATAATACAACAATCGACGAAGAGAATTATAATTTTTCACTCCAAAACTTTATGAAGTTCTAATTACACACTGCATGTGAATTTACATGCATTTAATCTCGTATTATAACATCATTAAGTCTCATTTGAAGGAATATTAAACCTTGCTAACTACAGTCAAAACAAGTCACATGTCATCACTGAGATTTTGATTAATATATTTTTCTTATTGAAATGTTAAATGATCAATTCAAGTACAATTTTGTGTGTGAAAAACAATATTTTCCGAAAAATAATTATACCGCACAAAGATTTTAATTTTTGGAAGCCAGAAAATAATAACATATAATTAAATTTCTCAGCAATATATTTCATAAGTCAGACAGTCATTGGCTACCCAACAAGAGCCCTTAGTCTGTCACACATGAAAATTATCAAAGCAAAGCCCCATATACATACCTCCACAGACAAAAACTAGCAACAAACATGAAGCCATTTATTGTTAGGAAGATGGAAGATCGTAGGGTTTCAGGAATAAATTTCTTTAAATAATAGTCTTTTCCTTTTTTCTTTATAATTGCTGCAATCTGAAATCATAATATTGTTATATCTTTAAAGGGAATTTAGTGAAAGCAATGCCTATACAATAAATTGGTCTGCAAACAGTTCTCAATACAGATTTTGGTTTCTCAGACAATTTCTGGAATAATCTATTACATATAATTATTTCATATTGTCTTCAAGGTTCTGATTTTCTACACTTCATATAAATCTAACACATTATAGATGAGACTGCTGGTAACATGTACAATGATAGGGAGATGAATATTGAACAGAGAAGGGTGTTTCCACTTTTTCTTCATCATATGCTAACTCAAGGTTTCTTTTACCAAGTACGAGGAGATAAGTTGATGTTAAATCCCATTTTAATTTCAATTCAAATGGCATGCCAGCGTGAACACAAATAAACCTCAGGTTTTCATTCCATTTAAATGATAAAGCAACATTTTATTGTCATCCCTACAAGTTCTACCCATCAGATTCTTCTAGGCCTGGGGACCATGTGGCTAAGAAACTGGCTCACTAGCCTGGACGGCGGTTGTTTGATCCCTGCATTGGCTGAAAAAGTTCATCCAGAATTTCCGGTGTGTTTTCTCCCTAATCAGTGATGCAGGATGGAGCCTGAGGGCCTGGCAAGAACAACTATCTAGTCATTTGGATGGGACGAAAAACCAAGGTCCCGTTTACACATTGGATGTGTGCATATAAAAGATCCCTTCGCAGTTGGAATTCAATATAATATGAGTAGGTCGTAATGCCACTGCCCAGGCAAAATTTCCCTCTTAGCACACTGTATGGCATATGTCTATCTTCATGAAGTCAGTTTACGAGCAGAATTCCTTCTAGGCCAATAATAATGTGAATATTTGTATAGCACTATTCCATATACTGTCTGTATGCTATGGTTGAAAGTCCAGTGCTCTTACCTCTTGATTACTGCCACAGACAGAGTGGTAATGGAAGTTCTAGCCCTACCAGTTATGATATTATATAATTCTTATTAAAAGAAAGCTCTTTCATGCCTCTTTATTTAAGGCAATTTGAATTCTGTGGAGAAACCTCCACAGAGTGATCTTTAGAATGACATTTCTTAAAGTATGTGAACGTCATTTCAAAGCTTATTAGTTATTAATCCCTTGCAAACTATAATATTGTGACAACTCCAAAACTGTTCAATTCTGTATTTTCAAAGGTATGTCAACATGCATTGTAGACAATATAAAGGATATAGTCAAAACAAGACCAGGCGCGGATCCAGAGGGGGGGTCCGGACCCCCCCCTGCTCAGACTTGAAAATTTTTTATGCGATTTCATTGGCGACTTTTAGACCTGTAATTTTGGAATTTACCTTCTGGAAATACGTCAGAATGCACCAAATTGAATCTAATTTACCAAATTTTCCTGGGGGAGGGCCCCCAAAACCCCCATTAATTGGTTGAGTGCCTTTTATCAAACTTAGACCCCCCCCTGCAAAAAATCCTGGATCCGCAACTGAAGACAGCATCTCCTATGAGAAATTATCTACCGTTGATATTTTAAAGTTTGTTTTCATGATGAAAAGCTAAATTATCAATTTGAGTTATCTTATGTGTGTATGTATATGCTATTCATCATCTAAAAAAATTGATATACTCAATTAACATCAATTTATAATTAAGAGAGAGAGGAAATGGGATTAAATGTCCACTCGATACAAACAAGGTCATTTTGGGACTAACATATGGCTTAATTTTATTTCAATTCACTAGCGCGTAGGGGTCTTTAACAGTGGGAGGAAACCTAAGGACCCAGAGAAAACCCACAAGGTTGGACAGGCAATCTAATTCTTGTCACGTATAACCGGGAATTCTAAACAACGCCAGTTGACTTCATGACAGGCTTTATAATACAGCGTGCATGTGCTAACCATTCGGCCATACAACCAACCTATAATTACATGTAGGAGCAAAGTACACTTTGTAGTAAGAAATATAAAATATTGAAGTGCAGTTTTTTTTGTTCTGACACTAAAGCTTTTTTAACAGATCTTACAGAGACTCTCACTTCAATAATGGAATGGAACCTAATGGGGTTTCATAATACCAATTTTAATTCAATGGCTGGCAAAACAGCAGCATTTAAGGTAGTTTCCACCTAATCCTCTTAAAGGGACAATCCCGATAAGAACAGAGTCTCAAAAATTAAAGTCCGAGTATTTATGAAATTTATGGACCAAAATATAGTGGCATGGTGTATTTACCTTGTCTCAAAATTTCAGCTCAAAATATTGAGTCGTTTGGACGTGAACGTCAACACTGCTTATCCGGACACGTAACCCTTTAAAGATTTCGGGTCAATTTTTTCATTGGGTGACCTGATAATCGATTAATGTTTCTTGAGAGGTTTATACAGTGAATGACCCATGCCCTGTACTTGATAACAGAAGGTAAATTTTACCTACATATTATTTTTATAGAAAAAAGGTCTGGTTTTATCCAGATACTGTATAATAAAACGTTCTCCATCTCCAGATGAAGACTGCCAGGTTTAAGTTATTTACGAGCGTATCACAAGTATCGGGTAAGTAGGTGGGCCTTAGGTTATGGATCTTAAAGGATTTTAACACAAAATTAAGCAGTTTTATTCCCCAAAAAGTTATCGGGATTGGCACTTTAAATTTCAAAATGTTAAAACACTCTTCATAGTCTTGGGAATTTGGGGGAGATGGCAGTCACTTAAACAAAAAATTATCAAGAAATGGATAGGGTATGCAATTTAATTGATTATATAAATACATAATATATTATGGCAAGGGTTTGACCCTGTTTTATACTGGATGTTAAACTAGGTCCTGTATCTTTGGTTTGCTTTAAACTGGTAATTTATAGGGATACAGTGCAGGAAAATCTTTTGTGGAATAAAATGAAATGAGGTTTAATGTCTAGGCTAATGTGAAGACGACGGTCTACCCATGATTCCTGCTTTACTACATGGGTTATTATACTATATGCCATGCAAACATGTATACAGAATCTCTGTTTCCTTATCTGAACAACTAGATGCTGTTCATACTTAATCATTCATGCACCACAGACGTGGATGAGGAAACTGAAAAGAAATGGCACTGACATGCCACCATCTAGTAGTAAAATGTTGTTCAATTTCGACAAGGAGTTAGTAGGCTGGTTCCTGAACTACAGGGCGAGTGTCAATCTGTTTCACAGAGAATTACTTACGTATTATCTCTGTAACGGATGACAGTCCACAACATGTGCGTTGACTGCCAGCCTCGTAGTCACTGGCTCAACGGCTCGTGCAATGTTTACTTAACACCTAACTGCTTCGGGCAAAATGATGCATTTTACTCATTTTAATACCCATTTCATTTACACTAAATAGGAAATATTTTTAACTACAAATACTTCAAACGTCTTTATTTATTTTTCTTTTACCTCAAAAAAATGTTTGCGAATTTAAAAAGTTAATATGTCGTACTCATTAAGCCTCGTCGATGTCATGCTTATCAGTGATTGTAGTGGCCAAGCGAATATTCACTGCGGATCAGTTTGGGTATAATGAGATCTATGTTCAGTGCTGAATTACATCTACATATGTAGGTCAGATAGGGAATTCCACTTGGAGTCACCCTTGGTACATGTAGCTTGAAACTAGGTTAGTCACCAGATTTTTTTATGTCCATTCATACATGTATGAATACTGTTTCACTTTTCACTTTTAATGTCCCTCAACTGGGACACTGTGACAAGGCACAATTATCATTAATGAATTATTTGTGTACATTTACGAAAACTTCAAGTTTGTTTGGTTGCAAACATGGGAGTTTTTCACCAAACTTACCAAATATAATGATCCATATATTTTCAAAGATTCTCTAAACACTGCCTTGCCAACATGCACCGATGCTGAGAAACAATGCGGATCCCAAGTATGCCCCATTTCGTAGCAAGAATAGTTCAAAGTTTTCAGTTTACTAAACACAGCCATGTTGACATTTAGCGGAAGTTATGGAAGCTTTCGGCATATTAGCCAATCATAGAACGGCAAACAATTACAGCCCGAACCTATCATTGTAACGTAAACAACAACAGCAGCACGTGGTTTAAAGTCTGACCAGATACGGTAGAAATCAACATGTAAAAATACATCCCTGGATAAATAATTATTATAAAGAACTCCCCAATGGATAATCGTAGATTTTGATTTGTCTAGACATTAGATTCTCCTTTTAGCATGTGCTCACCTCCTCTTACTTTGATAGTGCGTTGCCAACGAGGGACTTTTATTGGACATTCCCCTAACGTATTCTCTATTATTATATAGGTAACCTATATAATATGTCTTCAAACAGTCACAAATATTATTGTTTATTACAATGAGATAAACCGCGTGTCAAACGCAAGTAAAACTGACTATTTTAATAATTATTACTAAATATTGATTTACTTGAACATTTCACCGTGTTTAGGTGTTAATTTATTGATAAATTCCTGCCCTGTTCTGCAATAAATAATTAACGAACAAGCGTGTGCTTTTTTGTTTTGTTTGTTGGGATTTTTTTCGTAATATTTGTTATTTTCTTTTATTTGTTTTGGCGATGTAAATCGATGACTGAATGTCGATTGTTCATGCATAGTAATAATTAACTCAAAACTAATTATTTTTTCCTCCCCAATTCTCATGAAAAATTAAAATCTTGAGGGAAAAACTAGCATACGAATTAATTAGTTTATTAAAATCTACAATCGTATTGATCACTGTAATCCACGTGTAAAAAATGCACGGCATGATGCTAATGGCAGAACTCCAGAAATGCGATATTCAGCACAATGTAAAGAATTTATAATTCAGTTCGACTAGGGTCAAACTTATAATATACCACGTGTGTTCTAACGCGATTGTTTTAGTGTTTTTTATCGTATAATTGATACGATGTTTCAGTGCAATGTACAATACTTAGGACCATTAATCAGAACCAGGATATACGGTCGCTCATACGCGGACGCTCATATGCGGACCAATAGGTTGTGTGGGCCGGGGTGGGGGCAGGGCACCCTTTCTACATTCACATATAAAATCTAAGGGCTCTTTTCTTACCAACTTGTGTTCACATTGAATCAGTTTTACATTTAGGTATGTAAACTTTTTCTATCATATAGAATAAATTGATGACAAATTAGTTTGCTATCAAAGTTTTTGTAAATGTCAATGGTGGAATAAATAAAACCCGTTTAAGGGATTTTAAAAACCAGACGAAGAAGTAGGTAATTTGAAATATCTAGAGGCATACATATGGAAAACACACCGGGCATTAGAAAAAAATAAGTTCTGCTACGCCTAGAACAACACTGTGGTGTCCAACGAGCTTCGCCAAGTTTTGATCATGATTTCTGATTCCGATCTGTCCACTGATAGGGCTAATAAAGACAGACATGAAAGTGTACTATGAGGGGAATTTTTGCACGCACAGTGGCACTACGGTCTAGTCTTATTTCAAATTCCAACTGTCAACGGGGTTTTACGTCCCATCCGAAAGACAATGAGTTGTCTCTTATCAGATCCACCGCCCTGCACTTATGAACACTTTCGGCCAACTGCAGGATCGAACACTGAGTTAGCGACCCAATATCTTACTGAGTCACCGCGGGGTCCGACAGGACGAGAAGAGGAAGAGTAAAAGAAGACAAGGCGAGCAAAGATTAGATCTTGTATTGTGTTAACACTAAGGCTTAAAACTTTATAGTGAAACTAAGTACCGTGTACTGAAAATGCATTAATTACAGGTCTAATTCACATAAATATTTAAATTTTGAAGGCAAATCGCATTTAAATTGTATGCTAAATATCTGAAGCACACCCATGCAGATAGACTGCAGCGGAAAGGAAAGGTTAAGATTTTAGATGGTAAATTGTAGGCGTACTCCTGTGTAAATAAATTGAACTGTATTGAGATATATATATATGGTCGACTGATGTAGTAGAAGTGTGGGACATCTGGCCTATATAAATACAATAAGATATGGCATAAAAATGGGCGGTCCTGGGTCGGTCTTGGGTCACCATTAGACAACTAGATCGTGTTTCACACCAACAGAACTTACTTTTTGTGGTTTATAGTGAATTCATCTTAATATTGTCAAGATAGAGATGGATGATAGTGAGGACTCTGAGATTTTCCAGTAGAAAAGATGATTGAGCGTAGTTATTCAACTATAGGAATACGTTCAAAAGTATATGTTTGACACTGGTTAATAATAATGATTATGATTAACATGTTGAAACCCATATTGAATCCGGGTAATTTTTGTCATTTGCGTGAGGGCGCAAAAACTCAAAACCATGACGCAAATCTCGTCATTGCGTCCCTATCGCTTAGCCCCTAAGGAACAACAATCGCTGGTTCAATATACACAGGCACGATATTCGAAACTTGGGTGGGTGAGGCGAGGGGGGAAGAGAGGGAGGTGAAGAGAGGGTGGGGAAGAGAAGGGGGAGAGAGGGGGCAAGAGAAGGAGGAGAGAGGGGGGGGGGGGGCAAGAGAAGGGGGAGAGAGGGGGAGGGAACCCATTTCTGTCGGTGCACCCAACCAAAGGTGGAATTAAATTATGTTGTTAACTTTGTTGAACACACTGCCCCACTTTATCTAAATAATACTTACACAAAATTATTGTCATTAAAGCTTACATGGTACAGTTGATTGATTTATTGAAAATATTGTTCAATCACAGCCGATCCCTCTTTAAACGTAAAAGTACGACAACAATTTGTTAGTAAAATATATTTAGATTATATAATGAGGAATGTTGTAGCTAAACAAACCATTGACACACCTACACATATGACAGTTACCACAATAGGGTGGACACTTATTTCAAATTATGTCTCAGCGTCAACAAAATACTTCGGTCATTTTTAAAAAATGATCGTGTTGAGCACATAAATGTCCAGGAATGAAACTACTGTGTTGTTTATGTAATTGCAACACTGCAAGAGAAAATCGCGCTAGAAGAGTTTCAAGAACAAAATTTTCAACTCTATCCAAGCTTTATCACAGTTCCAGTTGTTAGGGTGGGAAGAAAAACCGAGGCCCCGCGTAAAGGTTGGCAAGCAAGTAAAAGAACCATCGATAGATGGAGTTCGATAAAATTCCCCACATAGTACAATACATGGTGTACAACCGTCTTCATTATCCCGGTTAGTGCAGAAAAGTAGGGCGTTATTTTACATGAAAGTGTTGCAGCTGTAACACACAGCTGCCCAAAATATGGGACTTTCCGTTTTCTGTTTGTACTTAATACTCATGTAGGTAGAGAATTTTGCTCAGACGAGGTGCTTCCATTGCTAATTATCATTTCATCCGCACTAAAATAACATTACATACACAGGCTTAAAAGTTTTGTTCATCCTTCGCGATTCCATATGTTCAAAGGCTGCTTCCAACTTTGACAAAAACCCTTTCATTGTGGTATAATATGTAATAACAGTAGTGGTTCTTCGTTGGTCGGAGGCAACGGCGGCTACAACACAAGGTGTTGTCACAGACAATAATGACCGTTTACCTGTTAATATTTAATGTGTATTTAGTCGGTAAAACTTTACATGATATTGGTATGTACCACCATAAAAAAAACAAAAGACCAATTATCCATCCACCAATTTTTCTGAAAGAAAAATGCATTGGTCAAACAGTGCCAATTTTTCTGGCAGGACAGCTTTGTTCGCATTTGTTTTATGTTCTTTTACTAACAATCTAAAGATTGTTGGTTAAGAAAAAAGGAAGGATTAGGATGCATTGTCGCGCTCTGTCGCAGGTGTGCCCAGAGAGCTTGGCTAATATTGGTTCGTGTGTCACCTTTACAAGGAAGAAGCCATTCAGAGGTCACCCATGAAAGGCTCACTTGATACGACCTGTGTAGCAGAACTATTTATTATACTACCCATTTGGCAAATCTGTAGATATTGTCAATTCCATTGTAAGACCTCGGGTCAAGACAGAATGGATAGGTGTCGATATCACGGATTAAATTAACGTCTGTTTACAAGATCTCATGCGATCAAAAACTAGTTATTGACGGATCAGCTACTGGCTATGATGGACAGTAATAACACTTTACCAATGAAATGTGTTGTACGTATAAAGATAGAAGGCGTCTTGTATAAGCCAAAGGGCTATTTATTGAAGTAATATTAATAACATATCGAATATAACACACAGAGATGATTCTTCGCAAAAATAACCTATAATTGTCACCGTAAAATGTGCGTATAAAAAGATAGGCGACAGTTGTGATCGGTGATTGCTATTTTATGATAATTTTAACTCGAGGTTAATTAGGCAGGTAATGAGATAGACACACACGTGATATATGAAAGGTTAACATCTACAATTAACAGCAGTACAGGTAGGACTGCCTTTGATGTTTTGAATTGAGATCCGTATCGGGCGTTATACGATGCACAATATCACTGAAATTGAAGAAACTATAAAAAGGAAAAAAAAAAACATACAAAAAACCCCGGAAAATTGCGTAATTGGATAATATGCTGGCTTTCATATTATGAAAGATACCATTTTTATACACGGTTCATATTGAAAGATACTATTTGCATACACAATGCATTCACACGTGCATTACAATAACAAACGTTATTATCTGATGATATGACTTGATAATGTTGCATACAACCAATCATTAAAGTTTGTTGTCGGGATCCAAGTTCTTTTTTTAGCAGTCTAATTACCAACTTTGCATCTATTGTTTCGCCCTTTAAACGCCCACGAATTAATTTTCAAAACATAAAGAAGCATTGTCATATTCTAAAACCTTTTTTAACGTCACATTCACAATAATCCTTGGACTCGCCTAATTGATAAAAATCCATGACTGACCAAATATAAGAACAAAATAAACGTCCACAGAAAGCGTTGAAAACTACAATACGCAAACTGCTTTAAAGTATCTATACCTAAGCGATTGAGTAGTAGGTATGTCTCATATTTTGCAAAATAATTTGAATAGAAACAATATTATTGTATTATCAAATCATAGTAAATTCCAAATTATTATTTTAGTTTAGTGTGGCTTCCCCCTTTTTTCGAGAACGTGGGGTATGGCAGGTGACACGTATGCAAGTAAAAGAATCCTTGGCGGTTGAAATTAAACGAAAAGTGGCTAAACCACTATCCACAGAAATGTTGAATGAAACCAGTATTATAAATTGTTTACCACATCACTCACGTCTCTATAGCAATTAAGAAACACTTTAAAACTAATATTTATAATATGTAATATCTAAACATATTCATAACATAATTTACAACACGTGTCGTTTAACATAATACAGCATCCCTTAAACTTTTTGTGTCGTCATTTTGACCGTTTGCTATTTTTCCAGCTTGAAAACAGAATCCCAATCCCCTCCCCCGCCCATACACACACCCTGTCTCCCATACGATGATTTTGGAATGGGACCGCATAAAGTGAACTATTCATCGAGGGGACGCCGATTGAAAAGTTTCACCTGACAATACGTCGAACCAATCTGTTTCACAGAGAATTACAAATTATCTCTGTCACAGATGACTGTCTTCAACACGTGCAATGATATCACGCGGCGTCAATCATTGGCTAAATGGCGCGTGCATTGTTTATATAAGACGTAACTACTTCGCGCAAAATGATGCCTTTTACTCATTTTGATACCCATTTATACTAAATAGTAACTTATTAACTACTAATACTTCAAACGTCTTTACTTATTTTTCTAATACATACAAAAAATATTTTAGAATTTAATTTTTCGGAAGAAAAAAGTTAATATAGGGGCTCATTAAGTCGCGTCGATGTCATCTTTATCAGTGACTGTAGCGGTCTAGGGAATATTCATTCACTGCTGTCGAACATCGTTTGATGCCATTAAACTGCAATACTACAAGGGTTTTTATTCGAAAGCAAACCCATTTTATGACTTTTGCTGCTGCTACTGGATAATAACAATATTTTATGTCGTTAGCAGACGCCCATGCATTTATGAGCGCACATAGGCTATAGTATCGCATACAAATACCCCGCGCGTTATTATGCCTGGTTTAATTTACGTTGACAGCCTAGGTTTTATAATAGACTTAAGAATGTCCACCGCACAGATTAACCATCGCATGTGCAGTGATCATTCTGGTAACTTAAGGTCTGGTATTTTGAAAATACTAAGATTATTCCAGTATCGACCCTGAACTCCTACTCTTCCCGGAAATGTAACTGCAGAACTCGGGTTTTCCATTGACCCGGACGACCAGGCACCGAGCTTCAAAAATTCCGATGGGTTCTTTCTTTTCCGGGTAAAAATCCGTCTAAACTAAAAAATTAGTATGCTTATTTTAAATAATAATGGCAAAGTTCTATGGAGAAAAATTTTGCATTTCTTGGAAATGTACAGTAGAACTTGTATTAAGCAAGCACCCAAGGGAAAATCAAAAATGCTTGCTTAATGGAGGTGCTCTTTGACTAGAGGTATCCAATATTGCCCCAACCCCTACCACAAAAAATAAAGACATAGATTGCATATATTTTTTTTTTTAATCATGTAGTATAACAATACATGTACTTTTATCAAAGTAGTCGCGTATACGTGTTTGTTTAGTAATACTGGGTGTCTGGCCCCACAATATTTCTTTTACTTTCATCATAGCGTCTAAAAGCGTTTCAAAATGCCGCGAATTTGAGAATTTCCCACCACAACTATTTTAGCTATTACGCGACTACTTAATAAAATCTCGGTGCTTTTTGTGCTGACATAAATTAATTACGCTTGGCTGCATTGGGAGCGAACATCAATACTTGCATCGATAAATTTGACCGTCCTTACTCAAATCTCGAACATAACTTTTGTAAACTTGTCATTTTGTACCAACCTTCGATACTACTGTCTACCATTGTGATGCATTCGATAATATTTATCCCTTTTTGTGAAGCAAATCGATGAATTAATTTTATTTTATCAAAAAAGCACATGAATAAAAAATCCATTTACCGATTTACAGGGGGTGTAACTCTGTATGTAATATTATAGGGGGCGCTAAAACGTCTAACAACAAAGTTGCAATAGAAAAAACTCGGTACTTTCATTTTATTCAATCAGTATCAAATAATGTTCCGTTAAGTGTGAAAACAATTATTAGGCTAGTCGTTTAATAAAACAAAAGATTAGTTAACAGATAATCCCGGGTTGATTGTTATTTTTACATTTCTTTTTACCTGATCAGTGGGGATCCAGTTAATTAACTACTACTCACGGGATTAGCGGGATTGTTTCAAAGAAAAGACGACAAGATGGTATCATTCAACAATGGCCGTTGAATGGGCGATGTTTTGTTAGAGGAGTGACCGTTGAAACAGTAGAATTTTTACGGAGGGAATTAATCGTGGTGCCCGTTGCACGCGTTGAACAGGTGCGTGTTTAGTAGAGGTTAAATTACTTAAAAATCGCTCGGGGGGATTTTTTGGTGCTCGTTGAAGCAAGTGTTCGCTGATTAGGAGTACTACGCCTATCACATGGGAATCGCGCTTCAAAAATACCGATATTTTTTTTATGTTTTTTTTTCTGTCCTAGGTAAAAATCAGCCTAAGTTTATATAATTATAAGAGAAGAAAAGTTTTTATTAGAGCGAGGAAAATAAATTGATGATATTTATTTCTATGTGGGGGAACTATGAGAGTTAATTAATTATTTATATACGAAAAGAAAGTCGTCATTATGTTATTACGAATGAAAACCTTCTAACAATGATTCCACTCGAGTATGCCGATCTTTACCATTATATTATCATCTAAACATTCGTAAAACAAATTGGAATCGCTGTATTATTGATGGGTCTCCATTCAATATCATAAAACATATTTGTAAACCTATTTCTATTTTCTATAAGTTATTAATCACTATTGTTTTACCTGGTATCTATTGTTACTGGTTTGGCTGTTTTTTTTCATATTCCGTTGTTTCGGTTGCACCCGATACCCGTTTTGGCTCGGTATTTACTATATCTATAAATAAAGCCAGGTGAAACGGAGTCGAATGTCTTACTGTTGTGGTTACTGAATACATACGGGTATACACCATACTACGTTGTATTAGGAGAATTTTGCCAGGGGGAAATCAACGATTTATTCACTGAGCCACCGGTAAAGCAAATCTGATAAAAAAAAAACACCATTTCGTTTCGTTTTTATAGTTCAAAATTTCGTTTTACATGAAGGTACTTCACTAAGATCTGACGTGAGAAATTAGCCAATTAAACAATATGTTGCGTCGGCTTTTTGGCGTTCTATCGATTAATCAATGTCTGGCGTCATAGGATCACACGCCGATCGTTTGACCTCCGACGTGCACTCTCACTATAATTTGTCAGATCTTCACGTAGTGTAGGCTACCGAAAGTATAACAAACGAAACGAAATTTAGATTTGTATTTTAATCAGATTGCCGTGAAAGAATGAAGTAAGTTCCACCCAACACATGCGCTATAGGAGCCGGGACAAACTGAGTCCTATGTAAAACGAGATACCATCATATTTGATTTGTGAAAATATAAAATATTATAAACAAAACTTGGAGCCATATAGATACATTTACCCTCCAGCTGTACTAGAGTCCCATGCGCAAGCAACCGGACCAAACTAGGTACCAAGTAAAACCGGATATCGTCATATTTGTGAAAAAATAAAATATTATATAAAAAAAAAAATCCATTTTAAATACATCAGATAGTTAATAACCAGACAAAACCATCTCTCAAGATTGTCATAGCTTTCATGATAAGCCATAAAAAATCTATGTTCTTACAAAATATCGAGCTATTTGTCTCGGTTCTCATTAATTCTACGCCATAAAGACAGTATAATGGTTAAATACACCGTTTTATATTAAATATAGGCGAATATCAGGTGATGGGAATATCTTTTGTCGTTTTAAATTAACTCATATTACCTTTATTACTGGGGTAGGCGAATACAATATTGATATATAATATAAAGTACATTATCTACGTAGGCGATAATGTCTTGTATAAAAGTATAATAGATTTACAATTTTTTTTATCCTAAAGCCCCAATAACACTCTTGTTGAAACTGAATAATATGTCCCAATCTTCATTCTGGTCAACAAATCGTATTATTTTAGAAAATTCCAATTAAATGATGATAAAAATTTCATCTTAACACATCAATTTTAAAAAAAATGGAAAAATTCAACCATTTGATTTGCAAAGTCTTACGTAAACCTTTTCAAATGTGTCTTGGTTTTTTAAAATATTTTCGAACCCTCTGGACAAGTAAAATAGGATGTAATGGATAATTTACACAACAGGTAGGACACTCAAACATCTATTACTTAGAATAAGGGTATTATTTATTTCCTGGAGCTACCAAGCCAGCAAGAATGTTATTGTCCCTTTAAATAAAAACGTGATTTATTTTTTATTTCAATAATCATGACCGAGTAAGTTCATCTGGATTTTCCGACGTGGTTTCACCTTGTCAGTAGTGCCTCACGGAGGGCTTGGCAAGGACAACTGTCTAGTCGTTCGAATAGGACGAAAAACCAAGGTCTAATGTAAACACTGGCATGCACATAAAAGATACCCAGGCAGATGGAATTCGATATAAGATTAAACCATAGTGTCGCTACCCGGGCAAAAATTCCCTCATCGCACACTTTCTGGTGTATGCCCGTGTTCATTAGCCCAGTCGGAGCATCACACTAAGACGTTAAACCCCATTTCATTTCATTTCAATAATTCGATGTCAAACGAGGGATTTGGCCTGGTGTGGTGGGTGGGCGACAAAAGACCACGAGGTTGTCACATACTCGCATTGATAACAGATCGAAATGGTATCGGGTGTTCTTTGCTCCGTAACAAACCCTTCAGTTCGACCAATCATGGATTATGATTTCTGGCGAAATGGTACCCATATAGGGCATAAAATAATTCCTGGCAAATTGGTACCCTTATTTATACGGCATAAAATAATGTTTTAAAAATCCAATTGACAATTGTTGATATTTTTGATAAATTTGCCCTTCCCCACCCGAACTTTTTTCGAAGAACAAGAAGAGCGCCCCTGGCCCCACGCCCTGTAGCATTGACAAGACGAAACTACACTGTAAATCTCGGGGTCTCCTGGTTAGCCAGCCAGCACCTTGTTCACAGAACCACCGCAACCTCTGAGTAAAATTGGAAGTTGTTGGATAATACGATGATTGACATATTATATTACAATAATGATGCATCCCAGAACAAGCTAAACAAACCTCGAACAAGTCTTCACAAACTCTAAATCATCTACTACAAGTACAACAAGTTGATTGCAAGATTTGACCATAATAAAGAAATTTATGGGTTTAAAAGTAAGGGGTGCTGATATACTAAAATTAAGAAATTTATGTTTCCAAAAGTAACAGGGCATTGATTAAGTATAATGAGGAATTTTATGAGTCTAAGAATAAATTTGCAAGAGTGGTGTGAAACATTTATAGGGACATGATTGATACGTTCTCATGTTATAGCCGTGAGAATCAATGAATTGAGAGACAAGATCAAAAGAGGCTACAATAGTTCAACAATAACCAGTCACCCTCAACAAAGGCTAATTATAAGCCCTTATTGATCCCGTCTATAAAATTAGTACAGCGTGTAGCTTGGGGGCTAACCAATCTGCGTTCTAGAATTACTATTTGACCACATAGGTGGGTCTTCAAGGTACACCTTGATTATCTAGGGCAAACGATGCTTGGGTTAACGTGAGATTAATTTATGGTCATTTCTAATTACTTTGTATTCTAGATTGTCCAATACCCATAGAGGAAATGAAATTGAATTTAACATCACACTTTTCTACACCGACCGGGATAATGAAGACGTACATGCGCCTTGTAGTGTGGAATGAAGGACATTTTGCCTGGACAATGACGTTTCGGTCTGCTCTTTGTAGAAACATAAGTGGTTATTTTGTATGCATGTCAATAAGTACATTAAGGATCTCCTTTTTTCGTCCTAACCGAACGGGAAAAATAAGCTGTAAAAACCAACGCCAAAGTATCACTGCCATCTCTTAAAGTATTCGATCAAATAATCAGAAAAAAAAACAACTTTGTGTTCCTCGGGGAAATAAAAAAGTCATTTGGTGGTCGCTCTTTCCAAGTCGTCACATCCACGCTAGTGGAATAAACTACGTCCACATTTCCATGGGACCAACACTCATCAATCAATTAAAATCTTGACTCGAAAACCTATCTATTTGAATTATTTTATTAGCCTCAAGTGTGTTATATGGCATGCGCACGTTTTGTGGATTTTACGCTTTACAGATGATGACATATTGGTATTATTATTAGTTCACTTTATGTCCCTGAAATTATTTTCTACAAGGATAATGAACACTTTTTTCGGGAAAGTTTTTTTAATCTTCCCCAGTGAAAATGATATGTATATTTCAGGGTTAATTGTTTAGTATCATTGGATATGATGGGGGGGGGGGTATGCTAAACACTTTCTCGGATATAGTTTTTCTAAATAATACAAATCATTTCGTTTTCCAAAAATACATATCATCTTCAATGATGCTATTCACCTTATCGAGAAAGATTGTTACCGATTCATCTTCAATGACGCGAGATTCCGACTTGTACTAATGAGTAGATATCAATTACAACATGTAGAATATTAAATGTGTTTATTAGTCATTGAGATCTGTCTCACGACGATTATATTTCACTTCCAGTTAAACGGTATATATATATATCTACATGTACAGTCATCTTATATAGGAGTCACGGGGGTACCAGGTACGATCCCGTAGTTGGTCGAGAAAGTTCCCCTGCATTTTCCAGCGTAGTTTCCCCCGGCCAATAACAGCGGATAGTCGTTCAGATGTGAGTACACGTTGGGGTGCACGTAAAAAAAACCCCATGCTAGTTGGAATTCTATGACGAGTAGGCAGAAACGCCACTGTCCACACAAAATGTTCATCATAGCACAACGCCTGGTATATGCTCGTCTTTATAGGCATGAAAAGACAGGACGCTAAAACCCATTAAATTTCATCTGTCGCTGGTTTCAAAACTCGATCAGAGGAACGATGGCAAACAACACGATTATAAATCGCAATGTTGCCCCTGTTCTAAAACAATAAACCCGATAACCGTTACTTACAAAAGATGCACGTACTAAAAGCGAGATCAAACCTTCTAGTGAAGATGCTACTTCTGTAGGTTCTGTATTGTTTATTTTTTTGAATGAGAATAAATCAATATACAATTTGATGTATTAAAATCGTCTGATTACATATCATGAACAGCAGGTCGAAGGTGTGAACAGTTAATTGAATTTGCGCGTTTGCATTGGCGTCTTTGCAAAATTCAAATTAAGTTGTTGTAATCTGCCCCCCTCCATTCAGGCAATGTTGTTGATGTCATATTTTCATCAAATCTGATTAATTGAAGTTAGACGGATACTTTAAAGGGACAATAACATTCTTGCTGGCTTGGTAGCTCCAGAAAATAAATAATGCCCTTATTCTAAGTACTAGATGTTTAAATGTTCTACCTGTTGTGTAAATTATCCATTACAACCTATTTTACATGTCCAGAGGGTTCGAAAATATTTTAAATCCAAGTCACATTTGAAAAGGTTTACATTAGACTTCTCAAATCAATTGGTGGAATTTTTCCAATTTTTTAAAATAGGTGTGTTAAGATGAAATTTATATCATCATTTAATTGCAATATTCTAAAATAATACGATTTGTTGACCAGAATGAAGATTGGGACATATTATTCAGTTACAAACAGAGTGTTATTGGGGCTTTAAGATTCACTTAAAAGTTAAAATATACTCTTTTTTTTATCTCTGATCTATTTTGGATTTATTTTGCACTCGATGTCCCCCTAACACCTTTAATATCAAAAGTTGACACAAATCTGATAATTTCACGATCCAGGAATTCACAATATACCTAATAATAATCTAATAGGGATAACTATTCGGGTTTATTGAATGAGTCTGTTGCTGTAATAAACCCCTTTCTTTTCAGCCACCTTGGGGTTCCGGTATCCCCTTTGTCTAACTAAGCTCTTCACAATAGATCTTTGTCATAACTTATAATTTTTGGGTGTTTTTATCAAGAAGCTATCAGCATCAGAAAATAGAGTTATTTATTCCCATTGTTCTCCGCTAGAAGGAGCTAATTGAAGACGCATTATGAAGGTTCCCCTACATTCTATAACACATATCAAATCTCCACCCATAAGCTGGTTTGAAAAAATGAAAAGACAAAAATGACTTATAATTTTTCGGTGCTTTTATCTCGAAGTTACGAACAGAAGAAAATAGAGTTGCATGATATTGGAGACGTCTTGTATTGAAGACATACAATCAAGTTTTCCTGTCATTTTGTAACTTGTATCTAATACTCCACTCATAAGTTTGCTAGAAACATATTATCAAAAGGTCAATAATACCCCCCCCCCACACACACACACATACACCCACCCACACACACACACACACTATTACTTTAACTCCATTTCGAATCTTATTTCATAATCTACCCACCATACCATTTTTATGTAACACTATATTACCAAGTATGACACGTACCGTTGAGTTCAACTTCACCCTTTTCTTCTCCGCTATGCCATCACCATAAAAGAGGAAGTTAAACTCTAGCAAGCCAACAAGCCCTTTCCTTGTGAACTACACAGCGATCAGGATAGTAGAGTGCTAAGGGTATGAGCCTAGAAGAAATATAATTTTTTCCAAGCCAGTTTCAAAAGTAGCCTTAGTGGAGAGGTTGACAGAAATGTGTCGCCTTGTCATTTGGATGTTGAAATTCTATGAAGACTAGATTCTGATTTGAATTGAAATTTGAATGTTGGAATTTGCAGAAAACTTCACTAAGACTTACGTGGGCGATTTTGTCTCGCTGGGGTGACCGAAGGAACGAAAGCAACTTCCGAGGTTTAGTCAGCGATCGCCTTCTCTCCTTTTCCCCGTCGCTTTTTGTAGACAGCGCATTGTGAAAGCTTGCGAGAGACCACAGGATTGTTCCAAACGGAGTCAAACGTAATGCTACAGTCAAGAATAATAACTGTCTGTGGTAATTTTTATAAATTAACAATATTAAATAGTTTTTGAATAGTCATTTATTTTTACTGGAGTTGATAATATGTATGATAATCGGAAACATTAATATGGTAATGTATCCTATTTTATATTTAATAACCGTTAAAGGGACATAATATTAGTTATTAAATGCCTCTAATAGTAAGTGCAGGGGGGGCGCACTACACGAAAAACAAAAACGTATAAGATTGACCTGCGGAAAATATCAAATCAAGTGGATGGATCCGGGGGCCAACCGTAAGCGTCCACTGCGCTGTACCGTCCCGGGCCTGTTATCGTACAGACTTCAAATATACTGTCTAGAAATCTAATACCAAATTTAACACGGCTTAATCCTAGTCAAGTATGTTCTCAGATGGATTTAATTAAGAACAGAAAATTAAAATATTAAATACAAATTGTGGTTCAATTCAGGTTCAATTATTAATCATCAATATATATTGGGAGGTTAAACCCAATTAGTAATTTGTCTTTTATTTTTTTAAAAAAAAAAAGAAATTCCCCATTAATATCGAAAACAAATAATTCCTCAAAAATGATTAGTTTAAGAACAGACAATTCGTCATAAATTATTGGTTTAAGAATAGATTATTATATAAACATAATCAAGTTACAATACAAGGTGTCCGTATCAATAAACGTTAAAAACGATTTCCTAACAGAGACACCTCGCTTTAATATATTCCGAAATGAATAATACACTAAAATCTATTAGTTATTTGAAGAGTGGTTATTATTTTAAAATAAATAAGTTACAATACAAGGTGCCCGTATCAATAATCGCATCTAGAACAATTATATACATTACAACGAGTCGTTTAGAAGAGTTCACGCTGCCATTTACCTTTGCATTATCGTCGACAGCAGATGTTATAGAGGTAACCGCTGTAGTGTCTGTCATTCAATTATTATCTACGTCATTCGCAGATACCAAACATCAATTTCATACAAATTATTAGTTTAATTTACAGTATTCCTTATCTAAAGTTTGGTGAACGCGGGCGTTTTTGTTTTTTTTTCTTCTTATTTTTTTGCCAATGCAACGAAATTTTTAATTTTTAGCATGTGTGTGTGTGTGTGTGGTGGGGGGGGGGGGGGTACTAGAGATGGCGTCGAAATCAGGCTTCAAATTTTGCGCGACGGTTCAGGAAATGAAATGAGGTTTAATGTACTACTTTTTTAAACCAATCAGAACAATGAAGACAGGCACGTCACGCAATGTGCAATGGGGGAAATATTGACCCATCAGTGACGCTACGACCTTCTCGTTTTCGATTCCCAGTTATTATCAAGGGTTCTTTTACGTGCATACCGGGGTGTGCACAAGACTTTTTTTTTGTCCAACCCAGGTGTTACTTGAAAAAATTCGTCCGGATTTCACAGCCTGGTGTTTCAGTGGTGTAGGGCATGGTAAACAAAGACGTCTATCGGGTCGTACAAGGAGGCATTGGCAACGGCATAGTGAAACTCCGGTCAAATTATTTTTCATAGTACGGTGAGAGAGAGAGAGAAATGGAGTTTAACGTCCACTCAACACAACTAGGTCATTTCGGGACTAACATATGGTTTAATTTTTATTTCAATAATTCGCTTGCGCGTAGGGGTCTTTAGGAGTGGGAGGAAACCGGAGTACCCGTAGGAAACCCACGAGGTTGAGAAGGCGCCCCTATCTCCATGCCACATACGCTCACACCAGGGCTCGAAACCACAGCCGCAAGCCAGAGGTGACCGGCCAGCTAGAGGTCGAAGCGCGGCACTCTAGATCAGTAGGCTATCCCAACCCCATCATAGCACGGTGTCTTCACTATACAGGTTGGTTACAAAAATGAGATTTTAAATCTCATTTTATTTCTTTTATTGTGGTCTTCAACCTAAACAAAACACCTGGGTTTGTTTGTCTACATTGTCTACATATAGTTAGATATATAAAAAACGAAAGTAAATATTTGAGAAGCTACACATTTAGACATATTCTGAATACACTATATATTGATGTAGTAGCGTGCTTGTATTTGTTTTTCACTTATTTTAGTTTACTTTTAGCTTATTTTTTGTTTACTTTCGGTTTATTTTTATTTACTTATATGATGTAAGTATAGCGGGTGAGTTGGTGAGAAAAGTGAAATAGTTTGTAGATCCATTCTTGAGGAAAAGGTCAAGATGTGACACCTGCAATTCAGCACTTTTCACAGAACTTTTTGTTTATAAAGCGTCAACATTCCATTGGTGTACAGGATCTCCTCTGTCCAGCAAACAATATTTATTTTAATCTTGTTCTAATATGTTGGTCCGAAAAGGAAATTAAATGAAATAAAAGAATATGAATTAATGCCCTACCGTTCGACTGGGCTAAAGAAGACGGATATACACCACGCAGTGTACTGATAGTGGTGCTACGACCTACTCTTATATCGATTTCAAAATGCGACGGCATCTTTTACGTGCACTCAATGTGAACATGGGACCTCAGTTTTTCGTCCAATCTCAACGACTAAAGAGCTGTACTTGTCAGACCTGGCCTGAAAAGAAAAAAAATGTGCATTATTGTTCTATACGTGCTGGCTCAGTGATTATGTTGACAGAGAAAGCTTTTCAAGATTTTCTAGATTTGTCTCCACTTGTCTTTGGTGAAGTATTGATGTTAAAGGCAAAGAATCGTCCACTCCACAGAAACTAGGTCATTTCCGAACTAACATCTGGTTCAACTTTATTTGATTAATTCGCGTGTGCGTAGGATTCTTTAGCAGTGGGAGGAACCCGGTGAAAACCCACGAGGTTCGACATGCGACCCTACTACTTGTCACTTGTCACGAACAATCGGGAATCGAAGGCACCCGCTTGACCCAATGCCAGACCATATGAGCTAAAGCGCATGCGTTATATAACCCCCACCCCCCTGCCTATTGTACATCAGACGTGGCTGGTGGGTACAAATATCTTACATTCATAACCCATAACTGTTTTTCTAGTATCCCCAGGGAACATGTAGCCCAGGGGATTTCAAAATCTTAATCCGACTCTGTCTTCTGCTCGCAAAATCTTGGGTCAATTTTATTGAACTCCGGGACTGAACAGATTTTTTTCACGTCTTCCATATTTGAGATGAACTCTGAAGACCAAAGCAAAATACCCGAACCAGAAAACACGTGCCTTGTATCCTTCTTTTGATCTTTTTCTGCATTCTTGTTCCAGCATTTCATCTCCTTTGGTCGCCATTTCAATTGACTTTTCCTTCCCAGCAGACAGAAGAATTCTGTTTCCGGTATCAAGAAAGACTTGGTTACTTCCGGAATGAAGAAATGTCAGTGGCGATAGATCAACACTTCAATATGGCATTAATAACATCATACACTGATGTAGAAATTATGCTAATCCAGTATCTGACAAGAAAAGAGAGAGGTTGAAGTGCAACGCTCTACTTCGATAATTTTGAGATTTCCACATTTTTCAAAAACGTTATTCGTAACCATAGTCCGGTAAGGGTTACGTTAGGGTAATACTAATGACTTAACGACTTGTGGTTAGGGTTAGGGTAAGGATAGGTTTAAAAATTTGAGGTTGGGAGGGTTCAAATATGGCTTAGGGTTAGGGTTTGGGTTATATTAGCGTTATCGTTATCCTACATCATACATACGGTATATCAGGGGAATTTTTTTTATAAATAACTAAAATATTTACAAAGGTAATCACTGTATTCGTAAACACTGTTGTTACAATATACCCTGGCCTTTATTCGTAAACAACGCCCTTAATTTTTGTTATATAGATTGGAATGCGCTGAATTCCAATTCTAACTTCAGATGCCATTTTTACTTGTATCATCTGAAAACCTTCTTTTCCACCCGTCAAGCATTGCCCTACATTTACTGGTAGACTCCTAATCACTAGGACCTAATCCAATATCTGAAATAGTCAATGGAAATAATTTTAGGGGTCATATAAAACATTACAGATGTTTCACAAATAGCTGAATAGTTGCGTGAAATTTCTAAATAAATGATAAGTGGTATAACGTGTTCTCGTTAAGATATATTACCGTGTAAATATTCACAATAAATGCAGATATTGTAAATTCCGTAATGCACCCAAACTCGATTTGTCACGAGCAATTTTTTTTTTTTTAAATTGATGTTTGGTACACAGACGGTGAAACAATTGTCATCAGTTTATTCCAGTCAATTAATATTCATTTATGGTTTCATGCATAGCTCCGATTAAATAAATTATGCATATTTTATGCTTTTGGGACATGTATAATAAAATATTTTTTTTTGCTGGTTTATCCTGCTATCAATCTGTAGTTTACATAAATTATAGAATAAAATTGAATATTATTTAAAGGGTATGCTTGACAAAAGAAAATATTATTGTTTAGATAATAATAAGTAAATGAGGACTTATGAGTGCTATTTATAAAAGAATTCAAATAAAGTTTAATTTGAAGGATGAAAATAATAGTCATTAAAGGACAACAAGTAAGAATGACACGAAATATACAATTAAACAATATACTTATCCAAAATATTTTGATCCGAAGCTTATTCATATCGAGCAATTAGAACGAAAGTTATTGTCATTTGAAGTTTACAATAGTTTATATCGATTTTAAGCCGCCATTATTCTTTGAAATACACATTGTCTACTAGCATTGTCTACTAGCCTATATTCTAAATAACGTATTTGTATAAGCTAATGATGAGAATTGTCGTGTCAATTTCATCCTTGTGTGTGGTTAAAAATGGTTAAACCGTCCACTTTTGTGAAGAACAATCGAAAACTCAATTGGTAGGCTACCAAATACCAGAGCTTAATGTGTTAGAATTTCTAAATTAATATGTATGTTCAACGTCCAATATGATTCTTCCTTATTTTCACTTTAATGGCTTAAAATATCAATGCGTTTTCCTTGTTTAAATTTAACCCAAAAAATGGGACAGAAAGGTTTTTCCTTCTAGAAAGTAAACTAAATCTTACAAAATGAATCTTTAAGGCTGGAATACTGTGACTTATGTAAAAGGGTGTGCCTATTGTTTGATTTACTCAACTAAATATATATTAAGATTTACAGATTAGATATATATATCAAAAATTGAAATTAAATTATTAATGTGAGTCGGATTCGCTCGGTGCTTTCATCATAAAAGGATTGCACGTGTCATTTATTCCAGGCGGAATTCCAGATACGTTGTAGACTGATTGGTCTAATTGTCTGTGATAAACGTCATGAAAATATCTAAAATATAGATGACACGGTGGAAGACGACTAACTTGTTCCATTTGATAGGTGATATTATTTATTTACCTAATAGTAATATACACATTTGACACGTTTTTATACACAGACATCAGACCCACGGTTGCTCTGTGAGTTAGGTTCCGGTTCACTAAGAAGGAGGTCCTAAATTTCTTCCCGAAATGGTCCGAGAAATATCTTGGTGATATTATATCGTGGTTCCTTTTCTCAGTAATGGAAGACGGAGAACACTGTCAAAGAACACTGTCTAGTCGTTTGGATGGGGTACATAAACGAGGTCCGCGTGCACGTTGGTGTGCACGTAAAAAAAACCTTGACAAATTGAATTAGGCGCAGGGTAGACGAAAATGCTGCTGCGGGGGAAACAATGTCTCCATATAATACACTGCATGGGTTATGTCCGTCTTTATTAGGACCGTAAGACGTTAATAAATTAAACACATTTCATATTATTTATATTGAAGCAATACTACCGTAGGATTGGTGTAGATCTTAACAAGCGTTACAAGTTAAATGTACTAAAATCTCTTGATACTCAGATACAATTAGTTATTTTACTCTATATTGACTGTATTTATTATCCCTTGCATTATCACAATCTCTACTTTCGCTTTTTATTTCACCCTGGCACGTAACGGTTTGTTGTCGATTAAACCAACCTACAATCATCACAGTACTATCACTGACTGGAGAGCTGAGTCCATGTTTGTTTAGCGTGCTGTCGCATATTATCATTTTTGACATAAATTTATAAAAAGTGAATCGAGTGATATTTTAAGTAGGGTTTTCGGGTGTATGTCTATCATGAATGTTGTGATTTATATGTTGATGTATTTTGATATTTGCTATGCTCTGTGCTTCTTTCTACATCTGTTCTCAAGTGTTTGAATACACCGTGGTAACTCCAGGTCTCGGGCAAGACTTTTTTTTTAACAATACATAACGCATTCTCGGTTTTAGAAATGGATAGTAACCTTGAACTTTTATTTACCCACGCATTTTACCAACTGCAAAAATAACGTTTGTTAAAAATATAATTTTGTTTCAGAGAGAGAGTGAAAGAGAGATGGGAGCTGGGAACTACTGAGCTGCAAAATTGTTGCGTCGATCTGCAGGGGCGGATCGAGGAATTTTGAAAACGGGGGGGGGGGGGGGGAGCGCGCCGCTGAGAGGTCTGGGGGTCACTAAGAAAGTTATCCGTCATATTCTTGCATCTGTAGCCATTCTAAGAACTATTTGGCTGATAATTTCGTCTAAGTAAGCGTCCGGAATCCACGGAATTATGCGGTAAATTTTGACCTCTATTTTATTGTGGATTAGTTAATTGCATTAAGCTAAATGTAGAACCTTTTAGGGGCCATATTTAATATAATATAATTTCAATTAAAATTGACAATAGTTTTGTAATTAACCATTTCTAGGAAATACGAAAAAACCCTTGTCACGTTCGAGCGTAGGATTTGTTGAACTACCTGCATTATTTGCCTCGATGACAGACCTTAATATTATACTTCATCCGTTAGACCAGTTGCCATCAAACTTCCCTGTACTCACTACAAAATATGATATCCACAAGGCACCATAAAAGTGTAATTGTTTCCATATCTTATATGTATATATCTCCGTTTAAGATGCCAAGTCGGAAATAGAATCACGGTGTTTTTGATGGACAGTCCAGTGGTGGGCAACTGTGGTAATTGGAAGGATAGTGAGACGAGATTTGATTATTTCGTGCCGCAATTTTCACAAATCAATTTTTATTCATTGGATCTTATATATTTCATTAAATATATATCATTATGGTCTACCGATCTAAATAAGATCGTAAAGAACCATGAAAAGCCCATCGTCTTTCTGTCCACCGGCTATTTATAAAGAGACTTCGCTTTCAGAAACTTATACCTTGGTTAGTGTTCGTTTTGTCGGTCGTTCTTTGGGTGTACCGTCCTCTTCAATCGAGGGTGAAATCGCAGGCAAATATTTCCTTGGGCACTTATCTTTCAAGGCCGTTGTTGTTGAGAGACTAGTGCAGCATAGAAATAGAGTGTGAATCATCGCCTCTACCCCCTGGGTAAGGTTTTCGTCGTTTACTCGCGTCACTCGAGTCGACTCCACTGCAGAGTTTACCCGGGTGAAACATCCCGAACGGTCCGAGTAGTCTGAGCAGTCACGTGACATCAAAACAAAATGGCGAGACACCTTTATTTATTTTGTTTTATTTTTTCGCAATGGCTGCCTCCATTCGGAATCTTATTTTAATCCAGGAACTGTTAGAGGACGAAGAAGAAGAAGATTCCGTACCAACCGACTTACTTCTACCTCTTCTAGCGAGCCTGGTGACAAAGGACGTCATTTTGTCACGTGACGAACCCTTTTACTCTCCGTTCAACGGGGAGTAAACGGGTTAGTCACGTGACGCGACTCGAGTCAGTCATGTGACCAACTAGATTCAAAACGCGAAAGGCCTGGTGTCGACTCGAGTGAACTACGAAAACCTTACCCTAGTGTAAGGGCTGGTTAGAGTCTTTCGTGGTAACTTTATTCACAACGTGTTTCCTTCTACGCCTGTCTAAAAATGGCACCATTCGTATTTAGTTTTAAAAAATACGATGCCAGTTAGTTTACGGTATGCGTGGCTGTTAGCGATTTCAATTTTTGTTAATAATTCACACATGCATTGAATCTTGTAATATTTTTATGCAATGCAATTTCATATTCTAAAAGGGCACAACAACTGTCAGTTCAATGCTCCTCTCCTTGGCACGTCTTTGTTAGGTAGTACGTACATAGTCTGTCATTAGTTCACCACGCTCCGTTGCACCAATTACAGATCAGATGACATGTAATAATAGGCCCGTTTCAAATTATGTCATCTCAATCAATAAATTTGATTGGTCGATTATCTGAAGTATATGGAATTACGGGTTGAACTGTCACAAATTATGGCGTGTCGCGAAAGCGGGGATTAGGTAGCACGTGACTTACAATATATCGTTGAGTTGATGAGGTTTTGAGTGGCGACAAAAGGTCAACAGGAGTCAACAAAATGACTTGTTAGAGTTACTGAACCGCGAAAAGGTTAGCCGGGGTCTCTTACGCTTCAACGACATGACGAATCGTATTACTGTAACTGTATAGTTTTGATGTAACGTCGTGTCATTTTCATATCTAGGATTGATTAAGAAACTTACAATGACAGTCAGACGGACAATATAGACATCCTCAGCACTCCCTTTGGCTTCACAAATCCACCATCAACTTCCTGAAAATATCAAACTAACACAATATGCATAATTATTTATTTATTTATTTTTTTTTTGTGGTGGGGGGGGGGAATTTAGGGGATTCGTCTGGACGTTGATGTCTTTAGGATACACTAAAGTTGATGACGTCTGTCTGTCATCTTGATGCACGAAACATGTTAGAGATGAGAGGAATAGACATTGATATAGAGGCGGATTAAGACGGGACATATTATCACAGTTTCTTCTAGCCGCCATCATTAATCAAATACAGTTGTACAAGACAATGGTAAAACATTTAATCACTAACGTCAACTTTTCCTTCAAAACGAAATTACCGGAGCGAAAATCGTCCTAAGACGTTGCCTGAATTACCGAGAAATGGGTTTTAATGTCAAACTTACAATTCGTCCTAAGGCATTGCCGTATTTGGCGAGAAGTGGGACTTAACGTCCACTTAACACCAACTGAACACTCTTGGCTATGTAACTTAAAATTGTAGAGAACTAAAATCCTGTGAAAATCATAGCAGCTTAGACATGTGACCTTAGACACGTACAACAAGCGAAACCACAGGACCCGAATAATCGATAATAGGCCGTATGATCTAAAGACCAATAGGTCACTCAACTACACGTAAAAGACACCGTCGGAGACTTTTACGTAGCAGCTAAGAAATCCGCAAACTTGTCCCCTTTTTTTTTAGAAAGAATTTAACCCTATGCATCCATTTCAAAACGGCATTCAATCAAAGAGTGAAAGTATTTTTGTAATTGAATGATTGCTGCTACCTTCTTATACAATATGTCCTACATCATTCCAATAAAGGTTGAATACCAGCAAGACTCGATGGAACTGAAGTGGTTGTGTGGAAGCGATGAAATGGTGGGAGACTATCATAGCCCAGCGAGCCGACCGATAAACTGCTTTAATTTAAAAGGAGACACAATGCAAAGAATTCCGTATCCTTTCCGGGATTCCATATTAGGAATTAGATCTAACCATTTCTTCACTGAATAACCACTGCTTCCTGCCTCTTCAACAATCCGTGCTAATCCTTGCACTGGATGCCCTTTACATTCTGTGCAAGCCCAGAAGGCGCCATTGTTGGTTATTGTTGTTCGCGCGCGATTTACTTCAAGAGTATCTGTTTGAGATTAAATATCGAACCTGAGATGTATTTTGACATGAGGTATTGAACTCTCGTCTGCCACCGGTAAATTATGTGGAAGATCTAGCAGGGCTGAGAGCTAAAATATCACCAGTAAATAAAAATAAATGTCAAGCTCACGTTACGCCTGGATGCCTTCATTTTTAAGGATGGAAACGGGATGTATCGGGTTAGATGAAGGTATCCAATCACAACAGCTTTAATATAACAACAAAGTCTTAGTTTTCACAACTTGATCTTTTAACGGTAGGTATGGCGGCATTCCGCAAATCGAAGAGCTGGATTTTCAACCTTGAAATTGGTAGTTTGGTTCTGTTTTCATCATGGCGGTCCACGCGTCTGTGCAGAGCGAGAGAGAGGGAGAGAGATCTTTATTTTATTATTTCGCAGCAGTTGCAGAAGTGCGCGTATTTAAGATCTTGGGATCGAATCCAGAACACTTAACTCAAAACCAGACCTAGTTCGGAGGGTACGAGAACACGAGGTCCACCCGTGTGCTTAAAGGCGGAAACCCCGCTGTCGGCTGTCTTTTATTGTTGAAGGAAAGTAGTCTCTCTCGTGGAATTTCTAAAAGCCTGAAATCACTTGTATTAATTTAACTTATAATCCTTTAATATTTAGTGGTTGACAAATGTTACAATGACTGGACAGTTGGTCTACACAGACTACACATCTTCACAGACGGTTTTTAAATAGTCATGAACAGATTGAGAACGACTGTATTAATGTCTATTTAATTCATAGTATAAGCCCCGTGGATATAATTAACTAAACAATCGAACACCTGAGATATGCATATTTATTTACCTGAACTCTTTTAATGGTGCTATGGATAGTCCCCACAGGGTTACCTTACTCCAGGATAGGGGCCCATTATCACCATAAATGGCAATAAAGCTCTATTAAATTTGAATAGGGATACTTATGAGAAATCGCATTAAATTTGAATGACGGAACGTACTGTGCAATGTGGCATGTCGGTTTACATACAATGAAATGGGGTTTAACGTCCTACTTTTCTTCACCAACTGGGCTAATACAGAGTAATATGAAGGAATAGTTTGCCTCGATAACGGCGTTACGGTCTACTTTTGTTGCGAATTCCAACTGTCAATGATTCAGTGAAAGAGTCTGCATTGGTATGACCAATTTTACGCCATAACCTCTCAAACTAGGTATCTGATTGATTTTGCAAAAATAGCCTCGACATCCAGTTTACTGGTGAGGTGTGATATGTGCCCTAACGGGATTAGCCACACGAATCCCACTCTAGATGAAATATACAAACCTGTGGAGGGGCTCTTTACAACAGTGTTTGCATACGCACTTTCTAAATGTATTAAAAAAATAAATGAGATTTTTCTCCCCCGCATTGCACACCAAACCGTAGCTAAATATAACCGCATATTAGTCCCAAAGCGACATAGATGACGTGTATACGACAGAGCAACCAATGTGATTATATTATCTAAAGAAATTTAGACACGTCCCCACTTCAGACATGACGTCAACGTAAAGCACCCATCTCGCGTCTCCAACGTCTTAACTCTATTTCACTTTGATTAAATGGCTTTTACAATCTCGTCAAGGTCCGGCGAGAAATCACGCGGTTATATTAGATAATCACCCCGTGTTTCGTCTTCTACTTCATCTTCTTTATTGTCATCGTTCCTTTTTAAAGCGATCTTTTGTAGTTTAATGTCGGTCAACAACATCCTTCGCTTATTTTGAGACTAACACTGTCATTTACATCTACTTTATCCTGTATAGAGGAAGATTTTGCCTGGGAAGCTTTGGCCCCGTCCACATCCAGTCAATGGATGAAATGATTAATAAATAGTTACACAGTTTTCATCTGCGTCGTTCGAGCAATTTATAAACTTCCCGCTAAATACGTGGTTTGGAGTATGTCTTTCACATTATAATGACCAAAATCAACAGAAATAATTAAATACAGCGCGATGATAAGAGTTGGCATTGGTGAATATTCATTAAACTATTAGACATGTATTAACACGACAAGACTATAATCAACTCTCAGTGCGATCTGATTTGTCCGATTCTAAATACATTTAAATCCGATCTGCGGTTAAACGCGACGGTTGATGATAAACTGGATAAAAATGAATAATCGGGCCTTTGTTTAATATCGTAACAAAGGTAAAAATGACAATCGATGCTACAGTGTTATTGAAATTCCCTTTACATTATCTATTTTTTAAACTATTATAGCGAGATCGGTCAGCTCTTTATCTCATCTTCCATAATGTCACTTTAATATGAACTGTCATCAATCGTCGGAGTTACACTGATATGGAAATTGTTTCATATTGCCCTTTTCAGAGCTTGGTCTTCCCTCAGTCAGAGGTCTGATGAAACACATCCTTGTCAATCAGCTGAGCATTGTCAATATCTCCCCAACCCCACTTACACCGCCATTATTGCCAAATACAATAATTATTCATTCATACTCTGTAAAACAGCCACCTTACAATATTTCAAACCTTCTCCACCAACGCCGGATATTCTGCGTCGAGCCTTAAGCACACGGCCGCCTCTTCCCCCGCAATAGAAAATAAAAGGAAGAAATGTTGCTGATATCGAGTAGAAGCAATAAAATTCTACTCCATTTGCTGACGAGCTGGTAGATTAAGCAATGTGACATGTATTTGTCAATTCCTGTCAAGTATGCTGAGGAAACAGTCACGTTCGTTCTTATCACCAGCTCAGGATTATCATGAGGTCAACGTAAACTCTGGTTGGACGGTTGAAGTGACCTATCAGAGCCAGATGACTGTTCCAGCAATATGAAAAAAAAAACCTGTTGTGGCACTTTACTGGAAGAACACCCTCGTTACCAAGCTACTTGCTATCTTCGTGTTGCAGTCATTGTGTCAAACATGGTATTTGGAATTTGAGGATATCAGAATATAGAATGGGCGGGCTGCATGGTTTAATGAGATAAACTTTAGGTATTTGCTCTAGCTGAAAATGGAGCTTCGGTGGCTTAGTAAGACACTGACTCGCTAACCAGGATGTCTCGGGTTCACTCCCGGTATTGGTCGAGAAGTTCCTCGTTTTTTTTTCCGACGTGGTTTCCCACTGTCAATAGCGCAGGATGGAGGACCTGACAAGAAACAGTGTATTGTCGTTCGGATGGTACAAAACCAACATCCCCTGTACACTTGGGCGTGCACGTAAAATAACCATTAACAGTTGGAATTAAAATTAATAAGAGTAGGGCGTAGTGCCATTGTCCGGGAAATATTTTCTCCCGTAGAACATTGTATGGCGTATGCCTGTTTTCAATGGCCCAAGCGGTGCGGACTTCCTACCACACACAATGCAATAATGAAACTAGTTAGATGTTAGTCCCAAAATGATCGAAGCATTGTTTTGACATTTTAAAAGCGCCATTCCGTTCATCCGAAGACTTAATCTTATTTCATGTTATTATTTTCAGACCAATATAAATAACCCAACAAAAACAACAAAACACCTCAGTCCGACAGATTATTGTTTGAAATAGCCCCAGATAAAAAAAATTATGGCTGACTATCCGTAAACAATGTCAAATAAAGTCAATTAATACCAAATCCCCGGGGGCCGATTGTTGTTACAGTTGCTGTAACATTAATGACGTCTGCCCTTAATTTGGTTCTGTATAACATCTCCCATGTCACAGAAATCACCATTAGTTCATTAAATCCCTTGCTTCATTGGCTGTCTGTTATTTTAAGTTACTATACAAAATACAGAAGTGCGCGGAGTGCATTAATTTCTGGACAAAATATGGTTAAAATAGTTAGCCGGAGAGATTTTACAAAACATCACGCGAAATGAAATTGTTATGACTTCATTTCTTTGGGGTAATTGACGCGGAAACAGGTGCCCCCTCTACTTCCATGTCTGTATAGAGTGTAAATACAGAACATCACGATAGCCAGGAGTTGAGCAACACGAGAAACCAGGAATATTAATCAAAGACTAACACCGCTTCATTCAATCCGTTCTATAGAATTAATAAGAACTACCGCTGTATGGATTAATGCAGTTAGCCCTTATATAATACGTCAGCTCGTTTTAGCAGCCCGTAATGGCCTCTATCGTCCGTAAATCACAACAAGCTGAGACGTTCACTTCAGCTTACGAGTTTTCTGTCTGCCATGACTGGTCTAACATCTACAATCTATGGTGCTGTTCGACGAGTTCCCCCATAAATCATCTGCTAGCGTGAAATCCAGCAACCATTCAATAAACACATTTCTCTTTAATTACTCTTTTGTCATTATTTATATTACTCGTAGAGCTGGGATTTTGCTAGGCTAGAATTGTCCATCATTTTAAACGGCTTCTATCAATTTGTTCTGGATTTTTATTGGATCATCCACACGCCATTCTGCCATACCGGCACTTCAAGAGATTTATAGACGTTATTTCTAGAATCTCAGATCCTCTCGTTATTACAACCCTCCCTCTCTGTGTACCAATTCTACCAGATACTTGTATATCTTGTTCGTCTAGATTTCGATAAAAATTGCAATCGAGACGTAGATTATTAAATAACATTTTTGAATGGTTGATTAATGGGGAATCGGATAACTTGAAGATTCAGTTTTTAGGCAATTAGAGATTGAAAGATTGAATCTAGCTGATTCAATGTTTTCTTATGTAAATAAACCGTTCTACTTGAATTGAATGATTTTAAAACTGTCGTAATAATGATTCATCACGTAACTGGTCAAAAAAATGTCTTCCGTTGAGTAACAGCAGAACTGTATAATGTTGAATAACGCTCGATACTCTTCAAAACTTCTGGTATTGCGAATTTATTTTCTGTGCAGGTTTAAGTTGAAAATTTCGCAAAGAACCTCCTAATGGATGTGATTCAGACACGGTCTGTGATCCTACTTTTAATGCAGTCGGGTAAGAATTCTCACAACAGTTGCTACAGACCAAAAGTTTCAGACCGTTTATTCGCCCATTATCCATCTGAATGATGGGGAATACCAAACGCTTGTCTTACCAGAAGTATTTCACCTTGGTTATGTGAACTTAATAAATATTCATAAGTGACGCATACTATACTTTCATTTATCACAGAAGGGAGGCCACAGTGGTTCTATGAGTAAATTGGTTTGACCCTGGACAGTTCCTTGGAATTCCCCTGCCTGGTTTCCTCTTGTCATTGAAGCAGGGAAGCGTCTAGTCGTTTAGATTTGACATCGAACCCGAGGTCACATTTATCCCACTGGCAGCATTAAATATCCCCTGACTGATAATCTAAATGAGAGGCGTTCGTAGCGCCGCTTTCCGGGCAACATTTCCATCATGTATGTCTATATATGTCAGATTGGTATAGGAAATCTCAATGACATAACCGACATGGAGTTTAATACAAACTATATCCTTTTTAGACTAACATAGTTTATTCCAATAATTTTCTTGTGATTAAGCCATTTAAGGATGTCCAGGCAGAGGGAGAAGTTAGAAAAATTCGATAATAACCCACAAGGTTAGACCACCACGCATCCTAATGGATAGAAGGCAAGAGTAATAAATATAATAACTAAAAGATTAAAAAAGAAAAAAAAAACAGTATTGAGATTCGTTTACCAATATAAAAGACCTTTAAATTCATCTAGCAAAAAATGTTATTACCAATATTGCCTCCTTTCTTGTATGGTTTTTGTTTTTAGCAATTCCATTAACATCCTATAGAATTCCAATAAATTAATTTAAAACGAACTAAGCGCTTCAATGAAAATATAAATTTTATGTTAAGAAATTTAAGTAAATTATGGACAAAACCTCGCGGAATATTCGAGATAAGTGATTTTTGTGTTTTGGTTGCTGAAGTGTTTGGGTGATGATGACACCCGGGCAATCCTGAAACTCAATTAAACTTGCTCAACCGTAACATGAAGATAGCGTGTGGTACTATCATCGATTTTAACTAATGTAAAACAAATCCACCTTAGATACAGAAATGAAACCATTTGAAGCAGCACCATGACATAGATGTTCAATAAGAAGTGTCATTATTTTTGTTTCTCATGCAGGTTGGATAAGATGTTGACGTCGATGTTAGCGGACATGAATATATTTCAATCCAGGTAACGAATGAAGAATTATTTAGGTACTAATTTGGAACATTTACTTTTGAAAATGTAGGTTACCGATATCAAATATTATATTTGAATCGATGACCCCGGGTACATATACAATATACAGTTACGAGGGGCGATTGCTAGAATAGAGCTTAACGTTAAACACAATACTCAATATCAAAACCATTATTCTTCCAAAAAATTTTCAAATAAATCAATCAAAACCAGCATAATTTATTCAAAATTTACATTTAGTTACTACTGAATTCACATCGCTGTCAGCGTTTCAAGTATATTTAACTTGCATCGACGACAAGATATTATTCGACATACATTTGATTTTTGAAACAACAGATCCCCTCCTTTCACAAAACAATAATGTCCAAAGCTATCTCTGAATGTCGTTGTTTTGTGTTGGAAAGCTGTTCACAGGAAATTGTGTCTTGTCGTTCGGATGGTAGCCCACGTAAAAGAGACTGACTGCATTCGTCTGCATAGCCCGATACATCGAGATCTTGACAAAACAATCGCATTCGCATTGCACAGATCACGATAGAACTAAAACATTTCCGCAAGCTAGTGTCAAAATAACCTAAGTAAAATGTCGGTGAGACTTTAATCTTCATCTTATTCCATTCCATTAGTGATGTCTCTCTTTAAGGAGAAACATCTATGCTGGACGACGTCAACGTAATCTCAATTGTTTACGGTTTTCAATTTATTCGTTGTGCCTTGCTAGTTGCATTCCATTTTCCTGATACAAATTTCATTTCCCTCGATAGCGTCATTCCTGGGAAATAATACTCCTCGGTTGTCCAGTGATAATTTACGACATAACTTTATAACGCCCTTATTGGTTTTTACGCAACCGTGCGTAATCGGGTCTACTCGGTGTTTTCCGCTTCGTGCATTGGTTAACGATTTTCTTGATTGCGTCAAAATGGCGAGAGAAAATTATCAAACTTCCGCTCGCGTCACCTGGGAAGTGTAACGAACCGCTTGGACAGAAAGTTAATCAGTCGTGAGTTTCGTATCGCGGATTTCAATTAGTTGATCAAGTTAAGTCGGCTTTTAGATGTAGCATGGTACACAATCTGATATAGTTGACAATAGATCATGAATGAATAGTCATTTCACATTGTGTAAAAAATCAGTTTAAACTCAGTCAAGCGTGACATAGTAGATTGCTTTATCTGTCAGATTTACTCTATCAGCTGTCAATCAAACTCAACTCTTTTTATTTTCATGATTGATAGATTAAAGATGGATGATTCGATGTTATCAGAATTTTTCCCACTGAACAATGATAAAATCTGACCCCAAAAGCCACCAATAATACTCTACAATACAACAGTGTGGTACAAGAGAGACTGTTGGCTACAATAAGAATTACATTGATCTGAAAAAAACATTCAGAAATATGCGGTAATATGATATTATATATGACATAACATCATATGCTATTGGGTTTAACGTCCAACTTTTTAGCACCAACCGGGATAATAAAGGTGGGCACATGTCATACGTGCCATGTGGTGTGTCATGAGGGACATTTTGTGCGGATAGTAGCGTTTTTGACGACACTTTGTCGAATTTCAACTGACAAGGGTTCGTTTATGTGCACGAAAACGTGTATAAGGAACCTCGTTTTTAAAACCAATCCGCACGAATAGACGCTATTCATTGCCATGCCCCCAATCTTCTATTACTGAAAAGGACACATCAAGCTGAAGCTGAAAAATACAAAATGACAAAATAACTAGAGAACCGTGCCCAAATAACTTGTGTATCCATGTCAAATGTAATATTCGGTGTTTAAAATAGCATAGGTGCAAAATCCAGGAGAAAATTTCCGCAATGAATAAGAATTGGTATCGGGTGTTATAGAAAGAGTAATGGCTTGTCATGTTCATTGTATGACATGGTTTAGGGTGACTATTTCGTTAGATACCAGAATGCGCCCAACACTAATATTAGCTGAATTGTAATCAAAGTTTCTAGAACACCAGATACGTCTTCCCTTTAAAACGGCCAACATTTGTGTACTTGTACGCCAGATCATTTCTTTATATAGGAGTGCTTCAATATTTTTCCCCGAACGAAGTTATGATATTGTCAAAAAAGGTAGCTTACACCACTTAAATCACAAAAAATCGAATCGTGGAAAATAGATTCTTTAGAAAAGGCGCGTGGAACAACAAGGTCCCTTGGTCTGATATCGGTTAGAAGTGTACTCGATTACCCAGCATATCATCAGAATTACATAAATATGAAGTACTATATATAAAGATTGTATTGTTTCTTGAACTGGCTAAAACGGTTTAAACTAAGTTCACAATGACGGATTATTTTCACAATCAATACTTATGACTATCTTTAAACTATGTTCACAATGGCGGATTATTTTCGCAATCAATATTTGTGACTATCTTTAAAAACAGCTCAATAAAGTAGCCCGTTCATAAAGTTTGGGTTGTTTTCACTCAAATATCGATTACAGATCTGGGATTTCACGTAGTGTTAGTGGTTACCATACTGACAATTAATATCTTTTACTTGTAATATGATTTTTTTTTCTTTTTTTTTTTTGAAAAAAAAAAATAGAAACATGTAAATGCATTAAGAAATCTTATTCACGCTCCACAATACTTATCCATTTCACTTACATGTATTTTAGGGACCAATTATCCACTATATACACAGCTAAATGCCTTACGGCTTGCGGCATCCTCCGTCGCATTTCCGATGACACATGATTTTGAGATAGAGATGATATTGCCTGCAGCAAGATTTGATTATATGGGATTTTATGTATTAATGCTAATACTTTTTATACTTGAATCAATATTTAATATTTAAAAAGTAGGATACGGATATGTGAATGGTATGCACTAGATGGCTATACAATGTCACCTACTTTCCTCGAGGAAAGCCCATTTGTGTTTATAAAGATCGATAAGTATCATAAAACAGCAAAAGATGTTGTTTATATATGGTATATGCTTACATATTTTGTAATGTCATAAATACCGCCCAAACCAAAGAGAGAGAGAGAGAGAGAGAGAGAGAGAGAGAGAGAGAGAGAAATGACTACCATTTGGCTCAATTTTATTTCAGTAATTCGCTTGTGCGTAGAGGTTTTTAACAGTGGGAGGACTCGGAAAAAACTTACTAGGATGGACAGGCAACTCTACTCCTTGTTACAACGGCCACCCAACCCCCTTAAACTGGATAAGGCGCTGACCCATTGACCTGTGGGTCCCGTGGTCGATCCTGGTATTGGCCGATAAACGTACTCATGCCTTTAAAGCGTGCTTCCCCGTGTCAATTTTATATCACCACGACTCCTCGTAATAATCAGTCTCTACTTGTTTGCATTGAGAAAAAACCCACCGGGATCTCGTGTGCACCAATTTATTGTGTACACGTAAAAGAACCACTGGCAATTGGAATATGAAGAAGCACCCCCCACCCCCTCACATTAGACAAGAAACGAATCTAAAACAATTAAACGTACGATAGATTCTAATTAATGTGTTTATAAGAAAGGTATTTATCGAGTGGTTATTGCCTATAAAACTTTGACAATTTTGGTATATATGGAAAGTAGAGATATCCAATCTTACTAAAAAAGAAATACTGGTGAAAAATACTCATGGAGCGTATACAGGACAAAAATGTGAGGGTTCCCTTAATAGACAGCCCGGCTATTATAATTAGGTATATCTGCACGCGTGACGTCGTAGGTTGCACGCGAACTTGAGCGCTTTGTGTACATGTTGATAAACTTTATGAAGAGTTAGACGTACAACACTTTCTGGGATAAAAATCACGGAAAAAGACACGGGCAGTAGATAATCCGAGAATTTAATTAGGATTCGATATTTGTAATAAATAGTCCGCGATTATAGACAACATCGTCTTGTGTATGCAATGCATTTCCCCTGTCTCCACCGCCGTTGCTATAGGTACGGAGAAGGGTAATCCCCGGACGCAAAGTTGACCTCTTTTGGTCGATTTTCATAGCAGGGTATACTTAGTAATTACAATTTTTTGAAAAGGATTTGAAGCACAATTATGATCAATTAATTAGTTTGGATATGTTTTTAGTCCTAATATGTCATCAAATCGCCCAGTTTGTATCCTGGGATGTACCTTTAAATCATATTTCACCCGATTATCACCAACTCTATTTTCATATTTCTTTTTTTTTTTTTTTTTTTTTTACAAATAATCGATTTTTGATATATTCATGACTGTGCATGGGAAGCAATTCCTTATTTGTGGGGGTGGGGATAGTCTACCATCATGGGGTTTTAGGCAAGGATCAAGGGGCTGCTGAGGCACGTAAGTAAATATATATATATATATATATATATATAAACACTGTTGGGTTTATTTAAAAGGCGCCAAAGCAGATATTTAACAGATGGATGAATTGTGAACCGGCACCTTGAAAATCGAAAAATAAAACCACTTTAAAAGTGATACCTGATGTTAGGTAAATAATGAAACCTGGTTAAATATTAAAGACAAATCCACCTTTGGGTTATGTTATTTGCATTAATAATCTTGCGACAAAACAGTTCAAAATACAAAGATTTAGTTCTAGCTAGACCAAGTTGAGAATAAGACGTCGACGGTGATTTATACCATTATTGTGCCACTGTAAGAACCCCTTTAAAAACAATTATTCACTTTAATAATGATACAGAAAATTATTTTGACAGCTGATATATGATGAACATGCTCTCTAATGAGAAGCCCTAGGCACCCGCATCTTTAGCAAACTACTAAATGTTGTCGCTTATATCAACGATCAGTGTAGCGTGTGTTCAATAGAGTGGTCCCTCCGTAGGGTGTGTCTAATTACCAACAATTTAGTTTAACAGACAGGCTTTTTTCTGAATCGAGATTTGATCTAACGGAAGTTAACCTAGATCCGACGTACTGGTTTAAGGTGAAAGTAAAATAACCTTTGAGAATTTGAATTCGACGAATAGTTGGCCGAAACGCCGCTGTCCGGACAAAAGTTCCTCCATGACATACTACATGGCGGATGTTCGTTTTCATTATCCCGGTTTATGCAGAACAGTAGAACGCTAACGTCAAGGAATTGAATTTTGCCCGTTTCGTCCTACTCTGCATCGAATTCCACGGATTAATCGAACACGCCTTCAGGCTATTAGATGATGTGTTTGAATCATGATGTTATACGCGTGCCGATTTTATTAGTGTATGTGTAATAAACCTTCAATGAAGAATTACCTCGAGCTAAATAGAACGAGCAGAGATCATATTACACTTGTCATTTATAATTTAGACATATCACTTTGATATGTTAATTCGAGACCAAACTAAATAGTTTGCTCACTTAAACTGTCATTGAATAATTATTGTCACGGAAATTTTTTATCAATAAAATATGTCGTTTGGTATGTAATAACATCAATCATATGTTAATCAACATGGGATGTAATAATAATAATAATACCATATCAATAAAAATACGCCAGGACATTAAACAGTGTTAAATACCCATAAAATAACATAGCATTACACAACATGGCGTAACACATTGAATAAGCTGGTTGGGGAGAGTGAAAATTTCTACACATCGACAACACGATTTAGGGTAAGGTAGTTAGCCGTAACCCTTACCCTAACCCAGAATATAATACAATAGGACGTAAGAGATCATATAGGATAAGTCAATTATTTAGGTGGTTTAACATCCACTTGATACAATCAATGTCTAATATTGGTACAATTTTATTTTGATAATTTGCTTGTGCACAGGGTCAGTAGCAGTCAACGGGCGGAAACCAGGATACCCGGCTTTGCCTCGTATAAGCTTTGGTTTGAAACGCCACTTGACTCAATGATAGACCAGACGATCCAGCTCCACCACTCCCACCTCCCTAGTCAGAGACTACAGCCCTCCTAACCCACAATTCCCAATGGACGAATTTTCTGTTCTGAGCATCCTACCAGTCGGCCTGTTTTCCCCATCCAATCTGTATTTCCTACCAGTCAGCCTGTTTTCCCAACAAATCTGAGCCGATAAGTTTCCCCCAACCAACCAATCTGAACTTCCTACCAGTCGACTTTTTTACCTAACCGGTTTTAGCTTCCTACCAATCGGCTTGTCTTCCACAACCGACCTGAAAATAGACAACGTCCATTCATATTAAAACCATGGATAACTACAAGAACAGTGTTGCACAGTCCAGTACTACTTCCTATTTTGTGAAGGCTAACCACGTCACTACTAATTGTCTGGAGACCACGGTGGCTCAGTGAGTAAGGTGTTGGCTCACTAACCAGGATTTTCTCGGTTTCATCTTTGTGTTGACCGAGAATGTTTCTTAGCCTATTACAGCCTGTTTCCATTTGTTGGTGGCACAGGACTGAAAGTCGGACAACGAACATCGACTATTCATTGGTGTGCATGTAAAACGAACCTTTGCAGGCTATTAGGCGAAAACGATGTTGTCCGAGAAACATTTCCGGACAAGGCACAGACACACGTCTTAAAGGAGGCAAGCCTCTTACTCAATATCATTTTCAGCCCTCGACACTGTAAACACGAGTTATTGGTTAATTTAAATCAAATATGATGTTGTTATCTTAACCGTGAAAGATGGGCTTCTGATATCCACTATTAAAGACAAATGGGAATTTTAAAATTGACTCACGCATCGCGCGTCAAAATGATTGCGAGTGCCATTTGTAATGAAGTCAGTCGATGAACAAGGCTAAACATACCCCACAGAAATATTACAGGTGTAGACTGAATAAACAGATGCCAAAGACTGCCATTCAATTTAGACTGTTCGCGTATTTCGCCAAACATAACTGATTAGAAAAAAATCCAGAAACAATTGAGTTTATATACATTCATAATACATTATTATTTGCATAGCGATCCATTTGTGTCCATTTCTAGGCGCCAAAGAATATATATTTAGATACATTAATTAAATAGCTCGGTAGTGCAGAAAAGTAAACCGTTAAACCTACTTTAATTTGATTTCAGAAATCGTCGATATATTTATTTTTATATAAAAAAAGGATATCGTGATGAAAGGTCACGCGAATGCTGGGGAAATTGTTACACCGTCTGGCTTAGCACATTATATCATTACGATTTTATGAATATCATGGGAGTAGATTTCCATTCAACCAAACAGAAAAGACCACAAACTATCCATATTTGTCAAAAACGTAAGTTACTGGAAGATCGAGTGAATCTCCTAAAATTAGTGTCGTCTACTTCCGTTTTGTTTTGTTTGTTATTTCTGTCTAGTTAAGCGAGACTAATTAGTTGTGATTTATTAGGTGAGTTTTATGTAACAGTAATTCGTCTGCTATCAACATTAACTTTGGACAGACGACACTTAAACTATGAAATATATCAATATATCACAACAGACACACATTACAATCAATATTACTGCGGGACTATAAAAATATTACTGTGAGAGTATAAAAATATTACTGCGAGGCTATAAAAATTACACCAACATTCACTTTAAATATCTTGTTTATGTCACAATACGTAACAAAAAAGGAATTGCACTTTTAGAATTCCTTTCCATTTGAAGGGGATAATTTCGCCCTATCGGAAGTAAAATTGCTTATACGGGTCGATATGCTCACGGGGAGCCAGACTGGAATACCAAAAGGAACGTTCACTTGTTAGTGAGGCAGTGTTCTTAACACACTGAACCACACCGCACTTCTAGTATTACGTAAGCAATGTCAAGGTAGGAAAGTTTTGGCCGACAGCTCAACCGACTCTTCTTCGATTTCCTAATGCCTTTAGTTCTTGTATATACACGTCATTGTGTACCTGGGTGATCCCCGTCTATTCGTATCATCCTGATTATTGGGCCTAACCCCGAAGGCCGGGATTGAGAAATCTAAAAGTTTCGTCTTGGCATTCTTAGTCGAGAGTTTGCCCCGACGGCTTGAATATCACGATCATTACTATACAGGTATACTGCTTCGTGCATGGCACTTAACAATACTCTTTGTATCAATAAAATATCCATCATAAATACAATATTAAACGTGCTTAACATAAATATGTTGACCTGAAAAGTTCTTCGAGAATTTCCGGCGTCCGTCTTGGTTTCCAATTGTTAAGTCGTACAAGGCGGTACACCGGGCAAAGAACATAAGAATGGGGCGTAAAAAACGAGGCCCTAAAGATCCCTTGATGGTTCTAATTCGAAATAAGAGAAGGCATATCGCTGTTGCCCAAACAATATATTTTTCATAGCACACTGCATTAGCCCGTTTGGTGCAAATAGGTAGGATGTTAAACGCCCCATTTGATTTCATTTGATCGATATGCCACTATAGACAAGTTAGAACATTAGATACCACTTCACATAACTAAAAATTATGTTGATATGGCATGTGAATGCAATGTATTACACGTGTGATAAATCTTGTTATAAAAACACACACACATAAACATCAACAGTGTTAATCGACGTTACACTATAAACATGTTAGAACCGCCATTAAACTCCACTTCCGGTTAATAAAATCACAACCCAGAACTATACTAACTTTAATTACTTTCTCATTTATAGTTTTCCAATTATTTCGCCATAACTGACATGATCGTTACGGGTATGAAAGTACATGGATTTACACCACGTATTATGATTTTTTTGTGAAATGTGAAACGTACATGTAGTTAGTAGGCTAATGAAGACATGCATCCATCATGCAGTATGTATGAGGGTAAGTTTGCCTTGACATGGACGCTACGGCTTTATTTTATTTTAAATTCCAACTGTCAATTGTTATTTCCTTTGTATGGGAATGTGTACTGGGACCTCTTTTTGTGCCATCAGAACGACTGGGTGTTTTATCCTTTTCAGACCCAACCACCTGCACCACTGAGAAGGGGGGTGGACACACGCTTAAAAAACCCTGGGAGATTTCTCGGCCAACTCTGGACTAAAAATAAGAATTACTTGAATTGTTAAAGATGCAGCATGTTAGATTTTGGAGTTGACAGTTCACACTATAATAGTTTTTTAAAAAAAATAGATAATGGAAGGAAATATGTTGAAATTTTCAGTCAACCCAATTCAATCAAAGCGAAGTTATGGCATTTGGCGGAATAGTGTGGTCTTCGTTGTCAACGCTATCAATTTTACATTTTTAATTAAATCATTAACTGCCAATCGTTTTTAAATCTGATAAAAATCAAATATATGCTGGCCTAAAGAGTTGATAATGTCATGTTAATAAATGTCTAATTAATAATGTATATATAACATTTAAAAGGCAAGTTTAGCTCTTGCTGAATGTATCTTTAAGATCTGGGACTATAAATAGAAAGTGCGCGTGTTAAATTTGATGTGTTTATTATCATTACATATACTTAAAAATACGTCAAATAATAATACGAAAATAGTTGCACAGATATAGGTCGGTCAACAAATATTCAAACTATACGGGTCTCTCACACGGCAGAGTAGACTTACACTATAAAAGCTTGGCATGCATTAATCTTTAAAATATATGAATATAGCTAATAACACTGCCTAAAGTCACTGCCCCTCAACCATTTCCCATGCGTATGTATCTGAACAATTCGTTAAGTATCTAAATCTAACGTTATTATTACCGTAATAAAAATAGTGCAGTTTCGGATTTTAAAAAAAATGAAATGTTTGTTTTAACTTGTATATAAGCAGGTGGTTTAATACCTTGACCTTGACATTCCAGTGTCTGACCCACCATACGTTAAAATGATAAAATATAACAACCCCTCCCTACTGTAGACGTGATTACCATAAACACAATTAATAATACAAGGGGCGATGCAAGGTCGATGTCTCTTTTATTGCACGTGTGTAATAAATGAAAGTAGCTAAACCCAATGTCGGATTTCGAGAAATTCAAGGCTAGGGGCGCCATCCTTAAAAATTCGAAATTTTACAAAAAGCCTGTCGACTATGAGGTTTTTCGCATTTTAGACTACCACCTTCTCTCCAAGACATTCCTAGAGCTTGTTTAAGTGACAGGCAAAAATGTCAAGGGCAGGCAAATGATTTTATTCAGTGATTTCAGGTGGTGGGTATGGTCTAACATTTGTGGCATATTAATTTCCGTTGTGCGCATGTTGCAACACGGACAGATTAATGCATGCGCATAACTTGAAGGAAACAGTAGTTAAAATACTTTTGTTATGTTCGTGCCAACACAGTATGTTGGATTATGTAACTGCAAAGTATGAACCGCACACTATTAATGGATGACATTGTAGTATTAAAATACCTTTCCATTCAGCTTACCAACATCATAATTTTTATATAAATAATAGCCTCGATGTTCATTCATATATATCAGATTAACATCTATACTACATTATCACTTTTTCAAGGCAACATTTAGGTCAAAATAATGCATTGGATTAGATTATGTTTTTATCTTAAGTTTGTATTATATTAAAGTTTGTATTATGCACACCATACCCGTTGGCGCTTCAAAGAAAAGTGATCTGTAGTAATATGGGGTTTAGCGTTCTACATTTAGGAAGAAATTTCCCCCGTGTTTGTGTACATGGAACTTCGCTTATTTCGGCCATCGGGGCGATTAGACATCTTTCTTGGCCAGGCTTTCAGTCCTACACTACCGAAAAGGCATAGGAGTCTGGTACTTTCTCGGCCTACCGCGAATCCAAAAGAAATAGGAATCTAAGACTTGCCAATGAATGCCTCTCCGAACAACGTGTGTATCACCCTACATAATAGTATACAACAGTCAACCTCATGAAATATAACACGGTGCATTAAAGTTTCTAATCATTCATAAAAAAAGCCCGAGATTTTATTATCTTTTACACTATTTCCACACCACCAACAATAGAATACTCCACACCATGAAATACAAGACACGGGGTATTTATAGTTTAAAAACAAGTAACCAGAATCCATATCATTATACAGTTTAAAACATCACCAACAATCTGATATGCATCATTAATATATAATATTATACATGCACGCATACACAGTTAAAATTATACTGCTTAAACCATCGCCAACAATAGCTTATACATCATTAATATATATCATAAATGCACGCATACACAGTTAAATTATACAAGTAGTTGACATAAAGCATAAGTCAATTTATCTATTTTATCTGTATCTCATTCAGCGTGAACGAAAGGGAGGGCGTATAGTCAATCGGAAGGGACAATGGCGCGTTGCGTAAAGTTAGATTCGGCAAAGTGGGGCAAAATGCCGCTCTCCTGGCAACTGTCGCACACAGCACACTGTGTGGTGCCGGTTAAACATATTTCATTTCCCGTACTGCCAACGCTTGATAAACGTTAATATGCGGATAAAGTTTTCTGTTTTTTACTGTGTATCTTACAGATTGAGTTACTGTGAAATTACAAGCAGAAATATTCGGAAAGAGTCGAATTGTATTGTAATAATTTGAATTGAAAGAAGCAAAAGAAAAGAATTCAACTATGGTATTATGCCTGGGTTGATTGCATCCGAGATAAATTTTTTAAAAAGGATTAGAAGATTCAAGCATTGTAAATATTAAAAGAAAAGTTCAGATGTAAAAGATTCAGAAAGCGATTATGAATAATATAAATATGATATTTGGACATTAAAATATGATATTAATTTGGTTAACAATAATAAAAAGACATTAAAAGCCGTTTTCTTAAATATAGTGTAAGTGTAAAAATGCTATATAATAGAATGATTAATTAGAATTAAAAAACATTAAAAGCCTTTTTATTAAATCTATTATAAGTGTAAAAATGCCGGCTTTTAACATTTATTATGAACAGTTGACCCTTACTGATTTATTGTGGTAGGGCCCCAATGTTTCATATTTCTTCCGTAGTGTTGTTATCTGGGTGGTGTAGCTACTTCAAATACTTGTCAAGGAACTTCAGCGTGCTGCCATGGTACAGTCATCCTCTCACATTGCACAAGTTACCACTGATTATATAAAATACCGCATGTTAGTCTCAAAATAACATTAAAGTTGTCTGGTTGAGACGTTATATTCCACAGCTTTCGTTGGCTTCTAAGTTTTATGTAAACACTACTAAAAGAAAATAAACACTATCTAAATATAGCCAGTCCACCTCCTGCCAAAATAAACTCAACTATTCTGGCATAAATATTTATGGAAGCGTTAATTACACACTTAATTAATAATGTTAATTACTGTAATTCGAGTGGTTAATTGGTGTCGGATAATTTATTGAGATTAAAATCACATGGTTTAGTGTTTATGTTAGTGCTAACCAGGTTTTTGGTGTGGTACTAAGTGCAGATTTTCTTACCGGTTGGGGAGTCACGAGGGTTCAGTGAGTAAGGCGCTTGTTCACTAAGTAGTAAGATAGGTCGGGGTTCGATCCCGGTATTAGCTGACAAAGTTCCCCGGGATTTTCCAGCGAGGTTTCGCACAGCTCATCCAGTATCAAAATGAAAGGAAATGGGGTTTAACGTCTTACAGTTCTGCTCTTAAACTGGGCTAATGCGGACGGCCATACGCCATACAGTGTGTTATGAGGGAAATTTTGCCCCGACAGCGGCACTGCGGCCTACTCTTACATCGAATTCCAAATGCCAAGGGATCTTTTACGTGCACGCCAATGAGTAAATGAGACCTCGGTTTTTCGTCCCATCCGAACGACTAGACAGCTCTCCTTGTCAGGCACTCCGTCCTGTATCACAGACAAGGGGAATCCACGCCGGAAAAGCTGGATGAACTTTCTCGAGGGATCGAACACCCGAACTGCGGACTAAAATGCCCACTCTACGGATTAAAATATTCGTTCAGATATCTATATTTAACTTCATTTCAGTTTGTTTGGACACCAGATGGTCGTGTATTAAACCAGTCTTCTCAAACTCAACTCTATCTGCACACCATCGTCCCAGAAACGATCTATTTCCGGTATCCTGATGATTTGCAGCACGTGAACTTTGTTTCCATGAAACCGACCTAGATCAGAAGGGAATGCTACTAAAAGAAAATTTACCGATGACAAATCCCCAAAGTTCAACTCTCCACTTGGCACTTGATACCCGAACTAACTGAACTTCAGGGAAAGAAAACACAAGATGAAATATAGAATCCAATATTGATGGTTTCAATGGTGTTATAGTAATCCAGCTATCTTGATTTGATATCTGACGTCAGAACCCCCATACAATATTCAAATTAAAACCGGACCTCGTCAAAGTCGTGCGCGACTCCCTAGAGATATGACGTCACGGAGTTAGAACCGAGTTCCTTTGAAAATGTTTCGCGTATAAATAATAAGATGCTTTTGATTACAGGCTACCAATATTTATAAGCGTTAATAAGAATACATGCCATGCGCACATGTCCTTTTAGTTGCCATAAGTTCAGGGCTCCTGCTTCCAATATATACAACCCGCTGCCTGACATTTTCCTATATTAACAAAAACAAACAAATCAGCTGCAGAGAATGTCACCGTTGTGGCGTGTTATCATTGAAAATCAAAGAGTTTATGGTGCTTGTTCTAAAGAAAGAACGGGACAACATGAGGTAGATTTTATAAACTTGGTACTCTCACCCCGATGTTTGTAAACTATGCTAAGATAAATACCAAAAATAATACGTACAATATGCTTCACAAATATCAACAATTAGACAAGATGGTCAAATCTTTTTTAAAAATCTGGTAAACCTAGCCATACAAAAAAAAAATTGAAAGGTTGCCCATATAGTTTGTGAAGCTACTACAAAGCTGTCGACTGAAACACAGTGATACAATGGAGCGGAATTTGGTTTAACGTTTCATCAACGCAATTATAGGCCTGCTTCTGTCATTTTTGAGACTAGCATATGAAATTTTTATTTCTGTGGTTTTAGGCTACGCACACTGAGCAATAAGGACTAAAGCAATGTTCACCCGTGAACTTTTTGATGTGCACGCAAAAGAATCACGGGCACTTTTAACTCGGTGAAAATTAGACGAAAATGTAGCTGTCCGAACCACTCATAACCTCCTGCATGGCGGAAATGTCCGACTTCATTAACCCAGTTGGTGTAGAAAAGTAGGAGACGTTAATCCCCATTTTATTTCATTTGCATATATATCACGACCATAGTAAACCGCCAACAGCAACAATGTGATATAAATGATTATTTATAATATCCAATAACTCCTAGCAGAATACCACCCCCTGTTGTCATGCGTTTTGGTTGGACAGTTAGGGGTCATAAACTTTGCCTATTATGGCCATTAGGGTTAAAACCCTTGACACCACAGCAAGAACAATATACTAACACTTCCATAAAAACTATGTTTTATAAACAATAATTTGAATATATAAATATATTTGTAAACACAGCATGTCTAGGTGACAATGTTGTAGCTATGTTAATTTTTTCTCGTCTGATTTATGGTTTACTGTTTCATGGGTCACCATTATAGAGTTTTGATTTTCAGTCACCGTTTTGACATGGAGTTTTGTTTTGTTTTGCTAACAGAAGACGATTTAACGCGTGTGCTGTAGAGAGTAAAGTCTGTTATATATGGATCTCATGTGTTCAATCCCGGGCTCTCTCTCTCTCTCTCTCTCTCTCTTCTCTCTCTCTCTCTCTCTCTCTTCTACTATATGCCATAACCCCAAAACCTCTCAAAATGACCTAGTTACTCTGTTGACAAAACCAGTTTCCAGAACTCAGTTAATGTAATTCTTTATTCCACTTCTACCCCCGAATCTTCGATAAAATAAATCGATTAAAGTTTGGAGAAGCGTAGGAATCTGTACATCTAGTTATTATTAGTCGAGCGATGAAAAAAATAAACCTCGTCGTTGATGATTTATTTTAACAACCTGCCATTTTCTATTATATGTTCTTCTCGTGCGCAGAAACCAAATTAACGAATAAATGACATTAAAACCTAAGACACGGTGCAGCGAGTTTCACAAAAACATGGTATTGAAAGGCATTTGGTCGTTTTTCTGTATCCAAAAATCAATTTTAATTAGAATCTAGTGAAGTATCCTAACGTTTATCAGCTCCTTATTCCATATATAAATCTCAAATTATCGCCAATTTTTTGTATCAATTTTAGCGCGGTGAATAAAACACGTCGATTTTAATCAATATAGTCCCAAGACATCTGTTTCCAAAAGCTTTTCAAACCAAACCAGCCAGATCAAATTGAATCTGCATCTTAGTGGAGTTGGGGCTAAGTTCCAGGTGCCAAGTAGAAAGGGTATTAAAGATTGACAGCTTGTATTATTCAACGGTATAATGGAAATAACACGGTTTTAAAATAACCATTACTGATAAACCCCGGGCTACAAACTTTACAATACATTACATTAAAAAACGACAAAAGATCTGAGTCTTTTAAAGATACAGAAAGCTTTGAAATTTAAAATTAACAAATTACTTATATAATGGGTTTTTATAAAAATGTGTTATTGAACCGGGTGTATGGTGTCGTCGCTCCAGGGAGTCTTGACTATCATGCGTCGCTGTCTGATAATTTCAGAATTGTTTCATATTTTTTATTTTATCAGGAATTCTGTCAGGCGATTGGATTGTTCGCAAATATGCTCCATTCCAAAAAAAGGAAATGGAGTATAACGTCCACCCGACATAAACTAGGTCAATTTTTGACTAAATTTCATTTCAATAATTCGATTGCGTGTAGGGATCTTTTGCAGTTCGGGAACCAGAGCCCCCTTGCCCTTCCAGTGGAATTATGCTTATTGGAATTACTTTATTTTATTTAACACGTACCCGGGTCTCGTGGATTCATCCGATGAATATATGAATACACATGAAATTTACAGGATTCGTGAATTGTTTTAGGATTGCACCAACGGCAAGGGATTGGGGTGTCCATCCGGGGATGAACTTGTGGCCCTCTGCATTGAAAGGTTTCTGTCATTAGAGTAGTATGATATCTTTTGTGACCCAGTTCAGGTACGTTTGACGTGGATATACACTGCTGCTTTTCATTTGAATATCGAGGCAAATCCGTTATCATGACATAGAACCTGGCACCGCCTAATCCATTACTCTTAATTTCGAAGATAAAGGATGTAGTTCTTAAGTTATTGATGTCATTAATAAAAGGGCGGTACTTCAATGACGTTTAACATTTATTTCAAGTGGCTGATGGTTAATTACCCGGCTGTTGTTATATAATCATGATGTCACAAGTTCATCATCATTACGTCATGACAATTAGTACGAGACACACCACTTAATACCTCATCACTACATCTCAATTTGTGTAAAATATTGATTTATACTCTACTTTCAGTTTGTTTTACTGCCTCTTACGTCATCTATTTGCTAGTCAACAAGTTTTGTCTGAAGTTTTCATATTTAACCCCAGACGTACCCGGTGTGCACTAAATATGTATTAAATCGCCGGGGTGCAATTGATTGGTAGTGTAATGAGAGACAGAGAGAGAAAGAGGGCAATAACAATGCTGATACTATACTAACATATCGTTGCGTTTATTGCCATAATTCGCTTGCGCTCATATCCTTACCTCTCCTCTGACTGTGGGTATGCCACTAGCTCACTAACCAGGCCGTACTGGGTTCGATCCCGGTGAGTTTGCAAAATGGCTACTTATTGTGGGGCAAGATGGCTGGAGGGGGGGGGGACTACGAAACGCCTAGGCATTGGATGGGACGAAAACATGACGAGGATGCGGGAATGACTCCGTCCAGAAATTTTCCCATCTTAACAATCTCGTTTGGTCCGGACAAGTAGGGCATCAAAATTTCCTATTGTGCCATCTTGAATACAACAACTGAACTTTCATGACAGGCTACGTTAAACTTGACTTACGATGCATGTAAGATTGAACAATTACTACATAGCAATCCGTAACGATTTGATGCACTCTCAACATGTTTAGTGTTGGAGGATACAATTAGATCAATGACATGGCACGGTCTTCGTCATCTTTAGATCGCGGGCACACAATTATAACAGGCACCAACACAACTACAGCATTGAATAACTTTAAAATCCTTTGAAAGAAACACTTCACATTGTTGATTGATCGTTTGTAAATGGTCGTTATACAGACCCATTACCTTAAGTAATGTATTGTATAATCGCTTGACCATTGCCCATAAATTAGTACAACTTGAATGCCGAACTATAGTGAACATACCTGACCAATTTGTTACACTTGAATATCAGCCGAACTGGTGACCATTGACTGTGAATTATTTGAAGTGTCAGGTATAAATTGATTGGGCAGAACTAACACAAATGACGAAGGTGGTCAATTGAAACGATGTGGTGTACATTTAAGGAAAACATTGTATGCGATGTTATCCTGTATGGAAGTTGGTTTTACTAGATGAACCATTGTAACTCGCTTTCTAAGGTATTCCAACTTCCTGTCGTGTATTATGATCGACATAAGTTCTATATAATAAAAACCTATGCTACATTTCCCATTATAAATATATCTTTGCAAACATTAATATATTTTAAATCTATTCTATTTACTTAATTTTTTCTCCTGTAAGATACGTGTTGAATTCACAGAATGAATAAACTTGTTCATAAGTCAGTTGCATGCGCAGTGATAGCTTCGGAAGAAAAACAGTTGTTTATCCACTGGCAGCACGGACAGTTGGAAATTGAAATAATATCTAGCTAACCGTAGCGCCACTGTCCGGGCATATTCCCATTGAAAAGTACAACGCTAAAGACACGTTTACTAATATTTTTACATCTACACAGACCAAGTCCCTAAATTCACCTCCCTAACTATACGCGACTGACTGCACAAATCGATAATCCGAGGCCATTTCTTCATTACCACATTATAGCGATAATGGCATAAAGTCAATTAATGAGGTGATGACAGTGATATAGTTAGATCAGTTACACATACACCCGGGTGTCATCCATCAATCATAATTCATATATATCGATGACTTATGACATGACACATGACAGTGGTATACCCCATGGGATATGATGTAAATGTCATTCTATGATGTAATTGTAATTGTTAGCTTTATTGATGAGTTTTTCATTATGGGACGCATTTCGGCTCATATAAAAATCACTACATAATAGTAATAGTTTGTTTTAAATTAGGCATCTTTCGTAATTATGCATTTTATATAAAGTGCTTTATTTGATTCTACATGGGTGTGTAAATACTGTACAAACAGATGAGGTGTTGATAAACTATGACTGAATGGGGTGGCTAAGTGACTGACTGGTACAACATTAATAAACTATGACTATATAGTTGATTGGAGTGGCTAATTGACTGACTGGTACAACATTAGTAAACTATGACGAGTTGATTAGTGAGACGTTAGTTAACTATGAATTGACTGACTGGCTGGTGAGACGTTACTTAAATATGACTAACTTACTGGTGAGACTTTAGTAAATTATTACCGATTGACTGGTGAGACTTTAGTAAACTATAACTGACTGGCCGCCTGGTGAGACGCTAATAAACTATGACTTCCAAACTTACTGACTGAATGATTTACTTGAGTATAATAGGCAATCAATGAAACTGCACAATAAGACACCAAGAATTGATCCGTGTCCCTTATCCCGACAGTTATACACTAAATTTAAAATTATTGTCTCTTACTCATCCTTCTTTCTATTTTTGACACAAAATTGATTCAAGTTCAATATGTTTCAACTGTGCATTTAAAATGAAGATATCGGGTTTGACCAGAAACGGTTTACATGTGCATCGACTATGTAATATATGAGTTTACATCATGCTTTCTGCTTACGACGTAGAGATTGCGATGAAATATTTATGGATTTAATTCAATTAAAAATGTAAAAGTAGGCATCGGGCTGAAGCGATCTTTTGTAAAAAAAAAATAAGGACAAAAGTGAAATGTTTTCCATCGGAACCCAGTCTTTAAATCCAAATGTAGAAGTACGAATTGAGCTGAAAGCTCTTCTATATAACCACTGACAGAATCAAGACTCAGCTTATATTGTTTTCCTTTGCAACCCAGTCGAATTGAGCTGAAATGTTTTCCATAGTCATTGAAACGATCAATCGATTATGTAATATTGAATGAGTTAACTGCATGTCTTCTACTGCTTATCGTCGCCATTTTAAATGTCACACGTGTTTTTAAAACGTTTCAGATAGATTAGAATCAAGGGCTTAGTTTTTATATTGATTGTTCTTCAGTTAACTAGCACAAACCTCTTTCACAGTGAATATTCCTGTGTGTGGAATTTCATCTTCATTTACCCCACTGAAAATATATGTATATCGCAACTCTTAAATACAAAAGTAGGCTGTAAGCTATGTGAAGATTACAAATAGAAAGCTCCGCACCGCTTTCAGCCCCCCCTCGAGCACTCCGTTGTAGGGGACCGGAAGTGGCGATGGTAAGTATTTGGTGGAAAACTGGTAGTATAACAGAATTGACGATGGTGAAGATTGGGCTGGACGGCTTAAAGTGAACCAAAAGTGGCGGCGGTAAAGAGTATGCTTGTGGTGGACGGCTGGTAGTGAGCAAGAATTGGCGATGGTTAAGATTGGGCTAGTAGTGATGATGGAAAAGATTAGATTGGTCGTCAACGGCTGGTAAGGAACCAGAAGTGGCCTCCACCACCCAAATTGGATTTAGGGAACCGGAACTGTTTGACATAGCATCAGAACAAATGACCAGCGGGAAGTAACCTGCTTAATTATTAAAGGACAAATACTACAAAATACTTCTATATGTACGCGCAATAACCGTTATTGGCGGCAAGGGTACGGCGAAGTTCACAAAACTTACTGAAGACTTCACAGTGTTACAAAGATTGACTAGGAAAGTGTATTATGAAGTTTTTCGACGGAGATGCCGGAGTCCAGCTACAACGCATTGCACACGTAATCATAGAAATAAACATTACCGCGTCTTTAGACTCCAATCAATGCGACGACAAGACTTTAAACCCCATTCCATTACACATTTCTCAAACGAATTTTTATAGAAACCGGGAATTGTAACCTAATTGTCGGTAACAGCAACATGTTTCCGCTGAGTTACCTAACTTTACGACACAAACGAGACAATATGTCACAATTAGACTTTAATGGCGTTTAAAGATGATGCATTAGTCTATCAAATATTGAAACCTCACTAATCTGTATTATATAACGAACAACATTTACATTTCTACAAAACCCCCGGAGAACATTTAGCCGAAAGAACAATAAACCACATTGTTTACACGGGCTGTAATATTTGACGTTCTGCTTATCTCCCTTTGTTTGGCGAAAATCCGGGCTGTTGCAGAAATAGGCCAGAAGTTTGACGTCAATATTTGTCCGAAACCAATTCTAGTATCATTATTTTTTCGCTTTAATTCTTTTATGTCGAACTTTACGAGGTTCTTGTATCAAATTAATTGCAGAAAAACAATGTTTTAAATAATGTCTGCACAGGACGATCAAAGATATTTATTATGATCATTTGATTTTTGTTTAGATAACGAAATTTAATTCAGTCTGCATTTTATTGTGGTTTATTTTAACTTTTGACCATGTAAAATAATTAGTAGCTTTATTGTCTTTGGAACAATAAAGATTTAATCGTAGATGGTAAATTTGCCAAAAAAAAAAAGCAAGAATATTCGTATGATGAACGTAACAGCAAGAAATCACACTTTGTGGCCATGGTAATAATGTTAGAAGTTGTTAGAGACACGGAGGCTCAGTAGATAAGGCGCTACATGCCTGAAGCCATATTCTGTATTAAAGTCCACTGGTCGTCATTTTATGTATTTTCAATCCCCTGTAAACACTACAATATTCTAAAAAAAAGTTGTATTTCTTAAAAGAATAACAGTCCAACATTGGTTCAATTCCATTCAGTATCTACAAAGAAAAGATGAATTAAAGACCAGCGCCACCTGTAAGTTTTGGGTAACATCGATTGATACAAAACCTGTAATTAAATGTTAAATAAGCAAATCAAATACATTTTATTGTGGATTAATTCGAGAAACATAAGACATTGTCCTAAAAAAATACTTAATCGGGAACAGCGACTCGAATCTATTTTAAGGGTTTATTGACCCTGTCTTTCAGACATTTCAATTGGTTTACAATTATCACGTTACCGTACGTTTGTAACTCATCTCCTTCTGAGATTGTATTAAGATGGTGTTGATGATATCAGATGATGATAGCCCACGCCAAGAGGAAACCCCGGGGTTATTATGACAAGGTCCTATAGGTCCCATAGAGGTGTCTTAATCTCTAGTTGGGGTTAAGTAGAGTCGTGTGGACACTGTAAATAAACAAAGCCGATAAGAAAAGCTCAATTAATGTTCAACAGTAGCGCCAGGTTGTAAGTTTTGAGATAATAAAACCCCAACCTCGCTATCACTGTTGTTTTAAAATATGATTGTGTATTTAGTTTTATTATCTAATAGACAGACAACCTATAAAAAAACCCATGTTCAACACTCAACAGCAAGGTTCATTTACGCCGTTGAGACAATGTTTTATCATGGATGCGCGGGCGTTTAATAAGGTCATTTAATTTATGCTAGCGTGAAGTTCGCATACGGAAGTGGTATCTGACACATGCAGCTTAAATATGAACATGTGAACATATACAGCTTAAATATGAACATTTACAGTTTTAAAATGAACACATACAGTTTACTATACGAACACACAGAGATTAAATTTGGACGCACACAGTTTAAATATGAACATATTACACAGCTTAAATATGACCACATACAGTTTAAATATGAATTAAAAAAAAAGCTTAACTAAAGTAATCAATATCGACAGATCCCCCGCCATGGTGTATATAGAAGAATCTTACATTTTAATGACCAAATGAAAGACATTTTCCACCACAATTACTTCTAATATATCTCATTAAAAGCATAAAATACGCCAGTAGACATTGATGAAAACCCGTTTTATAACATTTTTATAATTATAATAAAATTAATAATCTTTTCTACAAGTGATCGATTACATATTGAAAGTAAAAGAGACAAAGAAATGAACGCGATGGTAGGTCGACAATATTTAGATGGTTGCTCTGTTAAGCATGGAAGTTCATATCCCACCAAATATACCCGACTTCCGTCGATGGGGACGCGGTAATCAAGGATACTGACCTCTTTACCGGAATGTTCCGTGTTCGAATACCGGAATTTTCCAAGGTCCGTTTCCACTGGCACTCGTGGAGTTGATAAAGCTAGAATACATATTCGTTCGAATGAGACGAAACCCTGAGGAATTGATTAAGAATTTTGAGACACGAGACCATAAAGAAATTCGAATGGGACGAAACCCAAGGAATTGAATTAGCGTAGGCGGACACGTGACCATATTGACCGATGTATTGTGATGAAGAGACGCTAATCCGCATTCGCTTTCTTTCTATTACCACTGCTTCTCATCGCACTGGAACGAACGGGGTTGTGTCGCCACCTAAGTGCAATAGACACCAATCACAGAAGAAGACATTGATGTAGTCGCGTATTATTCCAATTCAATAATTCTATTAAAGTAATAATCTTTATTAAAACTGATCAATCATAAGTTTGAAGTCTGGCTGTAGTTTGGCTATATGTATCGGTAATAAACCATTCATAATCAATCAAATGGGACTCGGGTACAATTCTTGGTGCACTCTGGTGACCTCACATTTGCTAACCGAGTATTGTAATAATATCAATTTAGCGAGTTATACAGACATATTAATTGTCTCACTCTCCTTTAAAGTGATATTTTCTACCAAACACCACTCTTACTCAATCTGATTAATAAAGCAGATGTTACTTGTGTCCCGTTTATTCGGTTGGACACTCCATTAACGTGAAGGGGTGTACACAACCGAGAAATTAACCGACTGAAATGTTGGAAGTTTAATAAATAACCAAGAAATAAAGCGAAACGAAAGTCGGGTAAAGAACCGAGGAATAAAATGGAACGCAATATAGGAAGTGGAATAAATAAACATAAGAAAATTAAAACGGAATTCAAGTAAACCACCGAGATAAAAACGGAACGAAATGAGGAAAGCCGAGTAAAAATCGAAAGATAAACTGAGCGAAATTTTGAAAGTTTAGTAAACAATCGGGAAATAAAACACGCAACCGAGAAATACAACGGTGCGAAAAGCTGGAAGTGCGGCGAACAACCTATAAATAATATGAAACAACAGAGAAATTAAACGGAACGGAATATTGAAAGTTGAGTAAACAATGGACATTACATCTTTTGTGTGGCGATAAATGCTTTAATGAAAAATTATGAAATGGCTTTTGTGGGGCTGAGAAGGGAAGGGTGTTCGAAAGGCACAAAACCCCCAAGTACATCAATGTTTACACCGGCGAGATCGTGAAATACCACCAAAGGAATCTAAAGAAGAGCTGGTTTAAATGAGAGCATCTGGGCTAAATTCCCCACACCCCCATTACACACAAAACGACATGTTAGTCTCAAATTTACTGTTCATGACGGTTAAACCCCGTAACAGAGAAATCATATCGGCAGATCACGTCACCTGAAACTACGAATGACGTGACGGTGTTACAAATAAAGTCCCTTTAAACTAAGTGACTTACTGTTAATGAAATTCGAATAAACATGTTGAGTTATATTCCACTTAGAAGTATTTGTATTGTGTATGCGTTATTAATAACTCATATCTTTAACTAAGTGAACTCAACAGAAATATGTTTCCTAGTATTTGTAAAGAAACAAAATTAATATCCGCTTCCATGAGAAAATTTCTTCTTTATATCGACACGTACTTCAATGGCTCGTTTAGTATTACGCTAGCTCACTATCTAGTATTTTGCGGTGTTGACCTGTCTGGTTCCCCGTCGTCAATGGTACCAAAGGAGGGTCTGACGTCTAGTTCTTCGGAAGGTACGGAAACCCAATGTCTCGTGTATACCATGGGCAGCACGTTATACATCACCGAAGGCTAAACAAAGGCAAGATCCCGTAGCACTGCTGTCCAGGCAAAATTCCCACCATAGTATACGTTTGACTTGACAACGTATATGACAAACTGGTGCATCCTCTTCCTCCCATTTCCTTCCACTGATAAATCGCCTACTCACAGGCCAATTATGTTAAAATCTCTCTCTCTCTCTCTCTCTCTCTCTCTCTCCAACGTGCCACAGACGATATGTTTAAATTGGTCCAAAACAACATGATTTTTTGTTAATTATTCATTATATATAGAACCATCCATGCAGCACACTGAGAAAATTTAGCTGACTAGATAAGATACATCTATATGACATGCCATCTATTATATTGATGAAAACCATTTTCCCCAACGATTCCCAACACCCTATCTATTCTTATCCATCATCCAGTCATCTAGTTCTACACGCGATACGCAAATCTCATAAATTTCTTGCCTGCAATATTTTAATCTTACCGGAGAAGTTTCTCCAATATCGAGAATGGTAATCAAGCAGAAACGTATTCACGCTCAGGTGAATATGATTGAAATGTGCGGTAACGGAATCTAACCTCATTCGAGATGCTCTACGAAACACATCTTTTAACTAGACGATTTGACAGATTAATTTTCATCTTCGTAAGCCTTGTGCATACTTGATGGTACTTCATCTTCGTAAACCTCGTCCATATTGATGGCACTGCATTGTTCGTTTCTTCTCCGTAAACCTCGTTCATACTTGATGGTATTTTATTGTTCGTTTCATCTTCGTAACTCTGGTTCATACTTGATGGCACTTCATTGGTCGTTTCATTTTCGTAAACCGATTTTATGCTTGACGATATTTCGATTGACGATAATGGCGGTACAATATCGTTAGTAATAATTATGTCAACTGTCGAAACGTCCATTTAAAAAATAAGCGAACTACCCACAACATGGCTAATTAATAAAGAATATAATGATTGATGGTTGATTTGTTGATAAATTCTCTCCTCGGGGATTCCCCTACACGTCATGTATATTGTAACATGTTTGATAAACGACCAGATTGAGATGCGTGGCAGAAACCAAGGGGATATGGACAAAACTTTAACAGCTTCGCAACTTAAACTCCGATCCATCTGAAAACATCCCCGGCGATTCGAGTCATTGATTTAACGCCCTAGTTGAAATTAAAAGTAAACCCCTTATGAAATTGCCATTTATCATTGAGTATTGAGTAAAGGGTTGTTTAAAGAAACGAAGGGAGTGTTAAACCCCCCAACTCTTTGATATCTCATTAATCACAATCTCCAGTTTACGACCACGGAAAACAACAGTTACATTCCAAACACCTCGGGTCTTTATTCTCAAATCCACTTAAGTCAGCAAAACTGCAGGGCCGCCCTCGAGTATCAAGCTACTTCTCACTAAAATTTTCATTTTTCAGTTGCCTGGAATGGCGACGTACTTAGATTATGCTCTTTCCGCAAAGCACTACGATTAATTACAGTATCATAGGCTTGAGTTTGGTTGCTTGGTATTTATCGATACGCTAACATGTCGGCCGTATTATTCTGCCTTTAATTAAAACACGCGACAGGTTAAAATGGGCCATAATATAAAAGGGGGCTTTATCTGTCTCGTAAATTGGATTTCTAGATAGACTTAATCTCCAACCCAGTCCAGCCTAAATTCATTTATCAAACTATTTGGAAGTTTGAAACAATAAAATATGGAAGACACTATTTGTGATTTATTGTTTGACTTATAGTGAACATAGTTTATGTGCGGTGTAACGGTGGAATACCAACCATTTCCATATCAACATGTTTATAACCGAATATCATCAAATACCGATATAGCCCAATAATCTTGTGCCGGCTGAAAGAAGCTGAACACGAAAACATATTACAGATTCTTTATTTGAAATTTATCCTTAATGTTCAATAAGTGTTCATTTTATTAGATAAACTGTAAATGGGGAGTCACTTTGAATCAGTGAATAAAACACTTGCTCACTATAACCGGGAGTTCTCGCTCTAGATCTTAGTGTTGGACGAGATTCTTTTTCGTATGTCTCAAGCTATATTATGCGAATATTCGCGGTTTAAAGCGTTACGTGCAGGTTTATTTGATGAATCTACATGGCTTGGTAATTAGCCTTTTAACAAGTTGTTGTCTGTTTTAGGGCTTGATGGAGTCATCTGGTTAGTTAGGTTGATCATTCCCATTTGAAAATAGCTGTATCAAAACCATTAGATGAAATTTCGGTAAGGATCATCGACCTGTCCCCAAACATGAGCAATGCGAACTCAAACTCCAACCGGTATGAAAATTTGTCTTCCTCACTTTCGGTTGATATGGTAGTAGAAAACGAATACAGTTCAGTTGTGTCACATGACAGAAAGTTAAACCGAAATACTTTAAGAATTCAGACTTTTCTTTGGCTTAGAGCTAAAATTGGTACTAACATTTTAACTCGCAACAAATAAAGTCACTGCATCCTCATTTGGTTTTTGTGAATTAGATACCCAAAACTGTAAATATCAAACATTCAAATTGAATTGTTTTTGTGGTTATTTATGTGCGTTAAAACTTCTTTTGATGATTTTATACGCATGCTAAAGTACCCCAACGAAGAATAAGCAACCGAAATGAGGTTATCGTTTTTGGGTTTCCATATTTCCTTTTCGTTTATATACCCACGTAATATCTAAAAACATTTATGAGATGTTAAATGTTAACATAACGTTAGATATCAATTGATCGATATTACATTTGTACCTACAGATCAATCGTTATTAATCACCGGAATTAATGATGCAAAAATCTTTTTGTTAGGTAACCAATTTACATAATCCGACTAATTCCAACGTAGAAAAATTGACATTTAGCTAATCAATATCGTTTGTGAAATTCAAACGAAATCCTGATTAATTAGTGTAACTTGAAATACATAATATTGAGAAACTCCGTGTTTATAGGCCGATTATTGTTGGAATAAAACAAATATTACCGTTTGTTAATGAAGATATCTTATGCACGCTTACATGTCTTTAAGGCGCTTTTGTGTAGGTCATTAAAACATTTCTTAGAATTAAGCACGTATTTTGTATTCAAAAAACACTTAGAACGTTTATTATGAAATATATATTATGAGATATTTAATTGCTGATAACTTATGTTGTTCGTTAAATAAGATATAACATACAGTTTTACCTGTTTTTAACACAATTTCGTGTCACTCATTAAAATAATTCTTACACTTAGGCACGTTTGTATTTCAAACTCTTTGCTTTTTTGTTTTGGGTTAAATATATTTACGAACAAAATATTGAAAAATAAGTATTTTTTACATTTTTTATTGGTTCATTTACTTCGATTATTGTGGTAGCCATTCAAATACTTGCAGGAAATAAGTACGCGTGTATTACCATATTTTTGTCGTTTTGCTGCCTGTTTCTTCAGGGTTGACGACTACTACCCCAATGAAAGATATATTGCTGTTTAAAAGACTAAAAGTGGAACGCTGTTTTAACCACTTGAGTTTTGACAAGAACTTGAAGTGGTCAAACACACAGCGTGGTTCAAATATTAGGATACGAAAGTAACATGTTCTACACGGCCCCACTGACGATTTAGATATTGAGTTTACGTTACATCCACGGGATCATGTTTCTCATCCAATATCAGCGGAAAAACAATTGCATAGAGACTAAACTTCGTTCTTACTACAGAAATGACTAATTTTAAGCGGTCTTATCGCGTCTTGGGGTGATTTTGAGAATACTCATTAAAACGTGTAATATATCATATTACTCACAACACTTAACAACAATGACATAATTTTGTATCTAGGATTACATGAATATAGATTTACACGTGCTTAACTCGGACATTTTCACACGTTATGTAAACATTGTTATGGCCAAACCTTCAATTGTTATTGATAAATTATTTATATTTCAAATGAACGTGATTAGTAATTAGTTAGTTACGATAAACCTATTATATTTGATAATCCTCCATTATGTAAATCAAGTAAGTTCACAGTGGTGTCGTGTTCTAGTTTACGATAAGGCACCGTCTCTAAAACAATTCACTGGTTCGATCCAGGTGTTGACTATAAATGTACATCTGAATTTTTCAGAATGGTCTGTGATGCAAGGTTGGGGGCTTCAGGACTTTTGGACCTGTCAGGGAACAGTATTACTCATTTTGCTCATTGAATAAGGCATTGGCTCGGCAACCCGGATGTCTTCGGCACGATTCCGGTGCCGAACAAGAAAATTGTCGTTAGAACTGGGTTCTCGTGTGCTAACTCGGGATCGAACCGTTAATCCATACCCTTTTCAATCCTACCCGTCTTCACTAGCCGAGTAGGAGCAGAGCAGTGGGACGTTAAACCCTATTTCGTTTCATTTTTTCAACCCTAGCTAGAAAACCCCCATCCAATTCTTAAATCTAAACAAAAATTACCCCTAATAAAAAATCTTTGAGTGCTGTTAAGCCAACATAAACCTATGTAAGTAAGAATGAGATTGGTGTTTAGATTAGATTGTTGTATAAGGATTAGCTTACAAAACGCGCTGATAACCATTGCCCCCATTTAAGGGCTTTTAAAGGGGGTGAAAGGTCACACATTGCGTCACTGCAACCTTTGAGTTAATCTGTTTGTCTTAGTCGTTTAAGCGGCTTATATTAACCCGGTGTGCTTGTGATTTTTGTGCGAAGTTCGGAAGTGTGAGATCACAAGTAGTAAACAACCAATATGTCGATGTCGTTTCGTTCGTATGTACGGGGGAACTCGAATCTACGCATTAACCATTAATACGCACATCATGATTAACCAATGATACCTTATATTATGGTCGTTAACCAAGTTTGAAACCATAATGATTACCAATCATACCCCATATGTGCATAAACCAATGTACTGTATATGACGAACTCGCTTCATCAGAGTTTGAGATCGTCTGGATTACAAATAATACCACATATGCGTATTAACCAGGGAGGGAGTTTGGTATAGGGTATGCCTGTTTCCCAATCCCTATTCAGATACAAATCTGAATAAAAAAATATTATTTATAAAAGAAATTAACCAATTTGAGGAACTCATCTGTATGTCGGGATTAACCAATATTATGAATTCATCCCATCAGTACTCGAGAAAGCATATTGGTATTATATCATATGGCGAAACTGTCTCCTCAGAGTTTTAGAATCTCATTCAGGGTAAAGCAGAATATCTAATCGTTTATATATTTCTTTTCCCAAGCTTTTAATGTGTGAAATTTTAAAGGAATTTAGTTAAATATGCCAAAACCGTGTTACTAACATCAAGTCATAGGGAAACTCCCCCAGTTAGATAAAATATGCTAAAATGACACTGCATTCCTTGGATTTTATTATTTGATATGCTACTAAGTAGTTACCGTCGGTTACCGTGCCACCGAATAAATTACAACATGTCACCATATAATATAATAATCTTAACCAGTTCATATAATTAATGACCATACATCTCTCAATCTCATCACGCACCTGTGGAATTAGTGAAGGCTTGTAGCTTGTTGGACAAAACAACGATTACACATCTTGGTTGAATAGGAGCAAATAAACCAGGCCAATGAAGGCGGACATATTCCATGCCGTATGCTATGGGAAGGAGGGGTGGTGGAGTTTTTCCCCAGGCAGCATTACAAAGATCTGTCAATGCTATATATGGATCCTCGGGGTTTGTCCCGTAAGAACTAGAAACCTGGTCGGACGTCCCGAGGAAGTTTCTAGACATACACTCCAACGTACAATCGTTTGGCGACCACCTCGCGATCAATGCGAATTGGTGGTGAAATTGAATTCCTTAGCCCATTCTTTGCCCTGTCGAATATGGTGTTCTAACAGATATATCACGCCGTGTGTACGAGAACCTATAATGTCGATAGCTGAATTAGGAAGCATCAGTAACTATTACAAATATGGTATAGTGTATCCTTGTATACATTTTAAATATTTATCTCAATTTGTTTAAAAGTTTTAGTAGGAGTTGGCCGATGTCCGAATGGATATCTCACTAATCATTCAACTGTTTTGGTTTATACTAACGCTAATTTACAATGTAACATTTTTCATAAAATATTATTATGTATTAGAAAACTATACAACATGAGATCATTAATGAATAATTGTACTGAGAAACCTTCCATCATAAAAAAATATTATTTAACTAAAAACAATCGTCTGTCATCGTATAAAAGAAGAAAAAATACATGGAATCTGCGTATTGTTCTGTATATGTAGAAGTCGATAACTATAATTCCGTTTATTTCACCGAATTTTATAAAACTGTCCATAAAATAGCCCTTAATCGCTTATCACATGAAAACCTATCACCCCGAATAATACAATTTAATAATTCAATTTCAGATGGTCTGTTCTACTTCACCCCAGTTCTTTCTTTGCAGTTTTTGTTTAAAGCGACAACAGTGTTAAACCTTTCAAAAACAACTTAACTCTTGGGAACCTTCATACTCCACGCAGCGTTTCGTTTGATTAGAGGTAATCCCACTACACGCTGCTATTATGAGTGGATATTGTTGTTTTAAATTTGTATTGGTCAGTAGTCCGACTACCAACCAATCACTAGATGCCCTACAAAAGCTTTACATTTAAAACGAGTGCCAATATTGGACCAAATCACGATTATTACGCCTAATTAACCCGTGCATAACAGAATACTGCAGTAAAACTACTTTCGTGACAAACGAGGCTATCAAGTCGAATGAAATGTAAACAATACTGTTTGGAAACGAACATACTTTCACCGTTTTTAATACCTTAAATCACTGTCCAAAGTTTTAGGGAAGACCCAGATTAAAGGAAGGACTGTCATGTTGCTGTACTTAAGTGATAGCTTTCATTGAACGGAAAGAATAGACACACTCCCGCATAAGTTCAAGAAACAGACGCTATTCCACCAATGGCCAGAGAGGGATTTCTCAGGCCATTGCTTCAGGAATATGGGGAACCTTATCTGGCTTCATTCTTTTCGTTTTCCATCCAGGTTTATATTGAGAGAGAGGACTAGTGGATTTTTATATGGTTAGGCAGCAGGACTCGCTATGTACCTAGAAGATTGTCTCTTTTCTAGAGCTGCGAGAGGTGACGAGTAAACTATTGCCTAGCCGTGTACAAGTTAGCGTTCATATACAATAAACTCATCCTCCACCAAAGAAAAACAGAAAAAAAACCTTTCGATTGTAGGAATTCGTTGATGACTAGGCGGATCAAAGATTAAATGAAAATGGGTTTAATGTTCTACTTTTCTACGCCCTAAAGTTATCTGGAAACCGTAGTTGCCTCCATGTCTTCGTCAAATTCCACCAGTCAAGGTTTTTAATGTGCACGGTTTTGTCATGTTTTTCCTTGCTAGACAGAACCTCCGTTCTACACCACGCCAAGGAACTTTCTCGGTCAACAATAACACTATACACACTGAGCGACCGTGGTTCCCATAGCCGAAATATTGTCATAACAAGGGAAAGCCAAGTTGGAACCTTTTCTAACAGGTTCGAGCCACTTTGACCCAGTGTCGTGGCCACCGTGGCTTCCATCCATGACGTTACGAGAGAAAACCAAGCTGGAATCCCGGATCAGCTTAGCTAGTCATGAGTCAGCGTAATACTCAGAGGACCACCTTGGCTCCCAAGAGCTAGACAAATCGAGACTGGAACCCGGGACCTGGTTAGTAAACCAGCGCCATTCTAACAGAACCACCATGGTTCCCTTGGTCGAAGTACGGCCATGACAAGGCGTTATTATAGTAAATCGCTACAAGAAGCGCAATAAATCCCGTCGTTCGTTTCAGCGATTCTATCAGTAAAATAGCAGCGTCTATATCAATGGCTACAAAAACACTAATTTAATGTAATAATGTAATACATTTTACAATAGCTAATATCCAGGTTATACGGTAGACATGAGGGGTTTAAATTAATTAAGACAACACGCACAAGGTTTTGTCCTCTAATTTTCCAATGATATGAGCAAATATAGAGTAAGTCATGCCAATTAATCCACCCTTACATCACATCGCGTGCAGCGGAAGAAAAACGTGATCATGCCACAGTCAGTTCACAATTGTCAACATTCACGTGTATAGTTGATTCCATTTTTCAATTTTGGGAGCCAACAAACACTCCCTTCTAACGTTAGATTTTAGTGTAATTTGCGACTGCGTCCATTAACCAGACTTAGTGTAGTTTGCCACTGCTTCCATTATCAGTATTTTTCTGAAGTGTGCTAGAACTGTCCACTATACAGATTTCAGACTAGTTTGCTATTCTGGCCATCGATTAACCAAATTTTAGTGAAGTTTGCCACTACTTCTTTTACCTAGGCCTCAGTATAGTTTGCTAAAGCTTTCCGTTAACCAAATTTGTAGTTTGCTACAGTTTTCAACTAACTTACCCGAGTTCAGTGTAGGTGTTGATTGAACTTCCGTGCATAGTTTAATGCTATTATTAGGTCTGAAATGAAATGGGGTTTAACGTCCTACTTTTCTGCATCGACTGGGCTAATGGAGACAAGTATAAGCCATGCATTGTGCTACGAGGGAGATATTGCTCGGACTGCGGCACTACCGCCTACTCTTTCAACTGTCAAGGATTTTTAGCTGCACGCCTATGTGTACTACGGACCTCGGGAATTCGTCCAATATATGACTATTATATATGACTATATATTGTCAATTGCCATACCGTCCGTCCGGCACCACTGGAAACGTGCAACCACACCTGAAAATCCCGATGAACTTTTAACAGTTAACATCGGGATCGAACACGGATCCTTCGGGTTTTACTCGCTGAGTCACCGCGGCTCCCATTATTAGTTCTACTTCGGTCTGTTAAGTACTATATTATATATTATGTATGTCTATTATTTCACTTGCAAAAATAGCAAGGCTAGGGGAAGCCTTTTTGAAAATACTAAAGATATATGATACCGAGCCAAACCGGGTATCGAAAAAATCCGCGAAACAAATTTACTCTGTTACGCGGTTAACCAAAATGTGGACAAGTATGAACTACTAGTTTTTGTCAGTATCATAACGTGCAGGAGTGAGATTGCATGTCACCAATCTGTAGCAAGTGGTTATTGAAATTTAATTAGAATTCAGTACAATTTGTGGCTGATACGTTACCATTGGGACCTAGTAATCAAATATAGCATGTTGAAAATTGATCGCAGCCTGCAGTCTATATGTGTTCTCTTGTAAGGCATTGCTGGGAAAACATTACTTTTTATTCAGAAAACTCCGACTTCTGAAATCCAAGTATCGCTTAGTTTAGCTATAAAGTATGTTCGAGGTTAAGGAAAAGGATAGAAATGGAGCTTAGCATCACATTAACCGACCAGGGTCATTTTGATGCTAAAACATTGTAATTTGTTTAACTTCAGTGGTTCTGTTTCCAGTGCAAAACGGAGAGTTTTGCCTGATATTTCAGCTGCAAGGGGATATAATACGTGCAACACCAATCTGTACACGGGAGAGCACGAGGAATGACATGTTTTTCATTTGAGGAGTTCACTCAGAAGACACATAATTTTCTTGTACTTTTGTATCTGCTTATATCCAAGTGTCCCAGTGAGTCGGCCCACTAACTAGAAGATTCGAGTTTGACCCCGGGGCATAGTCGTTAGGATGTGACGAAACAAATTAAAATCCCGTGTACAAGATGGCGTGCACGTAGAGATATTTTAAGAGTTGGAATTCGAAATAAGATTAAGCCGTAGCATAGTGTGTGTATGCCCCTCTTCATTTCCCCAGTTGGTGCATAACAGCAGGACGTTAAACCCCATTCAACTACATTTAAACAGGTCAATTTGTTAGTGGCGTTTAAAGACAATTTGTAAGCCTTATTTAAAGACAATTTGTAAGCCTTACTTAAAGACAATTTATAAGCCTTATTTAAAGACAATTTATAAGCGTTGTATAAAGATAATTTGTACACATGTTGTTGTTGTTAGAAACAGTACCACGGTTGAACCTACAATATGAATTCTATTACCCAGGGCATTTACACAACTAGTAAACGACCAACAAAATTCCCTGACCTAATTTTCTCCCTCGATGAGATGCTGTACAAGACGAGTTAATGGGAAGCTGTTTAAATTCCTTGACAAATGGTTCTATTAAAAATGTACTGAAATAGTCAAATTTCAGTCATTTAGTTATGACTGGGTCTAACGGTTGATGTAAAAGACACGGTTCGTTCGTTCATTAGTGCGAATTTCGCAGGCAAATGTTTTCTAATAAACTTGCCAGAAGAGTAACTCGCGATAAGTCCAGCGTGGCAGGAGTGCGAGGACGAAAGGGGTAATTCACAGTCCCCATCTCCTCAGCGAAAGATGCAGTCATGCCTTTTTGTAAAAGCCCCCGTTCCCACCTCTTTTATATTGGATGTTCTAATTCCTTGTCCCAACCCCGGAATTACATTGGTTCACGGCTTGGAATGGACTGGGGGCACAGGCGTACGAAACTATTTGATCATTAAAAATTTGTAAGGTGGGTTGGGGTACCCGAAAATCTCTATTTTTGACTGCATATCAGCATAAGCCGAATATAGTCAGTCAAAATGTGTTTCGTTTTCACAAAATCGGTTAAATCCAAAACCGGCTTATCTATGGAGCTAATCTTTCATTGTAGCAATTATTTACCTATCAACTTAAATGAAATGTAAACCCTTAATAGTTCTCCAAAATCAAAGAGGTCATACCATTTTAACTGGCCTATCATTCCCTTTATCATGGCTACCAACAGTTATGGCTTAACCCAGAGACTAACATCTTTCAATTTAGAAATTTTTCAATCAAATTAAATAAATTCTAAACTCTTCATTTTTCACCCAAATCAAAGGGTCGTGCCATTTTGAATGACCTATAATTTCCTTTACCATTACTACCAACAGTTTAGCCAACAATTTATCAAATGAATAATATATTTGTATTTACAATGTACCGGATAACAGATAAACGTAGATTACAATAATTGATCTTCAAATTGATATATTACTGGGTTATAAATAACAATAGTATACTGGACTAAAGTTCGGGTTAGAGCTAATTTTTGGTGTTTTGATAAACGGTCTCGATGAACTTTTAAGATAAAAATACCTGAAAGGTTATTCCCACGGTTAATATACGCAAGTTGTTCAGTAGGACAAAATGTTGATTTGAACACCAAAAAACCTATACTTTACATAAGCAATGTAGTTGATGTTCATGTGAAATTCTGTTTTAAACATCCGGAAATAAAACAGGGGGTCGGGAGGGAAGTAAACTCTCCATCTGCTATTACACTCATAACCACTGAAATTACGATGGTTATTCATAAAATGTCCGAACATAAACACACATCATTTAGCACAGGGAACCTGTCAGCGGTCATCGTTAAACATTATCCAATCTTTATTAACTGATTATCGAATAAAAAATAACTCGTGGGAAATAGATCATCTCCACGACCAAAAATCTCGCTATATTCAAACATGGCCGGTTCAATGCATCTGGTGTAAAACCATGCACCGACAGTTGCCTCCATGTTTAAAACACAATTGAAATTAAGTTAAATATTGAATCGTTGTCTCTAAATCATGTCTTACTTGCTGTTATCACTCATGGTTAATGGAAGCAAAAGAACAAGGCTAATATTGGTCCAAATTTCCCGTCTATTGAAAATCATTATTCTCCTGCTACTGCCATGGTTGTTAGTGCAATTTAAAACAATGACTATCGATGATGTGTTTGTTAGCTTACCCTCTCCCAGATCCGAACCGATGTTTGGTGCAAAATATTTACCCAGTGAATTTCAAGTTGTAGATTTGTGACAACGGTGAGACCGGTCGATGGCTTCTTTCAATTTTAAGAACAATGTGAGGCCGCCATGTTTACGTTCGGTACATACCGGAAATGGCCCCGCTGAAGAATAACAAGAACGAGGCCTCGCACGGTGTACATTAGAGGGTTGAAGAACGTCAAGCATGTGGCTAGCAAATGATTTTTTTACTAGCAGGTTGAAAGAACTCAATTGTTCAGCAAATACTATGTCATGTCCCGACAATAAATTTCTCCATTTGTTTTAAGATCGTGTTTTATTCGGTTTTATCGTCCGCTTGTTTTTAATTTCATCTCGGTGGGTCAATGGCAGAGTATAGTGGTAATTGAATTGAATGTGATAAAACGACCGGGTGAATGTTTTAGTTCGGGCGTGTGATTTGTGGAGCAGTTAACCGTGATTTATAAGACACGAGTTAGCTGTGTAGAATCTATGATGTAATTTGTTTACGTTATATATAGTCTAATTATTGACTTACTGATTGTCAGGATTGATGTCCACTTTCGTCGAGTGGTATCACGGAAAACAAATCCAATGGCCAACAAGCCCAATTCTGTGACACACATTAAAGGGAACACAGTAACACGTGCAGTCTATTCTAGAAAGGGAACACAGTAACCCATGTAGTATATGGAGCTGTCTTGCCAAAATGTCTGTCGTAAACTACAACCGTCAAAAAGAACTCTGGTGAGTTAGGGGGTAAGGCGCTGTCGGACACAAATTTGGAATTTGGTCATACCATCGACCATACATACTATCAGAATGCTTGCTGAAACACACAACTTTTGGCATTTGGGAACCGGGTTTCAACCATCACAAAAGTTCTTAATACCAAAACGCTGTTAAAATAACTAAGTCTGAAATTGGGGCGAAAAAATTCATTCAATCAAGTAACTTTGGTTGCCAAGTGTACACAATAATAAGGGTGTCGTAGTAGCCCTGCTGTCGGGAAACATTTCACTCGTGGTGCGTTTTTATCAGCCATAAAACCCTATTTCATTTGAGTCTCTCACATAGCTACCAGACGATCCGTACTTTTGCATTTCAGATAAATCGTACCTTGTAAATGTAAGGCAGTGATATATCGTACCGTGTAATATAAGGTGATGATAAATCGTACTGTGTTATATGTAAGGTCAATACGTGTTCGTACCGAGAAGATGCAGGAAACGTCCAACAAAACATAATGTTTCAACATGTGAACATAAAGAGAAATTAATACCATTGCTAATATTGACGTCTTTAAAGCCCGACGTCCTTAACTGTATATTCCCAAGTAAGCTATTAGCCCAGAATACTTGGTTTTTATAAAGATATTGGACATCTATAATTCAGGTGAAAATAAAGTATTAAATACGAGATTTCGGAGATGACTTTGTGGTGTGGCAATTGATATGCGCCGATAGCAGAACGCCAATTTATTATCCCAGTTGGTGCAGAAAAGTAGGACGTTTAACCTCATTTCATTTCATTTCCAAATCAATAATTTGCTGTTTCCACGGCACACGGCAACTTTCGTTTTTGGGGTTTTATTTTTTTGTTATTCTGTCTGGGAGAGTAGACCCACAGTCTACAACGCTGACAAGTTGGAACACAGCCTCAAAATATTTTTCTATCTACCATTGAGTGATTCCAACTAGGAGATATTCTAGCCCAACAGTAAGTAGCATTCTATCAATCATTAAAAACATTAGATCCACAAGGCAACATAAATTGGTCAAACTGAATTCTCAGATAAAATATCGTCCATGATAATCAGAGCGGATTGGACTAAACTTTAATACGTCTGTGACCCCTGTCGTTAGATTTCCAATAAATGAAAGTCTCTGTCGAATTGATTGTAGTAAACGACATTATTGACTGTACGCTAAAACTACAAATAAATCAGAATATCTCTATTTAACACAAATGTTATTTATTCCCATTATTTCCTGTCCTACATAAAATAAAACTTCTTGCAACTTGTGTATCGACAGACAGGCCTAGCAAACTGAGCGTCTAGTTGTTCGGATAGTACGGCAAACCTAGGTCCCGTGTACACGTTGTCATACACGTGAAAAAAAACCCTTGCCAATTGGAATTCGTTTAAGAGTAGGCTATTTATAAACGCTGTTTGGGCATACTGTATGACTATGACGTTCGTCCGTTTTCATTATCCCAGTCGGTGCAGTATAGTAGGACGCTAAACCCAATTTTATTGCGCATCGATAGACGGAGTTATCGGGTATCTGTGTTTTTGTTAAACCGGACTTAATGGATTGTAACTGATCCGAGGTCACCATTGATTCGTCCATCGACTATAGTTTTATTTTTTTCTCTTTGACTCAATTTTCGTGGGACTAAACCATTTCTACCATATATGGAGCAACCAGTTCTCCAATTAGTCTATCTCTAGATAGATACACAAATTGGAAGTAGCATACCTTTAAACGTGTAACTATCAGCCTTACATATAACCTTGACAAAAGGGAAAAGGGAAAACTGAGAGGAGGACTGCATATTGAAGGAACTACATTTGTCCCGAAAAACAAAGAAATGAGAGAAAGTAATCGAGTCCCGTATAAACCTGTTTCAATTAGTTGCAGACAAATGCCAGTTTTGAAAGTAAACTGAACAAAGGTCGTCTGAAATTGGTTGTTTTGAAATACAAGCAAAATTGCCATTTGTAATCAATGGCCCGAAAAGAGTGGGAGTTGGTTGGCCGAATGATCTAACACTATTGCTTTAGATCATAAGGTATGTCATTGTGTCAAGTGTCGTGGTTTCGATTCTTAGCTTTCGCTTTAGATCACAAGGTCTGTCATTCCGTGAAGTAGCGTTGTTTCAATTCTCAGACTGCACGTGACATTGAGCACCCCACCCTGTAACTGCTAAACACCCCTACGTGCAATCGATTTCTTGAAATAAATATATACCATATAGTATGTTATTCCGAAAATGACCTATTTCTCTGTCTTCTCACTCGTGCGCGAATACATTAGTTTCATTGGGTAATGTATGGTATGAAGTAAATGTGAACTATTCGGGTAGATTTTGTACAAAGACACGATAATTAATTATAACAATTACTGTGTAGACGTACAGCTTGTAAAAAGTAAATGTATGTATTTTTGAGTAACAATATGGCGTGTGAAGCTGTGCCCTCACTAACTCTAGTTAACACGACAAACAACGTCACATCAATCACAAACTAACATACGCCATACTGAGACAGCGGGGTTTACGCCTACTGTCTTTGAATTTCAACTCCCAGAGTTTCTTTTACGTGCCCACCATCGACTACACGGGTGGGTTTCTTCTGTTATCACATTCCAGCTAATATACTCATTGTCCTTGCTAGTCCCCCCTCCCCCGTCCTGCACAACCGACAAGGGGAAACCAGCCTGGAAAAATACAAATGAATTTTCTTGGCCAACACCGGAGCCTCATTCTGTGTAGTATGGTTCACGCCACACATCAGGCCTAAATAATTTAAGCATTGTGGAACAAAGTCTCTATACTGGAGCCGTTCTGGAATTAGAGTTTGTGAAGCGTAAGCTTCATAAAGTTTCATAGTAGTCCCGCTCCTGGGGAAGAATGTATACCAGGATTCGTGGCAAGCAATTTGACTTTTGGACTGAAATCCTAAACAGTTATTATTATCTGCACCCCACGACATTGAGATTTTGGATAATCCTATTATTTTCAACCATGAACTGGAGCTTCATTTGTCCAGTCTTGATTCCAGACCTGTTAACTGGAGTGAATAACTTGCTGTACAAGACGCAAGCTTGGTCCTCTAGGAGTAAGGTCAAACAATTTTCACGGAGATTACCGATTGGAATAACGTTGGTCTGAAAACCACCGAAGGAATATAAGAATCGCAAACAAGTTTTAATCGTTCGGCAAGCATTGTTTCAGCCTATTTTTCTTTATCTGGTTTCTTTTTGGCTGCTGTTTTTCGTCTATAAAGGAAACACATTAATAAATAACATATTTTTTCACTTTAAAATTATTCATATTTTAATATTAAATGCCATGGCGGGAAAAATAACATAGCATTTGGCACCAGAAAGGTTCCAAAGGATTATGATTTGTAGCGATTGTTGTCTACGACATTTTACATGGAAATATAAACACGATATTTGACAGTGCGCTACATTTTATGCCTAACCTTTCTCAAAAGATGAAAAACAGCATTAAAACATATATGTCATGGTAGATTATGGTGTAAGTTCAAGAACTTTATTTCCCCTTTCTTTGATATATCACGTTTTATATCGGAAGGTAAGTGACTTTTCATATTTTGAAATTACTGTGCCAAAATTCCTATCAACCTTAATAGCGCACGTAGCTATGTACGTCGTCCATTAGCTAGTACCTAAACATTTTATACACCAGATATTTTGGTTAAATATTTTCATATTTGTATGTTATAGGTGGATTCGTAATAGCCGACCAACTCCAGTACGTGCAATCCAAATCTAAAGACAGGTGTTCAATTAACAATTGTCTAAAATTGATCCCGCTTATAAAGGTGACCAGATCGAATCTCAAACCAGGGACGAACAACCCCAAAAAAACTATTGTAGAATCCATCAAAGAATGCATCAAGAAACATTACACCTCACGACAAGCGAAAACTTCCGATGACAAATTTCATGTGGTATTGTACGACATTTCGGTCAATAAAGTTATCGTAGGTTTGACAGTGACAATAAAATGACATGGCCGCCAACTATAGCGAAATAGAAATTTAATAGTACATAACTTGTTTACCGCAAAACATGTATATCATTCATTTACACAATCAAAGATGTCTACTTGTTTAAATGAACGGGTGGGTGTGTGGGGGCGGCCAACTATACTGGGATTCAGGCAAAGTGCGGTACAACCATTCTTGAAGTCAGACAATGATCATCTAAGATTCAATTACCCTGGATTCAAGTTGTTCAATCAAATGATTTCAATATCCATTAGCTGTCATGTTTCACGATGATTTGTGTTTGTATTGAACTGGGTTGGGTGATTGGCTAATAATTCCAGTTTTTAAACCGGCGGTTTACGACGATGGCGGTTAACAGACCTAAAAATAAGGAATATGGGAACTGTTATTTTATGATTGTCCGGGGACTACTTCATATTTAAAGTTAAGTTATTGAAAGTTTTCTAGTGTCTGGTGGACATGGTTGTTGATTTCTGTATATTGGACGATATACGTTTTATTACCGATTTTTACCGCGGTTTACGACGATGACGGTAAACAGGTCTAGAAATAATTGACATGTAGACTATTAAATGCATTCCTATTACTTGATGACTATATACCCAGGATCACTTATATTCAAAGTTAACGTGATTTAAACTTTTCTAGCATGTCTTGGACATAGTTGTTGGTTTCTGGTTGTGTGTAACATTTGTTAGTCGTTATAAAATGTTCGCCGACTACCCATTCTTAAAGAGGTCAGAGTAGTGAATACAGTCCCACGCAGTCCTGGTCCCAGTTAATGTCAAGAACGCTAGTCATTGTGTGGTAAGAATATTGTCTTTAACAAGCGATGGTGGAATTCACTAGCCTACATTTTAGAGTTTTTGGGTCAAGTTTCCCAAGGGTCAACATTATAAGACGAAAAAATATGCATTGTAATTTAACGCAGTGTGCTATGAGGAAAAGTTTGTTAGAACAGCGGCGCTACGCTTCTTATTTGGATTTCCAACAGTCAAGAGTTATTTTAGGTGCACATCAACGTGAACGCGGTATTTGTCGTCCCATCCGACCGACCAGACACCGTTCCTTGCCAGACCCCGCTCTTGCATCACTGACAAGGAAAACCCTAGCCGGAAAATACCGATGAGCTTTTAAATCACGAGACTGTTAGTTTGCCAGCAGGAGAGTATAAACAGAATAAACATTATAAACTGCCTGGTGCACAGGAGGCGTCACATCTTTGGGCTTGAACGATTTCTAAACAATAAGTCATCCGGAGTCACCGGCTTGTTCATTGTGAAGGGCGCAGGACAGCGGGATTGCTAAAAAAGACGGGGCTCGTTGGCCCCTCGACACAGTCTGGGTAAAATCCCCCCATAGCGCCGTGCATGGCGTATATCCGTCTTTCTGGAGAAATGTAAGGCGTCAAACCATATTGCATTTCATAAATCACGCCACATGTCTTAAATCATATAATAATTTGTTTGCATCGTCTCATCAATGGCCGATCATAGTTTGTTTCTATCCAGAGTCAATGTTTACACGCAGCTAATCCTTGCTACACGTCACACAATACAAACTTGTTACCATCATAATATTGTTCTTAGTGTAATGAGAGTCGTACATGCAAACAAAATGTTAGCAGGTCTGGAAGTTGGTTGGTAGTCTACGCTATTCTGATCTTGGAGATAAAACTCCAATCTATATCCCAATCAATCTATCAACATTCTAAGTTCCTTCTCTTTTCTTCAGACACTGTTAAACGGAACTTGGATCTCATTTACGATGGCTTAAATTACCAATGCAGACTTGTTCCTTTTTGAACGCGGTTCACAAGGTTGATAGATCATCCACATGTTCTCGGGAACACGCACACCATCGACACACAATCATAAATGCATTCCTAATTCCTGTGTAAAAGCATTCTTTATTGAAAATGCGGAACCTGTCGTCGGTGATTCTGGTGTGAAATCGTAGATGCAAGTAAATATGGCGGTAAGTAGAGTTAAGGGGTCACAGGCACGTTAAACAACCCCCCTTTTCTCCTTCAAAAGACAAGGTTGTGTGATCAAAAGAATTGGTCATTTGATGAAAGAGTTGGCGGCCATGTTCAACCATGTAGATATTTAAAGAGGATCTCTCACTTTCACCAGGCAAATAAATGTCATTAACAGAAACTTATGCCACAGTGTGTGGTGTGTGCTCGTCAGGCGTCTTGATTAGTCCAGTCGATGCAGTAGGACGTTAAACCCCATTCATTTCATTTTAAATCAAGTGAACTGGGGGATCCCTGTTGTGAGCGTATGTGGCATGGAGATAGAGGGGCCTTCTCAACCTTGTGGGTTTTCTCCGGGCACTCCGGTTTCCTCCTACTCCTAAAGACCCTTACGCGCAAGCGAATTATTGAAATAAAATTGAAACCATATGTTAGTCCCGAAATGACCTAGTTTCCCACCCCAAAGTGACCATGTCTCTTTAATGTGTACCGGGACACCAGTTAACATCAATAATAATGTTTTATATTTATAATAATATTTAAGGAATATTTTGTTTTGGTGTAAAACATAAAAAGATGAACAATTGAACTCAGACAACTGGCTTTCAGAAATATAATACATTTACACCGACATACTAATGGCTTTTCTTCGTACATACAACCTTTTCATATCTTTGAACAAAATACTGACGAACGTTTTCAATTAAGTTTCTGTCCTTCTTGGTAGCCTTACTCGATGATTTGTGTTCTGTAGACCCCGGTATAAAATAGCATAAATTACTGCGAGTTCATTTTTTGCCACAACTTTGAACTGTTTTAAAGAAATGTGCCACTTGTATTATACGAAAGATTATTGAAAACTGGAACTGAAAAGAGATGGGTTCAAGACGTTCCGGACAAAGGTCTTCAAAATTTTATACAACATAAAACCCGTAATTGTTATTTGCAAGCATCAGAAAGAAAGTGTCAAACTAAGTCGAAAAGGTCTTTCTCTCAGAGCGAACAGATTGACACGGACCCGACAAGAATTTTTCATTTTACAATATTCAAAAATGAATTTATAAAAGTGAGTAGGGGCAAGCAAGGAACGCCGTCTAGTCGTACGGATGGGACAAAAATCCGAAAAAACAGTTCGGTATGTACGAAAAAGGATCCTTGGCAGATGGAATTCATTTTTTACATAACATTTTACGTATATCACATATTTATCAGGGCGTAAACAATCTATTCCCAAGATTTACTCCATTTGGATGACCAATAACTAACAACAACGAGATGACAAGAATAGGGATTTCACGTTTTATTTTTCTACACCGACCGGACTAATGAAGACGGATATGCACCTACAGTGTGCTGCGGAATAATCTTATTTCCAATATTGACTGTCAAGGGTTCTTTTACATGCATGCCGACGTGTATGTCGTCCTATCATTGCCAGGTCCACTTCCCGCGCTGCTGACTAGAGGTAACCGGGATCGACCCCGATACATGCTACTTAGCCAGACAATATACAAAAAGTAATATGGTTCGCACCACGATTAATTGATGCTACAAACAGTTCTTGTCTAAATAATTGTTTCATCTCCTCGTGTCTTAACTACTTTCAAATTTTACCACCTAATATTTTTAAAGAAGAGATCCCAATCATTGTTTTTAACAAAATAATTGCGTGCTGCCATGTTTAAGAGAGCATTATTGTCTGCAATTATCAGGAATTTCCTGGCCTAACTAATTAAAATACACAATTTATATCCATGGAGTTCGAAATAATGACCCCTGCTATTGTTTAAAGGGTGACACGATAAATTTAATTAAAAGAATTTATTGCGTAGTTCCAGCTTTAAAATGTCATTATCAGCGATTATCTTAAACTTCTGCCCATCTAAAATGATTAAAATGTTTTTTCTTTCCGTTTACCAGACCGATTTCTTCCAAGCTCAAGTACAAATTATTATCCCAGAAACCTTTAATCGTGTTATGTTGACTCTAAGGTGCCATGGTTATCCCAAACTGGGAGTCGCAATGAGTCAGTGGATAAGACGCTGACTCGCAAACCAGGGGGTTTCGGGTTCGCTCCTGGTGTTGGCCGTGAAAAATTCCCCATGATTTTCTCGAAGTTTTCCCCTTGTCAGGGGTGCAGGCCAGGGGGCGTGACAAGGACAAAGTATTCTCTTTCGGATGGTACGCAAAACCGAGGTCCTAGACATTGGCGTTCACGTAGAAGAGCCGTTGACGGTTGGAATTCGAAAAGGAGTAGGTCCTAAAGCCGCTGTCCGGGCAAAATGTCCCTCATAGCACACTGCATGGCGTTTGTCCGTCGTCATTAGCCCAGTCGTTTCAGAAATGTAGGAAGTTAAAATCCCATTTCATTTCATTTCATATCCTGTATTCTAAATATCCCAAACTTCTTACTGACTGATTTAACATAAAACTATACATCCACGATGGTCAAGTTAATACACGTATTGTTTTTATTAAGTCCAGATGGTTTTCCCCCATTTTGCTTTGCATCCGGAATAACATCCTTAAAATCTACACGCGGGAACTGTAGTATTTGAAATGAAATGGGGTTTTACGCCCTACACTGTGTCATGGGAGAAATTTTCCCCGGTCAGCGGCGCCCTCTCTCTACAACTGCCAGCTGTGCCCTCTCTCTTGGCTGACGGGGCTTGACGGTTGGTGTTGATTTCTCTTTTTTTTTTCATTTCAGCTTCTTTAATCCGGGTTTTTTATGAACAAGAAAAATCGATGATGCCATCTTGGAATTGTTACGTCGTATCCAGAAACTTAGGCTTTGTTCAAAGAGCCTTGCCTAGAATAAGAAGGAGAGGAAGAGATAACCAAATCGAATTCCAAAGTCGTTTGTTTATGAATATTCACTAATTTGACATTAGACTGATCTGTATTTTAAATTAAAGTCAATAATTTTTTTTTTAATTGTCTTTAGTGTTATTATTGTATTAAAGGTGTCAGAAAATACCAGACAAGGTGGCTACTTTAACTTATAATGATAAACATGGAGTCTCCAATATTCATATATCCATGCATAATAGACAAATATTCGTTTGTACAGGGCCTAAAATGCAAACGCGAAACTTTGTGAAAATGGCGCTCAAAAGAATAATCTTTGTCATATGAGACAATTCTACCATTAAAAGAAGACTTCGGAGACTGATAACTTTTTCACAATTGATTGACCTTTTTAGGTGCTTTTTGTGAGTTTATTTTTTTTTGCCATTTGATGCATAATTTCCCCAATATAATGCCATTACGATATTGAAAAATGCCTCTATTGTGATTTATGTACAATTATCATATTTTATATTGTCTAATTATATGTTTATGCTGAGTTAATATCGATGTAGACTTACTTCACTGCGGAGCTTATAATAAAAACGTCATAAAGCTCCGCACGGGTCAGTGGTTGTTTGGTATTACTGTGACAATAACTGAAAGGCGAGTCGCGTCTGTATCATGAATTAATTTTACCTCATCATATTTCATACTTTATATTACACCACGAGTCTATATAATACATCTTCGTCGTGTCAAGGTATGGTTTAACACCCAGCTATTCTTTCCTAACCGGACTAATGAAGACGGGCATACGCAACACATTTTGCCGGGACAGCGGCGCTAAGGTCTACCATTTTTCGAATTCCAACTTGCAAGGGTTCTTTTAAGTGCACACCCAACACCTCGGTTTTCATTCCATCCAAAATTCCGAATTGTATTGATTTTTGAACATTAAAAAATTGTGAATTTTACATATTTTTGATATATAATTAATTGTGAATTTTACTTCCTTTTAAAATATAATTATTTCTGAATGTTACATGTACTTATTTTTGAAATATAATTAATTCTGAATTGTATATCATTTCTTGCACAGATCTCATAATTCAAAATACTCTAAATATAATTTTATCAGGTTTACCATCTTCACTGCAGACTAATATTTCATTTTAATCTAAACATGTAAGTTTTCTTTCTGCTACAAGGATACGTTGCCGCCATTTTGCTTTCTTGTGATAGCGTTGCTGACTTCTTTCGTCTCGTGTTGAAGAGCTCTGTAATAAATGAACGTGCAAATTCCCTGCAGAGAAGAAAAAACTGGTCGAGATTGCTTGAGTTTGATTGATTCGACCTGACAAAATGAAGTATGGAAAAGACATAAAAATGATTCCGCCATTATCTTGGGTTGTGAAAATGTCTGACAAACGTTCCTCTTGCTAGACGAAGCAGCCATCGTTAACGTTAAGTCGATATCATTTCTTTTCCTTTTTTTTTTTCGCTTTCTTATTTTTTCAAGTCGTGCCTTCTCTGACATAGATTACCAAACAGCCGATAATTATTTGTACATTTTGGTCTTATTTTAGACAAAGTATAGTTTTTGTGCTTTATGAAAATCGCATTGTAAAAGGTTAATTTTGTGAAATAATTGTTTCTGTTGGTTATTAATTATTTAGAAAAATCGTTAATTGATCATTTTGTCCCAATTTTTTTTAGCCTAAATTCCATTGATAAAAACCAATTTTCATCGGTGTTATCTACCACACGAACTAAAGAAAGAGATGTTGCCTTGGTTTAATATTCAGGAACCCGAGACTATAAACCATTTTTCAGGGCTATCTCAGAATTTATTCATTGTATACAACACTGAAACTCGAAAACTACAAACCCAAACAGCTCATAATACCACCCAAATACCCCTGCCCCACGAAATAAAGCCAGTATACACAGTTATGTATTATATCAAATATCGACAAAAACTTGGCAATTATGAAGATAAATCTAAGAATGGGCTGATTTTGATATGCTAGGGGCAGATTCTTTCGTCTTTGGGAAAATAATAATAAGATCTTAGACCAATATTATAGAAGATTTGGTCTGGTTCTTCAGACTACTTGAAGGAAATATTGTTTAGGACGAAATAATCGTTGCTCTTTTATTCTTAATGACTTGGTATTGTCACGGTTCTACACAAGTTCCAGGAACTGATCCCCTAGCGCTACTCATCTGGTTGTTCTTGTTGGGTGCGACGTTCTTCTTCTTCTTCAAAAAAGGTTTCAGGCTCTACGATCGATATGAACTTGGCCGTTTGATATGACGTAACAATTCCAAGATGTTGTGTTCGGTTCCTGATCCATATTGTTAGTGTTGATTGTTACCTGTCATTTTTTACCTGTCTTCGTTTGCTGGACTTTATTTTGTGGCTACTGGTTACGAACAACTGTGATTGATGTAGATATCGCTTGAAGAATAATAACAACAACGGACGGACATATATAAGGAAATTAATGCATTTTTAACGTGCTGTCTCGTCTGTGTTTGTACCCATCCGATCGACTAGACGCTTTCCTTTGGTCCTTGCAACAGAAGGGAAACTTTTTCAGCCAGGATCGAACCAACGACGGTCTAAGCTAGCACATCACTCCACGGATCACCATGGTTCCTCCTTGATGGTGTTGTGTACATGGCATGTAATACTTACATCATTTTATTCTACCCGCTTCACTTTTTTAAAGTTTTTGTATTGGATGTTAGTTCACAAGGCGAGTTTTAATGAATTTAATCATAGAAAATCTTTTATCTATGAATTTGAACCCTCGGTACTGTTTCTGACCAAAAATATTCTCTTTCCTATGGCATTAAAAGTCTTTTACATTAATGATTATTGATTTAGGATTTTTTTTTAAATCGAGCTCAATTATTCTTGTGAAAGACGCAAATATATTGAAAATGTAATAAATGATATTTATTGTATTGTTAAAAGACTCATATACCATTTAATAATTTGCCATTATAGAGAGAAAAAAAGTAACCTGCCTTTTTTATGGAACAAATAAATAAAAAAGATAAATAATACATTTTGAAAAAAAATAACCATAGCAAATATTTTTCTACATATTTTATGTATCCATGTCTTTTTTAGAATGTTTACTCAAATGTAATTAAATGACACGCGATGAAATTTCCAATAAATTGGAAAATACTCACAATAATATATTATTTTTCATGTTTGAAACATCAAAAGACGCCGACACTCGTAAAATCCAAATACGATGTTAAATTATATATAAAATATATGTAATTGTAAATAGCCATTCAAACGTGTATAATTTCTTTATTTAAATGTTCTGTCTTCAATGCGCTAATGGTAATATTAACATCTGCTTTCATAGATTGTTCATTAAGAAAATTAGAAACAGAATTAAAATTTTAAAAATTATTTCCATAGACTGTTCGGCAATTGAGTTTAAATAGAGAAACGACTACGCACACTCGTTTAAAAGCAGAATGTATATAATATTCTTATCTTAGGCTTATAGCACTGTTCATCGAGTGGGGTTAATAGGAGATCTAGCTGTCTGAAATAATTATATATCGAAAAAAAATAAATTCTTATCTTAGGGTATATATACCTCTGTTCATTAAACATACATTATGCAAGAGATAAATCTACCTATTGCAGGTATTTCTTTAGGCCTGGAATGTTATATGAATTTATTAAATTATCAATTAGACATTATATCAACTTATCCGTACCATAATCAACTGTCGATGGCATAGCTAGTCTGCGATCTCAAGCCGATTTTGACCCGATTTACTGCATAACTTCCCTTCACGATTAAATCAATAAATGGATAATCGAGACTATGCTTTTATCGTATGACTTTAGTAATGATGATCGAAATTTCAATAGCTTAATTCTCGGTTCATAGTGGATAAATATGACCAAACTTTTCAGCAAAAAATTGCCTTTACCTTATCAGTTTTTAACTATTATAGTGAGAACTACCAACTCGTTATCTAATCTCCGATTATATATCTTTAAGTGACATTAAAGAGGTCGGAGGCACTTCTCTCGTTTGAAAATGATATTAGATGCGATTTAACGGCAGTGGTGCAGGGCTGAAGACCAGGCACGGACAGTCTCTAGTCATTTGGATTATCCAGAACTGCGGTCCAGTATACCAAATTTCGTGCACGTAAAAGAACCCTCGAAATAAGATTAGGCCGTAGCGCCGGTTTCCTTGCAAAATTTCCCATATAGCACACTGTAAAGCGTATGCCAGTATACATTAACAAAGTCATTTCATTTTTTTGAAATGGTCCCATATCAAGAAATGTTGTGGCGTGGAACAAACCGCCGTCTGTATCGGATAGAAAATCATTATTCTAATCAAACGGGCCCAACAAGCGATATGTTCAAACGGATTAAATCATATTCCTACTCTATTTCATTAATCAGATAAATCGTGTTAAAAGAAGAACCTCAAAGAATTCGATTAATAAAAAATGGGTTCAATATTTTGATAGCGACTATGAAATTGGAATGTTTAAATGATAAATTACAAAAAAACTTTGATGCAAATACCATTTGAAGATTTATTGAAATGTCGATTGGTTAGATGACACTTGTTGCAATTAACAACTTGACTTATTAATACATATTTAATGAGTTCTGTGGTTCGATATTAGGGAGGGATCTCGTCAACACAGCACCTGCAGACATGTTGATTTCCAAAATGAGATCAGTTTAGGTGAGTGGGGTTCAATTACTCTGAAATGAAATGGAGTTTAACGTCCCACTGTTCTGCTAACGAAGACGGTTGGAAATGAAATGAAATGGGGTTTGACTATTCAGAACAAAACACAACGCAAGGTATATATACTCCGCGCAGCGTTTCGTTTGATAAGAGGTAATCCCACTACACACTGCTATTATGAGTGGATATTGTTGTTTTAAATTCTGATTGGTCAGTAGTCCGGCTACCAACCAATCACTAGCTGCCCTACAAAAGCTTTACATTTAAAACGAGTGCCAATATTGGACCAAGTATGTTTACATAACGTTACGTCATGGCTCACGATTTTTTTATGCCTAATTAACCCGTGCATATCACAATACTGCAGTAAAACTAATTGCGTGATAAACGAGGCTATCAAGTCGAATGAAATGTAAACAATACTGTTTGTAAACGAACATACTTTCACCGTTTTTAATACCTTAAATCACTGTCCAGAGTTTTAGGGAAGCCCCAGAATAAACGAAGGCCTGTCATGTTGCTGTCTTTAAGTGATAGCTTTCATTGAATGGAAAGAATAGACACACTCCCGCATAAGTTCAAGAAACAGACGCTCGGGCCATTGCTTCAGGAATATGGGTATATGGATATAACTACTTCTCTGTTATTCAATAACGATTAGATGCTCTTCCTTGCCAAGCTCTCCCTCGTGTATTCGTGTGCTAGGACTACCCGGTTAGTTAGTTAACGCCTTACTCACTGATCCACCATGGCTTCTATAACCCAACAGGACAGTATCTGCCTCGTACATAGCATTTATCATTAAGCGAAGATATTAACATGTTTAATGACATCATCGAGAAAGTTTATACATTTTCATTCGCACCAAAGGCCCTGCCAGTCACTATTTATAGCTAAATGCTAAGCGATATTAAAATATTATTGCCATAATGATATTATCAAGAAGAATAATTGCATTATCTCGCCTGTTAGAAGCTACATGTGTATGTAGTTGACATGTGAATTAGTCTGTATCACATAAAATGTAATTAACCATATTAAAATAAATTACATGGAAATCTGGTTTAGTATTCAACCATTTTATCGTCTGTAACACACATAATTGTGCTGATTATGAAATGGAGGAGGAATGAATGAATGAAATTTGGTTGAACATTTTCTACACTAGACGAGGTAATGCAGACCAACGTAAGGGGAATTTCATCTCAACAGCGACATTGCGTTTACTCTTATTAATCGAATTCCAATTGTTAGCAACTCCGTTATGTACACGCCAACGAATACGCGGGTGGGCCTCGATTTATCGTCCCATCCGAAACAGAAATAGATAATTAAGGAATGAGTTTTATTAATGTTGTGTATAATAATGGGGAAGAGGTGGGTTTTATTAATGTTGTGTAGAAATAGAGAAAGGATGAGTTTTATTAATGTTGTATTATTGCTATATACAAATAGAAAAGGGGTTAATGTTGTATACAAATAGAAAAAAGGGTGAGATTTACAATGTTGTAAGGATGAGTTTTAGAATGACATTTAAACAGACTAGGGAAAAACGATTGAATTGATTTAAAGGCGTCTAAAAATAATGAGTTGAAGGATTTATTATGTTGTTATACAGGGTAAAAACTCTGTTGACTCACGATATTTTTAACGTCACTTGTTCTGTATGTTATATATCCTCAAGTAAAGACAGACGAAAACTCTTGTTTATAGGATGAACATATAGGATTAACCCATGGTATACCTTCTGTCAGTAATTCCCTTCTTCTAAGAATCACACTCCCTGCACTTGCATCGATGACATACCTTACAATGATCTATAACGCACGTTGGGTAACTATATACGACGTTTCGGCTACCAACGTTACGACCATGGAGGTTTTAAACCTAACTCTAACCCTGAATCGAGATAGTCACCCCCTATTAGTCCATATTAGCACCTATTATAACCCCTACGGCCTTAATACCATCTGTGGTCGAATTGTCAGTGTTCGGTCCACAATTCGGGGCCTGGATCTAGGACGAGAATGTGCGATTTCGAACGAAGTCTTAATATGGGCACACCAATGTGTACGCGAGTGGCACACTTTTCTTCAACAACACCGCAATCTTAAATGGGGGCATGCGCACTGTACGCATTCAATTGTACGCATTGAATTTGATAAAACGGAACAACGATGTTTATACGTAGAGAGATGTAAAATAGTTTGAATTATAAACAGATAATGACAAAAATAATTCCTAAAGAGGTATTTTGTATAATGTGCAATTTATTATTTTATTCCCTAAAGCTGAATTTTAATTATTACGGTGTCTTCATTATTCGGGTTAGTGTAGAACAATAGGACGTTTACCCCATTTTATTTCATTTCAATCGAACATTTCATAACATACTATGTAAAACTGATTTCACTCGTTTATACTTGAGGTACAATCGGTGCCCACGTATAAGATCTCAAACTATTACATGATCAATCGTATGACATATCCATTCTAATATAGATTCAACTGTCCTGAGAGAGAGAGAGAGAGAGAGCGAGAGAGAGAGAGAGAGTGGGCACGTCCACTCGACACAAACTAGGTCATTTCTAGCATTCGGTTCAGTTTTATTTCAATATTCCGCTTGACTCAATGATTCAACGCGCACGTGCTAACCACCCAACACCCAAAATTAACGTTATTTCCCCTGTCCAATTTTGAGTGGAGGAGGGTGGGGTCCAGTTTTCTATTTTCCCTCCAGTTGTCGCCACTCAATTGTCTCTTCAAGTATGGGGGGGAGGGGGTTTGGATGGCCTAGTGGTCTAGAGTGCCGCGCTCGACCTCTAGCTGGCCGGTCACCTCTGGCTTGCGGCTGTGATTTCGAGCCCTGGTGTGAGTATATGTGGCATGGAGATAGGGGCGCCTTCTCAACCTCGTGGGTTTCCTCCGGGCACTCCGGTTTCCTCCCACTGCTAAAGACCCCTACGCGCAAGCGAATTATTGAAATAAAATTAAACCATGTTAGTCCCGAAAGGACTTACTTTGTGTTGAGTGGACGTTAAACCCCATTCTCTCTCTCTCTCTTCAAGTATGTTGTTTAACATACGTACAGCTAACAACGTGCCGTACTTTATAGACAAAACGTTGAAATTGGGTATTCTCACTTTAAGTACTATTTTTCAGAATATCGTGAAATCATTCCCAGGATAGGCCTATGTTATGTCTATTTGATTTTTCTTCAAAGATCACTGCGAGAAGGCGAATTATTGAAATAAATGTGTCCCATATGTTAGTCCCGAAATGACCTTATGTTGACTCTCTCTCTCTCTCTCTCTCTCTCTCCCAGTTGTATATATATCTATACATGAGATTGTATTGTATTGTATCTGTAGTTGTATAGGCCTTACTTTACATCAACCTGACAAGTAGGTTGTGTACATATGTATATAAACATTAACGTTTTGTGAGTAGTGGCTTAACACACCGTCATATGTAATGGAGCTTTCTAACAGTTAAAAATAGTTGGCATATTTCAGTTGATTGTCAGGTCATATCTGTCTTAAATAGATATAATGTTGTCAAGAAATGGCCAGTTAGACCAAACCAATGAAGACAGTGTATTCTTCCCCAATAAAAAGGGTAGAAATAAGCCACGTATTGAATGGTTTATGGTTGAACTATGACGGTATATATGCGTGTGTCTTTCATATGTCAAATCACATTATCCCTCTCGTTCAATACTCCCAATTCTATAGGCGCTCAAATCTTTTATGCACCGCTAATTTGTAAATATTGAAAGATAGAAATCAACGTCACGGATGGCTGGCCGACAAATCCGTCCAATTCGAAAGAGTTTCTCTACTGCTAATATTCATAGTTTAATTTTGGAGTTGCCATTTTGGTCCCAAGCCCCCGAAAGATGTTATGAATAAAATGAAACCAGCCTGCTATAGCAACCAACCAACCTGTACACCAGTCTTATACGTAGGGCGACATCTAACAAAGAAAAGCTGAAATCTGCCCCATGAAAACCGATCAGTCATATGTTAAGACCAGACGAGATTTCTAACACACATTTGCCATTGAAGGATAGCAACTGGGTCGGTAGCTGTCAAGTTTCGCTGATAAATTCTCTATATCTGACCTTTAAAAACATAACGCAGGCCAAGCGCTTATTTTAGATTTAGAAGGTATACATTATTACGTACATGCACTCTCTGATAGTATTGTGTGTGTATGTGATAACCACATTTCCAGCAATATATATAAATATATACGCCAATACGCCAAAATTCAATTTTATAATTTTATATATTATTGCCTTGTTATACAATACTAAAGTATTAAATTTATTTAATGTTGTTATATATCTATTTTATAGAATATTCTACCCTTTTAAGATGTATTCAGGTTTATGATCATATAATTGTTATAGTGTTGTAATTGTATGTAATATTATTGTGCGTGGTCGTGATAAATAGAATTATGCGCCAGAATTATGACCCATTACACAATATGAAAATATTGTGGCCCCTTATACAATATTTAAATATCAAATTTAAGATTAGAACGAATCTGGTATAGCATATTCAGTTCTCTTTAAGATGTATTCAAAGATATGAAGACATGATAACTGTTATGAGTGTTTATAACAGTCGTATGTGTGGATGTGATAAATAATAAATATAAACAATAAATATGCGCCAAAATTCAAATTAGAGAGTATGGCATAGATATACGATACCAATTAATATAAAATTTATTTGAGACTGATATGAATCTATTATAGTATATTTCACTCTCTTATTCAATATTATGACCTTATAATTGTCGTTATATTGTCATTAGTGCGTACAGGTGTGATAAATATATAACTATGCGCCAATTTTATATATTATGTCCCACTTATACAATACCAAGGTTAACACGGATCTATTCAAACCTCTTAATACATATTATTCAATGTTGTAATCGTGTGTTGTAATAGTATTGTATATGGGTGGATTAGATATGAAAGTGCCAAATTTCAAATATAATATTATATATTAAAGGTATCCAGAAATATAATCTAATTTAATAGTTTGTATTGTTTAGTTATCCATATTTTTGTGTATATATAACTGTATGCTGAATAAAAGCGTGCGTCTTGTACACACACACACCCCAGTCTGGCCAATAATGCCTACACTTTCTGGAACACCTGAGGCCACTTCTGATTTGTGGTGTCTGTGGTATAGCTAGCTGATTTGTACACAATACAATATTTAAGTTATTTAATATTAAACAGGATTCTATTATAACATATTATAGGCCTATGCCGACACAAATATATATTCTAGTTTATGGCCTCGTATAACTGTCACAACCGACGCGAAGTTGATTAATATATTTATCAATTTAATACTATTATCAATATAGTCGTTTTTCGTCTTTTACGATATATAAAAAACTTGTACATGCAATAAATATAGTTATGAATATTTCTTGTGACACTTTACATAATTAAATAATATATTTGATGTTTCAGTAGAAATGTCAGAAATTTGTATTATGTGCGAGAGAAAAGATGTCTACAAGGTGATTTCTCGCTCCTAAACGAATAAGTGATAAGTGGTACAGGTTGTTCTGGAGAGTAAGCATAGATTGCATTCTTTATTAAAAGGGAGAATAAGTGTAAAATAGGCATGTTTCCTAAAGATATCAGGGTTTCTTTATACGAAACCATTACACACTGACATTGTTTTCTTGCTTGGATACGAAACTAATTGATATAACCGGGCTACTGTAACGAGGCGAGGCGGCATTGGTTAACTTTTTAACTCTACTTGTTTGAGTTTTAGTGTGGTGACTGTCAGGTAAAAGCCCTCTACACACACGTCTGTCATCGTATCTTGAATTATTTACACAGGAGAAAGCGGTGAATTAATCCTTATCGCACATGTACTTTGAAAGAACGAATCGACATATTTTGTTAGTTGTGGTCGGGTCACCAGTATGTGTTTTATAAGCCTTTTCTCGTTCACACTCGTCACGGATAGGATTTTAAATGAATTATCCCTTGGACATGAAAATGACTGACAAGGATAAGTTTTAATTCAGTTACAATATTTAATTCCCATTCCCCTAGATTCATAATTGTTTTAGAAATTAAATGTATCGGTATTACTGTCGATTGGTGTTCGATCCCGATGTTAGCGGGAACCCCGATGTCCCTTTTATGTGTTAGCAAGCATGTAGAAGAATCAACGACGGTTTGAATTCGACTGCGGCCTTATTCCCGAATCTAGTCCCCAATCATTAGACGAGTTCATTATTGTCTACAGTTTCTAATTTTCTTTTTGTTTAAAAAAAATGTAAATCACATGAACTCGTCCAACGGGAAGTGGTGTCAAGTGTTCGAAAATTACTTTTTATAATTTATAAATTGCAACTACTTAATCACTATCAGTATATCGATATATTACCCTATCAACTTAAACCATAAACTTTGTTAAAGCAGAATACAAATGGATTATATAGTACGTTTTTCTTTCTCTTATAGATGAACAAGTTTCTTACAAACATTATATTTCGTTTCGGTTACGTTACAAACTATCAGTTAGCGAACCCCGTGGCTTCTGACTTCTGGTTCCCTTGTAAACAATACGAACTTGGCATATATTCTCTGTCTATGCCTTCGCTATAAACATGACATTCTAGATGGAAGTTTAGGCAACCCCTGGCGCTCCCGGTAAATGGATTCCAGTCTCGAGATAAGCCGCCATGACTATCGCCACTCGTATCGTAACACAAAAACTTAAGATACATTAAAAGCCAAAGTTTTCGTTTTGTGTTATATATATGAAGAAATATATTATATCTCCCTGCTTTTTCTCCCTAACTTATCTGAACAACGTGTATTGCCCTAAATGGGTCAGAATGAATCCATTCTATTCTCGTGTTTTCGAGAGTATGTTGAATGGGGGGAACAGATGTACAATTCAGACACAATATGATTTAGGAGAAAAAGATTGGTAGAAATTCTACAGACTCGCTCGACCTAGAAAATCGGGTCGTGTGGTTCGCGAGAATGGCTGACTGATGGGCGAGATTAATTGAGGACAGTTATAACCAAGCGAAAACCAGGCAGACATAAATAATAATTGTCGATGCAGAAAATTAATTAAATGTTTTATAAATATTTATGAATGAGGAGGTCCAACCCTTCCCTATTTATAAACATTATTTTTATTCAGCAAAGATCGGGGTTGAGTAGGAAACAGACATAGCCTGTATTACCCATCTCCCTGGCTCTTTCCATGATTAATGGAAGCAAAGAACCATCACCCCACCCCACCCACCTTAGAAACAAATCTCCCCCACCCCCGGAGCCCTCATACTCAAGATAAGCGCTTTAATTTCGAGTTTGGAAGATTTACTAAATTATCAACGCTCCTCGGTCCGTCCCCTTAAACAATATCGTGATCGGTGCTTTAATTGCTAGTTTTGAATTTTCGAAACGCCCCATAGCCCTTAATTATACTGACACGGAAGAATACACGCACATGGGCAAATACGACGGAATTAAACGAGTGTTTACTTGTGTCAATTATGTTGGTTTCAAGTGACGGTTCGTGTTGATGATGAAGGTTGCCAATATACTAGAAAATAGATGTATCTACTCTATGCAGGTGACAAGTGAAAGTTCAACCCACTCGGTCTGAGTTTTGAAAGATGATACCAATACAAGATATGTGTACAACCAAAAAAGATATGAATAGGAACTTTTAAAAAGAAAATCTGTGATAAAATCAATATTATGTGTAACTACATGGTTCTTTAAATAGCTGCATATTACTTAAAGAAAACTGCATCTAACTTTTTAAAAATACTGTATTTGACTGAAGAGACATATTTGTATTCATACGATTACATCATGTGTACCTACTTCAAGAATACACATGATGGCAAATGGCCGCCATTTAAAATACTACGCCCGCCTCTTAGAGACGATAACTTAACTCGCTATAAATTGTAAAAAAATTTACTTCGGCTAGAATTAAAAAACACCTAAGATTAACATTTGCTAAAAATTTCTAAAAAACAACCTAAATTTATGGAAATGGGGCCAAATCAAATCAGGCAAATTACATCAAATAGTCCATGTTAAACGTATAGCAAAAATTTTAAACTAACGCGAGCACGCGCGTTTCTAGACAACGCCATAGCGGGTCATAGCAACCAGTGAGTATAGATTGGAAATCCCCAATGACGTAGATATTATAAATTGGAAAGCCGAGTCTGTCTTAAAATAAGTAGTACCGTCAGTAAACAAGATGGAAGCCATCTGCTATCGTGTTTGATCTTGGAGTAGGCAAGCACAGGTGTGTCGTATGATTTGTATTAAGAAAGTACGTTTGTCCTGAATACTATAGTCACCCAAGTGCGTCTAACTTGAACTGCATTTAACTGAAATAACTATATTTATTAATTAAATAATATCGAACATTACTTATAAGTAACTTGCGTTAACATAACATAAGTAACCAATTTAACGTAAATGATTGCATTTAGCTAAGTAACTAACGGTTGGCATTTAAGAAATAATTTTCAATATTAAAACTTTATTTAAGTTAACAAAATAGCAACGTATATTTTTTACAGAATATTATTAATCAATACAGACTGTATTTAACTTTAAAAGTGCAATAGACTAAGTAACTGTGTATTTTAAGCAGTAATATGTAATATAGGGCGTCATGCACGAGGCATGACATGCTTAAGATTTTGTGAACACTTGACTATACATTGTAAACCTAATAGTGATCACCTAAAGAGAAAAATTTATAATTATATAAGATAAGGACAACAAATCAACGAGTTATCAATAAACAGTCGTGTTGTTTAAAAAGTACTTTATTACACTTCCGAATTTAAAAATATCTTCTCATTTTGAAAAAAAAAAAATCTTTATGTTATTCAACTTTTAATGACTTATATTTAAACTTGAGTAACAGTGTCGTCAAGATGTGAATCTGTAGGAATCATATTACAGTAAAGACAGGGGTGTATGAATTATTGAGGTGGCACATGTATATAATAACAACTAGCTTATTTACTGTGATATATCAGTTATACCATGGGTGTAGATATGTAGTCACAGTTTTCATGTTTGAAATATCCCTAGAAAAGAGATGTGAGCGTTTATGATAATTATTTTATTATAAAGTAATATAATACAGTTTTGGACTTACCGAACCTTTCAAATAAAACTAAAATACAAAAGAAATTATTGGGGATGTGAACGAATAGATAAAGTGTTAGCAGATGTTCTAGAGAGTGTAGGTACACCATGAATCGTGTACGACACCCAACCCCTTTTATAGCCAATTAAGAAGTAGTTGACCACAGTTGTTATAGTACGTTATATTAGTAGGAGTAAGAAAAATCTGCCCCATACATGATACTCGTCGCTTGATATAGCCAGTCATGATATTTGAGAAATAGTAACAGGTGCTCTATAAGGCTTAAGCATACCCTGTCTCGTGTACGACACGCATCACTTACAATCAATAAGAGTAGAACAATAACAAACAATTATAATGGGGAATTTATTTCAATTAACTATCAAGTAAGGCAGGGTATAAATTACTTTTCACTTATTTGCAAAGACAAAATTTAGATACACTAGCGAGCGGAATGCAGTTATAGTTATTTTTACTCTTTTCAATTAGACCAATTTTTTTTCAATTCAACCCTTTTTCTTGATTAGCTATCTTTAAGACCATAACTTGTGCAAGCAAACTGGAATGCTACATTTCAATGTTTCCAGTATTTTTTGTGAGCAAAATTGCGTTGTTATTTTGAAAATTATGAAAGCCCGGACTCAGCTAGGATTAGTAGCGCAGTTCTTAATGTGAGGTTTTAATCTATATGTTACACAAAACAGAACAAATGTTTCTTTCCCAGAAGATAAGCGGATGAAATAAAGGATATTAGTACTTCTTTAATGTTTCTGTCTTATCTTCCATGTACGCAATAAGTGATTCAATTCCAACATTATCTACCCCGTCTATACATAGTTAGATTTACAAAGGGTGAAATTTGGTTTTCTAGAATTCGAAGCAAGATAAACTGACTAACCCAACAAATATCCCCAAATTCGTTCCGGAACAGCAACGGGCTACATTCGGTGTTCTAGACTTGGAACTAAGTAAAAGCTAGCGGACATCTACATAATAAGACCCTATATCTGAATTCGGTGTTGTAATGTTTGAGCTAAAAGACACTGTCTAACCCATGTCCATCCCCAAATCACCCTGGAACACAATATATTTGGTGTTCTAGGGTTTAGACCACGAAGCTTTGTGTTTTTTTTGTTGTTTTTTTTTTCGTTTTTGGCTTTAACATATGTTTTACCCAAATTCCTATCACTTGTTCTCAAGGTAAGCTAATATATTTTCCATATGATATATACGAATTGCGTCAACCAAGTCTAACACACATGTTCCAGGATAAGTTACAAATGTTAGTCATAAGTAAACTCAGTTTTAAAAAAATCAGAACATTAATCTCATTTTCGGATTATAGATAAATATCCAAAATGTTTCTTAATTCCAAAATGAAACCAAAAGACTACAAAATCATCTTTTAATGATCCATAGTTTGTATTAAAAATAAAATAATTTCTTAAAAACTCAAAGAATTCAAATTCTTTTATTGTAAGTAAGAAAATCTTATATTTTCGTCTCGAAAAGTTTATCGATGAAGAATATCTTAGCTTAACTTGCATGTACGTGAAAAATAAATATACTTTCACAAAACCCACGAATTCCTAAAGAAAAAGAACCAAACATTGATAAAGTTAGTTCTACTTCAAAGGAATGTCACATAAACAGTGCTATATAGGTGTCTCCTGAAGGACTTCGTGGTTATGAAAAGTTATCAGGAGGGGGCGTGGTACCTGTGAGCCGGGGATTACCCCTCATTATCCGAGCACACAACTCGTCTTAGAGAGTAAATCCTCGAATCAACAAACGAACATAGAGAAATAAAGACAACGCAGATGTTCATTGAAAAAACGTTTTCATTCACAATTTTCCATTATTTACATTTTACACGTAACTCCAACCGGTTCAACTTCATTTCAAGTTTTTGGGACTAAATATAGTTTTCTCGTTTTCTTCGTTGTTTTGTTACTATGGTGATTTTGATAAACAATTCATTTTTTTAAATAGAATACCACAGTGAATAGTAAATAACTTTTAAGTAGAAAGTTTAATTATTTCGACCAAGAAATAGAGAGAAACATACATTTAAGTAGAAATTTTGACCAAGACTTTGAGAGGAACATACATTTAAGTAGAAATTTTAACCATTTTGAGTAGAAATTTTAATCGTTTGACCAAGAATTTGAGAGAAACATCCATTTGATGGTCTTCAGACCTGATTTGTATCTGTTCTTCATTTTGGCCATTTATATTTATTCTAACAAGAAAATGGTGCAGGATTAACGAAAACTTGCCTTACCGTCTTTCTTAAAATAAAAACTGCATCAAAAATCAACATACATAGTCGTTTTTTAAAATAATATTCAACATTTAACACTTATAATACACAATTTTAAATAACCAATCCCTACACTCTGTCTCTTCGTCCTTTAGTTTCGCTTCATCAGAGGTAACCACTAAACAAACGGCACAAAAAAACAAGTTTAAAACGTTTTTTATATATATGTAATTTCACATTGACTTTTGGTTTCTGCTTCTATTGACACAAATAATAATTCTCGCGATGATCTTTGGGACAATTAGGCGATTAGAGAAATAAAAACAAAACTAAAAAAAAAATTACCCGTAGAGTTAGAACATAATAATAACTTGTCGCCTTGTATTCATTTAACCTTAATGGTAATATATCATTCTATTACTGTATAGGTTGGTCCAAACCTCGACTCACTCACAAAACTTCCATCAACAAACATGGCTATATACTCATTTCCTCACCCGACGTTATTGAGTATTGTAAAAACAGTTTCGGATCTTGTTTTGACATTAAAGTTTCCGAATAATTTGTCGCCTCGATCCCATCGATTCAAAAGAAAGGGAATTCGGTAACAGAACCATAACGGACATGTCATGAATTTCAAAACTCCTTCTTATCGATTCCTGTGTAGTTTAACCTCAAAGCTGAATCAATCTACTTTCCCTGTAACCTAACACAAACTTGTCGTCCATTCTTTCACAATATTGCCACATTGTTTTTAAAAGCGCGTCTATTTGTTTTGTTTGTTTGTTTTTTCTTTGGTACAACATATGCATTGCATTGTTCATAATAATGATGTTCAGGATCACGTTTTAGTAATAAAACAAGTCTTTAAATAAAGTTTTGTTCGTGAGTTAAGGAGAGGAGGGGTGGGTATCACCCATCCCCATCTTACCACACACACAAATTATCATCAACATCTTCGTCCTTCTTTCCGACATCGTCGAACATCAATGATATACTGGGACTGTAACTGAGTTATTTTTTGGTATCTCGCTGACAAAAATGTAACACAACAACACAACAATTAATTTGAAAGAGTAGATGTCAGTCATACCACCGTCTCATCGGATTTCACTCGCTTCGTTTTGTCCATTCGGATAGAACGGTTCGGTGGTTTTAAGGGTATCTGATGATAATTGTGAGGCATGCTATATTCTATGTGTTTACTGTCTCGCTTCCTAACACATAATTTTTTGACAAAGTTTTTCCAGGAACTCACAGTTTTAGCGGACCAGATCCACATGCCACTAGTTATTCCCACGACCAGTGACATAAAAAGTTTGAGCATGAAAATTTCAATATTTGGTGAGGTTTGATAGCTGTAGAGGTACCACGAGGATCTGTTAAGGTATTCGTACAATAAACAGCCAATAACACACGTGGCTGGTACAGTATATAGCACGGAAAAGATGCCAATTCGCACCATCAGAACCTCAAGTTTGTCCGTTTTCACACCGTCACAGCGGACTTGTTTCCTAATCCTGAATAATGCCACAAATCCAGCAACGAGAAATGCGGTTCCTAACAAGAGGTAAACAATAAGAGGCGCGATGCCGAATCCCAGAAGAGTCTGTGTGTTCTGATTTCCGACATAACAGATTCCAGTGAGCTCGTCAGCATCAACATCCCTCATCACTAGAATCACGATAGTTTTTATGGCGGGGATTGCCCATGCGAAGAGATGAAAATAACTACTATGGAGTTGAATAGCTTCGTGTCCCCACTTTAACCCCGCGGACAAAAACCATGTAAAAGTTAACACCACCCACCACAGCGAGCTGGCAGTACCGAAAAAATATAGCAAAAGGAACACTATGGCACAGTCTGTATTTTCTAACCCTTCTTGGATCAGTATTGCCTTGCCACTTTGACTTTCTGTATCGCATGCTATGGACTCTCGACCAGCCAACAAACGAACAATGTAGGCGATACTATAAATGTTGTAACACATTGATAGAAAAATGATGGGTCTCTCGGGATATTTGAATCTCTGAGAGTCGATCAGAAAGGTCAACACTGTAAAGAAAGTGGACACGAAGCACAAACCTGCCCATATAGCCATCCAAACATCTGCAAATAATTTATCCTTGCTGGTGAACGCATCGTTTTCTAAACACAACAACGCACACCTCTCCGTCCGATTGATATAAATATATTTCGATGCGTTTCGGTACTTTTCACAACTTTTAGAGAAATGTGGCGGTCGGATGCTGCGTCCGGGTGTATCTGTGCTGCTCTGGGGTCCTCGGGAAAGATGGGGTTTCCTTGTTAACGGTAGATCATCCTCTATCTCATCCCCTGGGCCATCCATACACATGTGGGTTTGGTCATTTCTTTGCGGAAACTTGGAGCAGTTAAGTGCTGCCGGCCAAGGGTAGCCAAACTCGTTGAGAACTGGTTGGCAGCGGCTCCGGACACTTTCACACATCGGACGGCACGGTCCAATCGGCTCCATAACTTTTTCTGTACACATTGGCACATAAACCGAACAGAGGAAAAACTTAAGTTGTTTGGAACATCCATACTGAATGAGGGGGGTAAATGTCTGTAACTGTAAAACAGCATCTCGTTGATCGTTGTGAGCCACTAAATTGGGCATTCCAGTAACATTATAGCCCAGTCCTTTACACATATCAAACCGAATAGGTTCACAAGTTCGTACATTCTCAGATGAATAGATGCCAGGAAGAGACGAAACAATGGCTACTCCAAGAAAGTACAGTAATATGGTACAAACACCATTACTCCGCATTTTGGCTGATCATGTAGCAAAGAGAACACAATGTGAGTAGTCTTGTTTCTAGCTGGTTGGAACTCGTGTTGAGGTTGTATGAGGGGTACTCCTTCATTCACTGTCGACAAACTTTCCCCTCTCCACAATTACACCACGTCCACAGAACTCTGCTTATTGCCAGCCATGTCATTCTTAAAGTTGTCTTCTAATCGCTGTTACATGGGATGGACGGCCTTAAGTTCGCATACGGCCTACAAACAACTGAAATCAACTAGCTATCGACCCGGCCATATACAATCTATGAGAATATAACTCGTGGTAGCATTCAATACAACCAACACCGCGAGATTCCCTTCGTCTCAACTTACCGTTCTACCATCCAATCATATTTACTGTTATTCTCGGGAGCCCCACCTACTTCACGCATTAACAACGCACCACCGCTATCAATCATTGCTTTAAGAGCTGCCAATCATGCGTCTGTCCATTTCTGAATGCGATCGCTTACACCGGTTAAATATAATGTAAAGGCTTTATATGCATCCTATAATGCGGCTATTCATCTCGACTGTTTCTATTAGACAACCCATTCCGGCATTTTATTTTTCTTTCTATTTTCTATACCTGCCTCGAGAGATTGGTATAATTGAGAGAACACAAGTCAAACAGGGCTAAACAACGTACCTTAAAAAAGAAAGTAGTATCAGATTAGCGTCGAGATTTAAATAAATTCATCAACGCTACACACAGTAGTCTCATATCCCATTTTATATTCAAAACTAAATACCATATTTGAATAGAAATATAATTCTTACCGCATATATCACTTTAGTCGGTGTATATTCATGGCTTATATTAATGAAACTTAGAGACTGCTAATATAACGGTCGCTGTAAACTCCGTGTAACCCCACTAACTAGAAGGCTGGTCGAGATTATGACATTTATGGCTGAATTTTATGGACAGATTTTCATTGTCTTTCACACAAATATAACGGGTTACAGTTAGACGTTATCCCGTATTTAAATAATTTCATAGTTATTGTCACACCGTTAAGACCCAGTGAAATTATGGCCATTACTCCTTTCCCCTGTGGTTGAAATATGGCCAGTCAACTAACGGCGCGTGCATGTATTTGTATAACTGGTGATAAACGGGGCTAACAGAAGGGATTAGTCATCAAAAGAAGAATGGACCCTTATTTCACTTCGTCATCAGATAAGGGGTTCTTCTCTTCATTTGGTACTCAATTGTGTTCATTAATCTTCGACTGTAAACATTCTCCTGACCAAATATTTCTTTGCTCTTCACTGAAAACCAATTTTGTAAATATTTAGAACAAATACAACCCGGTGCTTGACTTAATATTTAAGAATATTCAGCTCATATTATTTACGACTCTTTTCAAAGACACTCGGGGTTTGTAATTTGTTGCTAATAAGGCTTTTCAAACAATACCAAACACCGTTTTTTATAAAAGATTATATATTTCATAGAAAGATTACAATGGTTCTAGTGACATGGAACATTTTATGCGATCTCGTATAAAATCAGGCATCGGTGTTTAAGGGACACCGTCTAGTCGTTCGCATGGTGCAAAAATCCGAGGTCCCATGTAAACGTTAGCGTGCATTATAGAAGACGCCAGGTTTCATGGAATTTGAAATAAGGGTATGGTATAGCGGGGTTGTTCTGGCACAATGTCTCTCACAGCACACATCATGTCGTTATCCGTCTTGTAGCCCGGTTGGTGTTAAAAAGTGAGACGTTAAACACCACTTGATTTGATTATTTGAGTGGATTGCGTGCTGTGTAGTAGTTCATAATATGTTCATCAACCCTCTCTCTGGGCAAACAACAGAATTTGTCCTTAAAGTGTGATTCGGACGATTAGCTAATTTCATTTAAAACAATTAGAACGGTGTTGAAACCCCAGGCACATTTCTCCAGGGTCCTTAAAAACTCCCATGTTACACGAAACCTATAACAAAGCCAACCCTCGATTGAACTAAATTTGTACTTGGATCAATCAACTTGGTCCATTCATAATAACATCAAGTGTCACTAAGCGGAGATGTTAAAAAGTTTAATTCCCATATCGCACATGTAACGTCACTCTGTAAGTGTAACTGGTAGCTAATTAATAAATAAAAACCGAAAAAATTCAATTTTTGTTATTTTGAATTTATAGCACAGACGCCAGTTAATTCTGGGTTTGGAGATTGGTGAATTAGCTCTTTGTTGACGTAAATGGTGTTTATCAACTTCTGGTAGGAACGTTTATGGTGTTCTATATGTCGGCCATTTCCCCATTAATTGGAAGTATGTTTCAGCAGAGTCTAGAAAATTACTTTCTTTTGCATATATTATTAATACTCGATCACTCACATCAATAGATTCTTATTGTTTCTGTTGAAGCGGCATGCACCAAGACAAACCTTAATTTTCGCAATCAGTTGCCAAACAAATCGCACCTAGTCGTTCGAGAGGTGAAAATATGATTCACCTCGTATAACCTGCGAAAATAAAATTAACTCTGTGTAATTCTTAATATACGTGACATACTGGGCTGAGACGTTCATCGCAACTTTTTTTTTTCTTTCTCTGTAATAGTTCAAGGGAGGTAACTCGTAATTCGCCTTTTTTAGCAAGAAAATAGAACAATACACAGTGGTTCGAATTAGCCGAAAGCCGACTACCGAAAAAGATGTTCTGGATTCGCCTGATACGATTTATTTCCTGCCCAACCCCTGCAATAACCCTAAAATCGAAGTGAACATATTTTTTGAATGATACAAAATAAATCAATGAAGAAATAAATAGTTGATAACTGAGTAAGACAATGGCCGACAAGTCGCTGACCAGGAAGTCAAGATAGTTCCTCGGGATTGTCCGACGAGGTTTCCCATGTTCAGTAACAGACCTTTTCATTGGGTAATACCTCACGTCATCCAGAACTGGGTTATTTATCAACTCTTCCAGATCCTAGTGTAGTTAAGACAAGTAAAACGAAATTTTGAACTATATAAAACGAAACGAAATAGGATCTGTGTTTAATAAGATTGACAATTGGTAGCACATTAAATATTCCCAGAGAGTTTGGGAATCGAAATAACAGTAGGCAGTAGCGAATGGATAGTTTTGCGAGGTTAGATAGGGGACATCTGTGTCAATGCCAATAGGTTTCCATAGTCTTAACGAAATGAAATGCAATGGGGTCTAACTTGCTACCGTTCTGCTCCGACTGGGTTAAAGAAGATGCCAATTTGTACCGGGAACGAAGGTCAGCGAGCCGACAATTTACTCACTGCGCCACGGTACCACAGCTCTGAGGTATTTCTATATTGTGAGGCAGCTAAAAAAAATACAGGCGTTACATTCATTAAATCCCGATGATCTACTTGTTTCATTTGCATTTCGGGGATCGCGTGGTTTCCTCCATGTCTGTGATGCAGGACGGAGGGCCTGACAAGGACAGCTGTCTAGTCGTTCGGATGGACGAAAAACCGAGATCCCGTATTGGCGTGCACGTCAAAGATCCCTTGGCAATTGGAATTCGATATAAGAGTAGGCCGTAGCGCCGCTGCCCGAGCAAAATTTCCTTCATCGCACATTGTATGGCGTATGCCCGTCTTCATTAGCCCAGTTTAGGGGCTGAACAGTAGGACGTCAAACCCATTTCATTTGCATTTCGGCCGTCGGCGCTTTTCGGTAGATACGAACAGCATACAATCTCTAACTAGTTGCTAGATAATATCATATTTAGCGCGATTATAAGAATTCGCGGCTGGGTGACTCTATTCAAGGGGTGTAATGATATTGTGCGCATCGACTGTAGAGATACGACCTACTTATACAGCGTCTTTAGTCACAAATCTACTTAAAAAAAACAACGCCTTTTCCACGGTTGAGTAAACCCAACAAAAACATTTTGGCATAAAGCGCACCGGTTGTAAAGATTCATTATCATTGTTTGAATCATATCGCACAGTAATTTACACGCGCCTTATCTGCACGCCATCTTTTAATATATAATAACAAATATAAAACTGAATACGAAGATTAGAAGCGGTGATTTCACATAAAAAATGAAAAATATAATGCTTTATGATGAAATTGACATTTTTTAGATACGGAGTTGTAAAAAGCTAGTGTGTCAACACGATCTTTTGATCAAGCGACGATTTGACATAAAAGCGGATTTGTTTGCGATAAAATTAATATTTGCTTAGATTTTGCAAAAAGCTTGCAGTGGGGGCTGGGGTCGGTTAAAGGACAATATTGGTGCCAGTCATTATCACATATGTGGTAGAACTGATTAAACACTTTCCAAATATAATATTAACACAGAGATCATCGCTACCATAGAGGAGTAATAAAGGATTCATGAATCGGAAGTGACGAACGCCAAAGGAAAACACGAGTTATCTCTCTATGTGAATGACTGAAGTGAAGAGTGATGACAGATAAACGGCCGAATTTCTGCTCACTAATAATTCCTTCGAAGACAAAAAGTTGTTATATGGGACCGCAAGAGGTTATCTGACGCTACAATAAAGTAATTAAGTGTCATAAGATAAGAGAACACAGGAAAAATAGAAATACTCCGTACAGCCCTTTGTTTTTATTCATTGTATAGGGGAGACCGGGGCACATTGAACCGCTTTGTTCACATACATGTTTGTACTCATTTCATATCAAATGTTTTTATTAGAAGATCTCTTTATTTCATGATCAAAATTTAAAAAAAACCGCAATATGCCCTCTTATATGGATCAAACCCCGGTTTATCTGGATTGTATAGATTAGACATATATGAACTTAAGTACAAGAATTTCGTAGGCTAAGAAGTTAACATGTATGGACAATTTTTCTCTTTTAAACGCTTTTTTGAAAAATCCACTGCCTAAGAAAAATAATTGACAGCATGTGGCTTATTGATGGAGAAATGGGTCTAAGAAGTTATCTCACATCTGTATAGTGTTGGGTTGTATAGTATTATTTATAAAGGATATATCCATGGTGGTTCAATGTGTCCCGGTCTCCCCTACCTTATAAAAACATGGTAATGCACGGACTTTTAATCTGTTTTTCTTTCCTGTTCTCTTATCTAGTGGCAGTCAATTCTTTTCATGAATTGTAAGATATTCTCTCACAGCGTCACACAGCAACTTTAGGTCTTCGAGGGAATTACTAGTGAGCAGATATTCGCCCATGTATCTGTTATCATTAGTCACTTCAGTTAGTTATATAGAGGAATAACTCGTGTTTTCCTTTGGCGTTCGTCACTTCCGATTCGTGAATCCTTTATTACTCCTCTATGGTAGCGATGATCTCTGTGATAATATTATATTTGGAAAGTGTTTAATCAGTTCTATCACATATGTGATAATGACTGGCACCAATATTGTCCTTTAACGTCAAATCAACATAAACTATGTCATTCGGGACTAAAATTGAGCATTTTCTTTTTTTTTTCTTTTTTGACAAATTCGCTAGTGCGTGGTCTTTATTTTGGGGAGGAATGTGGGAGACCCAGGGAAACCCATGAAGATAGGCAGGTCACTCAACGCCTTGTCAAGAAGTAATGTGGGACGATGACTGTACCACAAAACAAGAAGAAACACGTTTCAGTACAATTAGAAGCGGCGATTTCACACGAAAAGGAATGTTATTATAGGAAAAATAAATACACAAATAAATAATATGGTCATTAAAGTTCTTCTTTTCTGTACAAACCGGTAATAGTCAAGGGTTTTTATTGGGGGACGCCAACGTTGTTTTCGTCTCACCAGAAAGAAAAGACGCTGTCCCTTGCACGGTACTCGGCAAATTTCACTTATCGCTCACTGCATGACGTATGCCAGTCTACATTAGTCCGAATGATGCAGAAAAGTGAGACGTTAAAGTTTATTTTCCTTTATTCCCAATTCAATATGTTGTTGTTACACGTAATATTGATTAAATTTAACAATACAAGGGAGACAACTCTTGTTAAGTACTCGACTTTTCTCAAATAGGCATTCCACAAAATAATTGCACAACCAGGCTACCACGTAAAATTCCAATCTGTTTCACAGCGAATAGCGAAAGCCTTCTAATATCTCTGTAAAAGGCGATAGCCTTCAACCCGTGCAATCACATCATGCAGCGTCAATCAATGGTTCAATGGCGCGTGCATTGTTTACATAAGACGGGCAGAATGATGCCTTTTACTTATTTTAATACCCACCAGAGGGGATTTCGATCTTGAACGTTTCCCGGAATTTTCCAGCTTGGAAACAGGATGCAGGCCTCTTCATTAGCCCAGTCGCGGGGCCTTGATCTTAACGCTGGGAATTTCTTTGTTTTTTCAAACAAAATATTATTGCGAATTATTCCTATGAAAAATCCTTACGCCCCATTATGAAGTCCCAAAACTCACCAAAATATCGCCAGGTTCCATCAGTTCGAGGCTTGAGGAACACTGTCATAGGTGATAAAACGAATGTTTATTCTTCAAAGTCGAGTTAAAACCCGTCTTTTTACCGAAGATTCGCGGTTTTACAAGTGAAAGTCAAAATAGATTGGTACCATAGAGTTATAGCTTCTATATATAACTCTATGATTGGTACCGATACGATCATTGACGTCATACCGGTATACGTCAGTGGGATGATGTTACTTAAGTGAAATAATCTTTAAGTGCATTTAGCGGTTGAGAAATACATACATCATGGACAGAACACAATTTTTATGGGAAACAATCACTGCTGAAAGCAAAATGAATTCCTTCTTGGATATATATTCAGATTACTTTTTATACGCCCACATTTTCATGTGGACGTATTATGTCGTCGCCCCTGTCCGTCCGTCCGTCCACAATTTGTTTGTGGACTCTCTACAGGTCACAATTCTTATCCGATTTTGGCGAAACTTGAAATATAGGTTTATCCCCAAAAGATCTCGGCTGCTTTCGATATTGGTATGTATCGGATCAAAACTTCATGGATTATGGCCCCTGATTGTACGAAAAATCACGTTTTTAGCTTGTGGACCCTATAGAGGTCACAATTTTGAACCGATTTTGATGAAACTTGACATGCATGTTTTTAACCCAAAGATCTTGGTTCCTTTCGATATTTGCGGCTATCGGAATGTAATTTCCTGAATTATGGCCCCTGATTGTCCGAAAAATCACCTTTTTTAGCTTGTGGTCCCGCTGGAGGTCACAATTATAATTCGATTTTAAAAACCGTTTGATTATATCACCGTTACACCCTAAGGAGGGTCGAGTTCGAATTTCGGGAAAATCGGACGAAAATTGCCATACAAAATGGCCGCCGTTTGTACGCGAATACTGTTAAAAAATGGTATATCAAGGTTGTGGACCCTGTGGAGGTCACAATTTTGATTCGATTTTGATGAAACTTGAAATTCATGGTTATAACCCAAAGATCTTGCTTCCTTTCGATATTTGCGCATATCGGACCGTAACTTCCTGAATTATGGCCCCTGATTATACGCAAAATCGCCTTTTTTTAGCTTGGAGGTCACAATTATTATTCGATTTAAAAAACCGTTTGATTATATCACCGTTACAACCTAAGGAAGGTTGAGTTCGAATTTCGGGAAAATCAGACCAAAATTGCCATACAAAATGGCCGCCGTTTGTACGCGAATACTGTTAAAAAATGGTATATCAAGGTTGTGGATCCTGTGGAGGTCACAATTTTGATTCGATTTTGATGAAACTTGAAATTCATGGTTATAACCCAAAGATCTTGCTTCCTTTCTATATTTGCGCATATCGGATCGTAACTTTCTGAATTATGGCCTCTGATTATACGCAAAATCGCCTTTTTTTTAGCTTGGAGGTCACAATTATTATCCGATTTAAAAAAAAAACCGTTTGATTATATTACCGTTACACCGTAAGGAAGGTTGAGTTCGAATTTCGGGAAAATCAGACCAAAATTGCCATACAAAATGGCCGCCGTTTGTACGCAAATACTGTTAAAAAATGATATATCAAGGTTGTGGACCCTGTAAAGGTCACAATTTTAATTCGATTTTGATGAAACTTGAAATTCATGGTTATAACCCAAAGATCTTGGTTCTTTTCGATATTTGCGCATATCGGATCGTAACTTCCTGAATTATGGCCCCTGGTTATACACAAAATCCCCCTTTCTTTAGCTTGTGGTCCTTCTGGAGGTCACAATTATTATCCAATTTAAAAAAAAACCGTTTGATTATATCACTGTTACACTGTAAGGAAGGTTGAGTTTGAATTTCGGGAAAATCGGATCAAAATTGACAGACAAAATGGCCGCCGTTTGTACGCGAATACTGTTAAAAAAAATGATATATCATGGTTGTGGACCCTGTATAGGTCACAATTTTAATTCGATTTTGATGAGGAAGGTTGAGTTCTAATTTCGTGAAAATCGTACCAAAATTGCCGGACGAAATGGTCGCTGTTTGTACGCGAATAGTGTAAAAATATGGTATATCATGGTTGTGGACTCTCTACAGGTCACAATTCTTATCCGATTTTGATGAAAAGTCACATTTCTAGGTTGTGTACCGTCACACCATAATCATTGTCGGTTTCGAATTTCATTAATATCAGACTGGAACTGACCAACTAAATAGCTGCTCCCAATACAGTATGAAATACAGGACTTAAAAGATGTAGGAAAAATCACTTTCAGTATTGCTTGTTCTCTGTCCATCTCTCGAAAATGTGGGCGTATCCTGCCTGGCAGTGCCAGCCTATCTTTTATTATTGAAATCATTGAAATATACATGTCAATAATAAGTCGTTTTTTAGGGAATCAAAAACATATAAGAATAAGAAAGTAGTTTATTTTCTTTCTTTAGTTTGTTACTCACTATCTAAATATCTCCTTATAGTAGCCTAATAATAGTAAGCCGCGAAATTAAACTAGACCCGACTATTTGAAGTAGGATAGGCCTGCAGATTTTCAGAATTATGAACATTATATCAAACATAAATTTATAACCAATCAGGCCTAATTATAAGCGACCGAGAATGACCATAAAAAAATTGTTTTGAATTACATGTGTATCCCCCAAAATAAAAGTAGCTCTCGATATTCAAGATCTCGTTTTGACTGACTCCAAACTGATCCCGCAGTGAATATTCGCTTGACGGTTACAATCACTGATAAGCATGACATCGACGAGGCTTAATGAGTGCGGCATATTAACTTTTTTATTCCGACAAATTAAATTCTCAAACATTGTTTTTGAGGTAAAATAAAAATAAATAAAGGCGTTTGGAGTATTTTTAGTTAAAAAATATTTCCTATTTAGTGTAAAGGGGTATTAAAATGAGTAAAATGCATCATTTTGCCCGAAGCAGTTAGGTGTTAAGTAAACATTGCACGAGCCGTTGAGCCAATGACTACGAGGCGTGCAGTCAACGCACGTGTTTTCGACTGTCATCCGTTACAGGGATAATTCGTAAGTAATTCTCTGTGTGAAACAGGTTGGACTGACTCTAGTTAAAAGAGCGCGTGTTGAATAAGTGTCTGGAAAACCGACAACAAACTAAACTTTTGATAGTTATCCCCCTTCATCACCTGGCAACGGTAAACTATAATGGCGGACCTAAGGCCAGTTTCTACTGAAAATAATGAAAAAAACTCTATAAATAATGATACAATAAACCAAAATCAAAATGATCAGCAGCAAAATGAAGAAAAGAAAGAGGTCAATACATTAAATATTCACTTAATTACAAAAATAACACACACCATCCATGTGACCAAAATAGGGTTGACAACAAACAACAGCACACAATGAATGAAGAAATAATAAGTAAAAAGTGATAATAAACATTCATATTAAATCGACTCTATAAAAATAAATAAGAGTTTGTAGTCAAAAGCCACGTCAAACATATAACAAAAAATGTTTATTAATCCATTTTCTAGATTTAATTTAATAGAAACTAATCCTGAAAGTGAAATATCCACTAATATACCAGCTTGCCTGGCTGAGACAGTGACAGTAAATATAAATCAGTCAACAAATATATCAAATTTCTCAGTTGTATTCTGACCAAGTCTAAGACTACCAGTTGGTCCAACGTTTTGTCCAAACATTAAGGAGCGAAATCTGTATTCTTTTTGACACAACTACACATGGGTCGCAACTCATGTGATTTACTCAATCGTTTCTGTTTTTACTGTAGCCGCCCTAATTTCTGATCTGTTAGGTTCCTCGAAATACAAACTGAATGGCAGTTTTTGGCGTCAAGTTATTCCACTCTACACTGGTCTATTCTCCTATGGCATATGTTTAGTTTTGTTCATCGAGTAGCTTCATTATAATTAATGTCTAATTGATAATTTAGGTAACATTTCAGGCCTAAAGAAATACCTGCAATAGGCAGATTTAGCTCTTGCACAATGTATGTTAAAATTGTGAAGATCTCATTCAACTCTGTTAGTTTTATTTTAATAGACAGAGGAATCTTCAGATGAAGAAATCAAACAAAGCCATCATACGAAATCTGAGTTAACAAACATGAAGAGTTTATACCAACATCGATCTCAGCCTTGTCTACCTCACGTTCTCTCAGATTACGGCATGGAAACAAGTAGACAAAAGAAAAAAAAGGTTAATATGAATATTACTATATCTACCTTACTGGTGTGTGTTAGATCACAAGGTTTGTGTTGTAGTTGCGACTCCTTGCTTGTACGCGACACAGAGTAATGTCGCCTGGTCCAAACTGGTTTGCTTTCTCTGAGTTCTCCTGTTCCATGCCACAGCAAAAGACCCCTACATGCAAGCGATTTACTGAAATTAAATTGAACAATATTAGTCCTAATTAATGACATAGTTTATGTTGAGTGGAGCCATAAATTCTCTCACTACTGTACTACTATGAAGAGGCTGGCCTAGAAATAATATCTTACATTTTTAACTTTGTTCCGGACATGTATACAATCTTTCCATTACAAATTGAATTTAAGCAAACCTTGATTTAAAATTGAACTTGCTATTGATATATTGTAGTTATCAGATAAAGCCAGAAGAGAAAAAAGAAGAAAAAGACGTCAAGAATTTGTAGATAGTGATGATGAACGAGATAAAGAACGGGAAAAATTCAAGGAAGAGGTATGACAGCCAAGTAAAATCATCCACTTTGTTTTTCTTAAAAAGTTAACCCAGAAATATAAACATTAATTAAAAGTTACTACTATAGCATGACACTGTGTATATGTAAATGAAGTAGGTTTTACTTTAACATTTTACTTTTCTACACCAACTGGGCTAATGAAGATGCCATAATGTGTGCTATGACTATGAGAGACATTTGGTCTGATCAGCGGTGCTACAGTCTACTCTTATTTATATTCTAAGTGTCAAGGGGTATTTTATGTGCATGCCAATGTGTAGATGAAACATCGTTTTCTCATAACATCCAAACAACTAGACACTCACCTTGCCCAGGCTGTCCTTCCTGCACCATGGACGGTAGTTCAAGTTCCATTTTGTCTTCACAACCTCTGACATGTTTTTGAAGCATACCAAAAAAACTCAACAAAATTAAAATCTGATGAAAGAGAAATAATAATTCAAACTTTATTTATTTGAAAAATATGCACTACATCATTCAAAATTCTTACATGATAATCTTATATGAATTAGTGACTGCGCCTCAAGACTTTTTGTAAAACAATAATTGAAAAAGATTGAGGAAAAATCATAGCATGACATCCCTCCTAAATAAAAGAATAAATATGAATTACATCAAAATAATTAGGGGAATAAAACAATACTTACGGCCTGCCATTGAGTCATCTGGCGTGTTTCGAATCCCTGGTTGTATGTGGCCAGGAGTAGGGTCATCTGTCCATCCTCGTGGGTTTTCTCCGGGTACTCCTGGTTTCCTCCCACTGCTAAAGACCACTATGTGCAAGTGAATTAATGAAATAAAATTAAACCATATGTTAGTCCCGAAATGACCTAGTTTGTGTCGAGTGGACGGCAAACCCTATTTCTTTCTCTCTGTGTTGTTGTTATCTACATTTTGATTAAGACCAATACAATGTTTTACTGATCTTCTAGTTTTCAAAATTTAAAAAAAGGTTTCATTAAGCCAATATTAATCTTAACCATACACATTTATTATGAATTGATACTGTAACCTGATATTACATTATGTAAAACTGTAGTATATAAACTTATAATCATGGTCTATTGAATTTTATATTAACCTGGTTTTTAACAAGGTAATTATATAACACAGATTAATATAATCCAATCTAGGTTGTACCTGTAACAAAATCAATTGTTTAATAACGTAATAAGATATTCTATTATAAAACCAGTTATTATTATTGATATTATAATTTTGGCAGTAATATATGAAGTTACATGAGCTTTTATTTGGGTTAGTTGCTGAATTGTTTGTCTTGAGTTAGGCATGGATAGCTGTTTCTCATTTTGTGGTATTGTTGTTGTTATGTGTATTTAAAATCTCTGGTCAACATTTAAGTGATTTTGAATCTCTCGTAAATTAAAACATTGTGAAAGTTGGATCTTTTAAATCTTTTGATTAAATGTTAAATAGTCAATCTGAATACACAAGGATTAAGCTATGGAAAATATCTTTAGTTCAAAAAATGTAGATGACGATCAGCGACTTTAAAAACCTGTAATTAGAGTTTTGTGGGGATATGTCAGAAGTGGAGAGAAAAAAAAGATTTGAGAATGATATATTGTTTGTAATGGGTTTTTTCCAATGCAAATTACTTGAAGCCAATGATTGTTTTTTGCATTTTTTGAACAAATTGAATTCTTCTTCTTGGCTTTTAAAGTTTGTTAAAATGTGCTCAAATTGATTTTCTTATATTTAATTTTAAAAGAAAGCTAAACCAAAATATCATTGCTAGATAATCTCCCTGCTTGAAATTTAATTATAATCCATAAGATTTTACGCAACAGCTATACATGTAGGTGCCGCTGGCTTGTTTATTGAGTAAAAGATACTGATTGTTGCAATATTTTCAATTCATCATATATTATATCTTTGTAAATACTGCACAGGATAAATAGAATAATTTTTTGGACTGTTTTTTGTTATTCATTTTAGAGATTGGACTTGCACAATGTTACTCTCACCAAGGATACAAAATTTCACACGGGTGACCAGAAGTTTCAACAAATATTCATATACAATTTGAGTTGCTACACCCATACGTTACTTAATTCAACCAACTACTGACATGCCTATGCCTATGCCTTGGTCTCACATAGTGCATATTGAAGAACAAACATTTGCTTAGCTCACGTGGTTAAACATAATAGTGATGCACTCGTGTGAGACAGACTTTACCAAAAAATATATTGATCCAAATAGTATTATAATCAATCAATCGATGACAATTATGGCCATTAAATTTCACACAATTTTCTAATGTTTTCAAGTTTGCTGTCTTTATTTTCTTGGCCTTTTGCCAAATAGTATCCTTGTCTTTAGCGCTTTAGAGTACACAAAATTCCTTTAACTTTAATGTAAATATGGAGTCAATTAATTGTGATTGATTATATTTAAGTGGTTTTATACACATAAAACTAGTGATTATAAAGTAGGTGTCATCATTTAGTCCATCGTAATGGATTAAAATATAATATTACTGATCTCATAATTCAATTCAACAAACAAAGCTCTGTTCCATTTGACCCAAACAATGCAATTTTTAGAAATCTAGAAGTATGCATGACAGTACTTTAGTGCTGGGTATTGCCACTGGAAATAATTTGTAGTGAAGTCAAAAATGATAATAGGGAAAACATCTAGTCCTTTGGATGGGATATAAAATGGTAGCCCTGTGCACGTAAAAGAACCCCAGCACTTTTTGAACTGTCTGAAATACTGTGCACGTAAAAGAACCCCAGCACTTTTTGAACTGTCTGAAATACTCTTCTAGAATATATTAAACAATTTTAGTCTTTATGATTACTAGTACTGAATGAGAATATTTTCTGACGCAAAGAGCATTCCCTAATGGATTGTGCAATACAAATATCGTTATTGCTTTATGAAACATCATTTTATTTCAGAAATATCTGTCTGTTGTTGATGATTTACATAAATTGAGGAATTATTATTATCGTGAATATCGAGATCTATTGACAAATAAAATTGCAAGGCAGCGACAGGAAATCAAAGAGAGATCGGACATCATGTTAAGTAGGTCACATCTGAAAGAAGAGGATGAGGTATGGTTGTTTTAATATTCATGGGATTTGTGTAATATTGTGGCTTTCTTATTAACTCTCTATTCAAATATTCTGAGGTTTCTGACGACGAATCAGTCACTGGCAAGAATTGTTCCAATTTGTATTAAGATTTTAACAAATTCCACATGTAATAACAATAATTCACAGTAGACAGCAAGAGACATGCTGCCCTGTGTGAGCTTCGGGTCTTTTTCAGAGGATTCAGTATATTTTTGTAGTGAGATTCCATATATACAAAACCCCATTGATGATATTCAATATAATAAAGGATGATATTTCTGTGTTGAGAGAGCAGATAGTCATCATGTTAAAAGTAATATTTCTGTTATGCAGAGCAGATTGTCATAATATTAGATAATATTTTTATTATAGAAAGCAGCTAGTCATAAAGTTAAACGAAGATTACCAAAACATGTGATGGTACATAATGACCAATATCTGAAAAACATACCAAAAACAGATATGTCTAAGGTTGGTAGCATTTCTGACAAGATCCATTTGGTAGAATACAGATTGTAATTTTTCAGCTTAGTAGACCATCTGTTCATTCAAACGGAGGTCCTGTGTGCGCTTTACATCGTAAGGTCCATCATTGAGTCAAGTGAAATCGTTTTGATTCTCTGTTTTTATATGACACAGTATGGTCACCTATCCAACCTTGTTGGGTTTCTCCAAGTCCTCTGGTTTCCTCCAGCTGCTTAAGACCTATATGTGTCGAGTGGATGTTAAACCCTATTTTTCTCTCTCTCTGCTTCTTATAGTTTCCTTTTTCTTATTTTTCAGATTGTTAATCTTCAAACTAAGTTACAAAAACAAGGAAAGCTGAAAACTCAGTCTGATATTGATCAGTTCTGGACGTCTATCCAAAATCCTGATGTATTTGCTCTTTATTTTAATTCTGGAAATGGTAAAAAAACTTCATCCTATGTTGTAGTGAAATGCAGTGTCGTCACTGTCTAGATAAAATTCTCCTCCCTCACATTTAATACTTAACCATAGAAAACTGGAGATGCAGACTGAGATGGAACTATGACATATAATGCGTCTGTCTCAGGAAGTATGACGCTGAGGATCGATCCTGGTGTTGGCCCGAAAGTTGTCCGGATGAAATTTCTGTCAAAGATTACTTAATTTACTACGGTGTATGCTTGTTTTCATTAGCCCGGCAGTGAGTGCAGAAAAGCAGGGCATTATTATACACCCAACTTTAAGGAAACAGTGATATCTTGTTTACTAAGCCATTAATCGTGTAAATGTGTAGTGCTCACACACTTATTGTTATTGAAATATTTATTAAAGTTACATTATGGGAGATAAGATAAAGAGGTGGCAGTTCTCACTATAATAGTTAAAAACTAGATAGTGTAAAGATACTTTGCAGAAAATTTCAGTCAAATTGATTCACTATTAGCCGAGAAAAAAGCGTTAGAATTTTCACATAGTCTCAGTCATCATTACTCAAATCAGTAATATAAATAGCATAGTCTCGATTATCCACTTGATTGATTTAATTATCAACCGCCATTAAGCGGCATATACGATTTTAATCTGCCAACATCGAAGGCTAGCCTTGACATAAAGAGTTTATTATGGTCTGGATATGTTAATTAATGTCTAATTGATTATTTAGATAACATCTCAGGCTTAAAGAAAGACTTGTAAAAAGCAGATTTTGCTCTTGCATAATGCTATTTTAACATGACAAGCCCATAATCAACTCTCTGAGCCATCAGAGGTCATTTTAGTGTTTAGCGATAAGACTTTTCATAACTTTTAACAGAATGAAGAAAATCGACTGAAATTTTTAATATTCATTCAGTTTTCATTATGTAGAGTGTTGAAGTATTGTAGCAAGAACGGTCAGCTCTTTATCTAAATCTTACGTAATCTAATGGAAAATAATTGACTCTGGTTCCTGTGTATTATTTGATATCAGAATATTTGCAAATGATTTTTTTTTTTTCAAAATTAAGGTTCAACCATAAGCCCTGATCCATGTCAGTTGGGTGAATTTGTGGCACCAAGACCACTCAGTCAAATTAACGAATCAGCTGAATCGTCTCGACCTACAACAAGGGGAGATAACTGGGCTGTAACACAGCAGTACAAACATCAACATAAGGTATTTATTGAAATATTCTTTATAGTTCAAATTGTCTGTGATACGAAAATACATGATGGCATTATATATGTCGTTATTCCTTTAAAGTTGGGGTCCAAGCAAGTCGTTTAAAGTGGGCATTTTAGATCACAAAGTGTGTCAATGAGTCATGTGGCATGGTCTTCGATCCCATACTTTTACATGAACAACGAGTAGGGTCTCCTGCCTAACCTTGTGGGCTTCTTTCCATGGCCCTTCGCTTTTCTTTCATTGTCAACGCACAAGTGGATTTTACCTAATCTAGTTTGTTTGAAACAACATAAATCAGTTTGTATTGAGTGCACATCACCCCCACCCTCCCTCTCTCTCTCTCTCTGTTAACCCACAAGACTCAAATGAATCAACATTCACAAATTAAACTTTTAAGTAATAGTCGGTCCGGCAAGCACAGCACAGAATTGAAATACAAATTCTAAGATTAAAGGCCTGGGTAACACAATTATATAAGCTCAACAATTTGACTGTGGTTTTTGTTTTTAGTCTTCAGGATTATCAAGACAGAAGACAAATATATCTGTTGGCAAACAGGCAGCCATGAATGTAGAGAAGAAATGTCCAATGGTAAGTTATTTGGAACACAGGTGTGAGTGGCTTATGTGTGAGGGGATTATATTGAAACGATTTTGGACAGGAAGTTAAGATATCATGGGTGGTTTCTGAGATATGTGCCTGAAAGATAATGGGGATGGACAGAGGCCATTTCAATATCCCTCCCCTTCAGTTTTTCGGTGTTAGAAATAAGGATTTACATGTTAGTCCCAAAATGATCTAGTTGTGTTCAATGGCCGTAACGCATTTCTTTCCATTCTGCAAGTAGTGATTTGAATTTTGTTGTGATTAAGTGTGAGCACTATACAACTAAATTGTGAACTTTTTTTATACAAGTATTTTATCCTATATGAATTTAGCTTTGTATGTTCATAAAGGAAACACATGCTGCTGCTCATCAGATTGCTTACACGGATTCATCTACAGTACATGTATATTAAAATCACATATCCAGATGATCATGCAATTTTTGGACAATATCTGATATTTTATGGCTTAACCAATGATAAAATTTAATTTTTAATATTTATGTTGGAAAACAAAATCAAATATTAATGGTAGATAATCTTAGGGTGTGGATTCAATCAAATTATAAAACGATACATCGACACGTACAGACAGGTCATGCTGGCTTTATCATCTGCAAAGGATGCTGAAGTGAACCATTCTTTGACCCTTTTTTCATGAAATTTAAAATCCTCCTAATGACAAACAGCAACTTTAATTGTTTGATTTTGTTTTTCCTATACAGGTTGAAATGCCACCATTACACTGTTTTACCATGGATTTAAGTGCGAAACCTCCTGATCCAGAAGTGGTTTGTATTATTTATAGTTCTTAACTATTGGTACCAGCACTATAAACCACAGAATGCCTCGTTCGGCATTTCTGTCCAAACAAGGTAAAAAAAATGCCTCGTTATCTGGAGTCCTAAAACGAGGTTTTTTAAATTGCCCTTTTTTGGAACGAGGTATTTTGTTCAGAACGAGGCTTGGTAAAAATGCCTCGATTACTAAACATGTTTTTTTTTCAAGATAGTTATTAGCGGTATTTGCTATCGGCGAAATTTGTAAAAATTAAAATTTATGTTATTTAATACGAAAATAAAACCAGTTCAAATTATATTATTATCAGAAAAATTGACAAGACAAGAATACACGCCATGGTGGAGGTGTAAAACTATTGCAGACACATAGCTACCTTGATTGATTTATTGCCCCAATCAGGTATAGGTGTTAAGAAACAACTGTGGTGTTGTGACATTTTATTGGGGGCAATAAATTAATCAAGGTATAGCTGTGTATCTGCAATTGTTTTACACCTCCACCTAACTGATATCGCAGACAACAAATTAGTGTTTATCTAATCTAAGTACAACAAATAAATAATCGGTTCTTATTAATCAAAAAAAGCATAAAATTTCATTTCATATTTCTAATACGCCTGTTTACTTTTTATATATTAAAATTTAATTAAAACGTTTAATTAGGAAGACATATAATATCATAGTTTGGACTAGGTTTATTTATCGTATTAAATAACATAAATTCTACTTTTTACAAATTCGCTGATAGCAAATGCTGCTCATAACTATCTTGAAAAAAAAAAAACGTTTAGTAAACGAGGCATTTTTACCAAGCCTAGTTTTGAACAAAATACCTCGTTTCAGGTGGTGCTGGCTTATGATAATATCCTGTTTTATTTGTCTGAAGAGGGTGCTAAATTTTGAATTCATCATATCTTTGTTTAATATTGAACAGAATTGAATTGCAAGGGATTCCTCAATCCCCCAAATGAGTTTTAGTCATTAAAATTTTGCTTTACAGATCAGTAAAAGAGTGCAATTAAAAGCTGTAGAAAAACAAAGAAAGAAATTCATGGGAAAATTACATAAAATGCATCAACTAGCTATGGCCAATAATGCTCTAGCGGCTAGGTAAGTTAGAAAATTATCACTTGAACAACCAGTTGGGTCATATGAAGATAAACTAATTTCAATTGAATGTTGATACCTTACGTAGACAGTCTTTAAGGAGAGGGAATGTTAATTAATGGGTTAGTCTGGTAAAAATTAATTTTTATTTTATTATCTTCAATACACAAAGATCTAGTTCTGACCGGAGTGCATGTTATAGGTGGGTGTTTACAGCAATTCAGTAGGTTACTGAGTGTATCTTGTATGCACAATTTATCTCTTAACAAATGGAAATGCTGCATTCTTTAAATATATTTTGGTATAATTTCTCATTAATAAACCTGCTGTGTTTTAAAAGTATTATAAAGAATCAATGATGATTTTTATATAGTTATTTATTATTATAACTAGGATATTAGATAAGCACGAAGATTTAACAATGTTTTTACAAGGTCCGGATTTATCAGATTTGGTAAGTAGGTCTATATTTGTTTTATTCCTTTTGTTTTATGTAAAAATTACATGCATTAAGCATCACAATAATATTTGATGATTAAAATAATTTTAACTTGAAAATGATCATATTTAGTTTGGATAAATCTGGTTGTCTTGGTATGGGTCATGGGATCATATTATATTACCAGGTCAACGATTTGATTTCTTCTCAGGTTCTCCATACTGCTCCTGGGTTCCTTCCAGATTCTTCATATGCCTCCTGGTTCTTCATACGCCTCCTGGGTTCCTTCCAATACCTTCCTTCCAATTGAATGAAATATTATACTGATATTTGTTAGTCTGAGAATGAACTAGTTCCAGTGTACATATATATGAAGTAGTTTGAATATACACAAAACCCTTTTCCACTTTTCAAGAACATTTTACATCTGACACCTCTTTCTAATTTATTGTCTATTTTAACAGATATCTGATTATTATTACAACAAGTCCCCTCGTCATATTCCCTCCCCTCCTCTCTCTGGTGATCAGTGGGCGATAGAGATGTCGTCCCATCAGTTGCCTGTGTTACCAGATATACCTAGTCGTGGTAGTAGTGAAGCTTCGCAACTATCGACATCACCAATAGAAGAGGAAGATGAATCACCTAAAGCATTGTGGTAAGGCATTTTAATCTGGTGCCCTCGACATCCTTGTTTTCATAGATATATATATTAGATTGCTTCAACAAACTGGCAATACACAAATCATAATTTTATGGAATACATTGTTTGATAAATACTCGAAAATCTAATGAAGACAGGAACCAAGCAAAATGTTTTCTCGTAGCACAGTACCTGGAGTATGCTCAGTTGGTCCAGAAAAGTAGGATGTTAAACCCATTTCATTTGAATTATCACAAAATGATTTTTTTTTTTTTTTTAAATTGTATATTTCAGCGATACACCAATGGAAAATAAGATGAAAATGATAATGGAGAAACCGTCTGCACCTCTTCCATTAACGATGACAGAAGTCATGGCACAGTGTCGAGTTGTTGTAAGTTGATGTAAAATTAATTTAAAAAGTGACCTGCACCGGCTATACAAGTCACGTGTCCTGTCCTGGCTATCTAGTGTCACAATCTAGGTGACCTGCTCTATAAGACACACATCACTCTCTAGGTTACCTGCTTTGGCTAAAGGACACATGCCACACTACATGGCCTATTTTGGCTATATTAGATCCATGTCACACCATATGGGACCAGTTCTGGCTATATAAAACACATAGGTACATGGGATCAGTGTTGGCTATACAAGACACGTCAGGCTATTAACAAATACTGTATTTACGAGACCGGCTCAGGCTATACGAGACCTGCTCTAGCTATATGTGAGACTATATTAGAGATACTATACGAGACACATATGTAATCCGGGACCTGCTCTATTTGAGACTTGTTATACTCTGTGTTCTGTTGTGTGAAATTATTACAGGACAAGACTCCCCTTATAATATTAATATACAGTTAAATATATCAGTTTTTTATTTTTCAGGAACCAAAAGGTCTGAGTACAAATTGGAATAACTATCTACGCGCTGGAAAAACTAATTAATAATTCCTTTATAAAGTTGTTGTACATGTTTTTTTATCAATCTTATATTTATACTAATTGATTGAAAAAGTTTGGAAATACTCATGAGTTATATGATCTGTTGATCCCTATCTTTGTTCGATTCTCTGTATGATACTAAAAACATCGAAGAGTTTTAGTCGGCATTTTTTTATATCAAATGTCAAGAGGGAAGTGTTAGAGAAAAAGAAGACGACACTTTTAATATTTGCCAGTTAGTCAATTTTTTTACCTATTTTGTTTAACTTGGATTAGCTCGATATTTTTCCCAAAAATCTGACTATTTTGAGTATTATCCTAATTTGTTTTTACATTAAAACCACAAATTTATCAGTATTTATTGTATTTTAAAATGGTATATAAATTGACTGACAGTTAGGTTCTCCAGCTGGTCAAGGCTAAAACAAAAGCCTCGAGCTATACATAATCTGTTCTGAAAATGGTGATAAATTATTTGATAGCCTTATTGATAATCAGCATTATTTATTGTAACCAAAGCCATCAATTGATTCAATTCGTTTTGTAAATCAATATTTTACATTTTATTTTGTTTTATGATCAGTAAAATTTACTGTTAAATGCACAGGCCCAGTATTGTAGTTTAACTATGAGTGAGACCTTTGGACTATTATGCACCATGGAAATAAAACACTGATTTTATTTCTTCTCATAAACCCTGTTTGAGATCGCAAAGTTATGGTTGAAGTTATGGAATATTTTGTGTATACAGTGTATTTGTATTTTCATCAATTGTAACTAATATTTTTATTATTTGATAATGTCCTTTTATTCATCCCAATATATACTCTGTCCATCAGTATCTTTTACTATATATTGATAATAATCTGTGATATTGTACATCAGGACTTTATATTATTTTTGAACCAGAAACTGGTTGCATAATACTTGGTAATTTTAATGCCCAAAAAAGCTAAGAGTTTGTCAATTCAAGTGCATAGATTGACAAGCTTTGTTTAGAAGGCTGCAATGTTGTCCTGCTCTGTTTCTGGTTCATATAATATTATTATATTTGATGGTTAACCCAAAACATAAACCATTTCTTGTTATAACATTAATTGTGATATGATCAACTTTTCAGTCAATACTCACTATCCATTTCTATATTATAACTTAATATAAAACCAATACTTCATTTCGTTTTTTGTTTTTTTAGGAAGTTGTGTACTCTATTTTATCTTGTGCTTTGAGGGACACCCAATTATCATTGCCTTTTACCTACAAAGCAAGAAGTTAATGGAAGGGACTTATTTTTCAACCCATCATAAAATAAGGACACCTTGTCCTTGCCAGGTCTCTCCTCCTTGCCTCAAAGGCAAGGGTAAACCTGAGAAAATCTGAGGAGTGGTCTGAAGTCCACCTATTCAGTATCAAGAGGAACATGATTGGTCAGCATCAAATGAATTCTATTAGTACCAATCAATGCTTCCAAATCTTATGAATACATTAAATCCATTTAACCAGTAAAAGAATATGCAAATTTGCTATCTGGAATTCAGGTCTATTCAAACATAACAAATAATTTAATACACAATTACACAAATTCTGATGATCCTTCATTTCTCTATTATGTAGAAAGAATAAGACCAGAGGCATAATTTGGTGTACCATAACTATTCTTCCAATGATGCTAGAGGTTTTGCTCTATCAAGGTTTTCTAATATTTCGCCGTAAACTGTATTCATCTGCAATGAAAAATATGATTGAAAAACACTGAATCTCTAAGGCAAATAATAAAATTTTGCAGTGGAATTAAAACATTCATAGGGTCATGCTGGTTAGTTATTGATACCTCGACGGGGTTGGGAGTGCAAAGACAGAGTGTCATTCGCTCAGAGCCAAAATTCAAGGCATAAAACATTCAAGGTTATTTGATGGCGATGGACAACATATACATATAAACACTTTGATTTAATTTATACAGATAAACAAATATGAACTGACAATAAAAGTTCTAGTCATGCGCGGTCAAGAAGATTCTTTTGGATTATTCAGGCTCTGGCTTCACTGTTCAGGGTTAGCACTTGTAAAGAAGACAAATGTGGCTGGTGCCAGCAAAATCAGTCACTTGGATCACTTCACCAAAATTGAGTTCTATACATTTTCTGAAAGCCACAACTGTGGGCTTTCAAATGCAACAAAAATTATGTTGCTATCTCAAAAATTGACTGAGTTGTGAAATTTTGAAGCTTCAAGGTCAACATAAGTACATTCTGAGACGCAGATTAAAGTCTAGGTACTAAAAATTTTCAAACCATTATAGCAACCAGTATCTTAGGATGGGGATATTGCCTCCAAATTTTTTCCGGTTGAAAAATTTATTTGAAATGTTAAGTGACGACTAATTTTGATTGTTTTGAGGAGAATTTTGATTACGTAACATTCTACATGTTTTATTAAAATCAATTTTTGAGGCATTTAGAGTTCGAATAATTAAAAATGGTTTAGAATTCCGAAAGACAACATTTCGAACTATTGTTTGGTGATGAAAACTGAAAATCAATAATTTCACCACTGACTGCCGTATTTTGCCTATAACGCAAAATGAATGATTCCGACTTCCGACTGAAAACGATAATTCCGGTCTCAAATATGTATAGTTGAGACAAGAACCCTTCATGGAAATCAAAGAAGAGTACACAGAAACATTGCTGTCAGTATTATATGTTCTTACTTTGCAATGAATATGTAACCAAAATGGCCAAAGTATTGTGTTTACAAAAATTGAACTGTATTATATCTAACCTTTTCTTCATAATTATTTTTAATGGTGGTTAAATGTGAGAGAAAATGAAGAGCCATACCACACCATCTTTCAGCTTCTGTATAGTTATCACACCTGTAATTAATAATACCTATATCATTATCACACCTGTACTTAATAATAGTTAAATAATTGTAACATTTTCCAATTTAGTGAATGCAATCGGGCTTAACCAAAAAGCTTCTTGGGTATAGTAATCTACTTTTCTGCCTCAAATGGACACAGCTATGTATAATATAATTAATATTTTGCATACATATTTATCACTATTATAAATAATATTTTTATGACGCCTTTAATTAATAATACCTGTATAATAGACATAATCTGGAATGACATCAAATGGGTCTTTTGAAAGGGGCAAGTCAAGTGTAGGGGTACATACACTGCCATTCGGCATTGTTTCTACAAAGTAGACCACTTTCAAGGTTTGTCTAACGTACATTTTGATGTCATTTCAGAGTAGGTATTATCCTACCTGTTATTAATAAAACATATAAGCACACTTCTATATAACTATTTATCACACCTTTAATCAATAATACCAACATTATTAAACTATTTACTGGTATTTAATATACACAACACAAATCTCAAGAACATATTTATTATTTATTATCAAGTTTTAAGAGAAACCAGATATATTTCTGTGATGCTTTTTGAAAGAAATACCAACGTTCAATATAATTAGAAACAAGCTTAAAGAATTCACCCTTTGCCTGAAATCAAATTAGAATTTAGGTGCATGCGTGCAAAGCCTAATTCATCCTTATACTTTGGGCTTTTTGTTGTTTTACAGTGACTTATAATTATAGAATTTGCAAGTCACTGAGACATTTTAAATATCATTAACAAAACGCTTCGAATATGCACATATACCTGGTCACTGAAGGAATGAGAGCTCTCTTAAAAGTTATGTTACCCATGTAAACTGTTTTAACGATTATTTCTAAACAGTGTAGTACTACTGGTATTTTTAGGACTTCTTCTTGTTGTGTCTTGTGATCGTAAAACAATACTACAGTATTTCAGCTATAAGAACTTTATTGCCAAGCTGGATGATTACGCAGGTCCCTTGTTCTCAACAGATAATGGCTGCTTGAATATCTGGGAGAGTATCTGATGGGGCTTGATCTACAGTCCAATTTATACCCCCATCCCTGCACGTCCAAGATATAGCCTTGACGTTAATTTCCATTCCAAATGCGTAATAACCTACTAACTTTCACACAAATAAAGCAGGTGCTGATACCATATTATGTCTACTAACCATAGGTCCAATAACAGGAAGAACGTGATGGACAGTTTTGTCATAGGTTATGATTTTACCAAAACATCACTGACTTATTATGTATAGTTTTTATTTCACGTTTACTAGGCATGTGGGATTTTAATTTTATAGACAGAAAATTTAATAATTTTCCAAAGACACAATATGGTCTTAAAGACCTAAGACCAAAGTCTTACAACAGCTCAATTTTTAGCTGAAAACTTTATTCACAATTTGGGGTTCACTTTGGATATTCAGATCACAGAGGGATTAACACAGATACACTTTTGATTTTGCAAGTACAAGGACGTAAATATACTGAAGAAATATGATACCTGTAAAAATGTATTCCACAGTTCCAAGCTTTCGTCATTAACCAAAGAATTTCCATTTCCGGATAAGCTTCCTTGGAAGAAAGAAAAAGCCCATAAAATTAACAATTCCAATCAGCATCTATAGTTTAACTAAATTGCAAAATATTAATTTGAATCTTAAAGTTGATGCGTCATTTGCATATTTTGGTTAAGGTCTAATTTTACACAGCTTAATCTATGTTAATATGACCTCAGATTCATCATTTGACTGAGGCATCAAGATCAATCTGATTAAAACACAGATCCAATTTCGTTTTCGTTTTTTATAGTTCAAAATTTCGTTTTTACTTGTCTTCATTACTCTTGGATCTGGAAGACTTGTTATTTAAGCCAATCAAATGGTCTGCCGAATCACCCGTTTGACCTTTTCATGCATGGAACTGTGGGTAAATATTACCAGCGGATAGAAATCAAAACAAAACAAAAGTAGATTTTAAAAAGCATGGTGGTCGCTAATTGGTTAATCGAATGACTGACGTTATCGGGTCAAATGTCCCGTGCTTGATACCTGACGTCATAGAATGTGAGCTCCCGCTATAACTTGTTAGATCTACATGAGTGTAGGCCATCGAAAGTATTAAAAAACAACGAAATATAGATCTATATTTTAATTAGATTGGTCTCGTAAATACAGTACTTGTTAATAGCCTGACTGTCTTGTATAGCCAACACTGATCCCATGTATGTGTTTTATATAGCCAGAACAAAAAAAAAGTAGATTTAAAAAAGCATGGCGGTCGCTAATTGGTTAATCGAATGACTGACGCTATCGGGTCAAATGTCCCGTGCTTGATATATACCTGAGGTCATAGAATGTGAGCTCCCGCTATAACTTGTTAGATCTACATGAGCGTAGGCCATCGAAAATATAAAAAAACGAAACGAAATATAGATCTATATTTTAATTAGATTGAATCAAGATTTGTTTCCATTATTGTCTTCAAAGGCTTTAAAAGATCAGGCATACGAGTCTGAATTTATGATCCAAACTTTATGAAATGAGCTTTTATAATGCATACCTTAGCTTTGTTCTCTATGACATCACAGGTTTCCTTGTAATAATTCATGACTTCCTCTTTAACGGTGTTATCACTAGTAACATTACATATAGACATCTGTATTAAACTGTGGATATCTTTACTGTAATTATAACATTAGTAACTTTACATATAGTAATCTGTATTAAACTATGGATATCTTTACTATAATTATAACATTACATACAGACATCTGTATTAAACTGTGGATATCTTGACTGTAATTATAACATAACATATAGACATCTGTATTTAACTGTGGATAACTTTACTATAATTATAACACTATAACACTATATATATATAGTAACATTATACGTATAGACATTGGTTTCAACTACTGATGTCTTTATTAAAAGTATTGCATAACATTCCAGCAATTCAAAATAGTAATAATTTTTTCCTTTAACAAATTTATCAACACAGTACAGATAATTTATTCTATTGTATCTTATGCACACATGTGTTTCCAAGACTTCATAATTCAGAATGCAGTGGCAAAAGATAACTTCAAAATTGAAATCTAAAAACTTTACAACCAATTGAATCATCTCTGCAAATGTAGATGTGCAGCAACCTACCAATAAAAAAAACTATGGTATGGAAAAATTCTTGAAAATATCTTATCTTTTACTATTCAGACTTTTGCTTGGTGGTCTTATCAAGGTCAAACCTTATTATATGATTGGTATATATTTACCATCATAGAATGAGCCATACGATTACATCATGTGTACCTACTTCAAGAATACACATGATGGCAAATGGCCGCCATTTAAAATACTACGCCCGCCTCTTAGAGACGATAACTTAACTCGCTATAAATTGTAAAAAAATTTACTTCGGCTAGAATTAAAAAACACCTAAGATTAACATTTGCTAAAAATTTCTAAAAAACAACCTAAATTTATGGAAATGGGGCCAAATCAAATCAGGCAAATTACATCAAATAGTCCATGTTAAACGTATAGCAAAAATTTTAAACTAACGCGAGCACGCGCGTTTCTAGACAACGCCATAGCGGGTCATAGCAACCAGTGAGTATAAATTGGAAATCCCCAATGACGTAGATATTATAAATTGGAAAGCCGAGTCTGTCTTAAAATAAGTAGTACCGTCAGTAAACAAGATGGAAGCCATCTGCTATCGTGTTTGATCATGGAGTAGGCAAGCACAGGTGTGTCGTATGAGAATGAGCATATTTTCATACTCTTGTTGAGATATGGGATATCTTAGCTACATTTGTCATAGTCTGGTTGTGATATGGGATACTTTATCTACATCTGTAAGCCTGGTTGAGATATAGTATATCTTACCTTCATGTCATAGTCTAGTTCAGATATGAATTATCATGACTTACCTACATCTGTCATAGTCAGGTTTAGATGATTGTAAATGGGTTCTAATTGCCACTTTCAAAGCCCGTATACTGATACTTTTATTATTAGCTGGTGCCTCAATTGACAGGGCTGAAATTATACAAATCATTTTCTTACCGGTACTGTTCTTCACTCTTTACATGTGGGCACATGTTTTGTAAAAATAGGCCATTAATAAAAAAACATTTTTTGTACAATCAAGGGCTATAATCAATGAAGTTAAGTTCTGATACATGCCAATTTTCAAAGGAGCCAAGATCTTTGGGAGAGTAGATCTATATTTCACGTTACGCACAAATTGGATAAAAATCGTGACCTGTAGAGTGTCCACAAAAAAATTGCGGACGGACAAGAGAGAGAGAGAAATGGGGTTTAACCTCCACTCGACACAAACTAGGTCATTTTGAGACTAACATATGGTTTCATTTTATTTCAATAATTTGATTGCACGTAGGGGTCTTTAGCAGTGGGAGGAAACAGGAGTGCCCAGAGGAAACCCACGAGGTTGAGAAGGCGCCCCTATCTCCATGCCACATACGCTCACGCCAGGGCTCGAAACCACAGCCGCAAGCCAGAGGTGATTGGCCAGCTAAAGGTCAAAGCGCGGCACTCTAGACCACTAACTAGGCCATTCCCTCCCCCCCCCCGCGGATGGACAGACAGGGGAGACAACTATATGTTCACATGAAAATTTGGGCGTGTAAACACATGACCCATATTATTTGCCTATATTTTTAATAGGCATGAACGGTTTAATGTATAGTTTAGTTTATTGATCTGAAAAAATACTGGTGATCCAAATGATTCCATTTGAATTTTGCCTGTACAATTACATTTCCTAATTCTGGCCAAAGCAATCTAATCATTAGTTCTTCAGGTTCTTAATAAACTTAGTTCTGTTAAACAATGAAAATATTATTCAAAATTGTGAAATATAAAGGTGAACAAAAAAAAGAAGTAACAAGAAGCAAATTTCTAATAGCTGTTCCTTAAAAACAAAAATTTAACTTGAAGTAACCTAACTGCCATCCTCAAAATATCACTATATTCTCTGTTGCACAGCAATGTTCAGATAATTATGCTTGATTATAAACAGAATAATATGAATTTCAAATTAAGAGTGAATAACCTACCAGCAATGATTTCAAATGTTTTGGGATCTGGTTGTGGTAAAGATAAGATTTTATCTAGAAGTTGTTCTATCTGTGGATCATCCAGTTTAACTCTAGATTCAAACTCACATAACAACAACAATATATCAGAATAGTCTTTATTTTTACAATCTGAAAATACATTAAGAAAACTATGTGAAGGAATATTGGCAGCAACATCCTCTAAATGACTAGATGCATTGCCTTGCCAGGCCATTCGTCTTCGAGAGGAACTTGGTCAACACTGGGATCTAAACCCAGGACTTCCTGGTTAGTGAGCCAGTGCCATATTCACAAAGCCACTGTAACTCACCGATTTATTTACTGATTTCTTAGAAGTCTGGGATTCTTCAGCTTCGATTATCGCCAACAAAGTAACTATACTGAATCATGGACCAAAAAAGAAAATATGAGAGAAATGATAGTGATTTTACTTGCCTGGTGTTGCCCAGAGTGTCTCAGCTCTCTGTGTTTGTTGTCTATGTTCATTCACATGATGTAAACATTCTTCATACAAGCATTTCTATACATACAAAGTCAAAACATCATACAAACATTTCTATATATACAAAACATTATACAAACATTTCTGTACAAAACATTTCTGTATATATATATATTGAAAATAACACACAAACATTTCTTTATATTTACATGTACTAAACATTAAATGTATTAAATAAAATGGGGTATACCATCCTACATTTCTGCACCAACCAGGTTAGTGAATACAAGGATATGCTGTACCTAGTGTCATGAGGTGAATTTTGCCCAGACAGTGGTGCTTTAGCCTATTCTTCTTCGAATCACAACTGCCAATGGGTCTTTATGTACCCGCCAATACATGGGACCTTCTTGTACTCTGTTCGTGCTTTGATTTTGTTTTCTTAATTAAATGTGAGAATTTATTATGGATTAACTTGGGTAATTTTGAGAAAAATGCAAATTTTGCACCTAGATGTTAAACCATAATATAATACCTACCCTTTCATCCTCATTAGTAATATGTCTAGCCAACTGTAGACAAGCAAAACTAGCCATCATTATACAGGTCTTTTGTCGACTTGCTGTGTTTATATCTATCTCACACAATGATAGAAGCTGAAACAATAAAGTTAATTTTTAAACAATTTTCATGAGAATTTTTGATATTTGCTTATACTTTCAGCAGAACAAAGAAATAATCCATATAAATATAGCTCAGTACAAGAGTCGACAATTCTTTTATATCCACCACTAGTTGAATCATCATGTCCTAACCACCATGGTGCTGGCTTGCTCACAGGAAGTCCACAAGAATTTTCAGTTTTGTTTCCACATGTTAGTGGGCAAGGGAAATCATCTAGTCATTTCATTGAGAAGAAAAAACCAAAGTTCTGTGTACACATTGGCATGCACATAAAAGAACCGATGGCTGTTTAAATTTGAAGAAGAGTAATGGTAGGTGGAAAGGCTGCTGTCTAGGCAAATCCTTTCTCATATAACATACTGCATATTGTGTAGGCCAGTGCTCATTAGTCAAGTTGGTGCAATAAAGTAAGACAGTTACATCTTAATGTATCTGTGTCATATAACAATATCAGCCAAGGCACTTATAGGATATTGTAATTTATACATGCTTTTCTGAATATGGGTCAGCATAAAGAACAATTCACTTGGTGAACAAATCATCAATTCAGATACAGTCTTCAAAAGGTTTCAAATTCTAACCGTTTATGCACCGGTCAATAGGAATCTTGAACTACCCCCCCTCAAGCGTTCACCCCGGATTGTCATTTAGCTCAATATTTTAGGGTCAAGATTCACCCCGCAATGTACTTGAAGCCAAGACACATTCACTGAAGATTCACTTTCTAACGCAGGTCCAAAAATAAAAATTAGTTCAAGATTCAAGCAATAGTCATCTTGAACTACCTACCCCAAGCATTCACCCTTGATGGTATTTTTTACCTTTGAAAATTTATCGTACTTTTTTACCAGCATTTTAAAAATATTTTTTTACGAACCGATCTTTTTCGCCATTCGAGCAAAGACATTTTTTAGTTCAATTATTTATCTGTAGATTAAAAAAAAAATTGTGTTGATATCTATAAAAGATCATTTGAATATGGCACTTTTAAAAACACATAAAAAAGCCACGCCCCCAAAAAAACGGGCTGTTTTCTTCGAAGCGAACATGACGTCACGGAGAGCCGTAAATTTGTGTTCAACTCGAAATATATGTATTATCAATTTAGGACATCTCCTGATCCAATTCTGCTTTTAACGATGTAAAATTTACATGTGTTTATTTTAAACAGAAATATCATTAAATGAGGAAAGCGCGCAAGGGTATGCAGGTTTAGGCTGTTTCAGACACAACATTTCAAGTCACGTGACTGTACACCCTACTGTAAAAGTACTTATTTTAATAATATATTTTTATTTTAACTTAAGTTATATTCGCAAATTTCATAAAAACGACAAAACGGTACATCAACGGCTTGAACTAACTTACATTGACTGATTGAGCATGGTCCGTAAGTCGTAAGTTGAGACCAGATTATCTTGTCATTCATTATTCTAGACATACGTGCAAGCTCAGACTTGGACAATGGAGTCTATATCAACTGGACACACAATCAAACAAATCAGCAAATTTATGTACAAATAAATTAGCTTACCGCCAAATCATACACCATTTTGTAGCTACGATTATCCAGATTACCCCGAAAACATCATAAAGACAATCGCGTCTACAATTATACAGGTGGAATTTCCGTATGACAGCCAACGAAAACAGACGGAGGTTCGTCCGTTTTCAGAAAAAAAACAACACATTTTTAAAAATACAATATTTACTGAAAAATGTGTTGGTTGAAGATTCGACGTCTATTTGTGTTCAGCAATATTTTATTTTGTTCAAGATTCACCTTTGGTAAATTTTGTTCTCACCAAAGATTCACATCCCTTTCACATTTAGCTGTCTATTTTGACGTCAAGATTCGACGCCAACATGGCGTCGAAAAGCCGTCGATGCTTGAGGGGGGGAAGTTCAAGATTCCTATTGACCGGTGCATTAATAGCACTTAAACTGTCCTAACCCGGCCTGTAACATGCACAGATATGAGGGTACCACAAACTAGTAAATGGTGCTTTAATACGGAAAGCTCTTTATAAATCTCCACTGGCTTCAGGAAATCTAAGGAACAGCAAGTTTTGACTGTTTCACTGTTCAGGGATGTACCAGTATTAATATATTACCTTTCTTGGGTAGTCAATATCTACATATAATATTGTGCTAAATCATTTAATGATGCCCTGCCAGGTGGTTAAATTAACAATGTCACAACCAAGCATTAGATTTTGCAACAGGGTGTACAATAGACTTCTTCTGCCGTTTGATATCAAATGATGCTATTTGAGTAGAACATTAGTGATAAATAAGGCTTGTAGATTTGAATAGTTTAAAATATCATTTCATAATAACGATATTTCCCAGTTTACCAACCTGATAACAAAGAGTGAAAAATTCTTTCGTTTTTTTAGGATCTTCTTTACATTTCAGTCCCATATTCCAAGCTAAAAATATTGTTGCATAGTATATTATAATATAATCCCATACTCTAGACGAAAATAAGATAATCAACATCCTGCACATGAAGTACAGACAAGTTTTAATTAGGAAATATCTATTAGCCAAAGACATAAGTACTATCATTGGGCGAAGTGTGAACAAAGTTTCATAAACATATTTTTAATGGATCCTGAGGTATGCTGCGTGGGTTAAAAAGAAGTTACATAATAAATTAGAGTAGGGTAAGTCCAGGATCTCAGGTTATACATGTAATTAATAACAGACAACCTATCAAAGATAGCAACACAAATTTAAGATATATATTTGTTGAAATCTATGATGGTGACATTAAAATGTATGAAAAATCACTGAAAACCCATGGTTATAATCAGCCAAATTAAAAACTTGACACATTTTAGTGTTATGCTGTGCACAGACGACCTTGACATCAACAGAAAGCAAGAATTCATGATTCCGAGATTTGGAGTTAAGCTCCGCCCCCTTAGATACTGTTACTATGTCCCCCAAGCTTAACAGCATTAGCGGTTCAATATGGCGACCCAGCACCTGACAGTTTGATTCGTGCATGCATATTGTCATCAAATAGTAACTGTATAGTGTGGTTTTGATGGTTTTCAAAAAAGATGTGTTTACATAAATAGAAATAAATAAATATAGAGTATAAACTTTATTCAGACAGGCCTCGAAATGTCGCTTTAGTACCGTAACTAACCTGTCATTTATAATTTTCCACGTCACACTACTCACACATTATCCATGGCATGTGCACAAACACGATTAAATGGTTCATATTTGATATATGTGAATATCATAATTAATTTCTTCGACATCGGCCAGACTAAAAATTCACACGAATGGCCGCAATTTTTAGCGGTAAGTTTCTGACTCGAATTGGCATGGATTTCGCTTAGTAAAAGCATGCATCCCAAATGATGCTTTAAATTGAATGTACTACAGGTGTATGACACTGCCGTTGAGAAATGTGTAGATTTCGGACTCTAAAATATCGGAATAAAATTTAATTGAATGTCAAACCCGACATTGCACCTGTACATGACACTATTCCAATCACGTGCCGAGGACAGCTGATCACGCCCCCTGTAATTCCTTTCTCGCATTCCAACTAATTTACGCTAAAAATTATAATGTGTAAAATACTCTTTTGGCCAAATTATTTTCTATTGTCAAATTGTCCTGTAAAATATAAACTTTATTTTCGGACATTGTTCAGAATTTATATTTTTATTGGAGACAAAACGGAAACATTGTTACGATGCAGGCTTTATTGTGTCCAAATTACTCCAAATTGTTAATTGTTATGCATGATATTATTAAGGACAGGCTGATTTAATTAAATTATTTACAATCACACTGTCGTGAGAAGAGAGGGCGATCATCTTCTCCCTTTATCATAAATAAAACCATGTTAAAACAGAGCTGACGTCAGATGCTGTTAAATTAAATATTATCTGGCTTCTTACTTAAAAATGTATAAATACAACTCAACCCTCACCACATGTTTTATTATAACAATCAACTAAGTGTTTATTTAATAATAAATAACAAAGGACATGTATATTTAACAGTAAGTGGACCTAAATGGCGAAACAATCTGGGATCAAAAAGAAATTAGGTTGGGATGAAACAGCCTGGGTTGAAACGGTCGTGGGATAAACTGACTGTATCCCCTTGATCCAGGGCAAACACATTTTTAATTGTTTCTTTGATTTCTGAAAAAGTATAAATTTTTGCGCCGTGCCGTCTTTCGGGGTAACGTTCGTTCATGCTTGTTCCAAGTTCCCCACGCACAGCGTAATACCATTTCGACGATAAATGTAGAAATAACAAACTTCCCACAGAGCACGGCCTTGTTTGTTTGTGGGACAAAAATGGCTGCCAATCTTGAACTACGCGGGCCAAATATAATCGGGCTTTCTGATTGGTCAATATCTTTACAATGATTGACAGGTCGGATTCAATCATTGTATCAATATGTCTCGCCGAAAGTCCTTGTCATTGATAACGTTCGTGATGTCACAGTACCTCCCAAAATGAAATTCACAGAATTGGAGAACAATCGGAATAAAGTATTTAGTAACGGTTGCGGCCTTCTCTAGCATCTCCTCCTGCCACACCACGTCTTCTCATGGATCTCAGAACATTATTAAACACTACCTGAGGAAGAAGTTGCCACTGCTCAGCAAGAGCATGTTGAAGGTCCTGCAATGTCAGTGATGGATTCACTTGCTGACGAACACGTCGACCCAGTTTGTCCCAGATGTGTTCTATAAGATTACGGTTGGGGCTAAGCGACGGCCAATCCAGGACTTGGACACCGGCATTTCTTAAAAAATTCTGGGTAGCAATTGCTCTAGCATTGTCTTGTTGAAACGTTAGTCCAGGCCCATGTCTCTGCATAAACGGAAGAAGAACAGGTTGCAAGCGATTTCGATCAGTTTGTGCACTTACCCTTCCACCAAACATCTCTCTACTTGTGGAGGTTGCAGTGACAAATCTGTTTCTAAGATGACGTAATCGTATTGCTTGATCTTCCTGGAGTGACGTCACACGTGGCTTTCCCGCCCTTGGGCAGTCGGCAATAGTTCCAGTTTGAAGCACTTTCAGTCTAAGATTAATAATTGTCTGGCGTGAACAATTAAAGGCTCTTGCAACAGTGACCACAGACTGACAAGCATAGAGCCTACCTACAGCATGTAGACGTTCTACATTTGAAAGGTGCGGCATTTTCAATCAAAGATGAAATTAACAATTTCAATTTGTTTTTCCAGGTCAAGTTACGTGTGGGTGTGCAGTTTAAGCAAACTTGCATCGATTGACCTCACGAGTTTGTGTTTGCACGTGTTTTTCAGGTTTTTCATCTTTATATGCTCAAAAGTCTTTACAATTTCATGAAATTAAAGGCTTCTTACTACTTACTATCGTTAGAAACACTTTAAAATTTATTTGACTTACCAGAAAAAAATCGTTGAAATTCATCAGTCAAAATTTTAATTTGGCTGAGTATAGTTCATAAATGATATTAACAGTTAAAAATAAGTTTGGTAATAATCTAAGACATGAAATAGATTAAATCTATTATTGTTACCTATCTTCATAAACCATAATGCTTCATCTTTAACAACAAACTTCTCTTGTTCATCACATTTATCTTGGATTACTAATAACTTATTATACGCTGTTAGAAATATAAAATACATAATATAATTCATTATAAGCTGTTAGAAATATAAAATAATAATATAATTCATTATACGCTGTTACAAATATGGGGTAGATGCTTTCAGTAGACATTGCAAACCTGAATGTTAAATGAAGCTTACCTAAAAGAATCATCTGATGTATTTTTTCCATAACTTGTCTGAAATTATAAATTGTTTTATTAAAATCAAGCACATCTTGGACTGATTTTACTATTCAGATCAATTTCTGGATCATTTCAATCAAACAAGGTGAATCAGGTCCATTACAACTTATTAGCAATAGCCATGTCCACATCACGGCTATGCTGATAATGTCTTTACGGTATTTGCCATCAAACTCAAAGCAAACTTTCCTTCAAAGCATGATGCATGTTGCCTGCCAGGTATACTAAGGCACTAAACTCCATTTCATTTTACTTAATTTCTTCATAACATATAAACCTACCCCAGTTTGTGTTCATGATTTTGATCTTCAGTGAGAGACAGCTGTAACCTTAACAGACATCGGATAGCAACCAGTACCTGGCCGTCCTCTTTACTGCTGTTTATAAAACATTCCATAGCAACACTAGCTACTTCGTGACTATTCTCCTATAATATAAAAACATTTTCATGGAAACACTCCCTACATCGTAAGTATGAATATTCACCTGATCATAGCGTAGTTTTAAGGTACTCTTCTTTCTAGGAACTATTGGTGTAACTCTTTGGGCCCTCTTAAGCTTTATATAACCTGGGCCTTACCCTCACATTGTATAAATCCAGCACTGGTAAATTATATATACCTGTATATAACTCATTCATTCTGTTCATTGTCATTTACTCCCTCTTTGCTGGCATTGTGATTTGGAATTGAGGAATATGGTTTGATGAATCTATATTTCTGTCAAGTTTTTCATGAGTGTTTAGGATTTTGAGACGGAAGGATACTGGAGTGAACAGGATGGTTATGTTGAAATGTGGGACTGGTGATAGTTACAGGATTGTTACTTCCAGTTTGTGAATCTCAAGTAAAAAATTTAGAGTCGGTCTATCAATGGGAATCAGAGCCATATAGTTTACCTTGAGAGCTAACTGAGCTGCGAGACAGATAAGACCAGTATCTATGGATTGATCACAGTTATCATTATTCTTTATATTACACACCATTTTCTGTATACTTGTTATTGCTGTAAATATAACAAATTCATGTTTATCATTTAGAAATTTGATTGGCAGAAAACCTAGACAGCGCCAAACATGAACAGCTATGGCATCACAACAAATAGTACAAGGTCTTATAATCAGAATGCTATGAACATATCTCAACGTTTGAAATGATCTAAAGGATAATAAATTTGGTCATTTTTAGGCTGTCCAAGGATATACTGGTAAAATTAGGCATCATTTATTTTACCATGGAACTGTACAAGTGCTTAAAGGTTAACTACTTAAGTTTCTTTTATAATTCAAAAATCTAAAATAACATAATGTCAATTTATATCTGTTTTACTATTTCAAGATGAATGACACTATGTAACTTAAGAATAATAATGAATTGACAGAATTAAACGGATTTTGATCCTTGGATAAAGTCAACCAAAATTTTACACACGCTTATAATTAGTCCACGCAGGTCATTTTATAATGTTCTGATAATTAAACATGGAAACGCATGAAAGACATCCAATAGAAATATGGTCATTTGACACATTTTGAATCCCTTGAAAAATACAATATTGTGATATATGAATACCTGAAGGAATATCTCGATCATACTTTTTTCATACAATATCGTTTTTTTTTTTTCACTACATAATTCACAATAAAATCTGCTTAAATTGATTATTCAACATTTGATTAAAGTTACATTATGGGAGATGAGATAAAGAGATGGCAGTTCTCACTATAATAGTTAAAAATAGGTTGCCAGGCAACGAAACATACGCCCACACAGCAGAAAAATCGTCCGGGCAGTCAACAAGAGTTGTCACATATTAAGGAATTATCAGAAAATCATTAGAATTTCTTTGGTTTTTATAATCAAACGTTTATTCTTAAATCAGATAATAATTGTGACCTCCAGAGGGACCACAAGCTAAAAAGGGTGATTTTTCGAACAATCAGGGGACATAATTCAGGAAATAATGACCCGATGGGCGCAAATATCGAAAGGAACCAAGATCTTTGAGTTATTAACACACATGTCAAGTTTCATCAAAATCGATTCAAAATTGTGACCTCTATAGGGTCCACAACCTTGATACAACATATTTTCACATTATTTGTGTACAAACGACGGCCATTTTGTCCGTCAATTCTAGTCCGATTTTCACGTAATTCAAACTCTCTCTTCATTACCATGTAACGGTGATATAGTCAAATGTTTTTTTAAAATCGGACAATAATTTTGACCTCCAGAGGGACCACAAGCTAAAAAGGGCAATTTTTTGGACAATCAGGGGCCATAATTCAGGAAGTTACGATCCGATGGGCGCAAATATTGAAAGGAACCACAAGATCTTTGGGTTATAAACATACATGTCAAGTTTCATCAAAATTGGTTCAAAATTGTGACCTCTATAAGGTCCACAACCTTGATATAACATATTTTCACACTATTCGCGTACAAACGGCGGCCATTTTGTCTGTCAATTTTGGTCCGATTTTCACGAAATTCGAACTCAACCTTCATAACCATGGAACGGTGATATAATCAAATTGGCACAAATATCGAAAGGAACCAAGATCTTTGGGTTATAAACATGCATTTCAAGTTTCATCCAAATCGATTCAAAATTGTGACCTCTACACTGTTCACAAGCTAAAAAACGTGATTTTTCGTACAATCAGGGGCGATAACCCATGAAGTTTCAGTCCGATACATGCCAATATCGAAAGGAACCGAGATCTTAGGGTGATAAACCTATATTTTAAGTTTCATCGAAATTGGATAAAAATTGTGACCTGTAGACTGTTCACAAACAATTGTGGACGGACGGACGAACAGGGGCGATGACAATATACGTCCACATGAAAATGTGGGCGTATAAAAACTAAATAGTGTAAAGATCATTTGCTGAAAATTTCAGTCAAATTGATTCACTATTAGTCGAGAAAAACAAGTTTGAAATATTCACATAGCCTCGGTCATCATTACTCAAATCATTAATATAAACAGCAGTCTCGATTATCCACTTGATTGATTTAATTATCAACGGCTATTAAGCGACATATAAGAATTCTATCCGCCAACAGCGAAGGCTAGCCTTGACATAACGAGTTTATTATAGTCTGGATATGTTAATTAATGTCTAATTGATTATTTAGATAACATCTCAGGCTTAAAGAAAGACCTGTAATAAGCAGATTTTGCTCTTGCATAATGCTATTTTAAGAAGACAAAATCAAAACATCAATAACAAATAATCTCTGAGATTGGATTCCATTGGATTAAAAAACAGGTCCCTCAAATATCAATGGCTTGCTAACAAGGAAGTCTGTGGTTCGTTCCTCATGTTGGCCTAGAAACCCATTTGGTTTTCCAAGCTAGTTCCCCCTTGGAGTGGTGCAGGGTGGAGGGCAAAGTAGGGGACAGACCACAGTCATGCGGTACAGGCAAACCATGCTGTATAGCGTATCTCCCTCTTCATTGGCTTGATCTGTGCAAAAAGTAAGGTGTTAAACTTCAGTTTATTTCAAGTAACCAGCAGAAGTTTATTTCAATAAGAGTACTGACCTGTTTCTTTGTTTTCTTGTAGTAAAGCTAATTTATATAGAAGATAATAGGTGGCAGCAGCAGTATCATCACATCGTATAGCTTCACCCAATATCTCTTCAGCCTAAATAAATAAATCATATATACTTTTACATATATGATAGACAGAAATACAGATTAACATAAAAGGCTAATATATTTTTGACCAAAACAATTACATAATATTTTTATAAAAATATTGAAATACAAATACTGAGAAAATCAAAAGAGTGTTTTACGAACTTATAAAGAATTTTTGCATATTGTTTAGTCTATAAAGTTGCCAAGTCTATCATTAATTAGGGATAAACAAAATGGAATGTGGCTCAGTGAGGGCAACGGATCAGTAACTAGGAAGTCCCTAGTTTTCCCTTGTCACTTGTACAGGACTGAGGGCCTGGTAAATAAAAAAGTGAATAGTCATTCAAATTGAACAAAAAAAAAAAAACAACTGGCGTCCATCCCTGTGACACACTGGCTTTGATGAAAAGTAGGCAGAAACAGAGCTGTATTATTTATCCCGGTTGATGCAGAACAGTAGCATGTTAAACTTGATCCTCTTTCATTTTATTTGACTAACAAAAGACTTAGGTTAAAGTCTAGACAAAATTTTCCGTTTTTTTTATTCATTAAAATATATCAGATGGATCTACTGCATTTGTATTTAATAAGAATATACCTGAGGATATTTGCCTAGACTGATGAGGCAAGAAGCTCTGTTTCTATGTAGTTTGGCCATGCTACACTCCTGTCGTTCATTTGGTGAATATAAACTTAAAGAATAGTTATACCACTGTAGAGCTTCATTATAATTATTAGTCTGAAAAAAATTTAACAATTAGTTTTACTAATTGTGGTCTTTTCCCTGAAATAAATTTATAGATAGCTCAGGAATAACCTAAATAGTTAAATCTAATTTGTCTCTCCCTATTTTTTTATTCATTAAAATACAAATAATAAAAAAAAGAAATACAAACTTTGCAAAATAGAATGTTTTAAAAAAAATCATCAATTAACCTCAACATCTGTGGCAGCTTGTTCCCAAAATATGTGTTGAAACTGTTTCTTAATATTTGATTCTAAAACTCTGCCTGTGTTGTGACCTGAAATGAAACCAATGTGCAATTGTGCATGAGAAAAAATAAAATTTCTGGGGCCAAGGTAGTCATGTAGACAAGTTGGCCAAGAAGAATCATCAACAATTTTAAAGCCTAACTTTTATTTATAAGGTGACGTGTGGCGCTTGTTGTGCTGACAAAGAATTGGCATGCACATAAAAGAACTCTTGACAGCTTGAAATCAAAGAAAAGAAGCCACAGTCTGAGCAAAATTCAATTCCAGTTGTAAACACCATATTTCACAAAAATTGGCAGGCTGGTAAAAGCCCTGCCAGGAAGTAACCCAAATGAGTTTATTTACTAACCAATGATCATTTGTTCTGTGAAATCTTTAGCTGGTTGGAGAAGAGTGCATGATAACAGGGCCTCTAAATGTGCTGTAGCCATTTTACCAAACTCTGTAGAATTTTCATATCTCTGTAACAGTTTAACTGCATAGTCTGGTTCATACCTTAAAATATACCGGTAAACAATATTTTATTAGAGATATCTGAATCCAATTTGGGAACAATCATAGCCTATGAATTATCTCCCTTTAGTCTTCAACTTGTTACAATTCATGATTTGATATCAAATGGAGAAATGGATGTTCCAATAGGTCATTTGGGAACTGGTACATTTTATTACAATAATTTGCTCGCTGTACATGTCTTTACTAGTGGGAGGAAGCCAGAAGAACTGGAGAAAAATAACACGGTCAGACATGCCTTGGTTTTATCCCACGTTACAGGGCTCAATGAAAAACCTTATGATCTAAAGCACAGGCATTAGATCACTCTAACACCTGAACCCCATAATTTGGTATAAACTGACTGTTACCTATTGTACTTTCTCATCAGATGGATGACATTCAAACTTAAATCTACAGTACAATCTGGATGCTTAATTATTTCACTCAATACTAAAATATATAAAATCAAAAGACACCATTTAAAATACAATGAGAATTGAAAAAAATGTGTAAACATTTGTTACCAAATAAACACTCCAAAATTTCAAAATAACTAACTAGACCTCTTTGACGACGGTTAAAAAATAATGTTGATTGGTTTTGTGGGATGATAACCTGCTTTCACCAAAATATCTTACATCAACAGACAATGTCATATAATACATTTTGCACTGTCGAAGCAGTAAGTCAAAATTTTCAAACAATTTAGTCAGCTAGCCGCCTTTTGCTTAATCTGTCAAAACCTAATTTAATGGTAAAAAGCTTTCTCCATCAACAGTTGAAAAACACATCAGATCAACAGCCATACTTTATTTTGACCTCAATCAAAGAGGTTGGTGGTTGAGTGGTCTAATGTCTGCACTTTAGATCATATGGTCTTTCAATGAGTCAAGTGGCATGGTTTCAACCCCAGTCTAATATGTAACAAGGAGTAGGATATTGTATCAAATTGTTATATCATGAGAAATGTCAGCCATGTGATTGTCTATATTTCTTACCTGTGTTTAAAGAAGATGATGTGTCCTTAGACAATAATAAAACTCGTAACTTGAGATACAGTCCAGCAGGATGTACATACTCCTGTAGAAAAAAACATAAACATTTATTACTCTGGGATTTATGCAGTATAATTTCTTTGACAGCTTACAGGCAGTCTGGCAAGAGCTGTGTCTAGTCATTGGGATGGGACAAAAAACACTTGAAATGGCAATGGCATGCTGGTATACTGTTGCTAGTTGGTCAATTCATGATGTATTTTGTCTACCTCAGATTAGGCTATTAGCAATATATTTTCTCCTAAGAATATGAATATTGTTAGTATAATTCCAATGCATAATTGCATATAAATCTGTATTTCAAAGCAATACCAGCATATATGACTTAGAATAGGTTGTGCAAGTCCACAGAACACGAAAATTGTATCAATTCTTTTCACTGAAAAACTAAATGTAAATCTCTACATCATGGCAGTGGGGAAATTGCAAAATCAGCCATTAAGCTACAATCAGAATTTTTTGTGGCAAAATTCAAATGTTCAGGACAAATCATCTCTCTCAAATACAAAGGCTCTTGAACACATTTACCATTGGCCATAAATGCAAGACTAAAGATGTTTTATCAGATAAATTATTGAACCAGGAACTGTGTCCCAAGCGCTACTCATCTTGTTGGTATTTATATTCTTGGGGATGATGCTCATGAAGTAAGATCAACATGAAACTTAGCATATTTTTGTTCCTAGGGTAACTGTGCATTGATTTTTTATAGAACTGCACAATTCCAAGATGGTAGCGATGATGTCATGATCAGTTCCTGGTCCATTGTACACTTATATATTTATGACTTACAGTATTTGCCAGCGTAATAGCATTCATGGCTTTATCACAATAATATTCTTCATTCCATTCTAAATATACATTAGCTAGAAATCTTAAGGTACGTGCCTGCAGATAAAATACACATAAATCTATGGTTCAGTTAATGTCACAAAAAACATATAACACAAACACATTAAATATTTGTAGAGTTCTTTTTATTCAAAGAAAATAAGCCTTTTATATCAAATACAGTCCACTGTATACCCCAACCTAATATTCGGTGAGGGATATTGATATGTGCTTCGTCCTATCATCCTTTTGTTTAGGTTGTGTTTCATGAACATATCTCACGAACCACTGAAGATACCTGTATGAAACTTTGGATGCACATCACTCTATTATAGTGGTTTTGTTTTAAGCTATTTAGACATTTTTAAAACGTTTTGTATTTCCATTAAACAAATTTGACTTAATTTTTGGTATACAATCTTTATTCTAGATTATATACATTGCAACTCATAAACTTTTCAAGGTATCTTAATGACATGCCTTAGATCCCTCAGCTAACTCTAGATAGAAAGTGTTACAATTATTAGTTTGATTGTTATTGATCACCTGATTTTTAGAGTCCAATCCTTGTCTTCCCTTTCCTAATTCATAACTTTCTTTTAACCAGGTCACACTCTCTTCATACTGCTTTCGTTGAAATGTATCAACACCGAAATTATAACATAACATACTCATATATGATCCCTGAAACATACATTATTCATGATACCAGAAACACATTTTATTCATACATGTACACACTTTACTAATAAACATTTACTACATATGATCCCGAAATACTTTACTCATATATATAAATATTCAAATGAAGAATACCCATAACAATCACAAGAAAAGTTCCTAAGAAAATTTGATCTACCTCTCGAGGAAATCTTGCTAGCATCTCTTTAGCTGTAAATATCAAATTTATGGCAGTTTCAGTCTGCATTTGTGCAGATGCCTGAAAAAAAATCATAAATTTGTGGGACAATCCAAACATTTTAAATAGAGCTAACATTTACACTTACTTCTTCTTTTTTACCATTTTCTTTCTATACCCATGCATGTTGTTTTAACAAAAGGCCCAAATTTAAGTAACCATTCAAAGTTGCAATCATAGTTGCTCAATGAGTATAGGGATGGTTCACCCACCAGGAGATCCAGGGTTTATCTTAGAGTTGGTCGACAAAGTTTCTCAGAATTTTCAAGCCCCATTTCGCCATGCCAATTTGAATGGGAATGAAAAACAATGGTCCTGTGTATACCACTTCCAGAATATTAATATGGTGCAGTCAAATCCCAGTTCTCTTCATGAATCAATGCAATTAAGTGACCCAGAAATCAAGTTCTCTCACGATTCTGTTAGCCTCAATAAACGAAATGGTAAGTGTTAAATGTAATGTGATAAAACCTGATTAACAAATTTCTATTATAGTAACAGAGTCACTATTCTTGTGTTAAATCGATAAATGCACTACTGCTTTGTCATTTCATAAAAATATTGGTGAATTAAATTAACTTACAACTTCAGCTTTACAAGTAAGTATTTTAAGAATATCTCGGTCAACTTCAAGTCTGTTTTTTTCTAGAGTTCCACAATTAACCTCATTACCACTGGTGTTCCCTGCATTAATCTTATTGATAAGGGTGGTCTTTAACTTCTCTACACACTATAAACAGAAACAATAAAGAGATGTAACACAGCTTTCACTTCAATACTTTTGCTAGTCGGTCAGTTCGATAAGCAATATATTTTTTCCGAAGAGTATGAATATTTCTAGCATAATGCCAGTTTTTAAATTCATTATGAAGTGTTTTTGCAATTAAGATCTGTATTTTAATGCAACAGTTGCATATTTTCTAAGAAAGTCAAAACATAATTATTTTTGTACATGTGTACCTATTGCTTAATTGTATGTCAAACAACTATTACCCAATCATAGAAATCATTGTAGCCCAGTACATGGAAATTGTGTCATAATGGCAGTGGGTAATTCCACTGGAGTTGTCTCAATTGTCAATTGCCTGGTATACTGTGTCAATCTGAACACATCATATTGTTCTAATAATAAAACAGGTCCATAGGGAGAGGGGTTTTACATAGGCTAAGCCTGTTCACCAATCCCGTTCAGACATTCTGAATAAAATATTGTTTATAAAAAAACAGGTCCATGGAATAAGTGAAATTCAACAAAGATGTTTGAACTTTAGAAATGACATATTTGCCAAAATTAAACATCACTGCATAATTTTAGAAAAAGCAAATAATGCTTTAGGATTAAATATTTTGAAATTTCAAATTCATGTCATGTAAATAGGAAAACAGGTAGTAGCAAGCTCTCAAGCTAGCCAATTTCATCACTGGTAATATATTTTCTTATTGATGGCAATGTATTTAGGACCGGGAATGACAACAAAATATATTTTTAAAGGATAACCTTAAATCACCATACCTGATGTGTTAGGTTTAAAACTATTTCTGCTTGTTCCATCTGATTACATTCTACAAGATATAAACATTCTTTTTTACATGCAGTTCTGGGTATTCAAGACTGCTGCGGATATAGAAAATTTTGTTATCGTTCCTGTAGAAACCATTTATAATCCTACTCTCATCAATCATCCTTCCTGCATCATATTAGTTAGGGCATGTTGTGAAATCCCCTCAACACACGGAACAATTACCAAGGGAAAAAGATACTCAAGCAAATTATTCTGTACAAGTATTTAAGTGTACTCAGGAAAGTGTGTATCTAGTCGAGTGTTCATATACATATCTAATACATCATTACTTTTAAAACAAAAATATCTGTAACAATCAGAATACTAGTAAATTTACCTATCCAAGCTCTTGCTGTCTTCATTCCCATCTGAAATCATTTAATACACACAATCTAAACGTATAAATCATACTTCCAAAAATAATTTTAAACATCTCCTGCTATTCCATTTGATGCTTTGGATAAGCTAAATCTTGCAAGTTGACGATTGTTATTTCTAATTCAAGCAATAACCACTTGTTGCAAATACAAGGATAAATTAAACTCTCCCAAATGAAAATCTGAATTCATAAGCCATTAAATTAATATGGTTTTAACTGCTGATTGGCAGACATGTAATGTGTGTCTTGGTCAATGAAAGCCTGTAATACAAATCTGGAAATTGTAGAGATTTTAGTGTCACAACGGTCTTTCAAGACCCTATAAATATTTTTCTTTTTTGAAACTGTCTGTCGGAAATATTTCTAAAAAAAACCCAATGGGTTGCACCTGACAAAGTCTGAATTTCTGCCTGACTTGCTGTATACATGTACATAGTTTGTTTAATGCAGCTAGATAATAATAAACAATAAATCATCTTACAATTGTTTGTCGTTTCAGAACTGCATCATCAACAGAATCAGAACCAGAATATGTTACAGCCATAAAACAAATATGCCTCACTGGAAAAAATAGGTTGCCAGGCAATAAAAAATACGCCCACAGCAGTTAAGTTGTCCAGGCAGTCAACATAGCTGTGGCATACTTTTTAATGGGCGGAAATGAAACATTTATAATACACTAAAATCTGATTAAGAGTAACAAATCTTTAAGTAATTAACAGAAAATTGTTAGAATTTGTTTGGCTTCTATTTCTGCCCATGCTACTGTTTAGTATACAAAACATTTAATATCATGAATTTAGCTGTTCAAGGTCTCAACTCTGTGTATCAATCTAAAGTCAATTGAATGATCCCTTTGGCCTGAAGGGCATCAGCAAGATATTTCAAAGTAATCAAGGATCACAGTAAATTGTTAATCTGACTGAATCCAAGCCAGGAGATCATCTATAACATATATTTTGGTTTTGTTTTCTTAATTAATTTTTGCCAATTCTAGCGTTGATTAAACCATGAAAAATTAGATCTCGTTCAAAAAATGCATACATGATCAGTGCCTTTTAGTGAGACAATTCAATCAACTTACATTTAGCATTAGAAATATTTGATAATGATCCCTGAGTTTTCATGGGTACAATATGATTCCACAGTTTAACAGCACTATTTTCTATCTGAAAAATCAACACACAACCACAAATGTTACTGATTTTAGTCAATAAACCACAATTACTATTCATTTAAACATAAATTATGCAAGAGCTAAATCTGCCTATTGCAAGTCTTTATTTAGGCTTCAAATGTTATAGAAATTATTTATGCAATAAATGGTGGATCAAGCTAAAGTTTACTGTTATGTGCTGATGCCACAAGCTTGTTACTTGATGATTGAGAATATGTGGGTGGAGGTATCTTTTGTCAATCAAACGATTGCCAATTCTACGGTGAAGACACAATTGAGGCCTATTTCTAGTCCAAACTTCTAACTGTAACAATTAAATTCAGAACAAAGTAATTTGACTAAAATTTTCCACATTTTCTTTTTCTTATCATCTATTTTTTGAATTATTATAGCAAGAACGGTCAACTCTTTATATAACTCTTAACTAATGTATCTTTAAGTCAACACACCACAAATGTTATCACAAATTTACATTGATTATTTTCAGAAAGAGTTAGAGGCTAGATTCAGTCTTTTAATCAATTCAAGGAAGATGATGTGGAAATAATTAAGGGGTAATGAGGGCTATCTAGCGCAGACTCCTGATCTGGTGTGATTTGGCAGACCTAAAGACATTCCTAACTGGCACCAACAATACTCAATTGGTATCTTTTCTAAAACATCTGCACATTTCACCAAGTTTTCTGGATACTCTTCATATGAACTTCCATTTACCCCCGGTGACCTGTATTTTCATCACTACGGCTATGTTTATCGTAAGGAAACTAAAAATACATGTAACTTACAATCTTAGACGAATTAGTATCTTTATTTTTCTCATCATAAGAATTTGTTTTCAGTTGAAAAAGTATTTCGCTTGTTTTGTCAATAACATTTAACCACCACTCAGGCACCACAGATTCTTTCACAGAGCATAATTTCTCTACATTTCCTATTTTTCAATATCAATAAAATAATCCTCATAAGACATATAGAAATAGATCTCACTAAAAATAAACACAAATAAAATATATCAACATCAATATATATATAAGTCGTTCTGAGACTGACACATAGTAATTTTTATTTTTACAGCAATGTAATTTTAAGTAAGTAGAAAATTTTGCCAGTACATTGAGTTTTCCACCTATTTTTCATCAAATTCCAACTACCAAGGGACCTTTTACATTCACTATAAATGATTACAGGATTTTCTATGGCATTCATGTTTGATGTGACTCCAGTATATTTGTGTCTCGATATTTCATTGTTATTGAAGATTTTGTCTTACTCACTGATTTTAATCTTAAACCCCTAACCCTGAATTTATAGGTTTTAATCTTAAAATACCTGACTCTAACCCTAACCCTAAAATGTTAAAGTGATGGAAAAGGAGTCGGAACATGCATGATCGCTTTTTCGATCACATCCGAATGACTGACATTCCTTCTCACCAAAGACAATCGTCGAACACCAATCAATCGCTCTTCTCTAACTAACCCACAACATGATTCAAACACCAGGTTCAGTTCAGAGTTCAGTGTCCTAAACTATTCTGACACTGTAGCCCTCAAAATATATTGAAAGAAACTGCTTTTTATGCAATAAATTTACTTACTTACTTACTTGCTTGATCCACTGTAGACCAATGCAAGCGTGTTTCCCTATGGATAATAGATTAGAAGATAAATCTTGACTAACTATAGGACAGTAGAGCTCTATAACTTACAAGGCTCTGCTAAAGCATGTCTATCGATAGCTTAGTATTAGTTGGTAGTCTTGTCTATTGCCATATAAGACTAGGACTACTACCACTACTACTACTAGCCTACTACTACTACTACTAGTACTAATTACTACTAATTACTAGTACTAATTACTAGTACTAATAATTTAATATTGCATACCTTCAAATAACTTGACCAAGTTTTCTCTTGCTTCTGGGGTAAACTCCATTTCAACATCTTTACAATATGAAACGACCAATGAAATATATAGTATAAAATCACAAATTAAGTATTCACGTAGGTTTACCAATCTGATTAAAACACAGATCCAATTTCGTTTCGTTTTTTATAGTTCAAAATTTTGTTTTACTTGTCTTTACTACAAGTACAAGTACATGAATGTAGGGAAGAACGCTAGATCGGAGACGGTCCTACGCAAATTGTGACGTCATATGTGAATTGTGGGTTAGGGTAAGGGTTATATATAGGCTTGATCATGGGTTAGGGTTAGGGCTAGCCCTGTTTACATATCGGGACTTTGACCAAATCTACAGGTCCTAGCCCTTACCCTAACCCATAATCTATATGACGTCATATGTGCTAAACATGCGTAGGACCGTCTCTGATCTAGCGTTCTCCAAGTGTAGGCCATTGAAAGTATAAAAATCGAAACGAAATATAGATCTATATTTTAATTAGATTGTACAATTTGCAGAGCTGCCAACCTAAAATGAATTCAATGAGTGAGATTTAACCAAGCTGGGGTCCAGGGGCCGCAGGCCCCTGGTCAAGTCCAGGACGAAGTCCTGGCGGGGGGCCCAGGGGGGCGGAGCCCCCCACCCGAAAAAGGATTTAGTACTTTTAAAACACTTTTGGAGACTGGAGAATAGAGATAAAATTATTCACAAAAGAGATACATTTTAAAAGTTTTAATGCATATCATTTAAACACTTGAATCGTTGTCAGTGTCACTCATCTTGCAGGCTTTTCTCTCACTGAAACGCGCGGGAAGGATATTCCAGTTTCTGAACAGTGGTAATGAAACAAATAATTTCATTGGCTGATCTAACTTATCCAGCCAATCAGTGGTGTCGTACTTAAAACAAACCGGAAAAGAGCGACCCGACATTCGGAATACATTGCGTTTGACTAATTCAATTGCATCTGATCAGTGTGCATCCGAATTTAACTCGTACGTGGAAATCCCTTTTATTTTATTTTTATACTATAGTTTTGAAAATGCGTGAGATTTCACTATGTGCTCGTGAGAGCGTGATTTTGATTAAAAATGCGTGATTCTCACGCCAAATGCGTGACAGTTGGCAGGTATGAATTTGTGGGTTTACAAAACTTCAAAAGTATGAAATTTTGAGTTATTTCCCTTTGATTTTTAGCGAATAGACATGATCCAGTATCCACACCCTCTGATCCTCTTGTTGGATTTATGAATTCCACACAGGGAAAGTTCAAGAGTATGGTACAATTCTACTTTGTGGATTCTTATGTCAGACTAATAAATAACCATCCACAATTTAACTTTCTACCAGTTATTAATCAGTTGATGTTCTGCCGACGTTAGTCGTTAGGCCAGTTTCTTCTTGCTCTTTCTTTAGCCGCCAGGTCACGTAACAGGAAGCACATGTTGCGCAATCTCCAGACTTGGTAGAATCTACTGTAGATGGCGCCAAATTCGATGAATCAAAACAGTTCAGACAGAAGTTGACGAAGATAGTCATTACATTTACAGTACCGTACACAGTTGGCTGATTATGCCATTTCTCCACTTACATGCTTCGAAATAAATTGAACCGAAAAAGGTATTACAAGGCAACTTTTTTTCATCATTTTCATTCCAATTTTTACCATCTTCCGAACAGATAAGGCTAACCAGCAAGCTCGCTTTAAAATGTTTACTGTACTGTACAACAAACTGCATTAGAAATTAGAGTATGTCATGTGATATGTCAGACTCGGCAGACTAATTAGTAGTGCCGATTGACTAGATATAATATAAAGATGAACTCAATCAAAACTCATAATTTTATTTGTGAACTTCTTGTTTCACAAGCTGTAAAGATGATATTTTTATTTTCTTTGTGAACAAATCCATCCATTCCATGTCTTGTTAGTTGTTGTTTGTAGGCCTATGTTGTTACAGTTTTGTTAAAGGGACAATAACATTCTCGCTGGCTTGGTAGCTCCAGAAAATAAATAATACCCTTATTCTAGGTACTAGATGTTTAAGTGTCCTACCTGTTGTGTAAATTATCCATTACAAGCTATTTTACTTGTCCAGAGGGTTCGAAAATATTTTAAAATCAATGTCACATTGGAAACGGTTTACGTTAGCCTTTTCAAATCAATTGGTTGAATTTTTCCAATTTTTTAAAATAGGTGTGTTAAGATGAAATTTATATCATCATTTAATTGGAATATTCTAAAATAATACATTTTGTTGACCAGAATGAAGATTGGGGCATATTATTCAGTCACAACAAGAGTGTTATTGGGGCTTTAAATATACCGGTATTACTTTTTTCTAAATAGAGCAACTTTTATAAAGTGCTTTGGTGGCCAATGACTAAGTTGCTTGTAAATGTAAGTTTCTTTGCCTGGCAAGTGGTAACCAATATTTTTCATGATTTTGTGTGATTGTTTTTAGTTATAAGGCAAAAGGGAAAAAGAAGATTGAGTGGAAATGCTCCCAGATAGACCGTGTGAAAAAATGGCTATGTCATGGTAATGTATGTTTGGAATTTGAAAATCTAAGAGAATTTTAAACAAAAAAATGTATGATGTTTGCAAAAATGCTTTTAATGTTATTTACTAGTAACTACCGGTAGTTCAAAAATGCAGCCTCATATTCTAGGACAGGTTCTAATCTTTATCTTCTAGTCGTGTCAGTGAAAATGCATGTGAAGGAACTATGGAAGCCATGCTACCAGAGAAAGAGGCTAAAGATTATCATCATGTAGGTATATAGTATAGCATGGGTTCTTGGCACCAGGCTGGTATAAGCAATGGTGTGAGGTATTTTTAACAACCTCAGATGCATAGTCATAATTTGGACTAAATTGAAGAAGCAAGAAAAGGGCAACAACTTGAAATGAATTTAGTACCAACTAAATGTAGTAATATTCATAATTTTGATATTTTCAATTGCATTTGAACAGAAAAACAAAAATCTGAAAAAAGGAAAGGGCATAGTTATTGATAAACAGGTAGCGTAGCCCAGAGTAAAATTTGCACACATGAACCAGGGGGTGACTGGTGTGACTTCAAGAAAGTTTTCTGATATGGTTCCCCCTTGTCAGTCGTGCAAGATGGAGGGCCTGGCAAGTACAGCATCTAGTTGTTTGAATGGGACAAAGAAAATGAAATCCCATGTACACACTACTGGAATGTACATAAAAGAACTCTTGACAGTTAGAAATCGATCTAAGAGTAGACTCAATATTATTGCTCCATACATTCACACTGAAAGAAACTTTAAATTTTGCATTTGTTTCTTTATTAGATGACAGATGGAGCTAACTGTTCCCAGAAACCTGTTTTAAATTTAGAGTTGACAGAGTTAGATGGTGATGTAGGATATTCTAGTCACGGAACACAAGATGACAGTTCTCAAAAATCTGCTGATCAAATTAACCAATGGCAGGATTTTAATCAAGATGAGTTAATGCATGGGGACAGTGATTTAGACGACCTGTTATATCACTTTAGTATGTGAAGTTTTTGTTTTGCAAATACAATGAGAACTGGCAATAGGCTCAAGCATACTAGTAGGTTCCTATTCAAATAGCAGCTCTTGTGAACGGATGCAAAAGGGAGACACTAAAGGGTTCCAAGTTTGATGAGAACTTACATAAATAGATACAGATCGACCTGAACTAATGAAAATAGAATCAAAACTGATGTTGTTTCACTCAAATATCGCTTGCACAAGAAAACAAGTCAAGTTGTAACTTATGGGTAATAGCTAGAGAAGAAAAAAAGAATGAACTTGTTCTTAAGGCCTTCAGTCTGTCCACACTAACTTGTTCGCACAATTTTTGTCGAATCTTTTTCAAACTTTAGGTAGGATAATGGTTCTTGTGCATAGATGACATTTGGAGTTGAATTTGGACATAGTCATTATCTTTGTTACTGGCTTATGGCCCTTTTATTAGTGTAATTTTTCTTGTATTTTCGGATAAGCTTGTATGCAGTCTGTGGTTTTCTTTTTTTCAAGACTAAGCTGTTGTGTGGGAGTATGTTCACGCTTTGCATGGCTATCTTTGTCCTTCAAGAACTGCTATTAAAAATTTGATATTCCATTTCTTTGGGGGCAAAACTATTTAAACACAAAACTAGAGTGACTGTTTTATCTACTGAGATACCTGAAGACACCCAAAATAAAATTGGAACCCTGTTTTTGAACGCGATGTGACTTGTCTTTATAGATAACTTTTTCAAGGAGAAATTTGACAGTGAGTTAGAGAATTTCCAGAACTCTATGAGAAGTATGTTAAGGGAACAACAGATTCATATTCGACAGATTGTTCATTCTACTAGTTGCGCAGATAGAGATGAGGTGAGTACAGCATTACAATAAAAGACAGGTCTTCTACCAATGTCTTGTCTTTGTCAGCAACTAATGCTTGCTGCAATTTAGGTAAAAATCATAAATATAGAAAACTTTAATTTCGAACGAAAAGGCTTTTTGACATTGTGATGGTACATCCATCATTTCAAGTCAATAGGCAGAGACAGGGTTGGGTTTCAAGTCAATCAGCATTAATTAGGTCATTTTATAACCAATACAATTCTGTAGAAATGTTCTTTTTTTGTTTCAGATTGTGTCAGATTCTCCACAACATCATATGGACACCTGTGATGTAGATATAGGAAGTACCACTAGTAAGATATGAAATATTTTCTCATGAAGTAGTGGTGGGGGATTTGCATACGGGTATCATTTGAAAAAAGAATCGACCACCAAACAGCCAAAAGTATAAACCAAAATTAATGTATACATAGCTCAAACACCATATACTCTAATATGACATCATCTGATTTGTTTTGCCAAAACTTCTAGTAATAATGTGGATCACTAACACATACATAATAATAACAATAATGAGGTTTTATATAGTGTCTTCTCCATGTTGACACCTCTCAAAACACTTTTAGTAATGTCTCTACTGGTAACACTATCGAAACAGGAAAGTATTTAACATGGATATAAATTGATTAAAAGTCTGTTGATTCTTGATCTGTTGTGTCAACATATACTCAGAAGGGGTGTTGTTGACTTGGCCGATAAAAAAGTGTGCCTAGTTGATTTGGATGAGATGAAAAAATCCAGTTTCAGATTGGCATACATGTAGATGAATCCATGGCAGTTTGAAATTAAAGAGAAGGGTAGGCTGAAATGCTGCTGTCCAGACAAAACATATCCCAGGGCATGTTTCACAAGTCACCAATAAAATTAAAAATTACAATATGTATTGTGCTGACTATACATCTGCATTCCAGATAATTCAGATCCAGACGAGGCGGCATTCTCAAAAAATGAAAATCATCTGGAAGTGTTTAAAGAGGAATCTAAGAGTGAGCTAATACAGGAACTGTTGTCTTTATCATGTGGCATAACTAGAATATTACATGATGCTAAATACAGACTTTGATAAATCCACAAATAATATCATTTTGTGAAAGGTATAGTTCTTATTTCTTTCATTTCATTTTCAATCAAATTTTTAAAAAATCCCATGAAAAGATTCTACCCAACATTTATAGGTGTCTACATTTATACATAGGACACAGTACACCAAATATTTCTACACTGTCACCCAAGAAACAAGGGCCAAGACTATTTTTAGTTTTTCTCTCCCTTTTCCTTTTACTCCCTTTTGCCTGACTTTTTGGTGTAGCATTGAAAGTGTTTGTAAATTCATTTTCTGCCATGTTTTGGTGAATATTCATAATTTTGAGAGGTTGATTAGACTGAAATATATAGGGCCTAACCACATTGCATGTTTATTTGTCTCTACCTCTAGCTTGTGTATTTTAAGTTTTTCATGAAGAACCTCATACATGCTTTTGGGCAAGAGGTTACCACATGTTGCTTCATCTGTGGGAGAAAGCGTTCTACAGTTCTACCCAACTAAAATTTAGGAAAAAGTTAGAGCCGATCTAAGAGATAAGATTAACATTAAAGTCAATGGGGAAATCTTTAATGATCTGTGGCCATAACTTAGTAAATACTGAAAGTAGTTTAACTTTTTTTGTTCTGATATTTGCTGTAAATATTTAAGTGTCAAAATAATGTAGTTTGCTTCGAAATCCAATTCCTGTCATATGATGATCAGCAGCTTTGTTACAAAGATTTTATAGACACGCTTTAACATCCACTAAACACAAACTAGGTCATCGCGAGACTAAAATGTTTCAACTTTATTCCAATAATTCGCTTGAGCCTAGAGTTATTTAGCAGTGGAAGGAAATTGGATGACCCTACTCCTTGTCAAGTCAAATGATTAAGAGCATTTTAGGTTAACTGTAAATTTGTATGAAACCTTGATTGCTGAACAGACTACAGATTAACCTAAGGTTGTGTCAAATTTATTAACCTATTTGTGCGATTTGAAATCCTAATTAGTAAAAAAGCAGATCTACCTATATGTCCGGAGCCAAATATTATAGCATTCATAAATGTAGTTATCTCCCTTCCGTCATAGAAGTTATTCTACTTTCAGTTTGATTTTTCGATATGCGTATTTGATGTGAACAAATGTAGAACTCTTTATGCAATGGGATAGAATATCAGACGGTCATTAACAAAATAGCACGATCTCGGTCATAATTGTCATTCAGATATCATTTTTTATTATTATTATTAGATTGAATGATCATTGGTTTTTAAACCAAACAAATCAAAATATGAAAAGAAAAAAATTTAATTGTGTGTGTGCACCCTGATATTTTTCCCAAATTACCTCCCCTTTGACCACAAAGTTAATATAGACAGAGTATGTCGGGTTTTTAGTTTGCTATTCGTTATCTGATTAAATTATATCTATTTGAATTCAAGTAAATTATTCAAATTTATGACGTCACAGGACAGTTCATGTCACTTTTCTGTCTACAAATGGTTGTCACTGTATTTAATAACTTGAGTATGGCTGCATGAACCAACCATGACAACATCGGGACACCCTTTCAAAGAGTAAGCACACCTTGCATGCCTTATGCACAATACTACATTATGGCAATCCCTGTAAATTAAAAAAAGTTGTTTGTCTTCTTATCACATAATTTTTTTTTTTTTATGTATTGTATTTACCACTCCCATTTAACAAACACTTTTAAAAAGATAATATGTCACTATACCTTAAATAATGTAACTGTAATATCTTTCAATTTATTCTTAAGCCAGTATGCTAGATAAGTGCATTTTTAGTCAAGAAATTTTCACCATTTAAAGCCTATATGCACTGCCTAAATTTCTTTCAATATTATGAAACGGAGATATGGACGAGTTCATGGAACGTACAGGGAACCAATGTTTAGACTAACGGCTCCATTTAAACTGAAATAAGATAGGGTTAAATGCCCTCTTTTCTGCATCTACCATTCTAATGAAGAAGGTTGTACCCCATGTTGTGTAGTATGTGGGAAATTTTACCTGGACAACAAAACTCCCCCACTTACTAGTACATTATATCAAATTGAGACTGTAAATGCAATGCTTCTTTTACATACACTCCCTTGATTGTTTGTTCTATCCAAATGGCTACAGTGCTATCATTTGTAGACCCTCTGTCATGAACCACTGACATGCCAGGATCAAACTCTCCCCAACCCACATCTGATTCAACTAATGTGACCTTTTAGGCAAGAAGTTCATATTTCAATTTAAGGCCAAATTTAGAAAAATATTATCATACAAGAAGAATCTTAACTGTGTGAGCTCTTCAAGAAAGACATGGTATCAGGTGTTCAGAAAAGAAATGGCAGATGTTTGTTTCATGTATCTGCTCTAATTGGCCAGCAGAGTTGTGAAATATGTCAATAATGTGATGAAACTACATTAATTTAATTAACAACTGACTCATCTGCTAACCATAGATATACTTCAAAAAAGTTGAAATTCCAAAGCAATTACAACATCTAACAGTTACAACCAGTAGTAGATGTGGGTGGCACAGATCGCAACGGTTGGGGGGGGACTTTTGAACTACTGCATTAAATTTTAAAAAGAAGGTTATTTTCCTGCCAGTGCATTACAATGATACAAGATGCCAAACAAAATAAATCCTCAAATCTCTTATCACATTTTAATAAATCAGCGAATTCATATTTCACTGGGGAATCATTATCAAATTACACTATTTATATCCTGCCTTCAACAAAAATACAACAGTGTAAAATTGTGTCTGATATTCTCTATTACATCAAAAATCATAAATTTTAAATTGGTTTTTGGTAAATGTTCACGGCAACGTGCTAGTTTTGATGACCAAATGTATTTAAAAATTAATCAAGCATTTTTATATGTTCAATACCAAGAACAAATGAATGGATGATATCTTTAGCATTTATTGATTTTTTTTAATATACCTGTCTGTTGTTGTGAAAGTTTTATTGGGAAATCAGTTTTAAGCAACCCAAGACAATACAAGGTTTAGTGGTGAGGATTAGAATTGTTTTTTTGTTGGTAGAAGCAATTTTGTATTTTGGAACAATTTCTTGTCGGGGAAAACTGGCATTGATATATTCAGAAAATTTCTGTATTTAATTGTCTGTACTGATATAATGGAAATTTTCAATATTTCATTATTTGTCCTTTTGAAAAATATTAAAGCCCCAATAACACTCTTGTTGTAACTGAATAATATGTCCCAATCTTCATTCTGGTCAACAAATCATATTATTTTACAATATTCCAATTAATTGATGATATAAATTTCATCTTAACACACCTATTTTAAAAAATTGTAAAAATTCAACCAATTGATTTGAAAAGTCTAACGTAAACCTTTTCAAATGTGACTTGGATTTTAAAATATTTTCGAACCCTCTGGACAAGTTAAATAGGTTGTAATGGATAATTTACACAACAGGTAGGACATTTAAACATCTAGGACTTAGAATAAGGGCATTATTTATTTTCTGGAGCTTCCAAGCCAGCAAGAATGTTATTGTCCCTTTAAAGACAATAATATACACAGATCTCCTGGCTTTGTTTGTGATAGCGGTGCAGAATGCAAAATTTAAAAAATTATGAACATTGAACTTATATATATGTATTTTACTCAAGAGTGCCAAACTGAGAAATTTATGAATTCGTTATATCTGTAGATATATATAATATAAATTAGAACCGTGAGATAGTGCTAATCTATAAACTTAGCTCTAAAACTTTTTTTGGGGTGGGGGGGGATTACTATTATCATTTTTATATTGACTGTTCTCTGGTTTTCATGAACCAAATACATTATAAGATAATTATGGTCCATGCTATTTTACAGTAAATGCTGTGTACGTTTACTTCGAATTAACTTTAAATGCTTCATGAATTGAACACTATTTCATCCGTCTCATTGATTGCAGTGCCCTCGCGAAAAATTCGCCAGGAATCAGCTGTCAATTTCGTGAATTGTATTGTATTGAGTAGAATGGAACATACCAGGTTTGCACAAATACACTTTTATGTTCTAGTAGGCTGATGTTCAAGTCTACAAAATCACGTGGTTTTGTTATTACGGAAGTTTACCGTGTGTTGCGCACTGGTATTTCGCGCATTTGCGCACGATAACGGGCACATGTATATGCAAATCACCCGTGACAACAAATACGTCATCAGGTGCTCCCCATAATGTTAGTGCAGCCTTGCAAGCAATGGCCGTGTGGTTAGCTTGCTCGATTCACTATTGGAGTATTGATGTTTTCTCTATACGGATTGTCAGTGTCTGTTGACAGTTCATAAAATGATTAAAGTGGATTATATACTTGTGAAACAAATATCTAGTTAACGTGTTCATACTGTCTTATTGAGGCCAGTCTTCATTTTTTCTTATACGTGCGTGAACCATTTGCAAATCTCAAGATGGACGTAGCCGATAACATAGATCCAAATTTTGAGCCACAAATTAGGGCACGTTCTAACACATGGCCTCTGAGGCCAAATCGTGAAATACTAGACGCACAAAACAGCCCTGTTTCAGAGGAATCTGGGGATTTATCAGTGAAGGAAACGAAAGACCCTCTTGGTTTAAATACCAAAAAAAGTGGGTCTAGAAGAAATGCTTGGGGAAATTTATCTTATGCCGATCTTATCACTAAGGCAATCCAAAGTACACCCGAAAAGCGACTGACATTATCACAAGTTTACGATTGGATGGTTCAAAATGTGCCATATTTTAAGGATAAGGGAGATAGTACGAGCTCCGCAGGGTGGAAGGTAGGTATCCCTTTTTTCTGACGGGGGTCTTATTCCTTTCATCTAGCGCACGGCGGTTATAACGGTAAATGGGTTACCGAATGAGGTCACGCACATTCTACATTGGGGTATTTCGGGTCAAATCAAATAATAGCAGATGTAGAGGCTAATTAATGTACGCAATAGGCAATATCAGTAACGATCATATTCTTTAGACGGGTATTATGTAATAGCAGACATACGATTAGCCACTAATGAATTAATGCTGATAATGTGACAGATTATTGGATTTCAAATATCGCCGAGTTGATGAGGGTTGAAAAAAAAAACGCCCACAGAAAATGAATAGTAATGAACGCCTTATGATTAACTTCTAGCAATCTAGCGGGTTCTAACCGTAATAACTCAATACCTAATCACCTTAATCCCTTGTTATGGACATGTATAATCAATTGGGTAATATTGACGGCTTCCGTAAATTTTTATAGTTTATCGCCCGCCGTTTCTTTCTTTGTTTGTAAACATTAATCACGTGACGTAATTGGCAACATAGTTCACAAATGTTTGGATAACGTAACTTTGTGTAATGCCCCGGGCATTATAGCATAACGTTTAACAATATTGCACACTGCGGTTACGTCGTCGGTAGGTCAGTTTCAGGACACGCACTCCCTCAGCTGACTACATTATGAAATAATGAGTTACAGGCCGATTTTATTATCCTGGATGGATTTTATTAACCTGGATTTGATATTAAACTTTGTAAATGAAATACCCAAGAATTTATTTAACACCTGTCTTTTATCTCGGTTTTGAAATACATAGATTTATCCTAATAAAATATAGCCATATTAATATTCAGATTTTCATCTCGATTATATCACTAGACAATGTATTAACCTGCCATTTACCCATAATACTAATAGGTGATCAACATATTGCTAAATATATGTCTCGCATTATTGATTTATGTTATGAATATAACATGTATTTTCCCAGAAAAGATGTTTCTGTTTTGTAAAACAATTTTCATGATTTATAAAAAGATAGATTTCTACTTGATTTAGTTGGTAAAACAAATATCAAATAAGATAATAGATAACCTACACATGGCATACAAAAAAAATTAATTCTAAGATTTGGTTAATCACATTATCAAAATTAACACAAAATTTAACCATATTGGATTACTTATGCAATAACTACATACATGTACACTGGTAGCTTATCAGTAATTATGGTGTGAATCTTGCATGAAGCAGGATATGCCTTAGTATATTTACAACTGATGATTGATATTTATTTCAAATTGGAATAAAATTTCAAAAGATACAAGGCTAGACTTGGAGACAGCAAGCCTGGAAATTAAGGCACCAATCATAGACATTGTCAGTCACAATCACTCTGGTGTTACATATACACACTGTATATGTGACACAGATTCTGTCTTTTATCAGTGGTTTTAATGATATATTTAATACATGTCTGATGCAATGTTCAAAATGTCATACAATAGATAACAGATGGCCTAAAAGAAAGGGACATCAATTTATATTTTCAAAAATTTCAAATCTTCTGTATTTTAGAAATTGTTCACACATGTACATGTATAGGTACATGTATGTATGTCAATTTTTCACAATTGATACATTGTAGATGTGTAGAAGTCCCAACCCAATTACATACAAGTAGATATTTGGAGAGAAACAATAATTTCAAAACAAATGTAGTTTTCAAAAATTTCAAATCTTCTGTATTTTAGAAATTGTTCACACATGTACATGTATAGGTACATGTATGTATGTCAATTTTTCACAATTGATACATTGTAGATGTGTAGAAGTCCCAACCCAATTACATACAAGTAGATATTTGGAGAGAAACAATAATTTCAAAACAAATGTAGTTGTCTGTTCGTGTCAAAAACTTATGACCTTTTAAAAAGTTAAATAGAATATTGTTATCACAACAAATGGCTATTAATTAGAATTAAGTTAGTTTGGTCTAATGTTTTAACCTTGATCTTTTGAAGTACTGGTACATGTAGTTTAATACGTAATAAACAATTTTCTAAAAATAGATAAAAATAGTAATCAGAGATAAATACATGTATGATGTCACCATTTCACACAGGTGGTTGTAGTGTTGTTCACATTAATTTCTGTTGGATTTTGCCCTTATGTTTTTTTAAGAACACCTTATTCAACAATTTTGCTATGTGTAGACTGGTACTTGATTGAAGTTTAAACTCTTCTTCGCTGATTTTAGTCCCAGATCTTAATTATACATTTTAACATACATTACCCAAGAGCTAAATCTGCCTATTGACGGCCTTTCTTTAGGCTAGAAATAATATAATATTAATTTGACATTTATTAACATGAAAAAGCTATAATCAACCCTCAATGCCATTTAGGTGTCCAATTTTCCTTGGATTTGATTGAATCGAATCTGCTGTTCAACGCCCATTGATGATTAAACATAAAAATGGATATTCAAGATTTTGTTGATTATCATGACGGCAGTAATGACAATCAAGGCTACAGTGATTTTAAGATGATTTTTGGATTAAAAGTGTAGCAATTTGACTGAAATGTTCAGCATATAACTATTATAGTGAGAACTGATATCTCTAACCTTCTATAATGTATGTTCAAAGGGGTAAAAGCTTACATGTACACTGTGAGTACTGTGACATGTACACTGTGAGTACTGTGACAGTCGGGGGGTGGGGGGTGATGATCTAACTAATGCACTTTGGATTGGCCTGGAAATAACTTTTTAGTACATTTGTACCTGACAAAATGAAAGGCTCTAGTGCATTAGCACCTGACTTTTTGAAATTCGAGCCGAGCATGTATTATAATGTCAACAAATCACAGATTGAAAAGATAAATCAGTGCCATTGCCTCACATGTATCTACATTGTATCTACCTGTACGGGCTTGTTTTTAGATCATAAGATCTGTTTATTGAGTCAACTCTGGTAAAGATGCATTTTGTTCATATACTGTATGATTTCAATAAAGAACTGGTAGTTTTTGCTAGAAGAGTTCAAGAATAAATAATGATAGAAGAATACCATGTATTAAAAATTTGTTAAATTACTTTAATCTGCCCAAAGTTAGGAGTGTTTGAAATTTTGACTAGATGTACCTGAAGGGTAGCATGGAAATGTGGTTGTACACTGTATTGCCATCTCCTCTATCTGTCCATCCATCGTCCACAATTTCTTTTAAACCCACTACAGATTACTGTATATTTATTATCTCCTAATTTGGAAATTTATATGTTTAAATTAGTGAGATGAAGAAGTCTATTTAATTTCAACAATTTTGGTTAAGGACTTAACGAGTTATACCATCTTCATTGGCCCAGTCAGAGCAGAACAGTAGGACATTAAACCCCATTTCCATTTCATTTCTCAAGTTAGGGGTCATGTTTCCCTTTATTGAACCCAAAATTATCGTCCCATTTGAATTAAACTTATACATGTATGCATTATCTAAGTTTATAAAACGAAGATGTCTATTGATTTTCATCAATTTTTCTGTTCATAACGCCTAGAGTTATGCACCTTAAGTTGTTTCACCTTGTTAAATCATACGTTCTATCAACAAGAGTTATCATTCAGTCTATGAAATTGATATCAATGTCTATTAAACCTTTATCGACTGCTCATATGATTAATCCGCTGTGAGTGTGGGCGTATGTTTCATTGCCTGGCAACCTATCTTAAAAATCATAATTAAATTTTGTGTGTGATAATTTATTTAATATTATTGGCCATCCGATTGCCAGGAGTATTGATTATGGACTTGTCATGTGAATAAATCTGTAGATTTTATATAAAATTTGAAGCCAGACGAAAGAACTGCAATAGGCAGATTTAAGCTCCATTATATAAAATGCTTTTTAAAAATATATCCTTTTCTGGTTTTTAGCCCTTGATTGTTGAATGTAAGCAGACACTAGTTTGATAGCCAACTACATGTACATGTAATTTAAGTGAGGGTCATGTTAATATATTATTTCCTAGTACATTTACATGTATACCTACATATGTCTAACTCTCACAGTACATATTTAAACTAATAAGAGTGGAGAAGAGATTTGAAAATCTAAGATCTAACCCATTTAGGCAATATGGAGTGAAGAAAGATAATTGTAGAATTGGCATGCACTTTAAAAGAAACCCAAAGCATCTTGTCAGTTTGAATTCAGCAAAGAGACATCGGAAATGCCACTTTCCAGGCCAAATTTCCTTCAAAACACACTGTATGGTGTATCCATCATAATTAGTTCGGGTTGAGCACAAAAGTAGGATGTTAAACCCCATTTGATGTTATTTCCATTTGTAAAGCAACTTGTCAAGTCTGTAATGTGTAAGTACATGTTATATTGTTATATAGTTAGTACTTCAAGTAAAGATTCTTCTTGCCAATGGATGGAAAATGAGGGTTGATTTGATACATCTGTACACACAAACATTGTAAGAAATCATTTAGTTCAAATCATATCGCCATTCATCGTTTTCTATGTTTGGCTGGAAAGTTGAATAAAAAAAAAAATCACTCTTAAACAGGTTTAAAGATACATTATGGGACATTTCTATAAGGAGTTAGCCATTCTTGCTATAACAGTTTTTAAAAAAAGATGATGAAAGAATAATATATTGAAAATTTCAGTCAAATTACTTTATTCTGAACATTGTAATCACCACTGTAATTTTTGACTTAGAAATTAGTGGCTTATTCCATCTACATCATTTCCGAATATGGCTGATGGTTTGACGGGCGTTAACTCCACTTACATAATCTTGATTATCAAGAAATGGCTGTGGTACAGTAAGCCTATTCGATTTGCTCAGGAAATAAAAATATTTTTATTGCCCCCCGCCTTTCGAAGAAAGTTGGGGGACTATTAAAATAGGACTGTCTGTCGGTCTGTCCGTCACACTTTTTGGGACACAATAACTCTCTTCCTAATTGAGCTAGAATGTTCAAACTTGGTGTATGTGTTTATTATGTCAATGCCTTGAAGGAGTTCGAAGATGAGCATTTTCCGCTTAGGGTAAGCAGAGATAAGCAATTTGATTGGTTGATGCTTTGGGACACGATAACTTTAGTTCTAATTAAGTGAGATTGATGAAACTTGGTGTATAGTTTCATTACAGTAATACCTTGACTAAGTTCGATATTGAACATTTTATGCTCAGGGTAAGCAGAGCGATACGCAATTTGATTGGTCGAGATTTAGGAACACAATAACTGTCCTTCCAATTGAGTTAAAATGTGAAAACTTAGTGTGTATGCTTATTACATCAATGCCTTGATGGAGTTCGAAGATGAGCATTTTCTTCTTAGGGTAAGCAGAGATAAGCAATTTGATTGGTTGGTACTTTGGGACAAGATAACTTAGGTTCATCTTTTCTCGATTGATGATTTTTATGCCAATACAATGACTGCATTCTCATTCAGTAACAGTGGATAGAAACGATTGACTCGGACACGACAGAGGGCCCCTTTTGTCAAGCGTGAGGGCCCTTTTGTCTGCCTTTAGGGTCCCCCTAACTAGGGTACAATTTCATTTTTCTCGTCGGTTTTAGCATTTTTCTTTATGGGATTTCGGCGGGGGACATCAGCCTCACTGTTGGCTTTTTGATATTATTAAGACAGAAGACCTGTCCAGGAATTGTATAATTTGTCATTATCTGTGTTTAGATTATTGCACTTTAGTTTAGATGTCATTTGTTATGGCCTCGCCCAACAGCGGCCCGCTTCGTGCACTCTATCATTTAGCCTCGATCTGGGAGGATGATGTCAACGTAACGTTTAATCTCTACTCACCACTCTATTTAAAATTTAATCAATCAATGAAATCCTGTTTAAATCCAGGCCATCCATGGGTCTACAGAGTTGATTTTGTGCTTATTGTGTAAATAAAGATCTAATTTATAATTTCTATGACATCTGAAGCCCAAGTAAAGACTTGCAATGATCGGATTTAGATCTTGCATAATGTATGTTTAAACAAGGTGAGGGATTTTGTAAGTAAGTAAAGTTACATCCAGGTACATGTATGTGGACACATGTACAAGTACATGGTAATAGGGAGAGGGATTCCTTTCATTCATCAGGAAGAGGATATGTACTTGTACTTGCACTTAGTTCAGTCTTTAAAGTCAGAATTTCATTCTAAGTACATGTACATGTAGTTGCCCAGTTACACAGTGACTTCTGACCAATTTTAATATAATCACATTGAAATGTGGTCGTATATTTCTGTCGCCTCCTGTCTTCTTTCCAGAGGCTATATTTAACATCCGATTGACTTTTAATTTATACACAGTGTTTAAGGTCATGGGACAAATATATGTTTTCCTCATGATTTTGAATGATTTCCAGAGTTAAGGCTCTAGATCACATTGAAAAATCTTATAGACACTTTTAGAGGCTAATTAATATCAAATGCAATGGATTATGAGACGAAGAAGCCTATGGCTTTTAACGATTTCCGATAATTACTGCCAGAGTATTTACCCTTGAATATTTGAGAAATGTTGTGGACATGCTAGTATATAAAGTTAATATACATGTAAATGATGCAAAGTCATGAGACAGACAATTGAAACAAATTATAATGATTTCTGATAATTACCTAATGGGTTGTTACTTGTGTGTTGTAAATGTTCAACAAAATGAAAAACTAATGACTACCCTTGTTCACTGCCGGAACGACGGTATGCTATGGCTGTATGTTTCATTACCTGGCAACCTATCTCGAATGATATAAAATATGGAGAGCAATTTTTAGCTGATTAAAAAAAGTAACTTGATCCAGATTCAGGAACTTTGATGGTGTTTGAGCTTGATAGAGAGCCCTAGAAAAACAGTGACTGTTGAACACGAATTGACAAATGGATAAATTAATAATGCATATTATCCAGCATGTTCTACTTTTATTGCACTCTAAACACCCTAAAGCTACTGGTGGTTCATAATTTTATATTTTCATACAATTTTTATTGCACACTAAATTGTAGGGAACCAGATATTGTTTAGAAGAACTGAAAATAATTGGGAGCATAGTAGAATCTGTCTGACAATTTGTCCTGGGGCTCAAACTGACCTGAAATAAACGCATATTCACTGTAATTAAGATTAATTTTATGTCTGTATTCTAGTGTTTAATTCAAGTTAAATAACAAGTCTTTCAGATCCTAACGTAGTAAAGACAAGTAAAACGAAATTTTGAACTAGAGAAACGAAACGAAATAGGATCTGTGTTTCAATCAGATTGCATTTTTTCTAATATTAAGATTAGGTGATCACTGTTGAAATCCCTACATATTTCAAGAACACACACAAAAGAATTGTTTCACTTCAAGGCCATTGAGTCTGGCAAAGTGCCCATAAATTATAGAGTGTAGGTGGACTTGCCCTTATGTTTTTTGTACGTTTCAATTTCAATATTTACATTAATCTTGATCAGTATATAAACAGGTCCATGAGGGTAATGCATGCATGCTTACTGTGTAAACCTGTCTGCCATTAATTGTGTATTATTGGTTCTGGACAGTAATCATTACTATATAAAGTTATAAGTAAGAGTTAGAGAGATTGATGGGGTTTAACATCCACTACACACTAACATTCTAATTTAGGGACTAACACATATTGTATAGTATAAGTCTTAGTTATTCCATTTCAATAAATCACTTGCATGTAGGGATATTTATGTGTGCTTGTACCCAGAGAAATCAATAGTGCTGTGTGAACACATAAATTCTGCGTCAATCTACAAAAAAAATGTAAAGAGACAGAGAAAATTGGAGTTTAACATGGAAGAATTACTTTTTATACGCCCACATTGAAATGTGGTCGTATATTGTCGTCGCCCCCGTCCGTCCGTCCGGCGGTCCGGCGTCCACAATTGCTTGTGGACGCTCTACAGGCTAAAGTTAATATCCGATTGACTTTAAATTTATACACAGTGTTTAAGGTCATGAGACGAAGAAGCCTATTGTTTTTCAGCGTTTTCCGATAATAACTACCAGAGTTATGGCCCTTGATCACTTCAAAAAATCTTGTGGACGCTCTAGAGGCCAAAGTTAATATCCGATTGACTTCAAATTTATACACAGTGTTTACAGTCATGAGACTAAGTCGTCTATCGATTTTTAGTGATTTTCAATAATTGCTGCCAGAGTTATGGCCCTTGATCACTTCGAAAAATCCTGTGAAAGCTCTAGAGGCCAAAGTTAATATCCGATCGACTTTAAATTAACACACCGTGTTTAGGGTCATGAGACGAAGAAGCCTATTGATTTCCAGAGATTTCAAATAATTATTGCCAGAGTTATCTCCCTTGATAACTTCAAAAAATCTTGTTACGCTATAGAGGCTAAACTTACCATCCGATTGACTTTAGATTGAACAGCTAAATCCATGATATTAAATGTTTCATGTATATACTAATTGTTAGTGTGGGGTAACACTTTATAAAAAGCAATCAAATTCTAATGATTTTCTGATAATTACATAATGAGCCGTTACTCTTAATCAGTTTTTAGTGTATTACAAATGTTTCATTAGCAAAAAAAGTAAAAATATGCGACAACCCTTGTTGACTGCCCGGACGATTTAGCTGCTGTGGGCGTATATTTCGTTGCCTGGCAACCTATCTTTTGATAATTTGCTTGCATGTACAAGTATTTACATGTACATGTATACCAGTTGGAAGAAACAGGAAAAAACAGAATGTTGTACAGGCAGTGCTACTCATTGTCATGGACAAGCTTAGGATCCAAGTCGTGCCACTTGACTTGATGACAGATCTTATGACCTAAAATACACACATTACACCACTTCCCTCTCCTTAAATCCAAATTTGAAGTAAAGAGTACTAAAATTGAAATATTTAAAAAAAAAAGTTGTGAATTCTTACAAATACATGTACATGTATGTTGTTATGGTCAATGCACTTCAATTACAATTACTGAATCTTGAATTAATTACATAGGGCTGGGGGACAAAAATAGTCTAACATACCTGCTTTAGATCATAAGGCCCGCCACTGAGTCAAGTAGTGTGGTTTTGATTTGCAACTTGTACGTATGTGACCAGGAGTAGATCGTCAAACCCTGTTTGTTTTCTCCAACTCCTTACATGTACATGTAGGTGCAAGCGAATTATTGGCATAACCCCATTTTTTCCTCTCTCCAATCACATATTTTGGAACAAAATAGGTCTGCTTTTTATTGTGCTTGAATGTTCAAACTTGATGTAGCTGATGATATCCATTTGAGGAATTTAAACTAAGATATTTATTATTATGAAAGGTACATCTCTTAAATCTTTGTGCTGGACATGAACATGTTTTATAATAAGATGTCAATAAAAACATAAAAAATTAAAGAAACAACGACCGGCACCAAGAGGGATTGTACTAGACAAAGTATGAATTTGTGCGTGGCGATTGTCTGTGGACAGGTGCCTATCCATATTATTTCCTTATATTATTAGGTGTATTGTCAAGTTTTATGATTTGGTCTACTAGATGTATTCTTATACTATGTATTTTCCTATTAATCATCCACAATACATCAATTAGCTACTGAACGGGTGAACCAATTACCTTTGATCCTTCACTTATTTCTTATAACTCTGTAATTGATATACATGTTCTCAGGGATGTAGATACATATACATGTACTGTACGAGGCATGACTGACTTTATTGGGGTTGGGAGAAAAGCTCCAAATATCTTAAAATACTGAATCTTCAAGTCTTGGATTGTTTGGTTTTTTTTAGGTATTCTGGAGCCAAACATGCAAATTAAAATATGATGATAATTGAATCTTTAAAAGGAATTTAAGTCAGAAATTGGTTACAGTCAGATTGCATTCAGTATATTTACACAAATATGCAACACCTACATGTTCATGAACAAGTGATTGGTAAACTTTTGATGGGCCTGTATTTAATCTTAATTGATTCCAAGCCTTTATGTACGACTCATATTTATAGAGATATTTTTTCTTAATTAAATATTAAATGATTGTATTTTGGAGTCCATTTTAGTTTCACTGCCAGGTACATGTACTTCAAAACCTTGACAGAGTTTAATTATGAACATTTTCTGCTTAGATCAGGTTAATTATTCCATGTGTAATTGATTGATTTTTGTCATCTATTTATTTTGGGTTTGCATCAGGGGATATCAGCCTCACTGTTGACTTGATTATGTTTAAAGGTACATTTGTCCATGTATGCCTGCCTGGTGTTCAGTAATGAGTGAGAGAAATGGGATTGAACATCACCTGACACAAACCTGCTTATTTCAGGACTAACACATGCTACAATTTTGTTTCAATAATTCACATACATGTACAGTATGTACACTATAGGCCATTATAGAGGTACTTGGCAGTAGGGGGAACCAGAGAAAACCCACAAGGTTAAGCAGGAAACCGAAGTTCTTGTTAATTGTATGTACCAGCTTGGGATTGAAACCACACCACTTGACTCAATGACAGACCTATTGATCTAAAGTGCATACATTAGACTACTTGACTACCCCTCCATATTGATTTTAGTTTACAACGATTATTAGGGGTTTTCCATCTTGGTATTCGTATAGTGTGCTTCACATAAAAATACCTATAGTTAAAGGTTAAGGTAAAAATAGTTTGTGACATTTTCTGTCTTGATGTAAAAGTTTAACAAACAGAACTGTACTTGTTTTATCTTTCATTAAGCTTTCATGATTTAAAAGTATGCTTGACATTTCAATCAACAGTGGAAGGGTGGGGTTACACATATAATCTGGATCATGCTTCTTTTTGAGGGGACAATATCTAATTTTCACAGTTTAACCAATACTAAAATAATTGATTATTCAAAATTTAATGATGACAACAAAACCAAAATATCTGTTGTAAATCACCTCCCAAGTTGGATTAATTTTCAGTTCTCAGATAACCTATTACCTCTACAGCCATCACTATGTGCATGGAATGCCCATTCTTTCTACTTTCTGTGGTCCAGTAAGGAAAGCTGGATCATTAACCAGAAGGTTTCTGATTCAGTTCCAGTATTTGCCAAGAAAATTCATCAGGATTTTAGAGGGCATTTCCACCTCGTCAGTGATGATGAAGTACAGAGTGTCTGGCATTGATCACCACCAGGTATTTGGATGGGATGAAAAACCCAGGTCCTCTGTAAGCATTGGTGTTCATGTAACAGAACCCTTGGCAGTCAGAATTCAATTCAATGTAGCTGGAAATAGCTTTCTGCGGTTAAAAGTTCTCTCATACTAACATAGCACATCATCACAAGCCCATTTCAGCTCCCGAGAAAAGGTTTGATGTTTCCCAAATTAATTGAAAGGGTTTCATGTACCCTTATTGCTGGTGCTCTTGCAACCCAAGTTTTTAACAAGTTCATGTACATGTACATGCACACTATGATTCTACAAAAACCCACCATTATTGTAGACCAATATGTATGTATGTAAGTATGTATACAACTCTGTCTAAATGAAGTTATAGTTGGCAAGGCTCCAAGGTATGACTCTTAACTACCTATTTGGCCTAAATTCTTGATGCTAAATCTGGCAGCTAGCAATAGCTGATGTGGTTTGTGTTAAATGTAACTAAGTAGCCAAGTATAATGTTATTCATGAGTTTTCTATTGTTGTTTATTATTAATACATGGTTTAAAAGTCCCACTTCTACTTTGATTTCTGATGTTATATTAGTATAATATTATTCATATCATGATTTTTCGATCGTTTATTATTATCACCCAATGATACATTCTTCAGTAGATATTGCTTGTGTGATAAATTTCATAATCTACTGCGATATCTCCTTAATTAGGAGATATCGATTTACATGAATTTGATTGATCAGTATAAAAGGAACTACTTTTTTTTTTTCAAACACTGGGTCCATATAAAGGACTTTGAAATGGTTGAATTGCTGTCAACAAATGATGTATCACCACGCCATAATGTAATCAAGTTAAGTTCAGTAAAAGTGAATTCTATAGCAAAGAATTATATTTGGGTGATAAATAAAGTCTCCAACTGGTCTTTTTTTGATATCAAAAAGACTTGTAGGAGATTCTCTATATATGTAGTAATAACTCATGAGGTGGATTAAAGGCCAATACATGTACTGTATTGGTCACTGACATTAGTATAATATGAGTTCCTATTGTTTCCTATTATACCGGTACCTGATAATAACTTATCCAGTAGATTAATGGTCCATATTGGTCTCTGAAGATGTTAGCATTTTATTTTTATGTTACTGATGAGTCTTCTACTTTTTTGATATTGTCTTTGTTAGTGTAATTTTACTCCTGTTCATTACAATAATAACTAATGGCATAGGCCCTCTTCTATTGAAACACATGTTTGCCTCCACAGTAAAAGGCCTATGCATATATTAACCAATTCTCTAAATGGCCAAGGCAGGATTCGAAGGTCATTCTGAATTCCCTAAAACATATTTAATGGTCTACATAAGATTTGAACCTCATTCCATAAAACATATTTGATGTTTGTTTCTAGATGGCTTACATGTACATAGGATTTGAACTTTCTCAAAACATGTGGAATGTTCAACTCTTAATGGCCTAGATCAGGCATGACCAACCTTTTACATACCAATTTGTTCACACACATTCAATTGACCAGATTACTCTTGTATTTCCATCTTGATTAAGCTGACCCACACGGGTGTGCTTTACTCTTGACATAATGTAACTTCATGGGGACGCAGCAGCGTAACCATTGCGCAACATGTACTTAAAATATGCATGACACAACACTGCATTTCTTTTAGAAATAAAAATATTGTATAGTTTTCAAGTTGGCAGTTCTCACAATAATAGTTAAATTAGATAGTGTAAAGGCACTTTGCTGAAAATTTCAGGCAAATTGATCCACTATGAAACGAAAATTAAGCAAGTGAAATTTCTGCCCAGCCTCGATCATCATAACTGGTACTGTCAACAACATAGTCTTGATAATCCATTTAATGATTAAATCGAGAAGGAAAGTTATGCAGTTAATCAGATCATAATCTGCCAAAGAATGTAGGCTAGCGATGAGATCGAGAGTAGATTATGGTCTGGATATGTGAATTAATGTCTAATTGATAATTTCGATAACATTTCTGGCCTAAAAAAAAACCTGCAATAACCAGATTTAGCTCTTGCATAATGTATGTTTAAACATATCTTTTACTGATTAATGTGAAAGTAGATTACTAGATAATGCATGTATCTGTTAGAAATAATGAGTAGACGCACTGCCATACTTTATTATTACATGTATCATATGATGCACCATTTTAATCAACCGTTACCAATACGCCATGTTTTGGGCCTGATCTGGAGGTTGGCCATCCCAAGCCTACATGTGGATTCATGCAGGATTTCATTCCCAGAACTCATTCAATTCCAAATCAAAATATCTATTCCAACCAATATATTTATAATCTTAGATTACAGCAGTGTATTAGAGGTCTTTCTCCTTGTTTCTCTACATGTAAGTCTCCTTCAGTATCCCATCTGTATTATCTGGTTACAATGAACAGAAAACCATTATTGATGCTATTGATCCAAGCACATCCATTTCTCTCTGCTCATCTCATCCCAAGATAAAAATCTTTTTAATTATAAATTTGTGTTAGTAGACCCGTTTAGAAGGCTGTGTCTGTTCTGCTGTGTGATTGTCCTGTATGATTATAGATTTATTACCAGCCTAACTTGCTACATCTTTTATGTACATGTATGGAATAGGTTTATATGGACATATTAATTTAATAGAGAGAAATATGGAGTTTAATGTACACTCAACACAAACTAGGTCATTTTATTTTAATAATTTGCATGGGAGTTGGGTTTGAGCTGTAGAATGTTAGGCAGGTAACTTTACCTCCTGACACATGTTGGATTGAAACCAATGACATATAAATTTAGTCCATTATGTTATGCTCTAGATAATACATTTAAAAGGTACATGTATGTATATTGCTGTACCCTATAATCTCTTAATTTCTACCTAGTATCCCTGTATTAAAATGGCAGATGATTTTAAACTAGCTTATTATACACTGTAATATGTTCTTGCAGACACATAACAAGGAAGTTTTATGACCCACAATGACTATTTAGAGATGATCTCTATTAGAGTGTTGGAAACTTATTGATTTTGAAAAAACAGTGATGTTAAGAACATGGCAGTGGTACTGAGCTAGACATTTGCATTTAAAGCTACTCATCCGGCTTAACCATCAATTGTATTTCTCTGACGATATCTTATTTTTCATGGCTAAATTCACACTAAAATCTGCTCAAACAGATTATTTCAAATTGAAATAAAACAAATCTCTCATAATAGATGTGTTTATAAGAACTTGTCCTCTCAATGTGAGCTGGTCTTGACTTTGTATCCATAGTTTTGATACAAAACTGTTGAATCATGATACATGTGACCTATGTTGTAATCCATTACTCTCCATTACATAATGGGTTTTTAGGTTGTTTTTTTAAATTGTATAAATTGGGTAAGGCACTGGCTAATTAACCAGAATGGCTGGGGTTGGCTGAGAATGTTCCCCAACGTGGTTCCCGACAGGTATGTCAGAGATACATGACTGAGGGCCTAACAAGGAACAACAGTTCAGTTTGGACAAAAAACCAAGGTCTAGTAGATGCTATTGCTATCTACTCAAAATTTTCTTCTAGCACACTGTGTGGTGTATGTCGTCTTCATTTGCCCAATTTTTCAAAAAAAAAGTAGAACATCATCGATCCCCATTTGATTTTATTTTTGCTGTCTATTTTTATTTCCTCAGAAAATAATTTTATTAATAATTGATATTCTTTATATTTTTCAGAATTCTATTCGTCACAACTTGTCACTACACAGTCGTTTTATGAGAATCCAGAATGAGGGTACAGGGAAAAGTTCATGGTGGGTTATTAACCCTGACGCAAAACCTGGTAAAACACCTAGACGTAGGGCTGGAAGTATGGAAACTAAAAGCTATGAAAAAAAGCGAGGCCGTATTAAGAAAAAGGTTGAGGCTTTACGTGCGGCATTAGAAAACAGTAATAGTCCGACGTCTACTACTGAGGACTTCTTGGACCCTGCTTATCCGTTCTCATTAAGTGATTTTCGACCCCGTGCTAGTTCCAATGCCAGTAGTTGTGGGGGACGCTTATCTCCAATTCAGGCTGGTCTTGAATCCGACCTCCATGATAACCAGGTTCCCCCAATGTCACCCATACCATGGGCCACGGAAATAGAAAATGGATTTGGATATAATTCCGGTGACGGATTTACAGATCAGTTAGTAGATTCTCTTGTTGATGGTATGAAACTTGGTGACACAGGAGGCCTAAATTTAGCAGATTCTATGGACATGAGTGATCAGTTTTTACCCAATAACTCTAATAGTGGCGACATAAATTTGCCTGATTTCAATCAAAATACTAATTTCAATAGCTCGAACTTTGATAACCAATTTAACACCTTACCAGCCCCACCTCCTTACCCAGATCGAACAAATGTTTTAACTAATCTGGATAGAAGTCCAGTAACCAATGGTAACACTTTCATGCAGAGAGCAACACCACCTGTGTACAGGAGACAAGATTTGTTTCAAGAGAATGGCCTGAGTCCTAATGTTAACGGCCACAGCCCATTGACCGTGACAACCCAACAATTAAACTCTCCTGTTAGATCTCCAGCACAAGGTAGTCCTCAAAGCTTCCCAAATCGCCTCAGTCCACTTCACCCACTGCCCAACCAGAATTGTCAGGGTTCTCCTCAAGCACGGCAGATCTCACCACAAGGACGTCAGTTGTCTCCCCAACACATCGGAGGTGTAGTGGGAAATGGTGGACCGAGCGCCCGTACATTGACCGCTCTACAGCAACATTTACAACAGTCTAACAACGACTCCATCCTAAGAGCTGCCTTGACGCAGGGTCCCGCGGGCTACCAGCAACCGACAACTTCCTCCAACAATACCCAGCAGTTTCAACAATCGTTCGCCAACACTGTGAATGCGTTCCCAAATATGAACGGGCAGGTTACTTCCATTAACGCTAACATGATGAACCATGGGGTCACCAGACAGGGTCAACAGCAATTATTGTCCGAACAGGACCTCATGCAGGGGGATTACAACCAAGTTCCTCAGCAGCAGACAGGCAACACTGGCCATGGCCACCCGGGCAATCCTAATGCGGGACTTGATATAGACATTGATTCTCTTATCGCAGGATTAGATTATGATGTAGATTCTCTAATAAAACAGGAACTGACCCTAGAAGGTAACTTAGACTTTAACTTTGATTCGGGGTCGCAGCCAGGTGGGCGTGGAACGGTTCGATGATTATATAGGAAATTAGAAAATATAGAATTGTAATGTTTTCTTTTTTTAAAAAAAAGTGCATATTGTTATATTTGCATGCTTGTCCGATCGTGGTGAAAACATACTACTGCAGGTGATTGATTGTAAATAGGGCAGCAGCACGGGGTGATAGTATCCATGGAGAAATTGTACCACACGATTGGGTAAAAATATGGTACATTTTATACACATTGTTCAAATAATTCATTCATTGGTAGAAATTATAAAATCATTGTGTTAATGATAAACGTTAGTACATGTACATTTAAAAAAAACTTCTATAGTTGTTATACTACCCATTTCTTTCGTGAAGTGAATTCATTGTTTGTTATTGGAGAGGTTAGATACATTAACTCAAGAGATATACTGTTATATTTCATTATGTTTTAAATTAATTAGTTCATCAATAGTCTATCCTGGCGTTTATTGTGCGTGTTATATAATATTATGTATATCATATACTATTTCTATACATTGTTTAAAATAACAGTGCTACAGTGCCAATGGTTTGCTGTATATAATACTAATGTCGGTGACATAATGACAAGATTGTTACGCGTGTCACCATTGTTCTGATATTCGTTATGTTTGAAACTTGTATTTTAAGAAAAAGGGTTCCAGAATCATTGCAGGGAATATTGTTGATTTGAGTCGTCCATGAAACGATTTCATATGTTTCTGTTTTTAAAGTGGAAAAAATGGGGCTGCCATTAGAGAAATTATTGTGAATTGTTTTATCATGCTCCATGTTTACATGTGACAGCATGGGTGGTTACCCTGGTGGCAGACCCTAACTGAGTGGGTTTTAAAAGTAATGAGACAGCTATGGAAAATTTAAGGAGTGGATATCGTTTGAAGTACTTGTACAGTGACTCTTGCCTTGTTAGCTTAGTGGATGTCACATAAGATATAATTGCTCTCCCTTACATACAGTAGTAAATCATATGTGTGTGTAAATACAGGTTATATGACAATAGTAGCTGTGGTTTATAAATGCATATCGCTAACAGTACGGTGGATGTAATGTGAGTAGTTACTGGTGGCGAACCCTATTGGCGAACCCTATTGGCAAATCCTAAATATGTGTAAGAAACTCGTTTTATGATTATCTAATGTGAGTCTCTTTTTTTTGTACATACTATAGTATATAAGTACTAAAATACAACACCAACTAATAATATCTACCTTCTTGAGCATAATGCTTGTCATACAATCTGTAAGCGTATATGTACATCCAATCTATATACATCCAGCAAGAAACATCACTTTTAAGTCAGAAAAACCATAATCCCAGCTATTGGAATAAAATAACTTAAAAAAGTCAGACACATCCTTATTCCATAGCTACATGTACATGTATTAGAATAAAATAACTTGAGAATGAGAAACACCCAAATCCAATAACTGTTGGAATAATGTACATTTAACTTTTAAGTCAGAAATCCCCCTAATTGTTAAAAGTTAAAAACATATCATTAATCAGGATTAAACATTAAAAGTTGCCATAAACCATCACCCTGAATGATTCTCACTTGAAATATTTGCCAGTCGGATGTCTTTCAGTGTATTTTGGTAAAAGCATATTGGCCACAAACCCTTTAATATTGAAACATAATCAGTGGTGTTTATTTCGTTTTAAAGCCCCAATAACACTCTTGTTGTAACTGAATAATATGTCCCAATCTTCATTCTGGTCAACAAATCGTATTATTTTAGAATATTCCAATTAAATGATGATATAAATTTCATTTTAACACACCTAATTTAAAAAATTGGAAAAATTCAACCAATTGATTTGAAAAGTCTAACGTAAACCTTTTTAAATGTGACTTGGATTTTACAATATTTTCGAACCCTCTTGACAAATAAAATAGGTTGTAATGGATAATTTACACAACAGGTAGGACATTTAAACATCTAGTACTTAGAATAAGGGTATTATTTATTTTCTGGAGCTACCAAGCCAGCAAGAATGTTATTGTCCCTTTATGCTTTATTTCTAAAGACCATTTTATTGCATTGAATGTTAATTGAAAACTAAATTTATGAACTGGTCAATTTCAATTAAGTCCTACCGTCCGTCCTGACTGGCAAATATGTCAAAAAGAAGAGCCCTTCGTAATTGATGGTTAATAATTGAAGACGGTCTGTGAAATCGTACAAAAGAGTGAAATGTGATATTTTGTTTATTAGTAAAGGGTTTGATGTGTGACAAAGAAGTCTTTGAATGACTGACAAATATTGTCATTAAAAGCAAATTAGCAGGAATAGAACAATGTTGCCATAAATAGTATCCTTAACAACTATTTTAATCCCTCGAAGATTGTACATGTATTAAGATTATGTCTTTTTATACATCCTCATTATAGCTGCAGCCTGTTGACATAAATAAACATTTTATCCAAAGTTAACTGGATTTAATCACCTTTTATTTTAATAATTATCATTTAATATGTAAAGTTTTTATGAATTCGGTGAAGGGAATGATCCCCTGATTATGTCATAGGCTACTAAAATCAACTTGCTGCCCTTTATAACTTTGATTAATTTGTTTTGGCAATCATTTAAAAGAAAGAAATTGGGTTAGATGTCTGCTCAACATAGACTAGGTCCTTATTGGAGACTAACATAAGGTATAATTTTATTTCAATTACTCACTTGCCCGTTGGGGGTCATTTCATTTGAGTTCATGAGTAAGAGTACATGTATACTTGCATGTGTACCCTTGAGATGAATTCATATTTTTAATGTTATTTCAAAGATTTCTAGATCTCCTCTTTTCAATCTATACTCTTACAATACTCGTGTTTAAATGACAAATGCAAACATTTGAAATTTGTGAATTTCAATGCACTGTATTATTTGCATTGGTGGCAACAGGCTTGTTCAAGGATTCATTTCAAGTTATTAAATCATTCTATTCATATCTGGAACCTATTGGGTTAAATGATGTGATAAAGCCCAACCCATCTAAAAATCCCAATCATTTTCTATAAAGTTGTGCTTCCTTACCTGAAAACCAACACACACACACACACACACACACTTTACACGAAATTGGATCAGACTTAGACATTGTAAATTGATGTTTTTTGCTGGATATCATTTGAGATGTGCTGAACCCAAACCCAGATTTATAAGAAACATAATTTTATTCAATGAACACTTTAAAGTATGCCGTCTTTCCCTGTATCATGTATAAAACAATTGTTTGTTTATTCACACTGTTATAGAAAGTTGTTAATAGATTTATTTTTGGTGTGATTCAAATTAAAACTTGTTTTTTTTTGTTTTGAATTTCAAGTAGATTGTAACATAAACTGTGTACCATCTTGTCATCTTCCTTGGTCAACTACTACAATATGTACCTATGGTGAATGGGGAAATATGATGGTCATATTACTGAACAATAGAGACTACAATTGTAACAATCTCCTGTTGTTCAGTGCCAATCAAATAACAAGGTTTGGTTACCACTCTTGGCAATCATTACCCTCATTGGAACAAAAGTTGTTCTATGAATTAGCCTACCATCTGTAATAATACAACAATTTCTGAAAAAGGCAAGAAACTGTTTCTCCATGTGTAGGTCAGACTTAAGGCTAACTGAATTTCTCAGTTTTGATTGGTTGGTGAATTTCTCCACTAGGCAAATGAGACATTAATCTGTACTTAAAGGTGTTTTAGACATGGTCAAACATTCTTTACATAAACTATGTATTATATATTTAGATTGTAGGCTAATCCTAGATGTGGTAATCAAAAGGTTTGTGACCTTACTAATGGAATCTTGAGCAAGAAACTGTTCAGCCATGTCTAGGTCAAATTTAGGACTAACTTATTTCACATGGCCAAACATTTTCTTGCATAACCTGTATATATTTAGATAGTAGGCTAATTCCAAATAGGATTAAGAGATGCATGACATAACTAATGGCATCTAAACGCAGTAGTGGACCATGGAGAATTGACAAGGTAAAAAGATGTGTAGGTAAATGTAAATATTATAATGTTATTACTGTATTTCATGTAGCTGTACATATCGGCACAATATTCACCCGTTATAATATCTTCATGTTATTGATGTACAGATAGTGTAAATAATAATCATTCATGAAATAGACGACGCCTACTTATTGTATATTAAAGGGGAATGTTACATACCTCCATGTTTTATTTGAGACATTTATATCAGTGTTCAGATCTCATAAATTTGAATTTTATTGAAAAATGAAATTTAGAATATATTTACAGTAAAACTGATCTTAAGTAAAATCAGTGATGACTTGCATGTAGCTGATTACATATTTTGGCATACATGACTTTTTCAAGAACAAGTACATATGTAAATTCAATGAAAAAAGCCAAGATGCTTTTAAAAGTGTATTATTAATAAGATTGCTGGACCTGGGTAACTTTTCCCTTTAACATTACATAATATGATTGTTTATTATGTTGATCTCTTTGTATCATACATATGTTCTCCATGACCAGAATATGAGTGTGTGTGCGTGTGTGTAATTGTGTACGTGTAATGTATGTGCGAAGACGTATTGCCTGTGATAAATATCTGTTTGGCTATCAGACATTTCTTTTCGTTATTTTTAGCAGTTTTTAGTTTCATTTTAAAAATAAAATAAGTTGTTAAATTTTTCTGTTAAAAAATATTTTCTCAGACTTAGGGTGTTAATGCTGTGTGTACAATTCTTTAGCATCAGTAGGATTATATTATTTTAAGTTGTTATAGTGCTGTAATTTTATTTATAATATATATGTTTTATTGAAATAATGTAGTGCTGAATTTTTTTGAATTTTTTCATTCTCGGGGGCTCCCTTTTGCACTAAACACCTAAAGGCTCAGACCTCTTCAATTTGGTACAAAGTAAAAGAGTCCCTTTAGAACAAACTTTGTGAAAATTAATGTACAGTATTGATTAGCTGGGAGATTTTGTACATTAAAAATTTTAGAACTGCAGGTAGAGATAATACTGAGTCTTAACTGATTTGATGTTCAACTACTGACAGTTTATGGTATAACTAAAATTATGAAAAAAAATTATAACAGATCTAGTTTCACTTGTAATTGAAATCACATTATGATAAATCTAGTATTACTTCTAACTGAAATCAAATAATAGACCTAGTATCAATTGTAATTGAAATCAAATTATAATAGATCTAGGTTCTTTTCTAATTGAAATAAGTTAAATATCCCAATTCAACACAATATGTTTAATTTCTTTTAGTTTGACTAAAATCAAAGAGGTTTAGAGCTTCAATAGAGTGTTATAGTAATATAATAGAAATACAGTAGTAATTAGTTCATTTACATCCCAGGTTAAAGATTATACCTCATAACAAACACTTACTGTTTCTCTTTTTACTAGGACTTTTCATGATTAAAACACTATTCTGTAACTAATATCCTGGGTACCGGTAATTATTTTTACATAATCTATGAAATATTTTATGAAAATACTACATTGGGATGGATACTTATTTTGGCTCTAAACTAGTGAAAACACAGTATCCTAATGAAGACCTAATTCAATAATTTAGTCCTTATTTTTAAGTGTAAATGAAATAGTGATCAATTTAGTGAAATTGCTTCAAATATATGGTTCTATATTCTTTACTGTTATAAAACTCATTAATTTAGATAAATATATATATATATATATACATGTATTGTAGTATAGTATACTGCTGATTATAAAAAGAAAAAACGTATAAATTCCAATTTACCTCAATAAAGGGTTGTGTGGATATAAAGTGTACCATTAAAAATAAGCAAATTTTTTTGTCCTTCAGCCTTTTATCGTCACAACCCTGACTTGAATACATTTAAAGAGCTGTCATGATCAATCATCTTTGAGGGATGTCTTCATTACCGAAGGCCCAATTTGACAATGTTTACATATTTTTACAAAAATTAAAACAAGTTTTAATAGATCAGCTCAACAGCTGTGTAATGATCGGACCTCTAGATTTTGTTATCCAAAACCTACAAGGTACCAGATTACAGTAAATACTGTATGGGGCTCTGAAAGAATCATAAATTTGTGATATACAAATTTGGACATGTAACTGTGATGTGAACATGCAGTATCAAATCTGGAGGCCATAGAATACAACTCATTTTACTTTCAGTTGCATAGTTTACCTTGAGCATTCACAACATGCAATCAGTATTTAAGAACATAAAAAGGTTTATGTCTCTAGGCCCAGAATTTATAATAAAAGTCATAATAGCTCTTTAAGTTGTATTTTGATTTATACAGTGAACCATGGCTTAACTGACAATGACAAAATAAGTACATGTACTATGTTTGTTTATGCATCATTATCCCAGTGACATTGTCAATTCTCTGAATATTAATTAAATTTATTGATTGTCAGTTTAACCACTGTTTATTAGACTTTGTCAGTTTAACCACTTTTTATTAGACTGTCAGTTTAACCAGTGTAGGTTTAATGGACTGTCAGTTTAGCCATTGTTGGATTATTGAACTATCAGTTTAGCCCGTGTTCACTGTTTAAGGTATGACCTGTTGTTAACTGCTTGTTATTAAATGCTGTATAACATGTTATTATAAAGTCTACATGTATATGTTAGGTACAGTGCCTTTAATCTTTTCAGCCCCTGTACACCATTTTTAGAATATATAGTCTATTTCAAGATTCTCTTTCAATAATTTACAAACCAGTCAGTTGTTTTATGTAATTAGCTCATTAGACATTTTTCTTAATCTCAATTTATGAATTGTAGAACTAAGAAATTAGCTGTATTCATTGTGTGTTCTGGAAGGAGTAAAGAGTATGTAACATTGAACTAACTTCATTATTGACTGGTTAATTATGAGTACCATACAACTCCATTTCTTCTCTATCTTTTCTCCGGGCACTCCGGTTTCCTCACACTGCTAAAGACCCCTACGCGCAAGCGAATTATTGAAATAAAATAAACCATATGTTAGTCCCGAAATGACCTAGTTTGTGTTGAGTGGACGTTAAACCCTATTTCTCTCTCTCTCTTTCTCTATCTTTTCTATTATCTTACACAGATTTCTTTGGCAACTTGAGATAGATATTGACCATGAGTTATCACATATTTCACACCTCGTATATCATGGCTCTTCCATCATTTCTTGACCCCCATTTACTTGTTTGAGCAGGTTACTCATCTTACAGCTAGTTATCGGTAACAAAATCCATTTTCTCCTTTAGTCTTTTGCCATCAGTAGATCTTTAAACCTGTCGCTCACACCTCATAACTGTCAGAAAATTGTTCACCTCTAAACCTTTAATGTTCTTCATTGGTATTTTTCTTAGATTTTGTCAGATTCTTTGAGGTTTTTTTCTTACATTCAGTCTTTATTGGAGACAAAAAAAATTGAAATTTCTGTGAAGCATTTATTGCATTAGTCTGGCGACAAGAAATTGCAGGTTTCGAATCCTTGTGTGGGTCAAGAACCTTGTGATTTTTCAAGTCTGGGTTAACTTATTAGGGGTAGATCCTACAGCTGCAGTGATGTTAAACCCCATTTCATTCCATTTGTCATTTTAAGCTACATTAACTTGACCAGAGACCTGAATGTATGTGGATTATTTTTATACCCAATTATCCAGGTAGTATTAGTGAGTAAATCCTTATTAGCAGTGAGGGATCAAGTATTTATGGCATTAAGTTAAAAATAGCATCAAAAGGCTTACTTCATCTCTCCATGTAGGTTAGACAGGACAAAATACAATGCCAAGCATTCAAATATTCATGTTAAAAATACATGTTGACTGCAACAACTTTAGATCATGAGGTCCATCATTGATTTGAATGTTGTGGCTTTGATTTCATGCTTTTTCAGTCCCGAAATGACAAATTTGTGTCCAGGGTTTGTATCAGTTGATGATTTCATAAAAACTGATATCCCTTTGCTGAGAATTGGTTTAAGTTAAAGTTAGTTTACTCCTTCTAGAACACCTCATATCACTTCCCATTTACTTTGATGTGTGATTTGCATTTTTGGAAAATACCAAATTTCTTATGGCGTAATCCACACTCGGCTAAAAGGTACTGTGATTGATTAATAAGAAAGAAAATTAAACATCAATAATCTCCTTGCATGGATTCAATCGGATTAAAACCTTGCCCATCATAAAGTTGATCATTTGTTTAATACTGAACAAAATTGACCTATATTTAGACAGATATTCCTGTTACTGATAATAGAATATTGCAATTTGCAAGGATTCCTGTATCGCTCAAATCATGCTCAGAGACTTTAAATAATTATTAAACGAGAAAATAAATGTTAAAAAATAAATTAAGAAGTTATTGAGCTGAGAATGTAGAATAAATGTTATGTTTGATGGTTATGCTTGTTAATGATATCATTATATTATGTTTTCATTTCATTTTGTGGTTTTGTTAAAAAATGCTTAAATATATATATACATGTATATTTTATCTCTTGGGGCTGCATTTCTGTTGGTGGTTTAAACCCGTATTGGAGTTTAAAATTAAATGTTGCGTCTGTAAACAAAATAAATATGCTGTTAAGTCCTTTTGCCCATTACCACTTTTAGTGATAAAGAAATATCCTAATAGATTGCTACTCATTTGCATTCACTCTTAGTAACAAAGCCAAATGTTCAGTAGAAGCAAATGTGATCCGTGCTTTAGAACTGTATGCTGTCACATTCAATCCCAAGGTTGATATCTCAGACATGGACATTGTATTACATATTTATTATAAAGTCCATCATGTAACACATATCGATTAAGCTTTAAAAGTCACACAATCTTAATTTTAATCTCCAACAAGGGTTAAATGCACAACGGAGACCTAATTCATGAAAGACTAAAATCCTTAATAGTCTGTTGTAACTTTTAATCAGCATTTTGTTACCATAGTAATTTTTAACAATCATGATTCTGGGTTACAATTGATTGAAGTAGACACTGCAGAACAAAAGACAAATAAGAAAGTTGAAGTCTTCATGAAGAGGGACCCTCGAAATCAGCCCCTTATGACAATGATGAAGACTAATTTTATAAGTAGTCAAATGCTGACTGACAATACATAAGATATTGTTGAAATTTAATGGATGTATAAAATATGATATAATATGATGTTCTGTTTGTTTATGTTGAGATTCTGTGTTAATAATAATATATCTATCTATCATATCTTTTGTGTTTTATTTATACATATCATGGCGTCTTGGTTATTTACTTGTGCCTAAATTCCAAGGAGCAATGTAACTGTGACCAGATCTTATGGAGTACTTGTGTATACCATGAATTCTTGGGTCATCTCCTTGGGCCTAAATCCACTGGAGTCTTGGGTACTTTACTTGTGCCTACATTGGAGTCTTGGGTTATTTACTGGTCCTTCCATTCCATGTGGTCTAGGGAATTTATCATGCAGTTTTTGGTAATTTACTTATCATTACATTCTATGGAAAGTTGGGAAGTTTACTTATCCCTGCTACAGCTAGTACTAGCTATACAGTTGGTTCTGCTCTAGTGTAACATCAGGTACTGTCACATATGATAAAAAAAAACAACGTTGTACAGACCGCTCTATGTTCTGGTTTCCGGTCGGACAATTTACCATTTAGCTGTCAAGTGTCACATCTGGTAATATCGTTGTTCATTTACACCAGGTTCTGTTCAGGTGTCACAGCTAGTGTTGGTCTAGAGCCTCAGCTAGGGCGTTCCAGCACCACATATGTTGCTGCTCAAATCTCACATTGGTTGCTATTTCATTGACAAATGTGTTGCTTCTACAAGGTCTCATCTGGAGAAGTTCTCCCCATTGCCTGTCTGCTGCTGCTCTGGTTGATAGCACTGTCTGTCTAGTTCTGGTCATGTGGTGTGCCACAGTTGTATGCAATTCTGGATACCCCTGTGATAGCTAGTAACGTTGAATGGGGGACCGGGGCAGGTCATTGAATTAAATCTAGCTTCTTTAATAAAGAATGCTGGCAAACAGCAAAACAAAACACAGTTCATGGTAAGCGCACAGGATGTAAAGTGGCGTGGTCAACGTCAGAGCCGGGGTGGGGGTAATCAAAATGTCAAGATGGAGTTCTTGTGGTCTTGCGTACATATTCTACTCCGTTCTGTATTAATCCAGGTCTGACGTATTCAACCCAGATACTTTACCCTTTCCATGCACGTTCTTAAATAATGGGTGACACGGTTTTAATATACTTTATATAGCTAGCACTTAAGCTCCGTTGTCCATAAGATCCATGTTCACTTTGCATGTTATTAGGTGCTTCAGATGGTACGTTTCTAGTCAGTCTTGACTGTGAGTGGTTTTATTGGCAATTAGAATTCCAACCAAGCTTCGTGTGTCTGATACATGTACTTTGACCGCAAACAAAACAGACTGTGAAACACCCTGATCTGAAGTTATATTTTAATGAAGCGCTAACTTCTTGTAGTCCCATATTTACAGTGGCGGCGACAACCACCGGTAGTTTGAGGTTGCAAGGTCCAATTTTAAGGAGGTAAAGGCACGAGCTTTAAAGGACTCGGTGGGGGGTTCCCCCGGAAAATTTTGAAAAACAGACTGCCTGAAATGCAGTTTGGTAATATCGTCGAGATATATTATAGCCTAGAGCTTAGCAGATACCACTTGTTACCCAATCACTAGTTCATCCGAGATGAAAGTGTCGAACGAACGGAGTGAATAAATCAAAATGAGTGAATATTTCCGTCATGATATTTTGAGAAAAAGACTGTCGGAAATGCAAGCTGGTAGTATTTCAGACACTGGTCATCGAGATAAATAGAACTGACCAGATACTGTTGATTGCCAAATCACCAGCTTATCCAAACATAGCGGGAGTCGTCAAATGAATGGAGTGAGTTATCAAAGTGAATTATTATTCACCGTGTCGAACCCATACCGAGAAACTTTGAGGATCGTAAAAAGCTTTTTGCAAGTGGTTCGTGTATTATTGCTTAAATACATGCAGTAAGTTTACAGCAGGATTGGCTTCGTAACAAATCACTCAGACATGCAAGTCTAAGACCGAGTGGGAATGTGGGATTTAATCACCGTAGAAGGTATGGATTACCGAAACGTATCGCAAAAAGTTTACCTGGTGGTTTTCCCTTTCAGGCGGTGTAGGATGGGAATTCGACGAAGAAAAGGCGTATATCACGGTTGTGGGTAACGGATGTTAAACCCCATTTCAGTGTATTTCCTTTGTTTGTGTTCGAGATAATTATCCCCGTGAGCCCCCCACCCCACCTCCATAGCTAAAGACCCCCAAAGCACAAGCGAATTATTGAGAAAATGAGTTATAAGCGAAATCAACTAATTTGTATCCAGTAGTCGTTGATCCACATTATATTTCGTTATTTAGATAACTGAGTGAATCTAGGGTAATTCTAAATACGATTAGTATATATACAATTTATCACAATTATATTCTCTTTTTCAAAGTGATCAAGGGTATGCCTTTAGTTTATTTATAGGGCTACCGGAGTAAACTATAAGTATCTCTTAAAATTTGTAAATAGAGAATTAATTTAAAAAAATAAGGTAATCTCTTACAATTTCTTCTTTTTTTGTTCTCGCTTTCTTTTATTTATTGACAGTCAATTATATTTTTTGAGATTTCGTCTTCAAATGAATTATCAGTGAGCTGAAAATCGACCCCGTATCTGTTATCGCTCAGTATCAGTCAGTTATATATAAGGATTTCGGGTTCATATCCCTACAATGCGGTAACGTGTGCGTATGTTTTTAGCCGAACGGGACTGATCTATGACCATTGTCCACCTAGATTACGACCTGTTAAAAAGTTATAAGTTTAAAACACGGATTTTAGTGTTGGGTAGGGGCGCCATTTGTAGAAGGAAATGAATATCCGTCCAAAAATAATCCAATTCCGTTCAGTGTTTACAAAGATATGATAAATTGATATTTTCACAACTTTCGGCATCGTTTATAAGCTATAAACACCGGATATGGTCAGAACGAAAAGAAACTGAAATCGGCAAAAGTTTAAATTTTTCCAAACTACCAAAAGATGGTCAAAAATATCTAAATATACATGTATATTACTGCATTATAATATAATAACAAATATTTAATAGACCCATGTGTTATCGTTTTGTCATTAAAGTTATTTTTTGGGCTTCATATGTACGACATTTTGGCATTTCGAATCATACTATATTGATCCGCCGCTTTCAGGATGATATACATGACATCTGGTAACGTATTTTGTAATTCGATACTAACAGCAGCTACACGACCTTTGGTTGCATAATATAGATATAAAAGGTTTATGATTTCCATAAGAAAAGGCTTAACCAAATGAAAAACTGAATTTGAATACACAATGTATGTCATTGACTTGCGTATCCAGGGGCGTAGCCGTGAAATATATGTTGGGGGGGGGGGGGTAACCCCATAAATTTTGTTTGAAGTCTTCTGTTAACATTGTTTGGCATATTTTACGGGGTTAAACTAAAACATCACACCAATACAACTTTTATCATGTTTACAGACAGGGGCACCGGTCTTCCCCCGCCTAAGAAAATTTTTCAATATTTGACGGCTGCAAGCACTTTTTCCTGCTATTTCAGCCCATGAACGAAGCAATTTCAAAGCGGTCTAATATAACCTAATTAAGGTGGCTTGCTGACTCGAATTCCAATCAATCGTTTACACCCACAAAGACAGGACCGTTGGGAGAAAATTTTGAGAATTTAACTGCCACAAACGCGTTTTTCCTGATATTTCAGCCTGTAGCCTGTGAATACAGCAACTTCAATTTGGTCCAATATAGCCTACCTGGCTGCCCAGAATTCCAAAACAACCAATCAATCGTCACGGGCTATGGGAGCCTCACCCTCCCGGTGGCAATTTTGAAAATTTAACTATTACCGCATGCATTTTCTGCTATTCACAAGTAATAATCGATGCCCGAAAAATGTCGCACAAAGTAGAATGGCCCAGGACAAAAAGTTTTAACCAAAAGTCAACTCAGTACAAATTCGTGGTATTCATTTAAAAGAAAAGTGAAATTAGTGTTTTATTAGGACTCGATGACAGTTAGGGAAGCAAAACTAGAAATGCCAGAAGCAGATTTACGGGATGCGGCCAGTTTTCTTCGCGGGGCGAAGAAGCGGAGCTGACCATATATGGGGCCCCCAAGCAAATTTTGAAATATTTGATGGCAGCAAACGCTGTCGGGGTTCCGACCTCCCCCCACCCCCATGTGTGACGCCCATGTGCGTATCTGTGCTGTAGAGTGTATTAAGGTTGTAGAAATGTGAGGGTAAAAAACTGGCCAGCTATAGAAACGGTCATTAGCACATAATTAATACCACAGAACCATTGCAAATCCCAGATTTGGGGGGGTTTTGGTTTGAGAGGATGGGTGGAATCAAAAGAACCTATTTTCTGTACGACAGTTGTAATGAAGCGACTCGCTGAACGAACCTTAATATTAATATATCCCAACGCTAACTCAATTTAGGTCAAGGTCCATGGGATGTAAATTGGTAAGATTGTAGGTCAAGGTTAGGGTAAGCGGGCTAGGTCCACGGTTAAGGTTAGGGATTTGATTATCGCTAGCCCTGTTTACATCTAGTGATCTTTGAATAATCAAATAAATGTAACCATGTCCCACAGGAATATAGACTGGAATAACCAGACGCCAAAGATTACCATTCAAAACAATTGAACGTCTAAGATTCGGGTGGTCATGGATATCGGTTACTCTTGTTGGGTGCGAGCTAAATTTTCTGTATAGTGATTCATTTAAACCGAAACTTACAATTTAAGCTTGGCCGCGTTTTTTGACAACTGCACGGTTCAGAGAATTTCACCTATTGCGAAATCGGCGTCACAATCTTTAAGGAAAAAACCAAAGCAAAAACACAGTATATCTCTGCGTTACTCTTTGAAAATGAAGAGCATTAACTCCCGTGCTCATAAAGCGTGCGATTCTTATATAATATTTTTGTTATCTATTTAATACAATTATACATGATTATAGTAAAAAAAACAACATTTTTTTTCAGAAAATGAATGGTAAATTTATTCAAGCAATTAAATTCTTTGGGGGATCCGACTGAGTCCAGGATTAAATCTTTTCAGTTTCTCCTTATTTATATGTATATGTACCCTTTTGTCGCCTTAAACAAAGATGAAACCGTAAAGATAACGCCTAGAAGTGTCGGATGTGGATAATTTTCTCTTAAGCTCTGTTCACGCGATTATCTTTCTTAGACACCATTTTCATTCGTGAGCTTCAGATCATAAGGTCTGTCATTGAGTCAAGTGGCGTGGTTTCGATCAGAAGCTTGTACATATCAAGGAGTCGGTCGCCTGTCAAACCTCGTAAACTTTCGACGGGCGTCTCCAATAGAATTATTGAAATAATGTTTTTACCTTGTGTTACATCCGCAATTGTGCCATCTTAGAATCGTGATGTCAGATCCACACTCAAAGGAAGTCCGTCAATCGATGCACAATTGTCCAAGGAACAAGACTGCCAAGATTTATGTCGATTGTACATGAAATAGCGCCGCCCCTAAGAATAATAACAAGATGAATAGAGTTTGGAGATTTTGCCAAAAAAATCGAGATCTTGAAAATATACTTAGGCCTACAGCCAAAAATAAATTTTAAGGGAAAATACAAACAAAAAGAAACAGTCCCTTCGGTCTCCAGGGCATCCCCTTTTGGACTCCTATGTCTATAAAGCTTAAGATAGTGACAAACTTAATTGAAAAAGCCAAAAACAAACGAACATGGTCTTGAAACATATTCTACTATTTTTTATACCAAATTTATCTATTAATTATTTTTTTTTTACATAAATTACACGACAAATAATTTGACACAAAAGGTTCAACCATTACCAAGAACATTTATTCATGTAGTCATTCAATTACACTGTGTATTTGTGGGATGTATCCGCCTGAGTAAATGTTTACAATCTCGCCAAATTGATACGTCTTCAAATCTCCCCGACAAGACTGTCTAATATGTCTAGTGTTTCCTGTGGTCCGTATTCATTTGTCGCGAGCGAAATTCCGAATTACCGTAAATGTGGGACTCGGCGTCCTAACTTTCTGCCACGTGACATGCCATGTAATTTTGTCCAGACAGCGGCGACACCCCCACCCTCACACGTTCGAACGCAGTGAAATCCCAGGTGACTTTCTCGGGAATAAACGGCTAAAGAAACTCTGATCTCTTGCTTGGTGAGCCAGTGCCTTAATCACTGTGCCACATTGGCAGCAGAGCGCTAACGCAACATACATCTTATCCACGCATGTTCGTTAAATTTTAAATCATAGAGCGGGTTACAATACAGCGAGAGTGCTCAAACAAATTAAGAAAGTTACGTCATAAAAGATAACAAATCGTATAGGCGAATGCGACGATGCGATAAAATTCATCACTTTCACATCTTCGGATAAGAGCAATTCAGTTTAAAACAGCATATTCAATTACGTCGATTTCGATCTGATATGTTATTACGATTAAATGCTTGTTTGCCTACTGAATGATTTATCTTTGGCCTACTGTGACAACAGCGGAATATTGGCTTTATCTATAGACAGAAAATTTTAAACATGCAATAAAGATAGGTGTTAACCCTTCAAAACGAATTATAATAGCGTATAACACTACTCTCCCACACCAATGCATTTTTTAAAAATAAAGAACAATGGCAAAGGTTAAAAATGGCTATTTTAAGTCACAGTTGACGAAACTGCTAAGATAACTGACAATCGTTTTACTAACTACGTAAATGTTGTTAAGTGTAAAAAACATGGCTGGTACAAAATCATGCCACTTAATACAATCTATTATATTACCCCGTTGGTTATGCAATTGGTGCTAAACGGTAATACATGTACAAGGTTTCTATGACAACTGGTAAATAACTTTAATTGCGAGCAGGAAAACGCAGGAGATATGTGTTCAACACCTGAAAATTATTCATTCATCAATAATCACTAGAATTATCACCTGTAGCCTACAAATCTTGAGAGTCGGATAAAAGAAAGGGAGAGAAACTGGAAAATTTCAAGTGCAAAGATAGGCTATAACAATAGCGTAATCACCATTTGCCTTCAGATTTAATTGGTGTATGTCTACGAGGGTTGGCTGAAAAGTTCTAAGCCTAAAACGGGCAGATCAATTGGGTTGAAACAAACCTTTCGACACCAGCAAGTACACCCATTGACTGAATCAGACATAAGAACTGCAAGAGTAATGTTATTATTGACTAATGATTCCTCTTGTTTTTTTCCACAGTAAAGAAGTGGGCTGTAGACTTTATGTGTGACAGAGAGCGCCGTGTCGATGGACTGCTTTCTGGAAGGCCATCAATAGCAATCATTGAAGAAAACATTACCCCGGTGCATGACAAGGTGATGGCTGATCGACGATTGACAACTCGACATATTGCCATTGTCTCATGAGAGGTTTGACCACATTATCGCCAACGAGTAAGGAATAACGAAAGTTCCTTCAAGATAGGTGCCAAAGCTCTTGACTGTGGATCAGAATCATGACGCCCTGTGTCATCATTCTGCGCTGCTTTGAAGCAGAACCTATTTTTTGTAACCACGAATAAGAGCTACATACATCACTTTCAACCAGAATTCAAAATTCAGTATAAAACTTGGAAAAATCCAGAGTCGCTGGAAATGTGATGGGTTCAACCCTTTTGATATTCCAAGCCTATCCAGCTGAATGCTCACTAATTTCGATTAGTGATGGGGTAAGCTCTATACGAAGAATTAAGCGAAAGTCGATTGTACTGGCCTTCTCCTCCCACTGCTATATACCACCGAGTGGCTCCAATTTTAAGTAGAATAGAACGGTTCAGCCATTCAATGATTTAATTTAAAACTGGAATGACCATATCTTGTCAACACTAAAGCTATTGATAACTTCCCGCAAAATAAAGTAATATATTCGTTTTTGCTCTATCCATTTTTGAAATATTATAGCGAGAACGCATAGCTCTTTATGTGAATACTGATAATGTGCACATATGTAATATAACACAAGACCAGAGAGCTTAAAGATGAATTTTGTAAGAGTTAAAGCTGCCTGTTACAGGTCTCTTTCTGGGTGCAAATGCTATAAAAATTAATATTTAGAGATATATTCAAGTCCACGGCCAACTCTCTAAACCATCGAATGGCTGAGATATTCCAAGGATTAGACCATCCACACCATATAATCTGTTAGCGTTAAAATAAGCGTGTCAAAATTTCAATCAATCCGAATACTAAAAAGTTATTGTCCTTGAGTCGAGAGCGTAGTTTCGAGTCAACTCTTGTACGCGATAAGGAGTAGGGTCGCCACCTGGGTAGTGGTAAGAAATTGTGAGAAATAAACAACAAATTTCAATTCAAGTGATAGATCCGGGGGCCAGCCGTAAGCGTCCACTGAGCTGTATATCCAGAGCCCGAAATCTTATATAACACATCTTTGTAAAGAAAAAACGAAGATAATGTTTAGCCATATACACGCGGGACTTTCAATCCTTGACCTGAATACCACACAATAGGAAACAGAAATATGCAATCTATGTAAAGATTAATCTGCTTTACAATGTTTAAGTTAGTCAATTCATCACGCACATTTTCCTCAACAAATAACTCTAACGTGGGCAACGAATCAGCTAAATCTTTGATGCAATGTGCCAGCCAAAATTTTTTGGGTGGGTATTAATATATTAATATGTGTTTCAATTGTGGCACCAAACGTAAATCAAGTAAAGATATAATTCTGCAATTCTGCCCCCCCCCACCCATACTCCCCAAGAATATTATTATACAACATGGCGTTCGTTATAGAACTGTAAATAATGGCTGGTGTCAAAGATCTTGCACACTAATCTTGTTAGGGTTGTAACGTGAGAGCCTCATAAGGAAGTTATATCTAGTCGTTCGGAAGCGACGTAAAACGAAGGCCTAACAGTGTACGCACGTAAAGGGACCATTGACAGTTTAAGCAGAATATGCTTTAAAAAGAACACCACTGTCTGGCAATAAACAAGTAACCACAAAAATATAAAAAATACCGTATGTTAGTCACAAAATGTAACAAGAAATATGGTTGCCTGTCCAACCTCGTGGGTTTTCGCCGGGTCCAACTGCTAAAGACCCCTACGCACAAGCGAATTATTAAAATAAAAAAAAATAAAGCATTTGTTAGTCCCAAAATGACCTAGTTTGTGTCGAGTGGACGTTAAAACCCACTTCGCTTTCTCTCTCTTGTCACAAAATGACTGAAATATTGTGCTGACAGGACGTTAAAACCCACTCTATTTACCTTGTGGTTTATGTGGATAGGAATTGAATTATAGTGCAGTGTTGTTAAATTATATTAAGTGATCTTTTAAAAATACGACCTCCTTTTGTATAGACAGCTAAAATTTCAAGCACGTGATTACTGGTTTAAGCCACGTACCTCATAACCAATAAACCAAACTTATTCAACGATTTTATTCTCAGCACGTACATGATTTTTTTTTAAAAGGGTATTCTCTATGCTGGGTTATTATGTGGTCTATAAAATATCTCTTTATAAATATGAACATGTTTAGAGCGATCACAGGTATGTTACGCTCCAACGCTCCCGTTATAGAAAAAAAAAAACACTCGACAATGAAGTATATTCGTATTTAATATATAATATTGAAGCTTAAAAAAAGACGTTAAAGTAGTATTATATAAAATGACATTAAGGACTGTCACTGTGGCTATTTATAATTTGACCTTCTCACCTTTGAACAAAGAGAAAATCAGCAGGGGAATAAATGTAAAATGTTTCTAACATTTTCATCTTACTTGTACGTATGAAACATAGAATGAGAATGAAGATTAATGTTTAGTCAACACGAAAATGAAATCTAATAGGGTTTAACGTATGGAATGTAATGAGGTTTATCGTCCCGACTTTTCTGCACTGACTGGGATAATAAAGAGAGAGAGAGAGAGAAATGGGGTTCAACGTCCACTCAACACAAACTAGGTCATTTCGGGACTAACATAAGGTTTAATTTTATTTCACTACTTCGCTTGCGCGTAGGTGTCTTTAGCAGTGGGAGGAAACCGGAGTGCCCGGAGGAAACCCACGAGCTTGAGAAGGCGCCCCTATCTCCATGCCACATGCGCTCACACCAGGGATCGAAACCACAGCCGTAAGCTAGAGTTGGTCGAAGCGCGGCACTCTAGACCACTAGGCCATCCCAACCACCCGACTGGGATAATAAGGACTGACATACGCCAGGCACTGTGCTATAAAGGCCTACACTTATTTCGAATTCCAACTATTAAGGGATCTTTTTGCATGCATGCCATCAATGTGCACATGGTACCTCGGGTTTTCGTCTCATCCGAACGACTACACACTAGGCCGGAGGCTCAGTGCGGAGGGGTGTCCATCAAATGGGCACAAAACCAGACCCAACTTTTCTAGACTAAAATTTTGCGTAGAATACGATGCCGAGTGGTAATCAGTCCGCCGTTGGGGCGTTTTCAAGATATTCGGGGTCAAAGGTCAAATGAGTTCATATGTACTGAAAGTGAATGCGCAGCCATTCTTGTATCATGAAAATATGCTAACAGTAATCAAAAATAATCACTCTTTCAGCGCAGGTTGGAAAAGGCAACAACGTTTAGTCGCTTGGATGGATGGGACGACACACCAAGGACTATGTACCATGTTTAATATTTCACAACAAAATTCAAGGAATGTCAATTTTCGTTTTTTGTAGTCGCCATTATATGGTCTCAGAAAATCGAACTTCTTTTTATGCCATGTCTAATATTTCATTCGATTGCTGTATAAAGTGGTTATTGATCGGGGTGGTAACGATTGTCGCCTTACAGATTTACCAATAGCGATTACCTCGTACATGCTTTTGAAGAATTGATGACCTAACCCTAACCCTAGCTCATTGAAGCTAGCATGCACTCCTTGTGCTTCCGTATCATAGTTGTTCGTTGGCACGCAAAATTGTAGTTTATCCGTATGCAGTGAGTTATAAAGGAAAGATTATATGTCTGCCTTGGAACCACGGTGGCGAAGTGAGTAAGACGTTAGCTCGCTAGTCTGAGGGTTTGCTCTCAGGGATGGCCGGTAAAGTTCATCGGACTTTCCAGGGTGGTTTTCCTTGTCAGTGGTGCAGCATCGAGGGTCTGGCATTGGCGTGCACGTGAAAGATTCATTGGCAGTTGGAATTCTAGTAGGTCGTCCGGGAAAATTTAATCATAGCACACTGTATAGCGTATGCCCGTCTTCATTTTCCTAGTCGGAGCGGAATAGTAGGACGTTAAACCCCATTTAATTTCATTTCATTTCTATCTACTCCTCGTAGAATTGACGTAAATGCCAACCTGCACTACTGACATTTCGGCCAATATTTCGGATCAAACCCGAGAATTCTTGGTTAGTGAACGAGCGGCAAACTCATCGAGCCACCATAGCTCGGTACTTTAAGCTTTCATTGTAAGTGTTTTAAATCGATCGTATTAAATTGTAATAATGAACATGGGGTAGATCATGTATAGGAAATGCCAATATCTAGGATTGGATTACTATTGTTCACATATCGAATTTTTCCAGCATGAATATTAAAATGTCATGTGGCGCATTCAATACTCAGTTTTAGTTTTTCTTTTATAACGGGAGTATTGAATCATAAGCTACCGATGCAAGTGTCAGGGGCCCAAGCCCAAGCTTATGTGTGGCAGGGAATGGGGTTCCTTGTCTGACCCGAGATTTGCCTTCATCTATAAGGGATTCGTTGAAATAAAATATGCATATTTGATCCCAAAGTTATCTGGTTTGTATTGAGTGGAAGCTGAGACAAGAAGCAATATCGCCTGACCCCCCCCCCCTCGTTTTCCCCAACCGCACGCCAATCATTAAACTAATATAAATGCGCCATATTTAATCTGATTAAAATACAGATCTATAGTTCGTTTCGTTTATTTATATACACTTGCGATGGCCTACTACATGAAGAGCTGACTGGTTGTAGTGGAAGGTCACGTCAGGGGTCGTATGAGCGGCTTTTGACCCTATGACATCTGACATTTTTTTATCAATCAGTGCTGACGTTTCTCGTGGTTTACCCACAGTTCTGTGCAACGAACGCCTAGAACTCACCATAAAAGACCGTTTTAAGCAGTATGTAAGATTTTGATAAAGAGCTAGTCGTTGTTGATATAATTGTTTAATAGAAAGTATAGTTATTGTAAACTTATATTCATCGAAGAGGTTCACGCTACGTCAACAATCCTCGATGTTTTCCCCAACAGCGGCAGACGAACTCGCTCGTGAAAAGGTCTTGGACCCTCTAAAAACGTAAATGATTTGCGTGGCGGTTGAATTCTATTTCAGACAATCTATTTAGGAGATAAACACTTCCTGTTTCGTATTTAGAGGGGTGTTATTTTAAAATCCTAAAAAAGCATGTTACAATGTCGATAAACACTTCCTGTTTCGCATTTAGAGGGGTGTTATTGTCCAACAGACATGTCCTGAGATCATTAGGACCCGAGACGCGTAGCATCGAGGGTTCTAATGTAAAATCTCAGGACATGTCTTTTTTTTTAGGATTTTAAAAGACATTACTAAAACAGAAGGGTCTTATTGTCCAATAGTCAGTGTCTAATTGACCAATCAAAACGCAGGGTTTACCCTGAAGCATGTTACAATTCATAATAATTATACCGAAACACGTGTTAGACACTGACTAGTGGAATAAAAGCGAAATGATACAACGAATTGACACTTTCAAACAGTGAACATTTCATTCTATTCAATTTTCAGGAAATGTGCTCAATGGTGAAGGCCTACTTATTTCGTTTATGACTAGGATACTAAATTATATTTATACATAAATGGTGGACGCTATTTGAATTTTGAAGATTATCACGCCGTTTTGGGGCGCCTAATTCATTGGTGGGCGCATAACCAATCTCACCAGCATTGAATTATACGGGCCCATGATCCCGGCAATATGGGCGTCCCTCTGGGATCAGGCACCCCACAAATCAGACCGTTTTGGGAGCTCCACTGAACAAGTTGTGGGCGCCCGACAAATCTGATTCGGCATTATATACTATTTGTGGCCCAACATTATAAGGCGCCCCAACAATCAAGTCATTATAGGCCCCTCTCCGGGATAAGGCACCCCATCGATCAAGCTGTTTTGGGCGCCCAATTCATTCATTACCACGCCGTTTTGGGCGCCCAATTCATTCGTCGGCGCCTAACCAATCACACTAGCATTATATCATGGACGCCCACGACCTCGGCATTATGGGCGCCCCTCTGGGATAAAGCACCCCGCAAATCATGCAGTTTCGGGCGCCCCATTGATCTAGTCGTGGGCGCCCAACCAATCTGATTCGGTAATATGCACTATGTGTGGCCTAACATTATAAAGCGCCCCACCAATCATGTCATAATGGGAGTCTCTCTGGGATAAGGCGCCACACAGTCCGTTTTGGGCACCCCAACAGTTGTGGCATTAAACGTGTGGGTCATTACGAGGTGCCTCACCATTTGGCGAGACGCCCATAAAACCAAGTGGCATAGGCTGGGCGCCAATATCGTCGTGGGCGCCCAACCAATGTCACGCGGCTTTATGTGGCGCCCATACTATTACGGAGACGTTGCGTCATTTGGCGCCCATTGCCTGAGCCAATTTTTCCCCACCGGGTAAAGGGCCCATTGGCACCCATCGGGGGAGTTGGAATTTTGATTAGGGGGGGGTGGCAGCTGAATCCCTTGCCCCCCCCCCCCCGCTAGCTATCAGCCTGATTGTAGCTCGAAATCTCCATTTTCACTCGATTGTCATATCCCCTTGCATTCTAATTGCTCGAAAAGTGTTTCGAATTGATATATGAAATGAAATGAAATGGAATGGGTTTAACGCGCTCCTGTTCTGCATAACCTAGTTAATTTTGCCCGAAAAGCAGCGCTACGACATACTCTTATTTCGAATTCCAGCGGTCAATGCTTCTTTTACGTGCCCGACATCGTGTACACGGAACCCTGGACCTCCTCAACTACCGCGTCTGTCTATAATGAAATAAATACGTTAATATGGTTGTAGACAGAGACAATCTATATCTGATTCATCGCTGATTAATTGATGGCGTTGTTGAGGGTCTACAGGCGTTGGTCATGAGTGCGACGTTTGTAAAGGGGCATGTTCGATTGGTCAGTATCCGTATTCATTTATATATATTCAGAAATTTTCACTTAAAAGAATACTTTATTCTTGATTCTGGATGTGTATCGGGAAGATGGGATTTCAAGTTTGGATAAAATTGATCGAAGTTGGATATACCGGATATCAAATTTGGCCAGAAATAATATTAAACGAAGCCGAATCGGTCGGATTTCAAATTACATGTACTAGCAATCCGACATACTCGACAGCAATATTCTTATCAGTAATATACCAATATTGACAGAAGCGTTTGTTTATCATTAAGGGAATAATGTTGACTATCGATATCAGCCGATTGTCAATGTTTTTTTACTACCAAAAGAAATCTGCAAAAATATCATTTTGAACTTCAAATTCAAACGCTTGAAGATCGTCATTGCATGGAGTGGAATGGGAAAACAAGGTAGGTAATTCAAGTATAATTGTGTTGGTATTTTCTGTGTCAGGGATTTTTATGCCTGTGAAATATTGCCCATGATCGTATAATAGTGAGTTAACAACCGTTTGAGCAAACGACATAGAAATAGTTATGGTTTGACTTTCTTAGAAAATATGAAATTTCCACTTTGAAAGGTACCGACTATCATCAATTTTGTACATCTTTAACTGGTCAAGGTGGGAGGTGTGGGTGCGTTTTAGATCACAAGGTCTATCGTTGAGTCAAGTGCCGTCGTTTCGATTCCCCTCTTGTACAATCCTAGCACATGCGAATTATTGAATTAAAATTGCCCCGCAACTCTCTCTCTCTCGTCTATTATTATTCTCAGGTGTTGGCAATAGATCAACCCGTGTACTATAACAGAATTTAGGTCTATGACTTAAAATAGTTACAGCCGCAATGTACGAGAGAACAGCTATCTAATATCTAAGGTCATTGACCTTCTCCCTCTCGCGTTGTACCAGTTAACGTTCCGTGAACACCACTTTTTTATTTGCACACAATATCAATGTTCCCGTGGTCGATTTCTAACCCCCGACGTTTTATTGGCTATTTTAAATCATTTATACTATTACATTTCCATACACAAATTGTTTCAACAATTGGCCATCGCCCATAGATTAAACAAAGAATCTTCGTTATAAAAACGTACATATTGATATAGATTAAGGATACATTACCGTAGTTACGAGTTTAATAGAGTTGGCCGTTCTTGCTATAATAATTAAAAAATAGATGATATCACTGTCGGAAGTTTGGACAAGAAATAGGCATCAACTGTGTCTTCACCGTCTACGAGAATTGTCGATCGTTTGATTAACAGACGATAACTCCACCCACATATCCTCGATTATCGAGTAACATTCTCAATGGCAATGGCACCCTCACTTGGGAGACCTTTGTTACATAGTGAGAGAGACAGTGATAGGAAAATGATTATAATTATCCCGTGACTCTCCACCGTTCTCTAATTGACCACATTGTTTCATTTAAAATAGCATTATGCAAGAGCAAAATCTGCGTATTACAGGTCTTTCTTTAGGCCTGAAATGTTATCTAAATAATCAATTGGACATTAATTAACATATCCAGACCATAATAAACTCTTGATGTCAAGGCTAGCCTTCGATGTTGGCGGATTAAAATCCTATATGCCACTTAATGGCCGATGATAATTAAATCAATCAAGTGTATAATCGAGACTATGCTGTTTATATTAATTATTTGAGTAATGATGACCTAGTCTATGTGAATATTTCAAACGCTTTTTTTCTCGGCTAATAGTGGATCAATTTGACTGAAATTTTCAGCAAATTACCTTTACACTATCTAGTTTTTAACTATTATAGTGACAACTGCCATCTCTTTATCTTATCTCCCATAATGTAACTTTAATATAGAACCAGATGCTGCCATATGTATAATGGTCAAATTAGATAATCCGCTGATCACTAATGACGTTTACTAGCGTTAGCTGTCACACATCAATTGTTTCGTAGCCTGTCATATGCTTATAGTGAGATAATCTATCAATGACAAATGATTTAATTATATAGTCTTTAGATAAGTCCTTTTATTCCACATTATTAATTACCCGTGTTATCAAAGTGAATTTAGTATAAATTGGCTTTGGTTTTTCATGTAAATCAGACCAGCTGTGGTGGCTGACCAGATACGACTTCATAGTATATATTATGCTAGCATAAAATGTTGCATCCAGATCGCGTCGCCCTTTTATAACTAGCCTATATTGTATTTATAGATTAACTCATTAAAGCTTCTTGGGTTGACTTCCCTTAGGGAGACTTCATTATTTTACATTTTTAAATGTTAAATACAATAATTCTTAAATATAGATCTGCATTTTTGTTGTAAATACTCTGGTTTTGTTTTCATTATAAATTATTATTTGATATTTATATTCTATTATAAATTGTGTACTGATAGCTGACTTTCCTTCCCACATTTCATTTAATGATTAAAGGAGCTAAATCGCTAACATTTGGGACCTAGAAATTGACACAAGTTGGTCGCAACGCATATAATACTGCAATAATATTAACTGATTTACATTCAATGGTTTCCGGTTTTACTCTTAATTTCAAATCAGTTATGTTCGGCGAAATAAGCCGACAGTCTCAATTGAATGCAAATTTCTAGCGTCTGGTTATTCCAGTCTACATACGCCGTTTGATTTGGTGCAATGTTTTTAGCCTCGTTCCTCGAGTTTCTTGCTAGAACTGGGACTGAAGCGCATCATGGTACACCGCATCGGAATATTTTAGAATTGTCGTGTTAAATAAAGAATATTATTGGCAGTTTTACTACATATTTGTGAGGATGTATATGCTGGATCATCTGTAAAGATAGAACAAACAAGAATATATTACGACATTTACATGTTTATACAAAGAATAAAATATATAAAGCAATCAAATATATTCTAAATGACTTATAAACTGGGTTCTTAATTTAGCTGTACATCAAATACCGCATACACCATTGTATAGATGCCTTCAAATGAAAATACTCCTGTAGAGTTAATATATATTTCTGTATTAAAGTAAAAAAAAAATCCCAAACGGCTAATAAAACCTCTCTGTACATGCTCTGTTTAGTAGCAAAATCATAAACTGTATATTCGTTTAGGAAACGCTTTTTGAAGGGTGAGGTCATGTCAAAATGTCGACGTGGTTCTTTTTCTCTATAGCTTAAAATTAAAAATTTGATTTCAAAGGCCGACGCGGGAGTGGCTGAAATAGAGCACCATACTATCGCAGATCAATGAAAAGAAATAGGGTTCAACCTCCTATTGTTTTTGGCCCCAATCTGGATTATAAAGACAGCTATAAAGTATGCAGTTTGCGGTAAGAGAAATTTGCCAGGAAAACGGCGCTTCTTTTCCGAACAAACCGGCGATTAGGCGACGGTTCTTGTCGTCCCATGCCGAAAATCCAAATGAACTTTCAACCATTGGATCGAATGTACCAGCTTGTTTGATTTACAACAAAACTATTCAATTAAATCACCGCTGAAATATACACGTGTTAAATGTGAATTTACATAACCCCAAGTAGGTCAGTATGATGATTTAAGATAATTAGATGCACCCGAGGTTATCTTCTATACGCTATACAAAATCTATAAAATTTATTTTCTTTGTAAGAAATGAAATGAATTGGTGTTTAACGCCCTACTTCTCCACGCCGACTAGGCTAATGTACATGTATAATGACATACGTCATTCATACAATGTGCTATGGTGAGCATTTTGCCCGGACAGTGGCACTACGGCCTACTCTTATTTCAAATTCCATCTTTCAATGTCCCTGTTACGTGCACGCCAATTGCAATGTACAAAGGGGCTCGTTTTTTCGTCCCATCCGAAGATTAAACAGACACTACTGCTTGTCAGGTCCACCATTCTGGATCACTGACATGGGAAACCACGCCGAATAATCCCGAGGAACTTTCTCGATCAAAACCGTGAACGGTTTGTATCGGTGATAATGCTTCTTTTTTTTTTAGGTCTACTGGGGGTACGATCATTTCACTCACTAAAGTGTCAAGGTCAGTATGTGACTAAAAATGGGGTCTGTGCGGGGGAGGGGGTAATTTAACGCGTGAGCTTTAGATCATATGGTCTGTCATTGAATCTGGGATATGTCCTAAAATAACCCCGAAATCTCTTTTCTCTCTGTCATGAATTCGATCTATAACACGAGCCGTAGCCATTCAAGTCACGTGCTTTGAAAATATGTTGCATACATACAATCACGTATTAAGTTCACAAATAAGCTAGTATGAATATCCCTAGAGGTACATTTCAAAAACTATTAACATGACGTAATCCTTTCGTATCTTTGGCTCGGGTCCAACTAACTGTATTTTCAATGTTAAACATGGTTTAGCCATTACAACCGTCAGCGTTAAGTGATAATACACCCGCGGTACAGTTCCTCACCAAGGTCGTGTTCTTAGAGGTCACTAATAAAAGTACACTTTGACTTCTTAGCCACGTGAACTGATAAAATATATTACAAGTGGTATCGAATGTTCTAGAAAGATGACGTTTATTGGCGACCATAAAACAGATTTACACTACGTGATTTGGCAAATAAGCGGGAGAAGTGTTAACAGGTGTTCTAGAGAGAAATTTGTCTGGCAGTCATCTAAAGCGTTTACTAAAACAAAAGTCCATAAAGAGAAAGTTCCTTACCAAGGTCGTCTGGCGGGCGGTCATCTAATTCAGAATATCAGAAACAAATTTGTTCGGCAATTTAACAATCTTTTCGTTTTATAGTTCAAAATTTCGATTTACTTGTCTTTACTACACCATCGAAAGCATAAAAAAAACGAAACGAAATAAAGATGTGTATTTTAATAAGATTGGCAATTTAACAAGTAAGACTATGTCAAACAGACTATATGGGGTGGGGGTGGGGGGGTCTTCACCCTCACCAGCGAGGGTGAATGAAATAAAAAATGGTGGATATACACTATGGCATCTAAACCAATGGGCATCTAGACTAAGGGGACGGGTAACCTGGATTGTCACAAGCCCGCCCCGTTCACGTCAGGAATGTCAACACATAACACCCATTCGGCAGTGTAGTCAGCTAGACTAGAGTAAACGTCAAAAGTATTATACACGACGTCACGACTCGGAGCCTTGAGAGTCGAGTCGTAATTAACCGTATCCAGCTATAATATGGCAAATATGATATCATCTATAATTACTGGTATATAATTAGTTAGCACATCGTTATTATAATAATAATAATAATCGATGTACTCTTTCTGTCCCCAAGTGAAGGTCAGCATCTTCATTATCATTCGCGTCAGATGACTTTAAAGCCAGGTTCACTAATAAAAATAACCTCCACACAGTTTAGTAAATGAATGAAATGAGGTTTGACTAACGTCCTACTTTTCTGCACCTACCGGGATGATGAAGACCGGCATATACACCATCCAATGTATAATGAGGAATAATTTTCAAGGACCGCAGGAGTATTCCGGGCCTGAGGTTTTCGTACCATCCGAACGACTAGGTGTTGACACAGTTTAAGAAATAATTGATCAGAGAGGAATTTGATTTCTCGTTAACACAATACTTTGTCATTTTGAGAGTAAATACAGCTATTTTCGATCACTTAAAGCAAGGAATTTGACCCTAATGGTGGCGATCCCTCTTAATATTCATCGAATACCAACTCTCACTTGGGTGTTGGATGGCCAAATGGTTAGCACGTGCGCGCTACATCATAAGGCCTGTCACTGAGTCAACTGACGTAGTTTCGATTCTTCGGTTGTAGATGACAAGCAGGAAGTTTAACGTTTCCACCTTCATTTTGTCGGATTTTAACGGTCAAAGGATTGGATTCTTTTACGTGCAGGCCAACGTATACGAGGCACCTCGTTTTGTCGTTCATCCAGTGGCATGGTGAAACCACGCCGGAAAATCCCTCCGCCAACACATGGATCGAACCCAAGACGTCTAGCGATTAGTGACCCAGGAACGCCATTTTGGCTCGCTACGCTGATATTCCATATAATGTGCACATAAAAAGAACTCTTGACAGTTGAATTCGATGAAAAGTTGGCCTAAACAATCCTCCCATAGCACCCGTCCTCTGTAGCCTAGATTACACCCTACTTCATTCCAGTAAAATATTACAAAAAGTTAGCAGTCTTTTTTTTTTCATTTTTTTTTTAAAAATGGATATATCTGTTTGCTTAGTAATAGTAAAATTTACAAAAAAGGGAAATACTATTAAAGACATTTGTGCAGAATTGAACGTTAAACCACACTTCATTTCAGAAAAATATTACAAAATTACCATTAAAGATGACAGTAGATTAAAAAAAAATGATATCTGTTTGCTTAGTAAAATATTCAAAAAAAATTAAATATTATTAACGACACTTGTCAGAGTTGGAGATTTGAAAATCTGAAAAAATAACCAGTCATTTTCTATAATTAGATTAGAATACGAATCACATGACTGTCAATCAAATTACAAGACAGATCCTATTTCGCTTCTTTTTTTATTCATAGTTTCAAATTTTGTTCATTATGTAGTTGCTGCTGCAATTGAAAATATAAAGAAAAAACGAAAACTATAAAAAGAAACAAGATATGATATCATTAAAAGATATAGTCTAGTTTTCTATAAACGGCTAAATCTGGACCAAGTAATTTAACATTAAATGAAATGTAGTTTAACAAACAGTTAAAGTCCTATTTTCTGTAGCACCCTGGATAATAAAAACGGGCAAAGGACTTACGCCATGTATGTAAGCTATGAGGGCTAGTTCTTACTATTAAGGCCCACTGCAGATTTGGTCAAAGGTCACTAGAAAAGGGACTAGTCCCTAACCCTATCCTCGTCAAAAATCACATGCCATAACCCTATTCAGATCTTACGACCATACTACAGAAGACCTTAATTTTCCGATTTGGTCGTGCTATGTGGGGATACGGTCTCCTTTTATTTCAAATTCTATTTGTCAGGTGATCTTTAAGGACGACCGTCCCCACCGCATACAGACAAGGAGAGACCGAACCTCCTGAGTAGTAAGCCATCACCATGCCCTCCTCGCCACCGTTAAGCTTAGTAACCTTAATGGTGCAGAGAAATAGAACAAGGTCCGAGAGGTCATTTGAAAAAGTGGAATGTTTAAAACTAAAAGAATTCGTCACGGGCTCTACCAATTTGTACAAGATGCCAATGGTGCAGGTGTTTCGGGGCGGAGGGTCTAGCAAGGACAACGTCTGGGCAGTCTGATGGGGAAAAAACAAAGCTAGCGTTTCCAGCTAGGACGTTAAACAACATTTCATTTCACTTCGTCCGAAATTCAAATCGACGAAATGGCGATTAGTGATTGGTCGCGTGCTAGGGAACATTAATGTTAAACAAAAACATGCAATTAGAGATTTAGAATTTCACGTTATGCGGCGTGAGTAATTCCTACTTTCGTTTTGTCAAAATGTTCTGTTGAATTAGTTACTCTGTCGAATGATCATTATTCCTTATGCTATTAAGGAAATTCTGCCTTGACAGCGACGTTTCCGCCTGCTCTTCGTCGAATTCCAACTGCACGCCACATTATTCCGACGTGACGTAGTTGTTTTAGATGGACGATAATCCCATTTTTATTCCCTTTATATTGTGAGAGACATTAGAAAATGATTGAAAACTTGAGTCTAAGAAATCATGTGTTACATGTCCCCAGTTTGCAGTTTGGTTCAGTGGCGGCGCCAGCCGTCGGTGGTTGGAGGGGCAAAGTCCAATGTTAAGGAGGGAAAGGCACAAGTTTCAACTAGGGCCTGGGGGGGGGGTGTTCCCCCCTGAAAATTTTGAAAAACAGGCTGCCGGAAATGCAGCCTGGCAGTATTTCAGGCAATGATCGTTGGTTGAGGTAAAGTGTCAAACGAACGGACTTGCGAACATCAACGAAGTACCTTTGTGAGCGCCAAAGTAGCGAGTCCAGGAAAATTTTGAAAAATAGACAGTATTCAGGCACTAATCGTAGAGATAAATAGAGCTGATCGGATGTCGTCTGTGGCCTGATCACTAGTTTTTCCGACCCCAGAGAGGAAAGTGTCAAATGAAACTCAACGAAGTCCCCAATAATTAGAAAAGCAGACTGCCCGAAATGCAGTCTGGCAGTATTTCAGGCATTGATCGTCGAGAAAAATAGAGCTCACCAGATACCGCACGTCGCCAAATCACTAGTTTATCCGACCAGAGAAGAGGGTGTAGACCGGGCAGTAACTCAAAGTGAATGAATATTTTCGCCACTATATTTTGTAAAATATATAGACTGCGAGGAATGCAACCAGGTAGCATTTCCGACAATGGTCGTTGAGATAAATAGAGCTGGCCAGATCACATTTTTTTGATTTTCGAAATTATTGGTGTGGGGGGGGGAGGCTAACAATGGCCATATCTGATTTTGGGGGGTGCAAATGCCCCCCCCCCCCTTGGCGCCGCCACTGGTTTGGTTTGACTTCCGTTTTCTGTTCGATTCATATAATAATCGTTAAGAAAATTATTTAAATATATACACCATAAGATAATCCCGAAATAACCCATACTTTAACCAAATTTCCTTTCCACGGCCCCGGGCCCTGTTGCAGATCCTGGAAGTATAATATAATAATGACAGAGTGTTCCGAATGCTGCTGTCGCTAGGCTATTAGGTTATCGGGTTGAATACTCCAGGCTGGTAAAGAGATTAATTTTATACCATCACGTGATGTACTGACGGCCATTAACAGAATTTATCACATTTTGACTTCCCTTATCAGACCATGCAATAGATAAATCGCCATATTATTGATACAAAATCGATTTGTATCGCGTTTACAATATGTGACATATTGACATACGGCATAAAACACCATTACAATTATTTTTATTATTATCCAATCTAATGGCTTTTTGCTTTATACAGCGTATAAAATTCAGAAAAGCTCGTGACACGCAGGTGGTTTTATTCCGTTTAACGTTTGATAGGTCATTAAATACTATGACATCAAGAGTCGTAGTGGTTCATGTCAGTCTTTCAACGATATCGTTTATTGAAATGAAATAAAACGGGTTTAAATGCACCTCACTTTTCTGCACCGACTAGATAAAAACGTACGGGTATACTCAATATAGTGTGTCCAGGCGCGGATCCAGAACGGGGGTCCAGGGGGTCCGATTTTTAGACCTGTAATTTTGGAAATAGACCTTCCGGAAATACGTCAGAATGCACCAAATTGAATCTAATTTACCAAATTTTTCGGGGGAGGGCCCCAAAAGCCCCTGTTAATTGGTTGAGCGCAATTATCAAACCTAGACCCCCCGCCCCCCGTGCAAAAATCCTGGATCCGCGCCTGGTGTCATAAGGGACATTTTGTCCACACAGCGGCACTACAGTCTACTCTTAATTCGAATTCCAACTTAAGAGGGTCCATTTTTCGTACACGCCAATGTCTACAAGGGACCTCGGTTTTTCGTCACATTTCCAACGATGACTGCACACTGTTCCATGACAGATGCCCCGTCGAGGGTACCACCCGAGGAGGTTGCTCTGCCAATAAAACACGATTTCATTGTTTAAGTAGCTGTCTTGTCATTGCGCCACCGTGGTTCCTTGTTGCAGTATTTGGTTGTTGCTTGCAAAGATTTCACGTCACCAATGCACGTGTCGTTGTTTCAGATCCACATTTGTGCATGTCATTGAGTAAAAGCGCTGTCTATAATTTTGTTTTCCCTGTGGTCTTTGCGATAACAGTTAAGTGGACGTTAAATTCATCTTTCTCGAAACAACTCTCGGTGATTGAAAGGTAAATTCCCAGAAGAGCAAAGACAGTAGTCAGATGAGCCACGAGGCCTTGGACAATTTGTGACCAACGTGTTATTAGTTTTAATGTTCTATGTTCACGTGCGCAATGCAGGGATAAAAGGTGAAAGAGGGGAGGGCTGTGATTTTCATCCATCAAGATGCGCACCCAGTCAATACTTTGGTAATCTTGTGACTAATAATATTATAGGTCACATGTAGAGTTTGTTCGCAAAACGATATTCCTGACATTTGGGTATCGATGTCGCGGTTCGACCCGGTACCTAAAGAATGTCAGCTACGAATATGGTAACCTAATTTATATGGAATAGGTTGTTTTATTAGGGGTTGGTTCGCTCTGTCATTGAGTTAGGTTTCGTGGTTTCGATCCCCACATATGTACGTGACCAGGAGTAGGGTCGTCGGTCAACCTCGTAAATGTGCTCCGGGTCCTTCGGTTTCCTCCCTCTGGTAAAGACCCTGAAATAAAATTGAACCATGTTAGTCCAGAAATTACGTGGTTTGTGTCGAGTGGACATACTCGCCCCCCCCCCCCTTCCTCACAACACTTTTATCTCTCTAATTGTGCATTACTATCGATGTAAATAGATGCTTCATATAACAGACATTTCAAAGTGAGACTCGGCTCAATTTATCATTAGAAACAGAAGTCGACTACACGTCTGGTGTCGTGTTGGGTGCCAATAATCAATATCAGTAATATACTAGTCAGCTACTTCATCCTCTCTCTCTTATACACTTCAACAATCACAGAAACAGTGAAATGGGCTTAACGTCCACTCGATATAAACTAGGTCATACAGTTTTATTGCAATATAACTTGCCTGCGTGCATAGGGTTCTTCAGCATTGTCAGAAAACAGTAAGACACAGAGATACCCCACGGGGTTATACAAAAAACCACGCCATTTGTCTCACTGACAGATCTTATAATATAAAGCAAACTGACAAATCTGACCGATTCATATAATTATCACCCCTATTGGTAAAAATGCCTAAAACTATACACGTGCCCCTCCCCACCAACAAAATTACCCCTTTAAGATACTGTTTGCCCCAGATCGCATTTTGAATCTGATACCCCTATATAGCCCACATGTTGTTACATTAGTTTATTAAGGGCGTGTGACGCCCGGGGCAAAATGTGTCCCTAACACTGTGTAAAATAAGCGTGCAGCTCCCAAAATATATGCAGATGCTGTAAGCATTCCCATTTTGTACAATACTGAAATTATTGTTTAAATCTATACTTTTTTTTACAATCTGAATAAAAGCAGAAATCTTATCTCGTTTGTTCTTTATAGATCAAAATTTCGTTTTACTTCCCTTTACTACGCTAGGATCTGGAAGAATTAAATTGTTATATATTTGGCGTTCTTATTGATGTGAGGAAACAGCCAATGAAACGACCTGTGCGGAACTGCGGGTAAAACCCTTGAAACGTCAACGTTGATTGAGTAATCAATGTCTGACGTCATCGGGATAAAAGCCGCTCGTATGACCTCTGACGTGACCTATCGCAACAACCTGTCAGATCTTCATGAAGTGTAGGCCATCGAAAGTATAAAAAACGAAACGAAATACAGTTCTGTATTTCAATCAGTTTGTACTTTTGTACTGCCATCGAAGATGCATACATCTGAGATTCGAGTGATAAAAGTAATCATTAATCATAATCATGGTGGCGGAATTTATTACTCAGTGGTTGCGGAATGTTTATGTCGGTGGTGTTGCATATTTCGTGCGTATAATATGCTTTCCATCAGTAATAGTAGTAGTGACATGACGGAATGCATGGTTATAGAGTGATCATTGGAGCCAGCAATATGTGCAAATTGTGCAGTGTTCAGATTGTCTTATTTTATACCCTGTCTTATAAATGAAAATAAATGTATTGAGATACTTTGTGATGCTTTTGAACCAGGCCCTTCGCGTAGCCTTTCCAATCGTATAGTCATTATTGCATAGCCACGGAAACGGGCTAAAAACCCAGATTATGATTTGGCTTAAACATTTCATTTTTCCGAGTAAGCTCGCAGCTGTCGCTCTATTTCTCGAGCTAACTGGAATCCATGGTGACTAAGTGAATATGACACGGGCTCTCCAACCGCGGTGTTTCGGGTTCGATTCTGTTGTCAGCCGAGAAAATCTCTCATGATATTCGAGAAAATGTTCCATTGTAGAATGGAGCAGGCCCAACCGTCTACTTGTTGCAGGGTGGGTGGAAGAATGTTTGACTGTTGCAGCGTAGGCGTATGCTTGCCCGATTTTATTATCAAGGTTGGTAGAGAAAAGTAAGACGTTAAATCAGATTCAGTTTGCCAGCACTAATCGAAATAAAACATCTTATCAAGCCATTTTAATATTTTGGTGTAATAATCAAAGAGCTTCCAGTTTTTTGTCCATTTAATCATCCAGGTTGACGCAGAATAGCGGGATATTAAACCATATTCAATTCCATTCCATTTCAGTCATACATCCAATAATCTCTTAAATTTAAAAAAAAGTAGGCTATATAAATTGTGTAAGATTTGTATAGAGAGCTTGCCGTTCTTCCTATAATAATTTAAAAAAAAACAAACCCAGATGATGGAAAATAAAGAATGTTTAAAATTTCCGTCAAATTACTTTATTCTGATTGAAGTTATGAGTACTTAAACTTTTGAAAAGATAGCTGGTTATGAACTTTGCATGTGAATAAATGTCTAATTGATAATTGATATAACATCTGAAGCACCCCAAAGACGCAAATATAACCAACAGGAGGTTTCATCATTCAACCACTGCTTCTAAAAGATAATATTGATAAACTTATTATAAAATAAAATACTTCCGGATTGAAACAGTAGCGGTTATAGCGATCACAAGACGACACATTGGGTGTAAAATTGTTATCGACGGCGTTATACGAACTTCTATGAAGTCTAGAAATAATTAATTGTCGGCTTTTACGAAACGAAATGGTTTCGTGGTGGTACCTCTTGACGTGATTGACAGAGCATCTGCATCAATGGTCTTCGTCTCTGGTCGCAGTACACCACTGACATGGTTGGATATACTTGGAATCCAGAAATTGATGTAGCCATAGCGGTTATTTTTCTTTTCCAAATGCTTTCAATTTTATTTTTAAACAAATGATTATAATGTTATAATTAACATCATATTTTAGAAACTACTTCGTTCCAACGACCATCCGAGATAAAGTCTGACATAAAAGTCAATTTTCATATGTCTATTGTATGTTTAATGATGATCCAAACTCTTATCAAGCTACGAATAAAACAGAAGGTTCTCACGAGTCCATTTACTGATATCAGTAGCCAACTGTATACCATATAACTGGAGTCATGAGACCGTCATTCTCCATGTGGATGTTGGATTTGACTTCATTCCTGGATTGTAAAAAATGAAATATGAAAAATATCTCACAACGGTAATTTTTTTATTTTGTCTTAACTATTGGATAAAAGAAACCCATCTTTTACCGGTAAGATCACAACATCAGAATGGATTTAAATTGTTTTCATGGTCGAAGATTTTGGAGTTGGAGACTTTAACCTTTACTGGTTCATATAAACTCGGTCATGTCTGGTGTATTTATGCTACAGTTAAGCATTTGCTAATACGTAGGAAGCACCGAGAGAAGACTTCTGAATAAACCGGCAATCTCATTACGTATTCTTATTTCATTCAGGGGTCAATCTGCTTGTTGTCATAATATGTCCTGAGATTACCTACTATTATTTAATGCACATGTAATTCAATATTTCGCTTCTCGCGCCGAGGACACCAAAGAACCTGGATAAAACTATCTCACTCCGAAGCCATTCTGTGGCCGTAGGCAAGACATGTTCCTAATTGATAGATCTTTGACTAGAATGGCGATATTTGAATGTATATATGAGAGAGAGAGAAAGAGAGAGAGAGAGATATTTTCAAGGATGCCAAGGATGTATCGCCTACTGAGAATGACGCCGTCTCTTGTTTTAGATTGGAGACAAATTTCTAATGGAAGACAAATGTAAATACAATTCCATAAAATTTATTGCTTTCAACTGTTGAAATGTCACCAGTTACCATCGTTAATATTTAAAAAGACAGAAATATATTGTCTACAAAATTTAAACGAAGTTAATTTTATAACTTAATGAAACAATGAATTGGAGATGCTGGCAAGATAAAGTTATAATGACACTTTTTAACTCCTGTAAAAAAAATAAATGATCTTATATATCTTTCTTAATAATCAAATGAAGTTATAGATCTTCGTTAGTTACAAAGCAGCTTGATCAGTAATTAAAGACACATTGTTATTTCAAAGTCATTAACTAGAAATATGTTTTTAAGGTAAAAGGGTTCCACTGTTAAATAAAAGTTCGAGCGTATTTTAAAAACATAATTATGCTCCGGGTTCCGAGCATGACGTCATCGTAGCCATTTTGAAATGCGACGCCATATCGAATGTGCCACGCTTTGCCAGTAGTGGGTGAGGTCTTAAACTTAAAATTGATCCAGGCATACTTCACCTTCACATTATTATTTTTGAATAGAATGTATCCAGTCTGAAGAAAGTGTTTGAAAAGTTGAGCCTAGTAGCTGTAATTATTAACTATCTCTTGTGAAATGTACCATCTATCTTCAAAATAAAGGTAATGCAATAAGCAATGTGATTTGTCAAACAAAAATGAGTAGTGGCATCAGCTGTTTTATAAAGAATATCTCGTAGCGGAAATATTAGAAATTCTAGCTAATAAGACATCTCAAATTATCTCTCTTCTGTCAATTAAACAATTAGAGATCCTAAAATTCCACAAAGAGGCCATAACGGAAAGAATACGAAAGGAGTTTATTTAAACGCCCAAAACAAGACGTGGATTATTTTCAGACTAACATGCAGTTAAATTTATTAACTAGGGCACTTTCGCATTCTGAAAGGATGCTATGACATGCACTTCAATGTACACAAATGTGGACCTTAGAGTTTCGTACAACCTAAATGCTTAACCAATTCTTTCATTGTCAGCCCCACCGAACTATCAAGACTAAGGGCGAGATTGAATTATGATATTATACAGCAGAAAGTATGACAGCTTGTTATAGATGGTCAGCTAACGATCAATACGCCATTGATCAGTGTAACAACCAGATCATCCAATGTCTGTCAGATCATCCTCTATCATTCTCTTATATCACGTCTGCATCGTTCTTGAACTAACTGTCGCCATTTCTTCTATAAGAAATGAGATTCTATTCAATAGGGTTTAATGTCTAATGCTCAGTTTCGATTGACCTAATGAAGACAGGCATCCGCCATGCGATGTGTTATGAGCGAAATTTTGCCAAGCACGTAGTCACGGCCTTCTCTTTTATCAAATTCCAACTGCCTAGGTGTCTTTTAGGTGCATTGGACCCCGGTTTGTCGTCCAATGCGAAGGACTGGGTAATTTATGCATCTCTTTTGCACAATACTGTGTTGATTCTATCCATATAACACAATTCTTCTATCATAAATTTTAGAAACAAACGAATGGTTTTATTGTGACAGTGTGGAGTCGGGGAATACTATCTCCAAACAGTGTGGGGATAACGTGAAAACATTTCGCGTGGCCCCAGGTCCTATAGTGGTAGGTACCCTCCAGGTTTTTTTTCCGATGCGTCGAAAGAGGGGACAGGAATCAGAGTATATTCGTGCTAGCATCTGTATCATTGGGCAATATCACTTTAATCATTGTGAGAGTTTTACAAGACAAAGCCTGCTATTTGTAGAATCATTGCCTTGAGCCATATATTTTATGCTATTAATCCCAAATAATTCGACCATGTTCTTTGGATATATTTAGAAAATTCATTAATTCTGGAATTATTTTCTGTATTGAAAAATAAGTTTTGCACCGTTAAAAATAGCAAGTTGCACAAAAAAATCCATAATGCATTGGTCTCAGAAGTCCATCAAAAGACCCGTCCGTAGATGCGATTTTCGTAATAAAATCCACATGTGGATTTTATTTGGGCAATCGTAGTTATAATAATTATGTCAAGCGAAGCGAGTAATGACGCTTTGATCTGTGGCTCATAAAAAAAATTTGAGGGCTATGAAATCAGCGGTATGTTTATACTCGATGATCTTGAAAGAAGTTCATTCAGGGTGAAAATGATTTAAAATAATTCTAAAATGTTGTATGAAAATATGAAATATGTCTCGAAATTCGGCATCCTTTGAAAGCTCGGTGCGCCATTTAGCGCTTTAGGAATACGCTGCAAATTACAATATTGTGAAAAGTTGAATCTCTAATAGGAATATCAGTCCCAAAATTTCCGTTCAATATTCACAAAGGTACGATAAATTGAAATGTCACCGATCTATGCAGTTCGCTTTAATAACACGGCGCCATCTTTTTTTGGTAACGGGGAAACCTGGTGGGCCTAGAATTAATCCGGTTGAATCCATACCGGAAGATTATCTATCGTTGCCATTTTGATCTTGTTCTCTTTATTAAATGCTAAATATTCAGCCAGAGTCTATATTTAGCGTCGATTAAGTTCGGTATTTTAGCGAAAATACAAATGACGCATATAGTCTTTAGGTGTTAGTTTGCCTTTAGCCGTGAAAAATTAGATATTGACCAAAAATGAAAATGACGATATAGGGTATTTATTTTTGTTTATCAAGTATAATCCGAGAAAGTAGAGCAACTTTGACGCATTAAATAATAAAATACAAAATAAAATGATATTCGAGTTAAAGATACATTATGTAAGATTTAGATAAAGAGCTGACCGTTCTTGCTATAATAGTTCAAAAGTAGATAATGAAAAAGGAATATTTCAAAATTTCATTCAAATTACTGTATTCTGAGCCAAGTTTGTAGTTTCGACAAGGTGTGTGCATTTATTGTTTCATATCGTAACCATGTTGCTAGTTATTCGTGTCTTAGCCTCGTTTCTCCATTTTTAAATTAAATCATTAAATGGGCAAGTCTCTAGCTCTATATCATCCAAATTCTTCAATTTAAATCAACATTGATGTTGTGATCTTACCCGGAAAAGATGGGCTTGTGATATCCAATATTTAAGACAAAATAAACATTTTACCGTTGGTACACGAATCGTGTACCATGCGTTTCAGCGCTAAATTTAACAACAGACTCGAAGAACGAGGCTAGTCATATTCAACAAGTCATGTCAAACGATGGTGCCATATTCTTATCTGGGGTCAATTGGAATATCAATCTGTTTCACAGAGAATTACGAATACGAATTATCTCTGTCACAGATGACTGTCTTCAAAACGTTCAATGACATCACCCGGCTTCAATCACTGGATCAATGGCACGTGCATTGTTTACATAAGACGTAATTGCTTCGGGCTTAATGTGGTCTTTTACTCAATTTAATACCCATTTACACTAAATAGGAAATACTTTTAAACTACAAATACTTCAAACTCTTTACTTATTTTTCTAATACATACAAAGAATCTAGAATTTAATTTTTCGGAAGAAAAAAGTTAATATGAGGGACTCATTAAGTCGCGTCGATGTCATCCTTACCAGTGACTGTTGATCAGTGTGCAAACGCTACGGATTTCTATTCGGTTGAGATTCATGACGTATTTGCTGGACATAACTGATTAGAAATTACAGTAAAAACAGAAAGTATCGGAAGTAAATCCGTTTATATACATTCATAATACATTATTATATTATGCGTTGCGACCCATTTGAGTCAACTTCAGGTTACCAAATATTAGAGATTTACCTCCTTTAAAATCTGAGTCACCAGATGGCATTGATAATGGTCTTATCATGTTAGTAAATGCCTAATTAACAGTTTATGTAATATTTAAGGCCTAAAGAAGACCTGCAATAGTCAGATTTAGCTGTTTAAGGTCTTCGAATTTTCTGCAACAACCGTGCTAATGAAGTAGTGCAATACGCCTTTTGAATATTAGGAATGAACAAATCGATCAGATTTGATAAAATACAACCATTAACTTACTAATTAAATTTATTCTGCTGTTAAAACCAAACTCACGCACTTGTTAATTGGATTACCTCGGGTTCAATGGTACGGATAATACATTAATATGCTTCAAAGGTTTCTTTGTATATTTAATGGCATCTAATGATTTCTACTTGTAACTGGAACCTGATATCGGTAGAATTACACTGAGGAATTATATCAGGTGTAGGAATCATGTTATTCCTGGAAGGAACGCTTCATGGTAAATAAACCCAAAGAATGGAGCGAGCTAATAAACCGGAAGATATGAAAATGAACGATATACGCGTTATTTTATAGTTTCTTCTTAAAATTTCATCTGTTAAAGTAGTAATATTGATATCAATATACGAAAAACAACAATGTCCATTTTTTCCTAGTTAAAACTTACTATTTTATGGCTGTCTACAAATATATCGAATATTGAATCCTACAAACTAGAACACATAAAAACACTTTATTTAATTATTTGATACTTTCAACAAACATTGTGTGTAGTATTTTCGTATCTCGTTTTGCAGTGAGATAACACACAATTAGAACAGTTAGATCACTGCACCACCCAAACCTCAACTAAATAAATCAGAACAGTTAGATCACTGCACCACCCAAACCTCCACTAAAAAAATCAGAACAGATAGATCACTGCACCACCCAAACATCCACTAAATAAATCAGAACAGATAGATCACTGCACCACCCAAACATCCACTAAATAAATCAGAACAGATAGATCACTGCACCACCCAAACATCCACTAAATAAATCAGAACAGTTTGATCACTGCACTACCCAAACATCCAATGTCAGTAGACTGTTAGTAACGTGACCCTGTCCCACAACATTTCCGGCATAGATCAGACCACAGTCATGTTCTGCTTATCTATACTGACATTCTGAAATACACAAATTTAAAAATCTATATTCTCTAGCGATGATTGTCTAGCGTAAACCAGGTAAATATCAAAGGTTCATGCGACTCATTGGTATAGAATTATCCCAGCTTCAATCAAACAACTGGCACAATTACAGATGCGTGTTCAGGAATTTGAACGAGGGGGGGGGGTGTCCAAACATGGACACAAGGTAAAGTTTTGGGTGAAATCTGTGAGGTCAAGGCTTGAACACCAAGTAATGTTTTTGGTGAGGTCTGTCTGATGAACTGAGGTTTTTATACAATCAGAACCTCTGAATGTATAGGATTAGAATGGATTGAGGCTAAAACGGTAATAATGCTTTTCATATTTATCTGTTTGTTTGTTCGACGAAATGTGGATGAACGTAGACGGTAAAAAAATTCTTTGCATGAGCAGCAGTGACCCTTCGGACTCCCAACTTCTCTTGCAACGGGCCATAATTGTTATAAATTACATCTATGTCAACACTTCATACAGTCTAATGATGCATATACATTTATCAAGACCAGAATTAGTAGGCCTTGTACTGTTTCTAAATTTCGTATTTTAATGATGATTATTTTAAATTGTTGTCATTACTTTTTAAAGACGCCGGTAAAACATCGCACCTACGATTAGGAGATTCGAAGCCAATTCAAAATATGACATTTTATCAAATTACATTCGTTTTCTTGATTAAAGTGATAATACCCCTTTAAATACGTTTTCCCCTCATTGTACTGGCGATTTACGATTTAAATATCGTAGCACGCAGCAAGTAACCGTGATACGGAAGGTAAAAATAGGCCAATCAATTCAAACCTAGGGCTAAGTTTGATTTGATGAAATAAAAACTGCTAAATAAACAGAATTATGGTAATCTTTCTACATCCCTTTTCTTAATGGACGACTGGTCTGCTGACTGCCGGACAAGTTCAGAAGAGCAAGAAAAAAAAAAAAATCAATTTCATGATATCTAGATTTCGCGTGCACTACAAGGTGTCTTCGACATGTATTGATTCCAGAAAGTCGAATGGTATTCTACTTTATTTCTTGGTCAGTTCTCGCATGTAACACACACAATAAGCTACAGTTGGCGCTAGGTCACCAGATGATCGCCATCTTGTCTCAACCCATTTCCGTTCTTTACGTCATTTGCCCGGAGACATGTGAGAGCCTGCGGATGTCCACGCGCTTTATGTGTAATAAGGGAAGATTAAGTAGATTTACACCAGATATAAGGAGGTTAAAATGGCGGTTGATGTTAGCCTACTTTTGACGCCTGATACCATCCAATTGTAAAAGTGCCTAATTAAAGGAAAAACAGATCACCAAGTCCATAACTATTTTGAAAACGTAGTTTGAGTCAAAAATTACTATGTTATATTAATCCAATTATGTAAGCCTATCTTGATTCTGCTTTGCTTAAAAAGGTTGTGAATTTGTGATCATAAGACAATAGTTTAAAGATAGATTATGTAAGATTTAGATACACAGTTGGCCGTTAGTGCAATAATAGTTAAATATTAGATAATGAAAAATGGATATTAAAAATTTTAGTCAAATTAATTTTTCTTAACGGAGTTATGAATGTTTAAGGGTTTAACAAGAAATTGCGTAAACAGTCTCGATTGTCAAGTTGAATTGCTACAATAATAAATAAAGTCTCTTTGTTCCATTTTAACAAAGGGGGGAGGGGAAATGGCCTACTGGTCGAGAGTGTCGCGCCTCGGCCTCTAGCTGGCCGGTCACCTCTGGTGTGAGCGTATGTTGCATGGAGATAGAGGCGCCTTCTCAACCTCGCGTCTCGCCGGTTTCTTCCTACTGCTAACGAAGCGAATTATTGAAATAAAATTGAAACCATATGTTAGTCCCAAAATGACCTAGTTTGTGTCCAGGGACGTTAAACCCAATTTCTCTCTCTCTCTCTCCATTTTAACAAAGCTATGTGAATAAATGTCTAAAGAATAATCTACACAATATTTAAAGCCATTTTTATTGGGCAGATTTTGGCTCTCACTCAGTGCATCATAACAAAACGAGACTAAAATTAGCACAGACCAACTTCCGGTAAATATCATGAAAGTAAAATTCAATCGGAAATTAGCATCAGGCCTCATCTCATTTTATTACTAATGGAAAGATTAACTCAACTCAACACAAACGGTGACATAGTACCCTACCCCTTGTGTGAGATCTAAACCAAGGTACTTAATACATTGCCAGTCATTATGATCTAAAGCTGACGAAGATGGTGATTGTAACGAACACTAGTAATTGGAATTATGTATGGAATCTAATGATAGCATATAATTAGACAATGTTGTTAAAGCTGACGATTGTAAGGAACAAGGAACAGCTGAATCTAGAATCCAATGGTGCTAGCGAAGATGATAACTGTAACGACGAAGAAAAGCTGTATCTGGATCTAATGACATATTACCATCAGTGGATGAGATGACAGAATTAAACAAGGTTGGCGATGATGATTACACTGAAGGAGGGCTGTGTCTAGAATCTAATGAGATAATATAATAATAAAGTAAAATCGATCTTTTGTTGAGAATATCAGCCATGTCTATATAACTCTTGTCACGTTTTTTTTTACGGAATCTCATTTTCCTTAATTAACACAAATCTCATGCTCACGAGTATAAAATGCCGGTGGGATTAGTATAGTATACAGGGGAAAGCTTCAACACTCCTACATCTTGTCGGCGATTTCACTATCGTGGAAGCTGACGTTAAAAGATGCGGAATTCCAGTATAGAACCACCATAAAATATTCACCTATAAGCGACGAGATGGAGTGGTGCACTCCCGGTTATAAGGGTTTTCGCCCGTCGGTAGACAATAAATTTCCAATTTGCAATAGTCTGACTTTGCAGTTAAATCAGAAATGTTCAAATACGATTTTACGCAAAATTTGGGACAATTCTGTCAAAACAATCCTCTAATATAGAGGTTTTAACTTTTAAGTTACATGTCATACAGATTTGTAATTGTTTCAAATATGTTGGCAAATGCTCTTGGTACTCTAATGAATCTCTGGCGATTGGGAGGCTGGATGGTCCAACACGTGTGCTTTAGATTATAAGGTCTGTCATTGGGTCAAGTAGCGTGGGTTCGATCCAGCAGGTGTACTTGATAGAGAGTCTGTTTGTCTCTCTCTGAAAAAAAAACAGCCCTTGCACGAAATTACAAAATTGGATAGAAAACTGTTAGCAGTGTGATAATCTCAATTGTTATCTGGTGTTCCCGATAAAGTAAAATTAGACATTTTCTAAGATTAGTTTTGCAAAGTAAAATAACCAGTGGTCATTTTGTAGGAAGGTTAGAGAGCCAGTACCCATGCTAAACTAAACCACCTTGACTCTCCACCCAGCAAAAACAATTTTAATTAATTTCATATATTCAATCAATTTATAATGGGGTGCATTTAAAGGATTATAGACGTTACTGTGCCGTTATAATCTGGTTTATTATGACATAAAATCTCTGAAATTAGCCAATTAACAATAATTACATAGATAATACTCTTAATATTATACTTTTTATATGTTTAAATGTATTGTAAATTGCAGATTATGGTATTTTTCATTACAATTTCAATTATTAAAAGTAATATATCATCGAGCGGCTTAATATGGATCAACTAACTCTTCTTGAATTTTAAATTTACAGAAAGATAATACCATGAATTATAATTAACCGTATTGTATCAGTGTCTAATAGTCTTTCGATTTCACAGATAAAGGAATTATGTATCCAATTTTCTAATTTTTATAGTGCAATAGAAGCGAATGGAAGAAACCCACTAGGTAAATTTGGACTAACTAATAATTAAATAGAGCATAGGATATGTAGTGGGGATCGAAACTAAACCACTTCACCTATTTGTAACAATAGAAAGGTTGAGAAATGTTAATATCACAGCATACAAATACTGAAAGTATTAAAATTATTTTGTTAAGTCTGTGTATTTAGAATGACAGTTCTTGTAGTTGTAGCCATCCCTTTTCCATTTTGAGCCACGCCTTTCGAGTAAGACCAGTCCGTCTGGTTTCCTAATAAACTAAAAACATATTGTTTTGGGGGTAATATTCATCTTCAAATTCATTTAGCATAGAATTTCTTCTCCATATAAATTCTAGTTATGTAAACATTTGTGTCATCGCACCATTACCCACATCCCCAGACGGCACCTGGAACATGTGCACATCCGACTGCATTGTCTGGTATTATTACATAGCTTACAGACACACACATGCAACGCTGTGGACGATTACAAATGGCTCCCAGATCCATTCATTCACCTCATATGTATATGCATTTGTTGTTTATTGTCTAAAATGATTGTGTCTTCATTAACCGAGTCAGTCAGAGCAGAACAGGACGTTAAACCCCATTTCATCTCATTTCATTTCTGTGTATATTATGTGTCTTGTCCGCCGGTTTATCTCGTGTGGTGCGGGTCCTTCTGCAATTACTGATACAACAGAAAACATTAAAATATGGTTGTATATAAATAGCTGACGAAGCAAATCGAACAAGAGTTGACAGGATGATGAATTGGCATTATATATTGAATAATTATTGTCGTATCAGATCTGCGTCCACCCTACATACAAACTGCGTTAAGCTGTAATTGTCTAGCACCTTTGAACATCATGGAACAACGACAAAGTAATGATTTGTGAAACAGATTTATCTAACGCCCGCTTCCACAATTAAGTGATATTGAAGAGAATGTGTAATATATGAATAATAATGGTGACGACGACCCACGAGGGAAAAGTCGCTATGTTCACGTTTCTCACTCACATAGACGCCACTATTTTAAATACGGTACAAAGGGCATCAAATTCACTTTATTAACTTTTGATGACAGTTCCTGCAAATAGGCTTCCTGGTTTTATTTCCGTTGTCTATTATTTTGATATTTGTAGACACACGATAAAGGCAAGACTCATGAAGGATTTAACGAGTTGCTGACCAGAATAAAATCAGTGATGTGATTGGAATACTCGTCAAACTCTGATGACAATTTGTCCAGGAAATGACAAAATTAACAATACTTTACTCTATTATTTGTATATGTGTGTAGACATAACCATTATTATTCTGTACAATAACTGCTGACCAATTGTTCCAAAACAAACGATCGATTGATGACATTTTGAAGAGTGACAGAAAATGTGCTAAAATGGTAATGAAAACCTAAATTACAACGTTTTAAGTATTGTGTCTACTCATTAGCTTCGAGATCAAATTGTGCTATGATTTTATTGCCAAATTAATGTACCATATTTTACGTTTTCACCACTAGGGCCTGTAGATTTATCCGCCAATCACATTACATATATATCACAGTTGGGTTCATCTGTTCTTTCGAGAATAAAAAATAGTACATCTTTTTTTTCCAATATGTGAAAGGTGGGGGGGGGCTTGGAGAAAACTGACTAGGTTAGACAGACGACCCTATTCCTTGTTGGGTAAAGGAAGCGAAACCACGACCTCATGACTTAAAGCGCATTTTAAAAAAAAAAATGGCATTGATCATCGGCGAATGTTCATTGATTTCTATTGAGTTCGCACAGTCGTCTTATGTGCCTAATGACCTAGTTTGTGTCGAATGGATGTTAAACCCCATTCCTCTATCTCTCTCTATTTGTGACTATTGATTACTATGTCCATAGATAGTAGTAATTCTTGTATATATATTTTTGACTATTATCTATTGACCACTGTATCACATGAACGTCCTATGTACTAGTAATCTGTGTATTCCATGTTGATAACTATATCCAAAGTAATCTGTGAATAGTATCCAATCATAGATTTATAATACCCGTCTCCTGTGTATTATCGTTATAGATCACGTAGTCGTTAGTACTGTCATGGCTGTCAGAAATAGTTGTCATCGTCAGAATCAAACCGAGAATTATTTATAAATAGTCAAGATGGATAATGCTGATATATTTGACGAAGCATATTAGATGTCTGATGGGAGTAATAGTCATTAAGAAAAGCCCGGAGCTGTCCTAGGTTCTTGATGGTTGTATCATTCACTGTTGGGGATGCAGGAAAGACATGAGAGGGGTCAACAAAATTTGTTTTAATTATTTAAATTGAAATTAAAGCGGTTCACGGGACGACTGCAACTAACACCTACACCCTCAAACTGCAATATTTTGATTTTTGCTGTCAGTTATTGGGTGACAGTTTTTGTATATTTTTTATTTCAAGATTTCACAGGGTACCGTCGGGTAGTAGAGTTAAACATACATTATGCAAGAGCAAAATCTGCCTATTGTAGGCCTTGCTTTAGGCCTGAAATGTTATAAAAACTATAAATTAGAAATTAATTTACTTATCCAGACCATAGTCAACTCTCGAAATCAAGGCTAGTCTGCGATATTTGCTGGATTATAGTTTGATTTGCAGAAAGAATTAAATTTTCCTTTGTGATTAACGATTAAATGGATAATTGAGACTACTAGTGTTAGTGATGATGACCGAGGCTAAGCGGAACTTTCATGCGCTTAGTAAACGGTTGATAGTGGATCAATTTGACTGAAGTTTTTAGCAAATTGCCTTCACATTAACTACTTTTTAACAATAAGATTTGTTATCTTTATTTAATTATTTTGTATCTCTTGATCAGTAGACCAACTCATCGGTCACACAGGTGTTATCTATATGTGTTAAAAATGAATGTTTGGGCTACTGGGGTTAAACAGGCGCTAACTGCTGATAAAAAGAGATAACCGGTTAGGCATCGATGTTTGGCCACCGGGGTTAAACAGGAGCTAACTGGTGTTAAACGAGCTAACTGGTTAGATATAGATGTTTGGCCGCTGGGGTTAAACAGAAGCTAACTTGTGTTACATAAAACATAAATGATTAGAGTTAAAATCATCTCTGTGATCGAAACGTCTTACCTCTCTTTAACAGCGGGAAGTAACGGAATGAAACCAGCGAGTTTATGTTGGTCTGGGATACATTTTAGTAAGTTTCTGGAAATTCTTAGGCTTACAATTTGATTTATTATAGGGAATATCCGTTCTGGAATTCTGCATAAAACATGGGACAAGTGAATGAAACCCTTGAGATAGGGTTATTAATTTTTAGTAACGTTTTGGAAATGCTGTGAATTAAAATTTGATTTATTAAGAAGAAATATTCTGTTTAAAATGCAACCACTGCTTGACTTGTGTAAATAAAAAACGGAAATGAAATGTATGTACAGTATAATTTACAGTTCTCCATCTGCGAATCATCACAATTATAAAGCAATTAATATATGGCATATACATGATAAGTCGGTGTTTATAGTATGTTCTAATTGATGGGTACTTCCGGGCAGTATGAAGACAGGAGGTACAGGTACAGCTGCATAAATGTTGGTTTTTATGATTAATTAACGTTCAGGTAGTTATTATAGTCGTCTTAATCTTTTAAAGGTATATCATTAACGAATTAAAATAATTTTAAATGAACAATCGGACTAATGAAGATGGGAATACAATATAGGCAGTATGCTTACTCTTTATCGAATGCCAACTGTCAACGTGCAACAAAAACGATTACAAGGGTGATCCGCGGTTTTTCGACCCATCCGAATGACAAGACATACCTTTTCTTGCTAGGTGTCCCCACCCCTCTTGGGCCACTGATCAGGGGACAGGGGAAATCAAACTGGAATAATCCAGAGCCAAGGAACTTTTACGACAGTCACCGGAATCGAAGCCTGGTTAGTGAGCCAATGCTATATAGGCAATGTACCAGGATTTGAACAACCTTGCCCCTTTTCTGTGCCTCGTAAGTGTTACTATAACTACATGATAACCTGGCTTGCATAATTTTTACAATTCTTACACAGGAAATTAAAAATATAATTCCTCGACTAAATACATAATTATAAACATAAACATTCTTCCGGGAAAGATATATTGCGTTACATATTTTGGGACACGTCAAGGGAAACAATATCACGACCAGAGAAACTTTATTACGTTAAAGGGACAATCCCGATAAGTACAGAGTCTCAAAAATTAAAGTCCGAGTTTTTATGAAATTTATGGACCAAAATATAGTGGCATGGTGTATTTACCTTGTCTCAAAATATCAGCTCAAAATATTGAGCCGTTTGGACGTGAACGTCAACATTGCTTATCCGGACACGTAACCCTTTTAAGATTTTGGGTCAATTTTTTCATTGGGTGCCCTGATAATTGATTAATGTTTCTTGAGAGGTCTATACAGTGAATGACCCATGAACTGTACTTGATAACAAAAGGTAAATTTCACCTACATATTTTATTTTTATAGAAAAAAGTCTGGTTTTATCCAGATACTGTATAATAAAACGTTCGCCATTCCCAGATAAAGACTGTCAGGTTTAGGTTATTTACAAGCGTATCACAAATATCGGGTTAGTAGGTGGGCCTTAGGTTATGGATTTTAAAGGATTTTAACACAAAATTAAGCAGTTTTATTCCCCAAAAAATTATCGGGATTGGCGCTTTAAGGGAAACATTTACTGACGTAGCAGCAATCATTTTATTTTACCACTTACTATGCGTTGCTAAGATAACAATGTTTGGCTAAATAGTTGACGATTTTAAATAATTGACGTGTTTAATTTTTGATGGGTATAACTTGATAATTTTTGGTCACACGGTCACACCTACGTCTTCTTCTGGAGCAAAATACAGCTATGTTTGAGGTAATATATCTTTAATCGACGTTACTCCGAGGTATTTCTTTATATTCAAACGAACAATAATTAAAATGTTTAATTATAGGTGGAGCTATTAAACAATTTGAGCATATAATTTGATTTTTGCTAGTCAATTACAAATATCGGTCAGGGACTTTACTCCGAGGTATTTATTTATTTTTCTAATTCCTTCAGATGGTTAACATAGTCTTCTGATCTTCAAAAGGTCACCAGTTGCTTTAATCATGATGAGATGGCGTGGTATGGTTCTCCATGTAAAGGTAATCTAACCTCATTAATTAAACCTGCTATTAATTTACTCACCTCAACTGAATAAATAACGTTTCCATGACACCTTTACGTGTACACCATTCTTTATTCATTTTACATCAATTAGTATTGTTTGTGATTCTCAATGAGAAATGATGTACGGTGTTATAAATCTACCCATGCAGTGGTGTATCTAGTGGCTCTCGAGTATGATGTCTCAGCTCCATCCCTGGTATTTTCGGAAAAAAATAATATTGTTCCCTGCGTCTTATATTCTTCTTCGGGCCTGATGGGAAACACAGCATTCGGGAAACACAGCATTTTCGTAATCCAGCAGACCCCCCCCACTCCTCCCACACCCGACCCCTCATCTTAGGTACTCTACAGTTAAAGATACATTATGGGAGATTAGATAACGAGTTGGTAGTTCTCGTTCAATAGTTAAAAACTAGCTAATCTAAAGGCAATTTGATGAAAATTTCAGTAAAATTTATCCACTATGAACTTAGTTAGAACTTATCGAATGAAACATCCGTTGGTAAGACAAAACTAGTAGTCGAGGTTATCCATTTAATCGGCAAATCACGAAGGAAAATATTGCTGCAAATCAAACTACAACCCAACAAATATTTCGTGCTAGCCTCGACATCGAGAGTTGATTATGGTCTGGATAAGTTAATGTTTAATTAATAGTTTTTATGACATTTCAGGCCTAAATAAAGACCTACAATAGGCAGATTTTACTCTTGCATAATGCATGTTTAAGAGAAATAATTGGAAGTTGGTATCTCGTGAAATCCCGAACGTTCTTCGAACCCAGGGCATATAATAGTATAGACAGTGAATGCCCTACAGATCGACCCTGCCGTTACCAAAAACCTTTAATGCTATCAGCGCAATTACGGAATATAAAAATAAAATGTGTCGTGAATTTTCACTTTAACCATGATTGTTGAAATAATTGACATTTAAAAATCGTACCTCAGAGTATGAAGATTTTTTTTTTATTATCGCCCCATATCTTAACATAACGCTAACGCTAAAATATACGTCCACATTCCTGCTTTGATTGATATGGTACTTTGTCAAGAAGGCTAGGCGTTTGGTTTGTTTAGCGTTGAGGGTCGTGCACCAACATTAATAGTTGCCGTCCTTAGAGTATAAGGAATAACTATACCAAGATAATCCATTCAGAATTGTGCCTTCCTAACACTAAAGGCAAAAAGTGGGCGCGGCTCTGCCCCTGGGGGTCGGGACATTCATCAAAATCAATAGTGGACGCCCTCAGGCTATAAGGAATACATAAACCAAGTACCAAGCTGATTCATTCAGAATTGCGGCCTGTAAACGACAAACACAAAAATTGGTCGTGTCTTGCCTGTGTGAGTCGGGACATGCAGTTGACGTCCTTAGGCTATATGGAATACATATCCCAAGTTTAAAGACGATCCATTAAGAATCGTGGCCTGTAGACAACACACATAGACACGAAGTAAAAATGGGCATGACTCTGCCCCTGGGGGTTAGGAAATCACCAAAAACAATAGGGGTCATCTTTATGCAGCCTGTAGGCGACAGACAAACAAATACACGAAATGGGTGTTGCTGTCCCATGGGGGTCGGGCATGCACCCAAAACAAAAGGGGTCATCCTTAGGGTATAAGGAATAAGTATTTTAAGTTTCAAGATAACCGATTAAGAATTATGGCCTGTAGGCGACACACAAAAAGAAAATGGGCGTGACTCTGCCCCTGGGGGTTGGGCTTGGGCATGCACCCCAAATGATAGAAATGTTCCTTAGGGTACAAAGAATAATCATTCAAAGTTTCAAGATGATACGTTAAGAAATGTGGCTTGTAGACGACAAACAAATAAATACAAGGAATGGGCGTGGTTCTGCCATTGGGGGTCGGGCATGCACCAAAAAACAATACGGATCATCCTTAGGGTAAGTATACAAAGTTTTAAGAAAATACAGTTAGAATTGCGGCTTCTAGGCGACACAGAGACACACAAAAAGAAAAATGGGCGTGGCTCTGCCCCTGGGGGGTTGGGCATGCACCCCAAACGATAGGGATCATCCTTAGAGTATAAAGAGTAAGTATACAAAGTTTTAAAGAAAATCCAATAAGAATTGTGGCCTGTAGGCGACACAAAGACACACGATAAGAAAATGGGTGTGGCTCTGCCCCAGGGGGGTTGGGCATGCACCCCAAATGATAGGGATGTTCCTTAGGGTACAAAGAATGTGTATGCTAAGTTTCAAAATTATAAGTTCAGAAATGTGGCCTGTAGACGACAAACAAATACATACTAGAAATGGGCGTGGCTCTGTCCCTGGGGGTCGGGCATGCACCAAAAACAATGGAGATCTTCCTTAGGGTATAAGGAATACGTATACCAAGTTTGAAGAAAATCCAGTAAGAATTGCGCCCTGTAGGCCACACAAAGACACACGAAAAGAAAATGGGCGTGGCTCTGCCCCTGGGGGTGGGGCATACACCCCAAACGATAGGGATGTTCCTTAGGGTACAAAGAATGTGTATGCAAAGTTTCAAGATTATAAGTTAAGAAATGTGGCCTGTAGACGACAAACAAAGAAATACTAGAAATGGGCGTGGCTCGGCCCCTGGGGGTCGGGCATGCCCCAAAAACAATAGGGATCTTCCTTGGGGTATAAGGAATAAGTATACCAAGTTTGAAGAAAATCCATGAAGAATTGCGCCCTGTAGGCGAACCACAGACACACACACACACATACATACATACACACACACACACACACACACACACACACACACACACACACACACAGAGACAGGGGCGACGGCATAATACGTTCACATTATGAATGTGGACGTATAAAAATGGCTTCCCATTCTCTCCTTGCGGTATGATTCAGCGCGTTAATTAATCAGAAGAGGCGCTGGCGCTTTGGCGATTTTCGCTGGTTGGTTTAAAATTTATTTGATTTATCTACACCGTGTTATGGGCCCACAGTGTTAGTCAGCGTCCGACACCTTCGTCTACTACCATTACGATATTGGAATTTTAAAGATTTGAGACACATCTACTGTGATGTTTTAACTTTTATTTTGCGCGCGCCATTAGTATAGTGTACGTTAGATATAATAGATGTCCAAATTAATTATATGTAATTGGATTTATTTTCTTTTTCATAATATAAATGAAATGAGTCTGCTGTGGGGAAAAATTTTATCCGGACAATAGCGTTCCCGCCTAATCTAATTTGGTTCTTTTACGTGCACGACAACGAGTGGGTGACTTACCATTAATTTCTCACCATTCGCACTACAAAACGCATTTTACCTGCCGAGCTCTCCGCCCTGTACCAATGACAAGTAAAAACAATACGGGATCACTGGAATCGAACACCATGGCGCCTCTCTATAACAGCCGCCTATAAGTCCAGCAAACGAACAATTTATCTCGTTTATAAATTAGATTGCTTAAATATTTTTCGTACAGATAATTAATGAACTTATGGCTGATACTATTGTAGAAGCCCGTAACCCTAGCCTAATAGAATAATTCATTTGATTTATAAATTATTAATGGAAAGGTAACGCTATCCTCTTTTTATCTCCTTAATGAATATAATCACTTACTCCAAATGAAAAGATCGTGTCACGCTCTTCTTAAATCTCGTCAAATCACGTTTATCTACGATGAGGAGATTTGACGTCCGCCGTCATTCCATTTGCAGGGGATCCATATTTTCGCTAATGCTTTTAAGATCTCGAATTCTTTGATCAAGTCATTTATATGTACATATATGTATAGGTGTACAGACTTGAGTTTTCCAAGCGGTTGAAGATGTGAGCTGACTAATAGTAAAGGAACCCGTAGTGATTTCTTTTTAAGAAATAATTTGTCATACTCCTGGAGTCTAACTGTATTTTAGTCTCTAATTCTAAGGTCTATACGTCCATTAAGACCATAGTGGTGATATGTATCGTATCCTTGACACGTAAACACTCTCTCTTTCTCTTACCACCAGATACCTAGCTAATTCATACTATTAAATTTGGTTTTACTTTATTTTGTTTTAACCATATGAATTACAATTCACTCTCTATATTTTTTTCACCAAATCAGTGCAATTTTTTTGAATACAATCGCGTCCCGAGGTATTTGGCAGCATGTATTAGGTATCAGAAGTTCGTGTATACATGTATATTTAGTTAAAGGTAATCTTAAATCATATACATGAGAAAGGTTGCCTAAAAGGAGAATTAATTACACCACAGTATCTAACTGCACGGTGGAGTGGCTGATTTTGGAGACGTTTTTAAAACGAAAATGACTTTGGAGTTCACAACTCTAAAGCAAGTTTCTTGAAAGATAATTCCATATCACGATTTATGCAAATACAGATTTTGAAAATCAGACGATGTATACCAAACAGTACTGTGTTCGCCATTTCTTGAAATGACATTGGTGCATTAGTCACCCCAAACGATACGTTGCCATATCCTGAACCTTTGCTGTAATCTCTGAATTAAAATGTGAATTTATTTGCAAGTGTCCATTCTCATTTCCGGTCCAACTACGAAACGTGTAAACTTCAATAACAGCTTGATTATCATTTATTCAATATGTGAACGACACGTGTAAGATATGCACAATTCATGAATAAGACATGTCGGAGATAGTTTTTGAAAATTTGGTCACTGTATATACTGTATATAATTTGAATGGTGCCTTAAATTATGAAATTTCACTTTGATTTCACGTTAAACTAACGTGTACTTTAATTTGAGCAAATCATGCACACGAATATAGGAATCCTTTAAAGCTGAAAATGCCATTATTTTAAATTAACTAACATTTGGTTTATTGTCTTCATTTTCTGCACAAACCACCTAAATAAGATAGACATACGCCATCGGGGAATCTTGTTAGGACTGCGGCGCTGCGACCTACTGCTATTTCCATTTCCAACTGCCGGGGATATTTAAAGTGCTGCCAGTGGTATACATATACCTCGATTTGCCTTCCTACTTTTACTTGCCAGGTCTTCTGTTCTGCGCTACTCGCAGTGGGGGAGGGGGTAATCAGGCATGAAATCCCGAGGAACTGTCAAGTCCAAATTTGTAAATCCACATCATGCTATCATGCTCACTAAGACACGGTTAGACACCTATATTTTATGACTTCTGAAAACAGTTTACGACAGCTTCAGTGATTGAGACCTTTAATAACTACAACCATTAAATCTTTCTCAGTAAACGATGCCAATTACCAACAATTGATTTATAAATCTTTTGTAATAAATTCTATACACATGTATCAGATAACTCTTGTTCATTGTAAGGTCTTGTATATTCACTAGTTAAATTTCCTGATTTGCCTAATCGCTGGCTGATAACATTTAACGGTGCCGAGAATACCTCACTTCAGGGGTCAGCTTGGCACGGGTCGGCCTGGCACGCTCATGTTTTCAACTATAAACAATAATGACAACTCTGTTCTCGTCACTGTCCCTGTCACTCCCTGTCATGCTCAAATGTTGTAATATAAACGGGTCTGGCAATGGTAAGGAATATGGCTATGGATTATGTTCCTGACACACATTATATTACATAATTTTTGATATCTGCATGATTTACCTTTCCATAATGGCATCGTCGACCTTTCTGAGAGAGTGAGGCGGGGAGACAGAGAGCGAGGTTAACGACCACTAGACACAATCTAGATCAATTCGGGACTGACATGGTTCAAATTCGGTTTCGCAAGTGGCTTTGGCAGAGGGTGGACAGACATATGCAAGCTGAAAATAATTTACACCATACCACTTGACTCAATGACTAAATGGATACGAAAGTATCGAGTGGTACGGGGTCGCAGTGTACCGTATAATATAAATTGTATAATATGCACAATATACCATTTCCATCACGACATAATCTCTATTTTATCAGCTTGGGATGATCACGTTAAATTGTTCTCCACGATAAATCAATAATATAACTGATTGCTCCCTGTATATATTGTTATAGCTATATTTAAATATGTGTAGATTGCGACTAAAGATCTAGCGCACATCTCGTGGATCAGCTAAATGCTTCCATCTGAAATTTTAGAAATATCAGTACCAAGATTATACGTTGATTGAAAATTTATACTTCGTTGATAGTTAGTAGACACTTTCAGGGGCGGATCCAAGATTTTCAGAATTGCTTGTCATTTTGAAATTTTACGCAGTAGCAAGCAATCTGTCGCAGCGTTATATTTTAATTAGACCAACCAACCTAAGTTAAAATATCATGTTCACGCCCAGCAGTCTCATGATCAGGGGTAAATCGTCGCCTGCAAAAGGGTTAGGGTTGTTTTCGACAGCATCGTCGGTTTCCTAACAATTACTCGTTACTTTAAACAAGCGAAAACAAATTGCCCGTGTGGCCCTGGCTTTATGAATATTATTTCTACAAAAATGGTTATGTTGCGTTCTGGGCTGGGGTGGGGTTATCGGTCGCATAATATACGCAAACTATCCACTGCAGAACACACCTCTGACATCTGACTCGAGTAGACGAGAAATCAGATACCATTTTCAGGTCGGTTGTGCAGGTCCGAAATTCCCAAATATCGAGTTCGACACTAAAAGTGCTAGGGGAGGTAATCCCTAATCTAGAATTTCCAATAGATGAATTCGCCTGTCTTCAACGTACTGTTAAACTATTTTTTTTCTATTGAGATTACCGCCACATTCGCTGACCGTCATGCACGTACCGGTAGATAATAGTATTGGATACTCCGATAATACACCACAGCCTTCTATATAGTATGAGCTCCCTCGACATAAAAACGATACTTGAAGCGTGCTAATCGAATAAAGAGTGAAGGATCTAGTATCTGATTATACATAAATAGATCATGTATTATTTAATAGTATATTGACTGGTATATTATGTATCGTCTTAAACCACTGATATAAGTAACTCTTGAGTCGAGAAGGGTCTATTGACAAAGCTCATCGTTAAAAAATTCAACGATATCCTTCACTGCCAACGTCCTCCAATGCTAATGTATTCACTGAGGCGTGATCTACTCTTGAAGTGAGTGATTCCTTTAGTTCGAAAGTACTCGCCCGGATAGAATGATTACGCGTGAATACTTTCTTCTTATCTGATATAGATTCTCTGTTGTAAAGAAGATTGTTCCAGGTTCTAGACTGTAACATGTATGTAGTGGGACAGTCCTAGATTCCATATTGTGACAATTCCATATTGTAGCATCATTAAAGAATAAAGCCCTAGATTCCATTCTAAGGCAGGGGGGAAATTAGATAACGCATTATAGTAACGCCATTAAAGGTAAACTCCAAGAGTCTATATTGTAAGGGGCATTGAAGGTGGGAGTGCCCCGGTTTCTATATTTCAACATGCACCGACATAGATTGCATATCGTAACGCCATTAAAGGGAACTCACCTTGTTTCCACATTGAAAGGTGAAAGTATCCCAGAATCTATATTTTAACACCATTAAAGGTACAGTCCTGGATAAAAGTGCTGACACCCAGATTAACATTAAAAGGACTCTAGGAGGCCAGGTTCAGTATTGTACCAACATGACGTGCTAGATTCAATATCGTTAGATCACCTATGTTTTAAACTAAACAAACTAGACTCTCCTGGAGCGGAAAACCAGCGTTGACCAAGAATACCATTCGGGATTTTGAAAACCAGACCCCTAAATGACTAACAAGGAAATTGGGCCTATTCATTAAGATCCGATTGAAAAACGAGGCTAAAGAGGAGAATGAGGAAACGTCACTGCACGTTCAAAATGACCGAATTTAAATTGTACGCGTGATCACAGAATAACGAAGTGCTGTGCTGACAAGACTTTATACCCCATTCCATTTTAAACTAACAAGAATATCCCATGGAACTATGTCAGTAAATCTGATCCTGGGTCGTTTCTTCGCTTGACAGGGGACAAAGCTATTGCAGCAGTTTCAAAATAAATGACTCTAAGCACGTGCTGTCGCATGTCACTCAAGGCAGCCAGCTTGTAATGTTACCTTTGTTTAAACATGTTGTTTATGAAATGTTCGCCAATTTAATTATTTAGGAATTTTTCTGTAAAACTGTCTAGCCACTATTTTTACAAGTTCATTTAATAGATATGATATTTAACAAATGTCACTAACCTGTATGAAGCCTTGGTGATGTTATTTTCAGATCATATATCTGCTGACAATCAGCATAGTCTAATCATATATTGGTAGATACAGCACATAGTGAAATCTATAATAATCGGTCCTATTTATAACTTAATTATATAAAAAAAAAACCATCACGGTTTGTGTATGGAAAACAATCTGACTTCTATACTTATAGCGCGCGCGAGAGAGAGAGAGATGGGGGTTTGGCGCCCACTCAACACAACTAAGTCATTTCGGGACTAACATATGGTTCAATTTTTATTTTAATAATTCGCTTGCACGTAGGTGTCTTTAACAGTGGGAGGAAACCGGGAGACCCAGAGAAAACACACGAGGTTGGAAAGGCGAGCCCACGCCTTGTCACGCACAACCGCTTTCCTTAAAGCACTTCGACAGGTTGTTTTTTTTTAGTTAGAAGTACGTTATATATGCGTCCAAAAAGTGCGTCCTCTTGATTTTTGAATTCAACTTCAGCGTATTGGATAATTATTTCATACGTCGGAATAAGTTGTCTATAGTGTGACAGGCCCATTATACCACACTGTATACCCGTCTTAAATAGCCCAGTCGGAGTAGAACAGTAGGATGTTAAACCTCATTTCATTTAATTTACCGACCGGTTATCTGGTCTCTTTAAACTCGTTTTTGGCCGACCATCATTGGCTCGAACCTCAGCATCTTTTCGGATCAATTGAATACAAACTCCTTAAAACTGTTGTTAGATCTTAGAGTTGTAAATATTAAAAACGAAATATTAAGATTCATGTACTAACGCCAGTAAAGGGGGGGGGGGTCTTATTGAACAGAGTTTCTTGGATGTGAGGGAACGGAAGGAGGGAATTTAACCGTCCCGGGGGCTCCGCAACCATAAACTGGTTTAGGATTCTCTATCACTGACCAACAATCCCCAAGGAAGAGTGGCACCGCCCAATCATTCAACCGGACAAATCGACCAGACCCACGAAAACGTCCCAAAGAAATATTTATATATATATATATATATATATGTGTGTACAGGGGTGGATCCAGGATTTTCAGAAAGGTGGGGGGATGCTGTACCCACTTGGGAGTGCGAAGTCCGGTCCGTGATTTTGAGTGGAAAAAATGCCCACAAGGACTAATTTCATACTACTACTGTCAAAATCTACGTATGTAAATATGTCTATATGCTCGTCCACATTCATGCCTGTTTTGTAATAATTTTGTTTGTCTATGTCTCTGACTGTCTCTACTGGCACGTCTTTAATTTTGCACCCGTTATACCGTCCTTGTCTTTTGTACATAGCCTATAAAAAAAAACCCGATTATTTCTATGTCTTTTGCTTAAAAGGTTGTCAACTCACTATTATACGATCAGGGGCAAATATTTTGGAGGGGCAATTAAAAGGCTCACACATGCTGATTGAGGAAATAGTTACTCAATTACCTCCCTTGTTTTTCCCATTCTTCTCCATCGACAGCCATCTTCAAACGTTTGAATTTGAAGTTGAAAATGATATTTTTGCCAATTTCTCAACTGGCAATAGTGAATTATAGGATTAATAGGATTATTCTTTAACAAGGTAGGACTGTTTATAGGTTCAATCTATTTTAGGGCTTTATTTTAATACATTTTAAAAATATAACTTAACAAAATGCTATTGGAACTTTAAATAAAGCTATTTCACACATCTGGATTAATTAGCTGGGTCTACTAAACCGAACAGCGTAAAACGAAAATGTCAATCTGATCTTATTAGGTTCTTTTTTATTTATTTTTTGGGTTTTTTTTTTAATTGTGTACGCAGGATACGTAAATCAGTTATATATATATATATGTAACATGCAAACATTAAACCGAACAGCCTGTTCGACTATAAAACAATTGTAATAGGGCAATAAACGCTACTTTTATGGCTAACTTTTATTATCATTTTGACCTATTTAACAAATGGAGGAAATGTGTTGAAGCTGGTTATTTAACGACATCAAACTTGGTTTACTGATACACATTTAATATTACGACAAATACACGAGAGAGAAAGAGAGAGGGAGAGAGAGGGAGAGAGAGAGAAAACTTAACGTCCACTCAAACTAGGTCATTTCACGACTAACACATGCGTTAAATTTATTACAATTCGATGGTGCACAGGGTATTGAGCAGTGTTAGGTATGCCTACAAGGTTAGACAAGCGAGCCTACTCATTGTCACGAAACGGACTGAGAATCGAACCACCGCAGTTGATACATTGATAGACCATATTATGATCTAAATCATTACCCCTCCCCCGGTATTTTTAGTCACAACCATCAAGGCCTGATATCACTCGGCAAACCTCGGAAGATTTCGGAATCTAAACTCGGCTGTACGATGAATTCCGCCATATTGGAACTACTTTAAAGGTCCCGGATGAAACATGGCTGCGCCCATTCCAAACACAAGTTGGCGACCTATTTGGCTAGCGACCTATTCGACCGATCCAGCTGTAAGATAATGACGAAATTACACTTCTATTCTGAGCTGAAGGAATGGATAAAAAATAATATATTCTACTTTCATTTGATAGACATAACGGTGGATTTTATTGGTTGATAAATAGAGACTGTTGTCTTTACTCTAAATAGGTTTCCAACGAACAGGTTGCAGCTCGATCGGTCGAATAGGTCGCTAGCCGAATAGGTTCCCAATTTGTGTAATAGCGTCAAGTTTTCCTGTTAAAGTAAACCGGTAGCCGCATCGCAAATGTATGGGCGTAGGTACATATCACTTACTGTCATACATCCGAGACTAGATGTAGTCTACGTAGTTTACGGAATCTGTCGAGATTAGCCGAGTGGGCCTGATATTAAAGAGGCGTTATCCCGATTGAGAAAGTTTTCCCTGTGTCCGTGCATGGTGCAGGACCAACACGAAACAGTGCTGTCTCCTTTGTCGGACTAGTCGGTGGCGAAAAAAACGAGATCCCGTGTATACATTGACGTGCACATAAAAGTGCCATTGACAGTAAACAGTTGGTAATCGAAATTAGAGTAGGCCGTAGTGCGGCTGTTCAGGCAAAATTTCTTTCATAGAAAACTGCATGTATGGCGTATCCCCATCTTCATTAGCAAAAAAGTAAAGCGTTATAAACTCCATTTCATTTTATTTCTTACAAAGAAAATAAATATTATATACAGTATAGGCCTATATATTTTGTATAGTGTATTTGATGTCCACTCGACATAAACCACGTCATTTCACAACTAACATAATGATTCCATTCTATTTCAGTAATTCTCTTACTCGTAGGTTTTTTTTAGAATTTGAGGGTGGGGTGGGGTGGAGACTACTCCTTGCCACGTGTACACTGGAAATCGAATCCACGCCATTTGACTCAATTACATACCATATAACCTAAAGCTAACCCCCTCCCCCCTCCGCCAGCTACTTTTATTTGTAGGAATTAATTGCAAGCTTAAAGTAGCTAAGTCTCTAACTCTAACTCAGTATCACCCCAAATCTTCAAGATTGAAAATACGAATTATTTGTCAATTTAGATCAACATTGATGCTGTGATATCCAATATTTAAGACAAAATAAATATCTTGTACCATAATGCGTTTCAGCCCCAGTTGTAACAAGAGACTCGAAGGACGAGGCTAGACAAATTGCACCAACTCAAACGGCCTATGTAGACTGGAATAACCAGACACTAGAAATGTGCATTCGATGGAGACCACTGGGTTAACTCACCGAACATAACTGATTTGAAATTAGAGTAAAAACGGAAACCATTGAGTGTAAATCAGTTTATATACATAAATCAGTATTATATCCGTTACGACTCACTTGCGTCAGTTTCTAGGTCCCAAATGTTAGCGATTTAGCTCCTTTAAGTAACTCCACAGATAAGTATACGTTTAGTTCAGATCTTAATTTTGATGGTTACATTTCTCGTATTATACATTTAGTAGAGTACGAATAGTAGTATTCGTTGATCACTCGGTCTTTATAATATACAGCCCCCGGGTAACAACATGAGTCGTAAACGACAAGAATTTATGAGGACTTTTTTGGTATAATTCATGAGCTATTTATGGTGTAGATATAAAAATACAATAATGGGTATATATTTTATCTATTTGAATATCAACACAAATAACTATAGCATAAAATGTATAAATAATTTGAAATCGGTTGGGTAGGTCATTTCCATACGCATAACTATGGGTTAAGTTTAAGTATTTTGGGAGGGTTGCGATCACGGTTAACCCCTAGCGCTTACACCAACCCATTTTCGCCCCCCCCCCACATCCACTTAAAAATTGACTCCACTTCATATAGCAATACACCGTCGAGGTGTGGTGAATTAGTAAACATGCTAAAGTAAAAATGAAAAGTAGCACACTTGCTATAGAATACAATACTTACGATTAGAGAGTATTAAACGTCGCCGAGTAATACAGAGTACCCCGTGCAATTGTGTCGTATTTAACGTGGGGCTAATGAATCTTTAACATGCAACTAAAACTATACACGTATCCAAAAGACTATACGCCTTGCTTTACCATAGTGAGAAAGATCCGTAGGATCATACCCTGGAATCCGTGATCGGTGAGACTGCGTCATACTCCTCGGGGCACCGTGCCATCTAATTAGTGTATCAAGGAAGTTAAAGCCTCAAAATTCTAGATTTTATTATTTTGCTTTTAGTGTTTTAGTGGGTTTTTTTTTTTGTAGTGTAAGCGACATTCTTTGGAGTATTTTTGACCTCGTGTAGGACTAGAGCTCTGAATCTCTAGTTTCGTAATGTGACTCTTTTACATCGTGACGGCACACCTCGAAAAACGACGCCAAACTGTCAAAGGAGCTACACTCGGGCTATGGGTTCATATTTAATAAGGCCACTGTCTGCTTCTCTAATATTTTTATTTGTACATTGATAATAGATTGATAATATTATCTCTTATATATATATTAAAGTAGATAAAGTATATATCGATATTTTATGGCTATTCTATTAAACACCCCCGACGAAATATAATAATATTGAATATATACATGATGACGTAGTCTTGGTAAATAGCTAGTGATTAAATAGTACATTTCTTTTGTCCAAACGAAACCCAACTTTTAATGACCATACTTGGATACAATAAACATTCAGCGAACTGAATACAATATACATTAATAAAATAGAATTATATATATTAACTGGTTTTAATGACTGTTTAGACAATGTAACCAGTGACTATTTAATATTTTTATGTGGTGTCTTGGGGTTTACAGCAGTCGTTAGAGTCTAAGGGACTTGTTTGATTGCGAGTCAGGATTCTGCATCGATAGAAAGTCTGTTCGATTGAAAAGAAAAGGGGGATCTGGGTCGTTTTAATACAGTATCGTGTTAATTATGTTAATGACTTAAGTCATATTCCCGGTATTTTGCCCGGACCGGGATGTATCCGCCTACTGTTTGTTAATTCCAACGTTTCTTTTACGTTAACGTCAACGTGTACATAGGATCTCGGTTTAACGCCCCATCCCAACGACTAGACAATCATGACTACGCAATGAAACAAAACCCTTATATAATAATGCCTCTCTATATAGAAATTAAGGTATGTAAGATCGGGGGGCGGGGGCGGTAACTGAAATCTGGCTTCAAAAGCTTAATTTCAAATAAATCTGGTCAACAGTTAGCTATCTATAGAATAGCATATGATTTCTCCAATGGTTCTGTAATAGAAATTTAAAAGAATGGTGGGGGAGGGGGAGTGGGAGTTGATTTAACAAAAAAAAAGGTTAAACAGAATTCGATTGATCCGAATATAAGCCGACTTTCAAACAAATCTGCTCGGAATTGTGGACAATCAAACGCACCTGAAGTATATACATATAAATGTATACATAAAGTAAGTAATTTTATTGCCTATCGTAAAGGAGTATGATGAAGTGGCTGATAGCCAAGTGCCACTACATATCACATGAATAAAATCAATGAATTCCCAGCGGTCAATTAGCCTATATTTTATATAGTAACAGTTGGCCAGTGAAGTAGTGGCCCATGCTCCTACACAGCTATGCTGATTACCGTTAGCTCTAATGCCGTCTACTGTATTATTTGATGTATATACACAGCATACATGGAATACAATTACAGTTTATAACCGAGGGACATTTTCTATTAATTTTAATCAATAGAATACTGTGTCCTTTATTTCCAGTCAAATTACTAAATGCCATTTGAGTATACATAGGACTTGTCATTATGTCTTGTTCATCTATCGCCATGTTATTTTTAAATACAGTATTTACTTAAATCCTGTTATTTGATTTGATAACGAAATTGTACATTGCTAAAAAGAAAATCACTAGTTTGGATCCCTTACTATTTGCAGTAACCGGCTTATCAGTACTATATGACGATATAAGTATGCTCCGATATATTAATATGTAAGGACTAAATTTGTCTATTGCTGGTAGTTTTCTGACTTCATAATGTTATATAAATTTTTATTTAGACAGTTATTCACATGCCAAGCTCATACTAATCAACTCCATGGGCCATCGAATGGCTTTGATATTTAATGGCTTAGAATAGATTTGCCAATTAAGAATTTAACGACAAAATGGTTCATCGAGACTAATAGTTCGCGGCAGTCTAAACTATGTTTTCAAAATTTCAAACACTCATGCTTCACCCAAAATAAAGTAATTTGATTAAAATTTTTTAATATATTCAATTTTCATTATCTATTATAACAAGAATAGTCAACATTTTTATCTAAATCTTACAAAATGCATCTTGAAAGAATTGAACACTCATTCAAAGTCTGTTATATCCGAAGATAATTTAAACCTCTTAAATATATTTTTTAAACCACGGCCTTGCAGCCTACTATTCTCGGAATTGCAACTCCCATGGGATCGTTTACGTGCACTAATAATTTGGATACGGGCCAATTTTGTCATGCCACCTAAAGGGCTAGAGAACTCTATCGGGTCGTGTGACAAGTTACCGATGATGAATAGCAGATAGGATGTTGAGGAAATTTAATTTAAAATCGATAATCCTTGGAGTAGAGTATATTTAAGACCTTGATATATTTTCAGCACGTTCCTAATCCGCACAAGGCGCCTACACGAGCTTCCATCATCAACTCAATTTACCAGGACGCTTTATCACAATTTCTGTGGCATATTTGAAATTGCATCAGTCACGGCATCCAGTAATCTGTGGTTTCATCAGCTTGACATGAGGATAGGATTGAATGTGGATTGGTTTTACGACTAGTCCCCGAGGGTAAATTAGAGCTAGATAATTTATTTATAAAGAAGGCGCTGAAAGAAAGATGACAATACAATGTACTTCCGAGAAAGTGCTACAAAAGCAGATAATAAACACGAAGCAACATCTGTGAATAATTCACCGAAAGGAATAGCCGTAGGTTTCACGGGAGCCGCGGTGGCTCAGTGAGTAAGACGACGGAATTTTAACCATAGGTCAGAGGTTCGTTCCCGAGGGGTGTTGATCTAAAAAGTGGTTTCCCTTTTGTCAGTGGTGCAGGACGGGTGACCTGGCAAGAAGCCGTGTCTAGACGCCCCCGTGTACATTTCACCGTGCACGTAAAAGAACCCTTGACAGTCGGAATTATCAAATTTAAACTGGTAAGTTGTCGAAGAGAAGTAGAGGAACCCCCATTTATCAAACTATTATGAAGCCATGGTTCTGAATTTAAATTCACGAGTGGAAAATATTGGGTAGAATATACCCTTCGGCCGAACCATGTTTTTTTATGTAATGGAACGTCTACCTGGTAAGCCCGGTCAATTTTGGCCAAAGGTCGTGTCCTTAAAAGACCCCAGTAGTAAAAAAAATGTTATCTTGCTACATAATAATTCATCATAAATATCAATATGTCTGTTTCCTCCATGCTTAAAAAACGAACATGATTTATCAAGTGAATAAAGGTCAACAACCATTTCCATGAAGTTCAAGTTCAGGATGAAAAATGTCTGGAAAAAAAGAATGCCATTTCATTGTTTAAATAAATGGATGAATGAACCTCGCTCTGACGAGTACGATTATACTATTATCTGTTTTAAAAGGCATTGGATACCCTGGTCTAATACGCCAGGCTAGTTCCAAGGTCATCTCTTTTCAGTATAGCGAGATTATCCAGTCAACTAAAAACCTCTGACTTGTGACGTTATAGGCATCATTCTGACCTCAAAAATGGAAGTCCGACAATCGATGCACAGTTAATCATTCAAACAGCAAGTTTGCTAAGTTTCATATGGATCGTACGCGAATCGGCGAATCCTTATTTCTTTCTTTTGAAGAGTGTCAATCCAAGAAGATGATTACCAAGTCCCTGGTTTAAAAATAAACACAGATTTCAAAAATGAAGAAGATGCACTTTAAACATTGACAATATTTTAAGAGTTACTCATACGTTGGTGATTCAGATATTTAATCATTATTCAAACGTTTGGTCGCTTGTGCATTTGCACCTACGCCATATTTGAACAAGAAAATAACCAAGTTCCTAAATCAAAAAGCCGTGCGTTGTACCTTTGAGTATGACAAGACCTTATCGGCTGAAGAAGTTAAATATGCTACCATATATTGGCCATTTCAAGGTATTTAACCGTTATAATCGAATTACACTTTAACATTGACAAATGATGATATAAACTGAGATAATGCTATATGCTATGCTTTGAGACATTGCTATTAATTGAGACAATGCTATAAATACGCTATAAATTGAGACAATGTTATACATTATAGCACTATGATGGGAGACAATGCTTTAAATTATGCCATGAACTGAGATGTTATACATTGAGATGATGCTATAGCACTATAAAAGGAGACAGTGCTTTAAATTGTGCAAAGAACTGACATTATGTTATAAATGAGATAATGCTATAAAATGTGACAGTGTTAGAAACTATGCTAAACTTGAGACAATGCTATTGAAATTGCGTTTTATTTCATTTTCACACGTCGATAGAGAATTGCAGAGGTTTATTGTAGATCAAGTCGTGGTGTGAACTCTCTCTCTCTCTCTCTCTCTTTCTGTCTTGGTGACAAACGAATGGGTTGTACAGCCGCGAGGTAAAATGAATGATAGAAATGACAGATTTTACTGTTTACCACGTGCCAAGTGATCTGAAACGATTTTTTTTAAAGTAGGGATTAAGCCTTTTTTAAGTTGAAGTTCTGCATAGTTCAGTGACACATATATGTTGTTAGAAAATAGACATTTATTAATTTAGGGTGAGATACCGATCACCGACCTTACACGATGATAAAAAGATCCATGATAAAACGTAAGACAGTTGCAGGGTGTAAATAGCAATACCATTCACTATAGGCGTGGTCGTGGAGTGCAATGAAATGGGGTTCAACGACTCACGTTTATGTACTAACCGAGCCAATGAAGAGGGGGGTATGTCATTCAGTGTGCTATGAGAGATTTTTTTACGGGACAGCGGGGTTATGCCTACTCTACTTTGAATTCGTTCTCCCAAATGCTCTTTTACGTGTACTTTTTTTCAGATTTTTCGTCTGAACGACACAAGACGCTTGTCATTGTCGGATCCTCTGGTCCCACACCACCGACAAGAGGAAAACAGACAGGAAAATCCCGAGAAACTCTATCGGTTAATCTGAAAATTTCTGGTCAACTGACCAGCAACATACCCACTGAGCTAACTTAGCCACCCACTCATCCCAATGTTCATATACAACCCACTGACCAACCGTTAACGCGAACGGATACCGGCATTTATTCACCAGGGCCACTATCGCAATTTGATATTGATTAAATGGAACTAGGTTTTCTGGAACGAATATGCATAGCCTACTCGTGCACGTCCAACACTAGCAGCCACAGAAGACCTTCACCCGTGCTGATCGACATGCGCTGTACGGATGATGAACCAGTCCGCATAAAGAGATTACGAATAATAGTTCACCTCACTTAACCTTAATTTGACCCTTAATATGAATATGGACATTCTTTTTCTGTATATAAGGCTGACGGCCATTGGGTAATTAACGTTGAGCTCTAGATAATATGTTGTAAGGGAAGATTTTTTGGGCAACTAGCTCTAGGCTAGGACGGACTCTATGTGTGTCACAGTTGAGACGAAGAAAGAGAATTAGATAGTAGGCTATAAGAGAGATTATGGAGCACGGTTCACCTCACACGCTAATTTTCAATTGACAGCCGAGGCTAGAACATGCTTTCACTATCCATGTCTATATTTAATCTGGCGTAATCTGCTAATGTACTACAACATTACGACCATTTTCTTCTCAGCATTAGACGAGCTCCTTCAAAGCCCCGACATGCTGATATAAAGGGTAAAAAATATAGAGTTGAAAGTACATATCTAAAATACTTCTATTAAAAACAGCTAGGTTAAATATAGGGGTTCAAACGAAACACATTAAAATACTTATATTAAAAACAGTAACTGGGGTAGATATAGACGTTAGGATGCATTCCCACAAAATTATATATAGGGTAGTTATTTTATTAAATAACAGGTACACATTTAAAATACTTATATTAAAACAATAATTGGGTTAAATATAGATTTTGGGATGCATTCCCACAAAATTATTTATACAATAGTTATTTCCAATAAATATTACGGAAAATTTGGTATATATGGAAAGTAGAGACTAGAAAAATCCTGGATTCCCTGAAAAACACCCATGGTCTAGAACTGGACAAAAATGTCAGCGTATGGCAATCTTAAAGATTAAAGTTGCATTGATTTATGTTTAGATCGCCATCCTTACGTATCTAAGACAAGTAATATAATAATAATTTCTGTTATCGTTTACGTGTAAGCCAATCCAATCTTCAAGATTATTTTTACATAATATTATCATTAACAGTCTTTACATTAAAATAGTATATATATCTAAATTCGTAGTTTTCGATACGATACGGTCACAATTCTTTATGCTTAGTGTTTTAATCTGGAATATACCCCAAAGCCGATTCGTGTACAGTGCATTTTGGACCAACGTATCTGTGTATAAGATGTTAAAGGGACAATAACATTCTTGCTGGCTTGGAAGCCCCAGAAAATAAATAATACCCTTATTCTAAGTACTAGATGTTTAAGTGTCCTACCTGTTGTGTAAATTATCCATTACAACCTACTTTACTTGTCCAGAGGGTTCGAAAATATTTTAAAATCCAAGTCACATTTGAAAAGGTTTACGTTAGACTTTTCAAATCAATTGGTTGAATTTTTTCAATTTTTCAAAATAGGTGTGTTAAGATGAAATTTATATCATTAATTAATTGGAATATTCTAAAATAATACGATTTGTTGACCAGAATGAGGATTGGGACATATTATTCAGTTACAACAAGAGTGTTATTGGGGCTTTAAGAAAGGAACGAGGTTGAATGTGGCGTCTAGTCTACATAATACTTAGATTTTCTATTTTGAGACTAACATATCGTTCCTTTAATCGCCTTGGTATAAAGAGATAATGGGGTGAATTCAGGCCAGGCATTTCAGTTTCAACCAAGATTTCTTAGAATTTTCAATGGCAGTATGTAAACGGGTAGACAACGCTGTTTCGTTTTACTCCAACGACTAAGCAACAACCCTCCTCGCTTCCAGATATATACAGGACCCTCCTCCCTTTTTCCAAGCGATATATTGAAACGGCAAATGAAATTATTTAAGGTCTATCCAGATAATTATCTCATTCCGGAGATCCCATTGTTTGCTAAAAGTTCGACTTTTTGTCCCTTGAAAGCACGACCATTTAGAATACTATTAAATAATACTGTATTCTCAGCAAAGTTATTACTCATTGAAGTTTTGACAGGGTACTGCCATTTTTAACTCGGTTAAATCTAAACCATCAAATGGTCTAGAGAGTTGATTATAGGCTTGTCATGTGAATAGATGTCTAAATAATAATTTATATAACATTTGAAGCTAAAATAAAAATCTGTAATAAACAGATTTAACTCTTACATACTGTATGTTTATAGAGATATTAACTTTATGCCGGGTTTGTAAAAATAAATCGTCGAAATTTGTAGGCTACAGAGTTGCACGTAAAATTGGAGACAAATCTGTCGATCATTGCTGACATACTTTCAACTGTTTGGGCAAATTACCATAATCTACTGATTTGGTGTCCATTCATTAAAGTGCATGTAGCAGTTTTTGCATAGAGTTAAAAAATTATACCCATTTAAAAACTTTTATGAACCTTCACATTTCTTAAATGTCTGGCTAGCAAAGTCTTATAGTCTTATGGCCACTTTAAGAAATCCATGAATATGCAGGGGAGGATCCAGAAGGGGGTCCCCCCCCCCTGCTCAACTACATGAAAAAAAATAATGCCTTGCATCAATGAAATTACATCACAGAGTGATCCTACATCAGTATAAAAATGATTTCTCTGTTTAAAAAGCTCAATTTGTATGTATGCCTATGTAATTTAGAGACGATGATGGCAGATTTCGGTAACAGAAACCTGGCACCCCCCCTCCTGCAAAAATTCCTGGATCCGCCGCTGATATGATATTGTTAAAAAAAATTGTCTTGTTGAGAGTGTCACTTTAAGATTTCTATTATAGTGAAAGAAAGGCCAATGACCGGGCATATACATGGATGGCTATTATTAACGACCATGAATAAAGGCTTTGATCCGATATTTCTATCTGACAAGTTTAACTGTTCACGGTTGGAGAAAATCTATAATTAAATCTGTCATACGCGATATTATTTCAGGACCCAATAGTATTCATTGTTGACCTATTTCAATTATACTATGAATAACACGTTTATATATTATACTATTTCTACTGTGACTTAGTGAATAACGCTATGCTTTACTAACCACAATATATCCCCCGGGTTTGGTGTCGGCTGTGAACATTTTTGCTGGTTTCCACTTGCAAATGCCGAATGGAACCATATAAACTAGTTCCCAAATACACATTGCTTTGGCATTGACCTAAAATAACTCTTGGTATTGGCTGACAAAATTCTTGTTGGTTTCCACTTGCAGAGGCCGACTGGGGCCAAATAAACTTGCCGTGCATTTAAAAGAACTGCTGGCTGGAAAAACAACTAGTCGATGGGGTGGGGTGGGGAATCACAAATTGTCTTCAAGTTAAAATAAACTATTTGGTGCTTGCAGTTTCACTGACGCATGGTCCCTTTCACCAAGCACATACAAATTTACGTACACATGAAAATAACATGAAATGGCGTTAACGCCCTATGCTACTTTACTTCACTAGCCGGGCTAATGAAGATTAGTATCGACCTATTCTTTACCAACCGGGCAATTGAAGACGGGGTTCAGTCTTTTCTTCACCAGCCGAGCTAATGAAGACGGGTATCAGCCTGTTCTTTACCAGCCAGGCAAATGAAGACGGGGGTCAGTCTATTCTTCACCAGTCGGGCTAATGAAGACGGGTACCAGACTTTTCGAATTCGAAATATGTGGCTTACGGCTGTGGTTTCGATCCCTGGTGTGAGCATTTGTGGCATGGAGATATGGGTGCTCATCCTCGTGGGTTTCCTCCGGGCACTCCGGTTTCCTCCCACTGCTAAAGACACCTACGCGCAAGCGAATTATTGAAATAAAATTAAACCATATGTTAGTCCCGAAATGACTTAGTTTGTTTCGAGTGGACGTATACCCCACCTATCTCTCTCTTTACAGATTTGGCCACAGGTCACGAGATGAAAACAAGGCTAGCGCTAACCATATACCTAAGCCCAACCGTAGACCTACCCCATATAATGATGTGAACAATCACGTGTCCTTGGCCTGTTTACATGTCGAGATCTTGACGAAATCGGCACTTGGCTTTAATTTTTATGCTTTAATTACCTCATCCCGGTTAGTGCAGGAAAGCCATTCTGCACACGAGAACTATCTACTAATTGAGGACAGCAGAACTCTCGTCTGCGGGAAAGTAGGACGTTTAATCCCAATTTCATTTCTCAGTATGGTTATAGTACAGACATGTTTACGACCAGATGATACATGTTAAATAAAAACTTATATCCCTCGAGTTACAGATACAGTTCACATTTTATTGGCTATTATTACAGTCATTACAGAGGACAGTGTGAGTGCAACTACAATAAATGACGAAATGTCTCTGTTGAAATGTCATAAACACGCGTGGTGTTCACACACACACATAAGATAATTACATGCATAACGACAATTTATAAATTTATGCAAGTGTGGTGCCATGGATTTTTTGTTTTGTTTTTGCTGGTAAGCGGAGCGAGGATATAATGTTTATCAATTGAGGGAGAGAGAGGGGGGAGAGGGAGAGAGAGAGAGAGAGGAGGGGGTATCATTTATATTGCTTCACCCACGTCCTATTCGATTGTAAAACATATAGTGGCATCATGACACCCGCATTTGAAAGACGAAAATATATGACTTGTAACGCTATTAATTATCGTAAACACGAAACACATGTAGAGGAGAAGGGTAAATAACGCAATATAAATAATACCCCCCTCTCTCTCCCTCCCGGTAAGTTTAGCCACCCCTTCTCCAGCATGTATGAGTAAAGATGCACGAATGGTGGTGCCATGGAAAAATATTTTAATAAATGATAGTTAATAACGGGGCAACTCAATTTCACCACAAACAAAAGAGGTACGTACAAAAAATAAATTTTAAAGCTCAAGGTGAATTTCTCGATAACTACGGAAGACCATTAGGGTCTATCAAATGGGAAAAAAATGTGATTATCTTGTTATTACAAGACAACTGTCTCGTTCTTTCAAGATAAATATGTGGTTGTTATTACAAGATAACTATCTTGCTGCTCTTAATACATAAGAGAATTGCAGGTGAATGTTATAAGAGATAGATCATTGGAACAACAACATGAATAAATATTTGTAAGTTTGTGAAATATATCAATAATTCTTGATAATTCCCCAACTTATCCCACCACTTTGTTCCGACATGGTAATTTAGCTGGGTAATATTGTTAATAATGGACAACTTCTTAAACTATTTAGTGAAAACAATTGGACAGCCCTTGAAAAGACCGATCTGTCACATTTTTGCCTTTTCACATAAAACTCAAAACAGACTTTTGGACGAGAATGTTTGACGCATACAGAACTACGAGTTGGTTTAATCACAACTTCAAAATGATGTTGAACACGAACCATAATTACCAATACACTAACTTCAACTTTTCAGCCAAATAAAGGTCAAATAGAGGGTCCAATGGACTTGTATTTGTCCGGAGGCCATTTCAGAAGGGCTTTGGTTCGATGTGACTCTGATTGTTTTTACCTGAAATCGATTGTTCCATACCATTTGCTACCAGATGGCGCCATTAACTGGGGTTCATGGAAAAGGTGACCTAGATCCTTCTTCCGCTGGGCTCATCAATTTTTCAAAAAATTTTGGATACTAGAGCAGTTTTTGTGACAAATGGCACATCTCACCCGTCTCCTCTATGGAATGCGTTAAAGGGACAATAACATTCTTGCTGGCTTGGCAGCTCCGGAAAATAAATAATTGCCTTAGATGTTTAAGTGTCCTACCTGTTGTGTAAATTATCCATTACAACCTATTTTACTTGTTCAGAGGGTTCGAAAATATTTTAAAATCCAAGTCACATTTGAAAAGGTTTACGTTAGACTTTTCAAATCAATTGGTTGAATGTTTCCAATTTTTTTAAAATAGATGTGTTAAGATGAAATTTATATCATCAATTAATTGGAATATTCTAAAATAATACGATTTGTTGACCAGAATGAAGATTGCGACATATTATTCAGTTACAACAAGAGTGTTATTGGGGCTTTAAGAGTCTTTAGGTGGTGGGGGTGGTTAGCGCGTGCATGGTGTATCATAAGTTCTGTCATTGAGTCAACTAGTGTGGTTTCGATTCCTCGGTTGTACGTGACAACCGTGGCTCTTCTCCTTGTCAGCGAATTATTGGACCATATGTTACTCCCGAAATGACTTAGTTTGTGTCGAGTGGGCGTTACCCCCCCCCCCCCCTCTCTCTCTCTCTTGAACGCCGTATTAGTATTATGATACTATAGTTAAACTACACGACACGTATCAAAGGTAGTATTAGTGCTGTGATATGGTTAAAGTACACACGTGTTCTATGATTGCACAAGACGTCGTCTGTGTGAGAGATCGATATTACTGACTGCTAATAATCTTCTGTGATGAAGGTCATACTATTAGAATTAAACCATTTCCTCCCCGAATGTTAGCTTGTTTTTAAAGGGATAGACTTCTCCATTCACTTATCTCGGCTGTACATAGTGTCCATTTTCCACCCACGTATCAGGACTGTAAATATTCTCCACTCACGTATGTCGACTGTACGTGATGCCCATTCTCCACCCAATTATCTCGGTTGCACATATTCTCCTCCCACTACTTATCTTGGTTGTACATAATGTCCACCCTCAACCCACTTATATATCGGCCGTATTTTTTATAAAAATATTATTGTTGCCTGTAAGAGATGAAACTTATGGTTTGGCACCGTCAGATGTATCTGTATAAACTCTTCAAGAAGTGGCTGCTAACTAGTTGATCGAATAATATTTTTCATGTTGCGACATCGATTCAATGATCGAATTCCAAAGTGTTTTTTAAGTAAAAGTTGTTTTTAAGTTTTCGCCTACTGTTTATCGAATTCCAACTGGTAAGACTTCTTCTACGTGCACACTGCACTAGGGGTCCTACACCATTGGCAAAGGGAAACCACACCGAGAAATCCTCAGAACCTACTGATTAGTGAGTCAGCTATTACTCACTTAGCTATCGTACACCAGTCCTCGGTTAATGCGATATAAATCAGTTACCAATGACTCTAATGGAAAATTGAAACCCAAATATCTGTATGCATACTCATTCTTTTACGTGCACATCGATTTGTACACGGGACCTAGGTTTACTCGTCTCATCGGAAGGACTAGATACGGACATGGCAAAACCACGGTTGAAAATTAACGGGGAATTTTCTGAGCCAACATCGGTTTCCGACCCGGGAACTCTTGGTTATAGCAAGCACATTACTCACATTAAGCACCGTGATTCCTGTACACCAGATCAGAAATCAATTTCCCATAACGGTAATAGAAGTTACCTTACTAACCATATTCAATACACATTCAATTATCATTATAGAACTTCAAACAAACCAATAATGTTTTATTTACTGAAATGATATTTATTTTATTACAGGTTCTTTCTTTCTCTTTTCAATTACGGATGAAAAAAAAAACTACAAACAATTTTAGATATTTACTCTAGAAAAAGTCCAAACAAATAAAACATTTTATTGATTAAATGTATATAAAACACCGATTGATTGGTTTTGCAAGCATTTGCTGTATCTTTGATGTTGTAAACATGAGTATAAATACACGACCCATCTTGCTCCGTTTCTTGATCTTGAGCGACAGAAGTTTCAACTGGCCCAGTCCAAGTAGTATTCTTGGGAGGAAATAGAGAGGGAAAGAGAATTGTCACTAACATTGCTTCATTTACGTGCTATTCGATTGTAAAAAGCGCACAACGTTGGAAGGTGACTCTACCCACTGTCCCGTACAAGGTAGGAATCGAAACCACAATGACAAATCTTCCGCTCTAAAGCACACGCATTACCCCATTCGGCCACCACTCACCCCCCCCCCCCCCGATTCCGTTTAGTAATGGATTTCCAAAGTTACTGCCTCAATACCGGGTCTTATAAGTATTGCATCAGTTGGATTTCCATCTTCTATTAGAATCATTGGTAACTGATTTATTTCGCATTAGCCAAGGACGGGTGTACGAGAGTGGCGGTGGCTAAGTGAATAATCGCTGACTCACTCATCAGGAGGTCCTGGGGAGTGTTCACGAAGTTTCTGTTTGGAATTCCATAATCATCAGACAGAAACGCCACTGTGAGGGCAAAATTACTCTCCTAGCACAGTGCATGACGAATGTTCATTTTCATATTTCATATTGTTTATTAATTCTGAAACTCCAATCAATTTGGTGGCCTACCAGCCACCTCTTGAACAGTTTATACAGACATATCCGACGGTGTAAACCATAATTATCAACTCTCACAGACAGCAGAATGAGGAGTGGCATCAGCTTTATAATATGATTAAAGATTGATCAGAACCGAAAAAAAATATTGAAACGTCTGGTGGCATCAAAATACTCATCTACTATTTTGAAGGTGTGATTAAGTGCAGTCTGGTTATCTATACCAAATAGAAGCGATTTAATTGATCGCTGATATAATGGCAAAAGGTTTATTGTCTTTCTTTCTTGTATCTGAATACAATGGGCACCTGGCGGAGAAATGATCATAATCTTCAAATCGAAGACTGCAGCTGCAAGGCATGATGGAGCCATGGAGTTAAGTCTGTTTCGGTTGCTACTAGAAAGTGGCAAACTGCTATGTATAATCTGTTTTTTTCGTTTGCCTTGTAACAATGAATTTGGAGACAGAGAGAGAGAGACAGAGAGAGAGAGAGACAGAGAGAGAGAGAGGGAGATCGGGGTAAACGTCCACTCGATACAAACTGAGTCATTTCGGGACTGAGATATGGTTCAATTTTATTTCAATAATTCGCTTGCGCGTAGACGTATTCAGCAGTGGGAGGAAACCGGAGGACCCGTAGAAAACCGGGCGACCCTACTCCTTGCCACGTACAACCGGGGAATCGAAACCACACTAGTTAACTCAATGACAGACCTTATTATGCAGTGCGCACGCGCTAACCATTCGGCCATCCAACCACCGAAGTGACTGAAAGAGTTCGAAAGAATTGTTGTTCCGCAAAGTTAACTATATGACCACATCACAGCACCTATGTATCCACGTACTAACCCAACAGCATAGGCCTATGACAGAAACACCACAGTGGTTTTGACCGCTGCAATCAATGTTCTGTATTATATTATTATTCAGAATGCACGCTCTTTCCCAGTACAAAAGTATAGTCAAACTTAGAAGTGGTATCGGATGTTCCAGAAAGACTAGAACTGGCAGTGTATGTGGTTTCGAATCAAAAACATATATTATCTGAAATTGTTGATAAGTCGGGGGGTGGCTTTGAAAAGAAGAACATATTCAATATCTGATAAGTAGACTATATAAAGCATAGCCATTAGGTGCACAGATTAGATAAAATCGATTCATGGACAACTAGTGTGTACTTTGTGGTTGTATTCTGATGAAGTCCTTTTTGATCTTTACGTTGCTGGTGACCGTAAGGTGTCACTTTGTCAGAACAAGAACATCCTGATTTTCGTTTCCGATGACATGCGACCAGAAATTGGAGCTTATCTTGGTCCCGATTTTCCATCTCCCGTTCATCCGCAAATACATACACCGAATCTAGATGCATTAGCCGCTAAAAGTTTGCTGCTAAAACAATCTTACGTTCAACAGGCTGTATGTTCTCCTTCCAGAACATCTTTATTAACGGGGCGGCGACCAGATACAACCCACGTTTACGACCTAATTCATTATTTTCGAAACGTTGGAGGTAATTATACAACAATTCCAGAGTTCTTTAAGAATAATGGATACAGGACAATCGGAATGGGTAAGATATTCCACCCGGGACCAGCTTCAGGCAATGATGATCCCATATCGTGGACGGACCCTTACTATCATGCCGCGTATATAAAGTTCAGATCGTGGCTGCATAGTGGCGTGCGTTTCTAAAGATGAATATGAAATACGACCACTGGAAGACACGCAAAAGTTGGAGATATGGTCAGCCACCCAGCGCCGTCACATATTCCCCCTGAACAAATAGTATAATTATTCTTTTGGCATAACATAATAAAATAAATTTAGTAATGAACAGCGTATTTCTTTGTATTATGATTGGTAAGTATCGGTAATTGGTACCTATTTGGTTTGTATAGCATTAAGATAGTCTGCAATCAATGAATGATATTAATAGTAAGTACAGGAGGACCGCGCTACACGCAAAACAAAATCTGCAAGATAAACCCGCGGACAAGACACGGACGACTAAATATCCGTTTTAGTGGACAGATTTATTGTGAAAGTTTTACAATTTACAGGGCGAACCATTCTGAAATTCACAATTTTACGATCATAGATTTCAGAACTGTCTCCTGATTTAAGTGTGGTATTGAGTTATTCGACCATTTAAGTTCAAGTTTCTGTAATTCTGTGAACGCGACACACGATAGATTACTCTCAAGAATTGTTAATAGTGTATTAAGAAAGAACTCTTTCAAAGGTTTTGAATCGCAAATTTTGCCGAGTACTCTTTCCGTTTACATTTTGACCGTAAAAGGTTTTAAACGCGATACAGAAAAATCGACGCTTAAATGAGAACATAAGGAAGATTCCAGTTGTTTATTTTCAAAATCATGACATTCCTGCAATACAGATCAAAGTTAGCAATTGGGGGAATTGTTAAAAGTTTTTACCGATTTTATGACCGATCTACTTTCATTTTACATATTTATATAAAGTATTTTGATATCGGCTACTTATTTTTTATTTTATTGATTTTCTGTGCTACTTAAGTTTATTCTTTATGTATATAAATGTTGTTGCGACCACCATAAGTGTAGCGCTGAGAGCCATAAAATAAAATGGGTTTAACATCCTGTTACTACTTGCCAGAAAACTCCAATTCATGTCATTTGCTGGCTTTGGTCAATTATAGGGACCTGCGTCCGTATAGTAGACACCAATACTGATTCCACGAACTAGTATAATATTATATGCCACGGAAATATTCTTTTAGGGGATTGAGAAACCAAACGGGTACTTCAGATAGTAAGATTAGAGACGGAGAAGATCGAGAGTTGCTGTATAATAGACATTTAAGAGCTAACTGTTAATGGAATATTGATTAACTCCTGAATGTCATGTGTACTTTAACCCGTGTATATAACCTCCGAAGGACAGACAGCTAGCTTATAACTTAATGCATACCGAAATAAAGGAGAAAGAGATTGTTCGAAAAAATCAAACCGCTGGAGAAGAAATGGAATGATATAGACAGAGCGAGAAACGGAGGTTAACATCCACCTGACATAGACTGGGTCATTTAGGGAATAACGCATGGTTCAATGTTATTTCAATAATTCGCTGCTCGCAAAAGAACTTAGCTGTGGGAGGAAACCGGGGACCCGGAGAAATCACACGAGGGTAGACAGGTAACGCTACTCCTTGCCACGTACTAGCGAGGAATTGAAATCACGCCAAGTGACTCAATGACAGACCTTATCTAACTGGGGTATTAAAGACGCGGGCATGCGCCATGCAATGTGCTATAACGAGGCAAAATTGGCCTGGATAGTCAAATGGGTACCTCAGTGTTGGCCAATGTGTACCTCAGTTCTGCATCACTGACAAGGTGGAAACTAGGGGGAAAAGTCCGAGAAACGTTCTCGGTCAACACCGGGAGCAAATCCGAGTACTCCTTGTTCGTGAGCCAGCTTTTTACTTATTGGTCCGCCGCGGCCCCCGGAAATAAAACCCTAATACAACGAAACACACTGTTCATTACTAATATCTTTTATTCTGTTATGCCCAAAGAATAATTATACTATATTGTTTAGGGAGAATGCATGGCGCTGGGTGGCTGACTATATCTCCAACCTTTTCTAAGCTGAGAACTCAGTTCAGTGACTATAGTTTGGTACTGAGGATCCTTGTATCTGTTATAATTCTCTTCGGGGTCAACAGAGTGATCATACAGTTCAACACCATAAAGTTTGTTCCAGTTGGGTTTGTAATCCGGTGCCATGGTAAATTCTGGCCATTCTGTGTATCTGTATTTGTCAGTTCTTAAAGTATATCCCATCACAGTGTAATTATTGCGTGGATATTGGGAGAAGGCCCCAGTTTTCCATTCTCTGGTTGGATCCTTCATCAAAGGTACCATACTCGTTCCTTCGGTACACAGGGCTGTTCCGGTTGAATCCGCAGGACAAAGTGGTAATGGGTCGAAGCCGGCTGCTTCTACAAGGGTTGGAAATAGGTCAACAAATTCTGTTAGCCTTTCAGTTACAACGCCTTTATCTGTAAGTCCCGGTACACTAACCATCATGGGAGCATGGGTTGCATCTTCAAAGTTAGTATGTTTACACCATTCCCCATGTTCACCTAGCTGCCAGCCATGGTCACCCCAGAAAGATACAATGGTGTTTCCAGCGAGCTCTAAACTCTCTAGCTCCTCCATAACTTCTCCGATCAGCGAATCGGTATAAGAGACGGCGCAATAGTATGCCCTTCTTAAACCAATCACTACCTCATTAGGCAATGTGCTGTTAATCGCACCCGAGGGATAAACATGTTGAATGTCCGTAAAAGCTCCTAGCTCTTCCGTAATATAATCAATCCAAGCCACATCCGGCATGCCAACAGGGGCGTACTGATTATCAGGTAACCGGATGTTCTCCCGTGGGTAAAGCGATAAAAACTCTTCAGGAAAAATAAAAGGCAGATGTGGCTTATGGAAACCGACTGCTACAAAAAAATGTTGCTGTCCACTTTTAGCAGCTGGTGCTACTTCCTGGAGTATCTTTTTTGCCTGTTCTTTGATTTGCATATCTAGAAGTGGTCGAATTGTATATTCGTCCTTTGAAACAGCACGCCAGCTCTGCTGCATGAACTTAAATTTTGCATCCGGAGCATGGTAATACGGGTCCGTCCACGATATCGGATCATCATAATCTGAAGCTGTTCCTGGGTGGAATATCTTTCCCATTCCGACTGTCCTGTATCCATTAATCTTGAAGAATCCGGGAATTGTTGTATAATTACCTCCAACGTTTCGAAAATAATGGATGAGGTCGTAAACGTGGGTTGTATCTGGTCGCCGCCCCGTTAATAAAGATGTTCTGGAAGGAGAACAGACTGCCTGTTGAACGTAAGATCGTTTTAGCAGCAGACTTTTGGCGGCTAATGCATCTAGATTAGGTGTATGCACCTCTGGATGAATCGGTGAAGGAAAGTCGGAACCCAGGTAAACTCCTAGTTCTGGTCGCATATCATCTGAAGCGAAAAACAGGATGTTCTTTTTCTGACATCTTACGATACCGAAACACAATAAAAGTACAGGGACAGTAAAAAGCAGCGACTTCATCCTTCGTATCTATTTTTTAATCTATCTATAATGTACTTTTTGATATGGGCTTTATATAGTCTACTTATCAAATATCAGATGCGGTAAGTTATCTTTGTATCATTTATGGACACAGTTAAACAGCTCACCGTCAAACTCGACCTATATCGATGCACACTGATCAGCATTCGCATGGCCGCTACAATTACTGATGAGGATGACATCCACGCGACTTAATGAGTCCCCAGTATTAACTTTTTTCCTCCGACAAAATAAATTCTAAAACATTTTCTTGAGGTAGAAGGAAAATAAATAAAGACGTTTGAAGAATTTGTGTAGCAATATAGTCGTGGTGACATTGTTTTTAAAGATTATAGACAAGGAATGAGGAGATAAGATATAGTTTTATGTTTCTAACATATTCACATATATATGCAGGTGTGTACTGAAATCAACTAACATTTGATTGACATATTATTATATAAAAAAGGGTTATAGAAACAAAACATAGCTGGTTCTATATGTCAACAACATAATAACAGATATCTCATGCGCAATTTCTAGAGTAAATTTCCATAACCATATAAGGGTGTGTTTTGATGTCATTGGGCTCAATTAACCAATCTCTCTAATTATTTACATCACGTTTGACCAATTAGATAATTGAATGTCCAAAACCAGTTGATACAAAATTAGGATACTCGTGAGAATTCAGCAGACTTCGATTAGATTCCAGAGGGTTACCATCTAAGAATCCTAGACACCGCGAGGTGTCTAGGTTGAGAAGAATTTAGTTAGTATTGACTGTAATTGTAATATGTACTATGCTTGTATGTATACCTATGCTACATAAAAGGTAAAAACGAACTGTTGCTTTGTTATAACTGAGAAAGACAAACGTCTTAAGAAAACAGTAAGAAGTAAACACAACGTGAAGAAGAAGCAAAGACAGCTATGTAGTAAGAAAAGATGCATGGGTCATACGTAGGATGTGACGACCGGTTTGACCATCGCGACCCCCACCCGCTCTCCACGTCAGACAAACAAGACCCATGGTATTACATTTGTAGTTAAAAATTTTTCCTTTAATTTTAGTGTGAATGGGTATTAAAATGAGTAAACGGCATCATTTTGCCCGAAGCATTACGTGTTATGTAAACAAGCCAATGACAGACGCCGTGACAGTCATCTGTGACAGGGATATTATAAATAATAAAGCCCGTAGTTAGCGGGGGCAAGGGGTGGGCTGCCCCGCTGGAAATTTGTCAGCGCCCCCGCCCTTTGCCCATTGGGGAAAAATCGGCGCCAAACCAATGTCACTTGGTATTAAGGGCGCCTCGCCACAACCGATGGGGCGCCCAAAATGGTTTGATCTGTGTTGTGACTTATACAGAAAGGCGCCCATAATGACATGATGTGATGTTGGACCGCACATAGGCCTAGTGCTAGTGCCGAGTCAGATTGGTTGGGCGCCCACGACTTGGTCAATGAGGCGCACAAAACGGCATTTTTGCGATGCCCAGAGGGGCGCCCACAATATAGTTCTAGTGACATTGGTTAGGAGCCCTCGAATGAATTGGGCGCCCTAAACGGCGTGATAATTTTCTAAATTCAAACGTCATGATTTGTGTGTGCTGCATCCCGGAGGGGCGGCAATAATATAATGCTAGCGACATTGGTTAGGCGCCCACGAATAAATTGGGTGCCCAAAACGGTGTGATAATCTTAAAAATTCAAACAGCATGATTTGTGGGGTGTATCGTTTCATCTGATTGGTAAAATAAAGTCCCTCATGTCTGTAGGCGTAATCCGAAATTTATTCGGGCATTTCAGGTTCCCCTCCCCACTAACATTCATCGAGCCCGTACGTGTCGCCTATGAAGAGAACCCTATTGACCCTTCAATGGTACCGTCCGCCGTGGATCACCAAGTGTGGGTACATTGGCGCCCCCAAAAGCCTATGCCTCCCCCCCCCCCCTAAACATTTTGGGCTAGCTACGGGCCTGGTAATTCTCTGTGAAATAGATTGATATCGACGAGTTATTTGCCCAATGTTTGTGGTAGAGGAAATTTATTATATATCAAGTTTTTAAAAGAGGCCTACCGGTATTGCCGGAGAAAGTTCATAGGGAATTTTCATTCCATCTAGGCCTATAGGCCTATACCTCCAACCATTGAAAGTTTTTAAGCTACAAAGAGTAGGCTACATTGTATCAATCTTGGCAAAAATTGATAAAGATGGGTAGCCTACAATATATGAGAATATAATAATATTGTAAAGCGTGTTTCTATTGATGTGGACCGCAGTGGCACGGTGGGTAGCTAGGCCTATAGGTTAGTCCTACTAGTACTAGCCTACCCTGGCTTGCTACCAGGGATGGAGGGGCGTGGTTTCGCAGTGTTGGTGTTGACTGAGTAAACCTCCTCGGATTTGTTTCCACGTGATACCCCGTATTGGGCGGTGATGCTGGACTGAGCTAGGATCGTGTCTAGTCGATCAGATGGGACAAAAAAACACGGGACCGTGTAGATATTGGCGTGCACGTAAAACCACAATCTGATTAAAACATACTATTTCGTATGCTTTTTAAAGTTCAAAATTTCATTTTACTTGTGTTTACTACAATAGGAACTGAAGCAGTTGTTAGATAATAGGCGTTGTGAGGAATTGGCCAATGAAATGGCGGAACTGTGATTAAACCTAGAAACGTCAACGCTGATTGATTAATCAATGTCTGACACCAAGGCTAAAAAGTCCCTCGTTTGACCCCTGACGCGAACTCCCACTATAACTTGCCAGATCTCCATGTAGTGTAGGCCATCGAAAATATAAAAAAAAAAAACGAAATAGAAATCTGTCTAGATCAAACGAAATTGAGATTGGTTGTATCTTGACCTTTAACATTCTTGCTGGCTTGGTAGCTCCAGAAAATAAATAATACCCTTATTCTAAGTACTAGATGTTTAAGTGTCCTACCTGTTGTGTAAATTATCCATTACAACCTATTTTACTTGTCAAGAGGGTTCGAAAATATTTTAAAATCCAAGTCACATTTGAAAAGGTTTACGTTAGACTTTTAAAATCAATTGGTTGAATTTTTACAATTTTTTAAAATAGGTGTGTTAAGATGAAATTTATATCATCAATTAATTGGAATATTGTAAAATAATACGATTTGTTGACCAGAATGAAGATTGGGACATATTATTCAGTTACAACAAGAGTGTTATTGGCCATTTACAGTTGGAATTTGAAATAAGAATCTGTCTGCTGACCGAGCCACATTTTCCTGGTCTCACTATTTTGTTGTATGCCCACCTTCCTTATTCCGGACGGTGCAGAAAAGTGGGACTTGTAATAATTATATCTATAACCAGTGGGGGCGATTGTATCATAGTATTTGTTGTGGTGTCAGTCCAACCGGAAGTCGAGAATGGAGGCCGCCATATTTGCGTACGAGAAAGAAGAATAATGTGTCTGTTTGTCGACGTGTTTAATATTTTGATTGTGGCTTATTTTACACTAAATCGAACGCGTTGTATGCTAAATTGTTAGTATCGACGATGCTGAATGTCTTTTGCTAGCATAGGTTAGCATAAGTAAGTATATCAGCCATGCCATGTGTCTGCAGTTCGTCTGCTATTTAAACCTGAGTGTTGCACAAGTTGAAGTTGCCTCCAATCTTTCTACAGTCAGTACTACAGTAGGCCTATAGTACGGTCGTATAGTTAGAAGGGTGATGTGTAAGCTTTTGGTTTAGTATGTCCATGATCGAACTGGGGTCCTATACCAGTCAGTCCCAGTTTGCTTGGGCCTATAACATTTCTAACTAACTTTGAAAATCGACTTGGTCGAAGATTTAGACTAGAGTTAACTTATACTATACTTTTACCCGCCTTGAATAGGCCCTACACATGTTTATCAGTTTATCTTACCGTGAATGAAAGGGTATATATGATACCGATATCCAGTATTTAATATAAAATAAACATTTTTAAAATCATGTATCATACTCAGTGCGTTTCAGTGTCATTTGTAACATAAGAGACCAGAAAGAATGAGGCTAGACATATTCCACAACTCATATATAATACTAATAGGCCTAATATTAGGCTTTAGTCATCATAGTGCGTTTTAGGTTTAGCGTCATTTGTAACAAGCGACCAGAAAGATCGAGGTTAGACATATTCTACAACTCATGTCAAATGACGACGCCAAAACTTAACTGGATAGCATGCACAATAGACTGTAATATCCAGACACTAGAAATTTCTATTCGGTTGAGACTCATGCCACATTTTGCTGGTCATAACTGATTTGATATTAAAGTGTCAAGATGGAAAAAATTGAATGTAATTTTGTAAACCAGTTCATATACAATCAGATTACAGGTACCATAATTATATGCTTTGCAACCCATTGGAGTCAATTTCTATGACCCAAATATTAGCAATTTAGCTAAGCACTTTTAATGATGCTTTTTAGTTGCAGACCAGCTGTTTCTCGGGACTAATTCACCCAAACTATGTAAATTCAAGACTAAAAATAGGCCCAAAACATAACTTCTTATGAGACCCCTGAGCCTTTAATATTAATATAGGATAGGCCTACTCACAGTCTCCTTGCCTTCTTAGTTCATCCCTGTCTATTTCCACAGCACCTACAAGTCATGACATGTGTCAACTTTAAGAGCAAATAAAATTATATGTACGTACATATTCCGCGCAGTGTTTCATTTGATTAGAGGTAATCCCACTACACACTGCTATTATGAGTGGATAATGCTGTTTTAAATTTTGATTTGTCAGGTAGTCTACTAACCAATCACTAGCTGCCCTACAAAAGCTTTACATTTAAAACGAGTAACAATATTGGACCAAATATGTTTACATAACGTTACATCATGGCTCAAGATTTTATTATGCCTAATTAACCCATACATACAATGTAGCAGAAGAGTAAAACTAATTGCATGACAAACGAGGCTATCAAGTCAAATGAAATGTAAACAATACTTTTTGGAAACTAACATACTTTCACCATTTTTAATACCTTAAATCTCTGTCCAAAGTTTTAGGGAAGACCCAGATTAAACGAAGGACTGTCATGTCGCTGTTCAATGAAAGCTATCACTTAAGTTCATACTTAAGTGATAGCATTCATTGAACGGAAAGAATAGACACACTCCCGCATAAGTTCAAGAAACAGAAGCTATTCCAGCATTGACCAGAGAAGGATTTCTCGGGCCATTGCTTCAGGAATATGATGTACATATCACTTTCAGCAATTTAATATCAAAATCCATTCATAATTGAGACATCTTCATTCAAACTACAAAGTCAGCAAAAGTAGATCTACTTAAAAATGACTCTGTTACCGGTACTTACCAAATTATCGAAAAATACTCTTTTTAACCACCATAATATGACTGACTGGGATTGCATATTAATATTAGCCATGGATGGTTATTCGTACCATCTACACAGCAGGGATGTGTACTCACTGATATCTTAATTGATGTGATTCGTCCTTTTAGCTCCTGCTTTAAACCTAGGACATTTTTTTAGCATTGGTATTTTGATTTTATTTTCCAAATTTAATGTGTCCATCCTCATGGGTTTTCTCCGGGTCCTTTGGTTTACTCCCACTACAAAGACCCCTTCGCACACGCAAATAGAATGGAGCCATCTTTTGGTCCCAAAATGACCTAGTTTGTGTCGATTTGACATTAAACCCCATTTCTCCCTCTCTTTCTTAATTACATGTAAATAATTTATTACGCATAAAACCGTGAGAAATTTGATATTTATTTTAAGCGAAAAATGCGAATGACACACACCATTACTGCCACTCTGGAATAATTTGTTTTATATGAATAAAAAATGACAACTATCACTATAACCATATTCCCTGTTCTTTTCATCAAAAAAAGTAAGCCAACAATACACCTACGATAATTGCCTTCTGTTAGATTAGTGAAAAATTGTTATTGCACAATCCTCTTATCTCACACATTCCTCAATGATTTTTAATCACCACATACATGGTTATGTTATAATTTCAAACGAATCAATACAAAAAAGCATATATTACACTCTCTCCATACAATTATTACCGGTAGTTATATTACATCCCGTTCTATTAAGTTGATCTGTTAACCTCAACAAGCAATAAATTAATTAGCATCGGGGTATCCAGTTTTGTCTGTAAATCATCAAAGAAACCACCACAGTCGTAGTTGAATATTGGATGAACTCATTTTCTGAAAAAAAGCACAAGTTTTTGAAAACAAACTAAATGAGCCCCAGTTGATCTTGATTCATTCTATTTTAACTTTTAATTTACAAATTTTAAAGATAGGTTGAAAATAAGTATTGATTAGTTAAAGATGTTAATTGGACAATGATATGAATGAAAATTGACCAAACTCTGCTGTGTGTCTGAAAAAAGTCCCAAGCGTGTCCCTTTGTTTGCTTCAATTTCCACGGCTCATAATAAAAGATTAATGCGGCATTTTAAAATTCACTGTAATTTTCTCCAGCCTCAAGTTTGTAATCCATAACAATTCAAGACAAGAAAGGTAATATGTGTGAAAAAGCATTATTTTACTTCAGCTTCCTCTGGGTGATAATTCCCCAGTTGTATGTGCAGAGTAGGGTCACCTGTCTAACCTCATCAGTCCTCGAAATTAAGAATTTTCTACCACGGCACAAAAAAATGAAAAATGCCGTGGCAGAATGGTACTGCTACGGCACCACAGCATTTTTTTGTATTTCAAAATCAATGCTTTTCTTAACTTTTCAAGATGAATAAAATTCATTTATTCACGCCACAAAATTTGACGCGAACGATACCCACCAGTTACGTGTGGTCGCGCGAGCTCAAAAACATTGGCTACGCAAATTGAAATATCGGTTACGTTAACAAATTTCATTAACAAATTTATTCACATTTGATCAATATTTATACAGGATAACTTTGTGACACTTGTCTGAATTATTAGTATTATAGCACAAACTAAATTCATTCATTCTTCATTCTTGCCATTTCATTTCTCCATCAGTCTTACCGGTACTTTGAGTTTGACAGATGACGTATTTTTGACATCAGGTATTGATTGACCAGTTGTAAGCAAGCCTTAATTCTTTAAATGGTTAGTATTGCCATAAATATTCAAACATGTCAGCTATTTCCAAAGAATTTACTACACGTGTTCCTTTCATTTATATAGCCATGCTGTACGGTGCCGGTGTGACAGTGGCCCGTATGTAGGTCGTCTACTTTGACCCCCACAAGACATCGCTTGACGGCCAATGTAAACGGTTTTACTGTCCTGTCTATTTTAATATTATTTCATCACATCAAATTATTCTGTTTCCTTTTGAAACTTGGTTTGTATAGTGTTGAGGTTAATAAATACTATTTATTTTGTCAATCAGTCGCTACCTCCGTTACATAGGGCGTAGTAATTATAAACAAAGGGTGTAAATCGGTCCAGGTCCACCGTATTTGACAAACGATAAAGTTAAAAATACAAATGACGAGAATGGTAACATTGTTCATGCATTAACCAGAGTAACTAGGTAACAGTCCGTACACGCTCTATCATCTATGTCTATTTTATTTTATAATCGTTGAAAAAAACTCCACTGTAAACGGTAAAGCATGGATATGCCTACAACACATGGGTTAAAAGTGTACCGGTATTCGGTAATTGCAATATATTTGTCAGACTTTCGTATACAAAATGATAAATATACGACGTTATTACACTGTCCTGAAGACGACGACATCCCCTTGGTACTATTCTATAACCGGTACATTTACTCCATTTAGTCATAATTTTAAGGATAGTAAGATCTACCAGGGCAAAAAAAAATTAATTATGCCGTGGCAGACGAGGGTTGCGTCGGCTTTTACCACGGCTTTGCCGTTTGCCGTGGTTAATTTCGAGCGCTGCCTCATAGCCCTCCAGTTTCCTCCTCCTACTGCTAAAAGACCTATACACGCAAGAGAATTATTGAAATGATATTTAGTCTGTGTTAGTCCCAAAATGACCTAGTTTGTGTATAGTTGATTTTAAACCCCATTTCTCTCTCTCTCTCTCTGTCTGTCTCTCTCTCTCTCTCTCTCCCCCCTCTGAGTGATATCTGCTCACAGCTGTTTTTCTTCTGATATACCATAGTATATTAAAATCAGAACAACTGTGAGCGGAATTGTGTTTTGTAGCTTGGGTAATGATAAGTTCAGTCAGTATGGAGAATTTAATAGTCAATAAATATTAGTATATATTGAAAATTTAATAGTCAATAATAGTCAGTAAACATTAGTGTGTATCGAAAAATTGAAAAGTGTTTAAAAGCATTTTTAGCGCGTAAATGTCAGAACAAATGATGTTTATTGGATTGGTGTTAAATTGTTGTAAAGGTTTATAAGTACATGTATAAAGTTTATAATTGTGTTCGGACATTTTTTGTGCTCTTTATTAAATTAAAATGTCTGGGTCACCAATTGTGAGAGCAATTGTCCTGGCATCTGATTCTGGTGTATGTAACCTATATAATAAAGTGCAACTTTGCTGTCCTCCAAAAGCTGCAGTATTTCAGTTTCATAAAATATAAATATTATACCTGCAAGTGAAGACTAAGCGTCAGTTATTCCTAAGGTTCTACCCAGCCAATCTTGAGAATTTTACGAGACATTTCCATGCCCTGACTCAACTAATCCTCCCTCCATAGAGTTAAAATACAGACTAAAAATTAAAAACATGATAACGTATAATAATTTTGCCCAAACAGCGCATCCCTGTCTTCTCTTTATCGAATTTCAATATTTATACGCCCACATGGACATGTGGTCGTATATTTATTGCAGTCATCCACAATTTCTTGTGAATACTCTGCAGATTACTACATTTATCATCTGATTGTTTTCAAAATTGATGATTGTTGTTTACATTAGTGACATGCAGAATCCTATCCTAGTCCTACATGTATTTAATTTCAATAATTTCCATTACTTTCATCTGGAGTTATAGCTTTCGTTTCACTTCGATGAACCTTGTCAAAAGTTATCATCCGGCCTGTATGAAATTTAAGGGGAACATTTAAATTAGTGAAACAATGAAGCCTTTGAATTTCAGTAATTTCCGTTTTTTTAGGCTACATCTACACTGTAGTGTTAGGGCCCTTGTTTCACTTTGTTAAACATTATGAATACTGAAATGACAAAAGTTGTCTGATATGTATGAAATTTATAATAATATGCATCGTTTAAATTAGTGAAACAAACAAGCTTATTGAATGTCAGCAATTTTTCTTAGTTATGGCCATTGTTGCACTTTGTGTAAAAGTGATCATTCAATCTGTATGAAATTTATATTATATTTATATGCATCATTTAAATTTGTGAAAAAGGAAAGTCTTTTGAATTTCATCAATATCTCACTGTAAATTTCAGCAATGCCGTCAAATACTGTAAATACATGTACGTCTTCTTATTAGTAAAACGAAAAAGCCTTTTAAATTTCAACAATGTTTGTAAATTACTTCCAAAGTTAAGACGAAAATTACAATCTGATTTGATGAAATTGTCTTGTAAATTCCCCCTTTAATTTACCTACCAAAGAATTGATATGCCTCAACCCTTGTCGATCGCTCAGGTGATTTAGCTGCTGTGGGTGGGTTTATGTTTCATTGGCTGTCAACTTTGTGGGATGTTACATTTAGATGCATGTACGACATTTCTAACTGTTATAGATCGTCAGCGTTTGTTTGTATACCTTTAATTTTTTCTTTAATTTCTTTTTTTACAGATAAAAACTGATTACTTCTGGATTAGAATGAATGGTAATGTTGGGCAGTTAAAATTGAGATATTTACAGCAGTAAATAAACAGTAGATATGTCTTGTGACGAATCCTGTGTTTATATAGACTATGCAGATGTAGTACCTTTATCCATTAATCAGATATCTAGTCCTCCACCCGCTGGTTACAGAGTTCCTGAAAATGAGTCTTGCATTGTTATAGATGATGATGGTACTGGGTTGAAAGATCACAGAACTAATTCACCTAATGATTATTCATATTGGGGAGGTGGTCCATCCAATAACCATAATGAAATTCAATCGCAGTCAGCAATCACTAAAACTAGCTATAGAAAGAATGAGGATGAGGATTGCGTTATTGTGGGTGTGTCAGTCGAAGATGATAACTCATTATGTAGTTCTTATCAACATTTACCTGGCTTGAGTGGAATTGGAACTGAATCTGTGTGTGGACCTCTTGGTGGAATGCAAAATCGATATGTCAATCGAGAGGAAGAAGAGTCTGATCTGGGATATTGTGAAGGTGAAAATAGTCCAATAAGTGATATGCCAATCACTTCTTGTGATGCACCAATCCCGGCTTGTGATGCACCAATCCCGGCTTGTGATGTACCAATCCCAGCTTGTGATGCGCCAACCTCTTCCTGTGATGCAACAATCCTGAATTATGATGAACCAAGCCAAGCTTCTAATTTCAATTCTATAGATGATGAAACTGGGGGTAAGTATTTGCAATAAATGTACAGATATTGTATAGTTGCACAGGTTTGTTTGATGGATATATCAACATTTGTATGATTATTATAGTAATTTAATATTAAAACTGCTCATTATCATTTAAAGGATTTGAATCGGTTTGCAAACATGACAGATACTGAATAGCTAAAGGTATGAAGCAGTCTAAAAATAGTTCAATTTCTATTCCGTCAGTACATGTATTTACAAAGATAAATTTGGTAACATTCTGCAGATGATGAAATTTAAGTAAGCAGTACATGTTGATGAAGCACCACCTGAAACTGCTGACTAATAATACTAATATCATTTCACTTGTCTCTTTTTAATCTGATTGAATAGAAGCTGGAAGATTATCTATTTTGGTTTTTCTTAATTAATTGTTGAATAATCAATTCAAGTAAAAATAAGATACTTGTACTCGTATTGTCTGAAATATACAAATAATGATCATCGGCTTTAGCTCAAGATGTTGAAAAATACAATTCTAACAATGATCAGATTAAATCGAAGATGGATAGGATAAAGAGGGAAACAATTTAATAAATTTATATACCGGTACATGAATAGAGAGACGAAGGACTTAACTTAAAAGGCAAATAGTTGCTTGACCGGCAGTAGTTCTGTGTAACAACTGCTGGATCAAACGATGATGCCGACAGAGAGTAAAAGATATTTTAAACATGACACCTCTCACTTAAACATGCATTATGCAAGAGCTAAATCTGCCTATTGCAGGTCTTTCTTTAGGCCTGAAATGTTTTCTACAGTATTAATTAGACATTAATTAACTGATCCAGGCCTTAATCAACTCTCGATGGCATCAGATTTTGAAGCTAAAGTTATTATTTAGTGGTCATTGGGGGAAGAAGCCTCCTTATTTTTATACGCCCACATTTTTATGTGGACGTATATTGTCGTCGCCCCTGTTCGTCCGTCCGTCCGTCCGTCCACAATTGTTTGTGAACAGTCTACAGGTCACAATTTTTATCCGATTTCAATGAAACTTAAAATATAGGTTTATCACCCTAAGATCTCGGATCCTTTCGATATTGGCATGTATCGGACTGTAACTTCATGGGTTATGGCCCCTGATTGTACGAAAAATCATGTTTTTTAGCTTGTGAACAGTGTAGAGGTCACAATTTTGAACCGATTTGGATGAAACTTGAAATGCATGTTTATAACCCAAAGATCTTGGTTGCTTTCGATTTTTGTGCCAATCGGATTGTAACTTCCTGAATTATGGCCCCTGATTCTCCGAAAAATCGCCCTTTTTAGCTTGTGGTCCCTCTGGACGTCAAAATTGTTATCCGATTTAAAAAACCGTTTGATTATATCACCGTTGCATGGTTATGAAGGTTGTGTTCGAATTTCTTGGAAATCGGACCAAAATTGACGGACAAAATGGCGCCGTTTGTACGCGAATAGTGTGAAAATATGTTATATCAAGGTTGTAGAGCTTATAGAGGTCACAATTTTGAACCGATTGTGATGAAACTTGACATGTATGTTTATAACCCAAAGATCTTGGTTCCTTGCGATATTTGCGCCCATCGGATCGTAACTTCCTGAATTATGTCCCCTGATTGTCCGAAAAATTGCCCTTTTTAGCTTGTGGTCCCTCTGGAGGTCAAAATTGTTATCCAATTTAAAAAGCCGTTTGCTTATATCACCGTTCCATGGTTATGAAGGTTGTGTTCGAATTTCATGGAAATCGAACCAAAATTGACGGACAAAATGGCCGCCGTTTGTACGCGAATAGTGTGAAAATATGTTATATCAAGGTTGTGGACCTTATAGAGGTCACAATTTTGAACCAATTTTGATGAAACTTGACATGTATGTTTATAACCCAAAGATGTTGGTTCCTTGCGATATTTGCGCCCATCAGATCGTAACTTCCTGAATTATGGACCCTGATTGTCCGAAAAATTGACCTTTTTAGCTTGTGGTCCCTCTGGAGGTCAAAATTGTTATCGGATTTAAAAAAACGTTTGATTATATCACTGTTCCATGGTTATGAAAGTTGAGTTTGAATTTCGTGAAAATCGGACCAAAATTGGCGGACAAAATGGCCGCGGTTTGTACGCGAATAGTGTGAAAATATGTTATATCAAGGTGGACCTTATAGAGGTCACAATTTTGAACCAGTTTTGATGAAACTTGACATGTATGTTTATAACCCAAAGATCTTGGTTCGTTTTGATATTTGCGCACATCGGATCGTAACTTACTGAATTATGGCCCCTGATTGTCCAAAAAATCACCCTTTTTAGCTTGTGGTCCCTCTGGAGGTCAAAAATGTTATCCGATTTAAAAAAAACGTTTGATTATGTTACCATTCCATGGTTATGAAGGTTGAGTTTGAATTTTGTTTAAATCGGACCAAAATTGACGGACAAAATGGCCGCCATTTGTACGCGAATAGTGTGAAAATATGTTATATCAAGGTTGTGGACCTTATAGAGGTCACAATTTTGAATCGATTTTGATGAAACTTGACATGTATGTTTATAACCCAAAGATCTTGGTTCCTTTTGATATTTGCGCCCATTGGGTCATTACTTCCTGAATTATGTCCCCTGATTGTACGAAAAATCACCCTTTTTAGCTTGTGGTCCCTCTGGAGGTCACAATTATTATCTGATTTAAAAAAAAACGTTTGATTATAAAGACCAAACAAATTCTAATGATTTTCTGATAATTCTTTAATATGCGACAACTCTTGTTGACTGCCCAGACGATTTGGCTGCTGTGTGGGCGTATGTTTCGTTGCCTGGCAACCTATTTTTAATAATTTCCAAAGATTACTTATGGGGTTAATGCCTTTGTCTTCTTTAAAGTTAAAGAACCTTGTTGACCATCGACATGTATTGGTCTCTAATTTTCACAGGGTTTACCTTCATGTTACAAAAAAGCCTATTGATGAATGATGCAACTAGGGATTGCTGTATGTAACATAATATAATATGTATATTTTGTTGCATGACAAGCTGTTTTTTGTCTGATGGAATGATGTGTGTATCTAAAAGTCAAAGGATGGAACAGGACAAGTTCAGTCACTGTGTTTCTTTTAGAACCTGGCATGCTGCATATAATTTAATATTTCAGCATAGATTAACAAATTAATACTATGGGTTTGATAACTTCAATTAGTTGATCTTATCCATTGTGCATTTCTGTTAATTAAAGATTATTTTAATTCTTTTAATTTGGAAATCAATGAAAATAGACAAATAATACATTTGATTTTATTTCTCTTCTTGTTTAGGTTTTGAGCCTACACTGTCATTCACAAGGAAACCAACTCGAGGACATAGAAGACCATTTTATTGTCCAGAATGTCGAACTGTATGTTTTGATTATCACGAACACGAACGACCTGATGAAGATACCACCATCATGCCAAAGACAAAAACTTATTCATGCAAATTTTGTGGACAAACTTTTGATAAGGTCGGCGTATTTTTACGCCACTGTCGGAACTGTGAGTATCGTACCCAGTGTCAGTATTGTGAATTGGTTTTACCCGACAAACAAAGCTTAGAGGATCACCTGAACTATGTGCACAAACACCGGGAATTGTCAGAGAACTCTAGTCAAAATATTGTTAAAGAAGAAAACCCAGTACCTCAGCAGACTGATAAAGTTCCTGAGTACATTCAAAAGCATGAGGATCAATTCAAACAATCAAAGTCTGGAAAAGATTTACCCACCAAGAAGTCAAACACCCGAAAGTCTAAGTCTAGTGTGAAATACACTTGTGAATATTGTAGCCGCACCATGGTTTACTTATCGACTTACCAGAAACATCTGAAAACTCACAAGTTGAAAAAACAAAATCCATCCAGTACCTGTACGACCTCCTCTGAACAACACAGACAGAATAACAAAGGTGTTGGTCAAAAAACACAAAGAAAAGCTACAGGTTCAGTTCCAGTAGTGGAATCTACAATAAAATTCACCTGTCCTCACTGCAGTTTTGATACAAGCTGTTTCACTAGTTTCAGAAGACACCTTAACATTCATGATGTGCACAATACAAATCAAGATACAGCCACTACTAGATATCCTGAGAGTTCCGCAGAAGATGAATTTGGTATTATCGAATGCCAGCTTTGCAAATTAATTCTGCCCGACTCAAACAGTCTGAACGAACACTTCCAGAAAGTCCATAATCCAAACTCTGAAGAACAACAAGAAGGTTTTAATGAGTTTAATGTTGAACCCTTTGGAGGCAACAGTGAGATGATATATGTTCAAGAACACCAAAGCACAAATCCAATGTCATCGGTGAAATTCACTTGTCCACATTGTGATCTGGAAGTTATTAATTTAACAAATTTCTACAGTCATTTAAAAACTCATGTTGTTATTACTGAAAACAAAATCAAAAAAGAACCCAAGAAGAAGTTTGAGTGTTCTGTTTGTGGTTTGAAATTAACGTCTCTTAAAAATCTCAACAGGCATACCAAAGACCACAAAGTCCTCCCAATTACATGTGATCCAAAGGAGCCCTCCTCAACAAGGCGGAGTAAAAAATATCAGTGTTCGGAATGTGGAATAAAATTGACTTCGCTCAAAAACTTTAAAAGGCACAGCAAAACACATGCAAATCTTCCAAAAACTGAAAATCAACAGGTTAATAAAAAACGAGATAAGCAATTCAAATGCTCTGATTGTGACGAGAAATTAAGTTCCTTCAAGAATCTCAAAAGACACCAAAAGAGTCATCAAGATCTTCCAAAACACAAAAATCAGTCTACGAAGAAGAAAAATAAAAAGTTTGAATGCACAGAGTGTGGGAGAACATTCAGTGCCTTTAAAAACCTGAAACAACACCAAAAAACGCATTCTAGGGTTGATGATATTGATAATGAATCATTTGATCCCAAAATCAAAGATGATTTGGAACAGGATAAACTCAAATGCCCTGATTGCGGAAGAGGGTTTTGGTATGAAATAAATTTAGAACGACATCGTGCAGTTCATAGTGATAAGACATCATATCGTTGTCAAGTTTGCTATGTTAATTTTGTGAAACAGAAACATTTACAGGACCATTTTGAGAAGTTTCATTTAGACGAATGAAAAAAAAGCTAATATTTTTGTGTACATGTATTGTTCCTTTCAAAGAAAACTACAATCAGTTAAGATTAATTGTTACTTGAAATCGATTGTTACTTGAAATTGGTTGTTACTTGGTTGAGTTAGTTAACAATAGATTGTTATTTTATGTTAAAAAAATATCGGTTGTGACTTAAAAACTCATCTATCAAAATATATTTTAAAAATTGATAAAAAACTGACAGTAGAGCCATGAACTTTTTGTAAAGTTTTGTAGGGGCTAAGTGCATTTTTTGTGGAATTGGCCCTATACATGTCATGTTCATATTAGAGAGGCGTATTTTGTGACATTCGAAAAGTCTTCTATTATCACGGTACTTCCAATTTTAAACGTATTTAGGGTGTTTGTTCTACTGTTTAATGATATACCCCTTTATTTTTTTTATAAGGGCGTGAAGGTACGGTAATGCAGGTTATGGGGTCTGCTATTTGTGCAAGACAAGTGTTCAATTCCAAACCCAGCTGACCTCCTGCTGGTGTTTTTTCTTCCCTCTTCTGTAAAGACCCCTTCAAGCAAATTATTGAAATATTTGTACTCTCTGTTCCATCCCTGCCTTCACTGTTTTGGATTGGTACATTTGCTTGCTTCATTACTCTTCACATTTACATGTAAATTTCACCATGTGCTGTGTGTCCTTATCAGCTTGAAAGACTGATCACAAGCCAGTTTAATATGCTGGAGATTCCATTTGGTTGTAGGTTTCATTTATATTTTTATACATGTATATATAGAACATCTAAGGCCTAAAAAAGGACCTTCAATAGGCAGATTTAACACTTACATAATGCCTGTTTAAGTAATTTTTTTTAGCTATACAATTGTGATAAGATAAAGCCTTTATGTAATTATGATTTGTATTATATTGAATTTCTTCGATAATGTTTTTGTTTATATTTCTGATTGTTACTTATATTACACCTCCCTGGAGCATAAATCTCAAATCTAAGTTGACATTCCGGTGAGGGCAAATATCAGGATTTTTCAAACCTGGTAGCGCCTGTGTTGCCTATTCATTTGAATTGGACTTAACACCGAGGTTAAGCCATGTACATGTATATAGATTGGTAGGAGATATTTGGTTGTACAGTGGTAGGGAACTGGTATCATGTACTTACTTAAGGAATTGCTAAGTCATAATTATTGTAATAATACTCAATTGCCTAACATATATACATGTATGTTATCTTTTCTACATAACTAAACATTGTCTGTCAGCTTAGTCAAGTGATGTGGCTAATAAATAAAAATGCTCAGGGTCACCTGATTGATTGCAAGTGATTTATTGAAATAATACATGTAGTTACCATGTGCTAGTAGTGAAATAACCCAGTTTGTGTCATGGAGGAAGTAGGGGATAAACTCCCCTCTTTCTCTCTCCTCGTTCTCAAACAATCTGTTAAAGTGTGCATGGAGTCAATCAATAGTAACCTTATTGTTCACGAAATATTGTGCACAATCTGTCAGGTTGTATTATTTACCTCAGTAATTAGTTGTGCATGGTGTTTACAGATCCAGATATAATAGGTATTTTGTATATCAAAACTTTTTTTTACTTGCATCTCATTATTCAAATTGGCACAACAAGTGAATGCCAAATAAAAAAATTATTTTGTATGTCTGTTTGCATGGATATTTTGTAAATCAAATCTGTATTTTATATGCCCACATTGAAGTGTGATCGTATATTGTCGTTAACCCCGCCCATCAGTCTCGTCAGTCTCGCCCATCCATCGGTTGCTTGTGGACACTGACACTCTACTAGAGGCTGAAGTCTGACTGACTTTAGATTTATACACATGTCACAAAAAATTCTATTGATTTCACATAATTACTTCCAAAGTTCTGGCTCTTGTTAGATATCAAAAGTAATGTAATTAAATGTTAGTACAGGGCCAAATAAATTCTAATAATTTCTGACAATTACTTAATGGGTTGTTACTCGTAATTAGATTTTAGTGTCTTGTAACAATTTTCACTGCTGACAAAAAACAGTGGGACAACCCTAGTTGACTTTTCAGATGACTTGGCTGATGTGGGCATATGCATTGTTGCCTGGCAACCGATTTCTTTCACTTATCCCAAAAAATGTTCAATTCGGCAACAATTGAATAATATTAGCCAAAGCAAAAAAGATGCCTTGTCATTAGTTCTCTATTTGGACAGTCAGCATTTACTGGTATTCTGCATTTATTATAGTAATGATATAGTATTTTATATGCTTATAACGTTTTTGAAATGTTTTTGTTATATTACCTAATAAAAGTTGAAATAAATGCAACTAATAATCTGATGAAATGAGTTATTTTATCACATACAAAAGCTTTGGACGTGGTATTCTGAAACCCTGAAACTCGTTTTTTATACGCCTACATTGCCCCGATCCATCGTTAAGTTCACTTGTGGACGCTCTAGAAGCTAAAGTTAACATCGGATTGACTTTAAATTTATTCACAATGTTCACAAAGTATATTCATTTTCAAACGATTCCCGATAATTACTGCCAGAATTATGGCCCTTGATTACTTTGGAAAATCTTGTGGGTGCTCTAGAGACCAAATTTATCATCCGATTGATTTTAAATTATACACAGTGGTTAGGATCAAGGGATGAAGACACCTATATATTTCCAATGATTTCTAACAATTACTCCAAGGGTTATGGCCCTTGATTACCCCGAAAAATCTTGCAGGTGTTCTTCAAGCCAAAGTGATCATTCGATTGACTTTAGACTGGTACACAGAGTTTAAGGTATTGGGACGAACACGTCAACTGATTTTCAATGATTTTTTGTACGACCACAATCAAATGTCGTCCGAACGGCATCCAAACTGCGGGATTTATGACTCTCGATCACTTTGAAATATCCTGTGGGCCCTCTAGAGGAGGCTCAGGTTTAAGAACCTATATGTCTAATCCAAATATCATCCAAAATATTCGTCAGTGAAAACACGAATTATTTGTCAATTTAATTCAACATTGATGTTGTGATCTTAGCGGGAAAAGATGGGCTTCTGATATCCAACATTTAAGACAAAATACAGAATTTGCCGTCTTACAACCACCCTGTACATTGCTTAAAGATGTGTTGGTACTAAGAAGGTTTTACATGATAAAAATCTGCCTTTTGTGTACCTGGACTGTACGGGCGACTGTCGTGGGCGTATATTATTCCTGGCAAACTACATTTAATTCGGCTTCTGATTTTATTACTCGCCAATTTCATGACGTAAATGGGATAAAAATCAAACAACTACGCCATAATATTACAACATATCCATGCGCCCTTGTAATTAATATGCGTATGTATGGAAACGTCATCGAAGACGTTTGAATTGAATAGGAATAGCAATGCCCAGGGCAACACCTATCGGATATATTGTTCCTCGCTTATCGGACAAATTGTAAATGTCAGGGCTATTTTAAGATTTAGATGTTTTATTAGCTTGATACCTGACAAACTTGGTGCATATATATTTGAGTAACTTACCCTGTAGAAGCTAATTACAGGATCGTCTTAACGCACGAGTACGTTGACAGTTGCCCCGGGGCATCAAGAACATACAGGGACCCCTAGTTACCTTAAGGGACCCCCTGCTAATTTGTATATTTGTGACTTGCGTTTTTTTTTTTGTTTTTTTTTTTTGTTTATAATGTTTATTTTTATCAACAATTTACAATTTTAAACGCACACATGGAAACGTGGTCGTATATTGCCGTCCGTCGTCCACAATTTCCTGTAAACACTTTACAGACTGCATTGATCATCTAATTGAAATTGCCACGTTGTTTACATAAATGAGACGAAGAAGTCTATTTTTAAATTTCAATCATTTCCGTTTCTGTCTTTGGCCGGAGTTATGGCATTTGTTTTACTTTGTTGCACCTTGTGAACACTCTTAACGACAAACGTTATCACCCAATCTGTATTATATTTATATGTACCATTTAAATTAGTGAAACCTATTTAATTTAAGCAATTTCCGTTAATGACGCCTACAGTTACGGCCCTTGTTTTACTCTGTAGAATCATGTGAACGCAAAAGCGACAAAAGTTAGAATCCTATCTGTATGAAATTTTTATGCATTATTTAAATAAGCCTGTCGAATTTCAATAATTTGTATACGACCACACTTCCATTGCCGTCGCTACCGTCCGTCCGTCGGTCCGTCCATCGTCCACAATTCCTTGTGAACACTTTACAGACTACATTCATTTATCGTTTGATTGTTTTGAAATTGATATATGTCGTTTGTATTAGTGAGACGAAGAATCCTACTCTATTTAATTTCAATTCCGTTAAGTTCTTCTGGAGTTATGGCCCTTATTTTTACTTTGTTTCACCTTGTGAACACTCTAGCAGGCGCGGATCCAGGATTTTTTGCAATGGGGGGTCCAGGTTTGATAATTGCCACCGCCACCATTACCGGGGGGGGGGGGCCCTCCCGCAGAAGAATTTGGTAAATTAGATTCAATTTGGTACATTCTGACGTATTTCCGGAAGGTAAATTCCAAAATTACAGGTCTAAAAATCGCCAATAGAATCGCATAAAAAATTTTCAAGCCTGAGCAGGGGGGGGGGGACCCCCCCCCCCCTCTGGATTCGCGCCTGTCTAGGGGGACAAAATTTATCATCCAAAAGTTATCTATATATAATTTATATGCATTATTTGAATTAGTATAAAAAAGGAAAGTTTCAACAATTTCTTAAGATTACTTCCAGTAGTAATGGCCTTGTTTTAGTTTTTAGAACCATGTGACCACTCAATCGACCAAAATTATAATGTCATCTGTTTGAAATTGTCTATTAAATGCTCCTAGTTACATACAAAAGAATGTTGGCGTATGTAAGAAATAATGCCATTGTTTCGGTTTGTAGAATACTGTAAACACCCCAACGACAATAAGGATAATATTGTTGACCGCTCGGGTGATTTAGCTGCCGTGGACCTATGTTTCATTGCCTGGAATTCTATCTACATTTCTGTGAATAGTTGTTTTGGTGGAATCACAAGTGCACCTATATTCTCAGATGGCAACAATGCTGTTAAGACGGCCCTGGCAGTTATAAGTACTTTTTCCTTTTGACAAACTCTAATTTGATAAAGCTCATTAGCTGTAAATGGACCACATTTTACGCATGCGAATTATAAATATCTCCCCAATTTCTAAGTTTTGTTTGATGTCACTCTTCATATATCTGTCAAATTCTCATACTTATACAGACCTGATGGGTAGTCTAGTTGTTCTGGTGTTAGTGTTACGATAAAAAGAGTCAGGGGTCCCGTGTACTCATTCATAAAAAAAGACCTTGGCAGTAGAACTTAGAAGAATTCGAGGAAGAGAGGGTGGAAATGGACAAAATTTGTCTCCCAGAACATTACATGACATAATGCCCTGACAACATAGCTGTAGTGGGCGTACGTCTGTTGTCTCGTAACCTATCTTTTGACACATTTATGAATAATAGCATAACATTCAAATATTTGTTTAGTCAACATTTTACACTTTTATATTGTTTTCAGTTTCAATAGTTCTTTCTACAGAGGTATAAATGTATACTGCATGTATTTCTTTTTTAGGTTCTTCAAACAGGTCATTAAATGGCATTAATTCTTTACTAATATGGGAATGTCTAATTTAATAGTTAAAATCTTGATATTGTAGGCCTAACGGTAATTTTCTGAACCGAGAATTTAACGATTGAATTTTCAGCGTAGCCTCGATCATCATTACTAAAGTTGAGCAGCAAATCGGATCCCAATCGAGTAAATATCGTAGAGTGATGACACGAGGATTTGGTTATGGTCTGGTTAAGTCAATAAATGTATAATTAATAGTTTATATAACATTTCAGGCCTAATGAAAGACCTGCAATAGGTAGAATTAGATCTTGCATAATGTATCTTAAGAAATTTTATTGAATTATAAACTGTAAATAAATTAAACATTTATAATAAGATCATTAATATTATGCTCGAGGTACTATAAACTTGCCCAAAGGCAAAACAAGCACCCGTTGATACTAAAGCTCTAACTGAAGCTATTTCTGTTTTTATTTGTATATCACTGACTATTTTTCTTGTGTTATTACAGTTTAATTGTCAGTCATACGTCCATCAGCGTGTGCGTATATAATCGTGACATTTATATAATTACAATCATTCCATAAAAGGTGATCATAGACAAGGTCTATGACATGAAACCATTGAAGCTTCAGATTGCGCAAACTGGTCACAACTAGTTCATTCACCAGGACCCTTTTTCTATTTTAAGTTTCACAGATACGCTTTAAAATATTGAATATTTAAATAGAATGAGCTGTTATGCAATGGGGTTTGATATTTTGCAAACACAATATTTAGGTCATTTCGAGACTAACATGGTTACTTTCCGCCTACGCGTCAACGTTATCTGCCACGGTTTCGACTGGAACCGGATTAAGCTTCCAAGGGGCCCCTGTCTGGAAATGTCACTGGGGACCTTGGATGATCAGTGAAAAGGTATATTCTGATCATTATCCGTCACACTCACACAAAATACCATTTGTACGTCAGTATGGTAAGTAGATTTATGTGACAGAGACATATACAACACACGCCCTAATGAATAATGATATAAATCATTTGCATTATATAAAAGTTCAGATATAACGCAATATCTACTGTGTTATATATTTAATTTGGGGCCCATTTAATATTAAAGTCACCTGCCCAACCTCGTTGGTTTTATCCAGGTCCTTCCGTTTCCTGTTAAAGACCCCTACGCGCATGCTAGTCCATGGTCCAATAGAAACAATTTATGTTCGGGGTATTTTAACTTACCCAAAAGGCAAATATACAAAAACCTATTACAAGTTCCATTTATAAGTACAAATACAAGATGGCTGCGATGATGGCGTACTTGGTTAATGGTACGCTGGTGTTTGTGTTTCTTACATCATGTTTCTTACGTGCATCGTCCTTCACAACGTTGTTCGGAGACTGGAATTAAAACCGCCAGCAATACAATATACACGATTTGTAACCAGAGCCCGGGGCATCTCCTTTAAGCTGTCTATGGAACATAAAGGAGCTGCGGGCCGATTTAAAGGGTTAAAATAGAACCTAATCTGATCTTTCTCGCCTTCCAGATATAATCATCAAATGTCATCACTGATGTCATGTGTTTTGACATTTGATGTAATTAAGTTATATATTCCCCCGTCTTACTCTTGTCATCAATGGCGAAAGCTTCTCGTGGTCTTGGAGCCATTGTGACAGGTCGAGATAACACCTGACTGTCTTGTTCTCTACTTCCTTCCCTCTGAATTGATTTCTGAAAGATGTACAAAAAATATATATGGATTGGAATGATATGGTATGTGGTTTAACATATCGTCACCATAGTACTTAGGCCATTTTGAGACAATTATTCTTTAACGTGCAGATAAGCGTGAACACGGGTAAATCTTTTCTTTTCCTTCCATCCGAACGACTAGACACATTTTACATGTCAGTCTCGCAGTTGCCACCCCTGACAAGGGCATAATTTAGTATCGTAAGTAGCGGGGCTCTATCGGTGATATCAAGTAACAATCGCACACTAAGTAGGCAAGCATAACCCCGAGTTATCAAAAGACAGACAACTATTTATTCCAAATAGACAACAGCTTTGAAACAAGAGTGGTACCAGCTAACGTGAATTTTACCTGGTTGACATGTTCACTATCTTGTGCCGGTGATCGCCGCTGCCGACAAAGCGGCGCATTTGGTGTACGCCGCGGTGGAACTTTTCTCGTCTTCAGGTTTAATCAAGTCACCTCGCCGGGGAAACTTCCGAACTTCCGTCAGTCACCTCGCCGGGGAAACTTCCGAACTTCCGTCAGTTGGTATGCGCCGGTATGGACAAATCAAGTAGAGCCATTTAAAGTCAGATTAGCGCTAATTTCTAAATCTCTAGTTTCAGTTGCTACCAGGGTACTCCAGATTCACTTTAATGTATGCCGAAATTCGAAATTGGCTGGGTGGATGAACAAACACGGACCGGTCCGCATGCCCCAGTGCTTCAAATTCCAGAAAAATTAACGGGGGCTTACTTTTCTGCACCAACCGGACTTATTTAGACGGGCAATCGAATTGCAAAAATAATGAGTTCATTGACATGCACATTTACGTGTACATTGACCTCGTTTTCACATAATCCGAACAACAAGATCCCGTTCTATGCCACCTCGGCTCCCTAGTGAAATTAGTAGTCGTCAACATTGAGTGCAACGGGTTCATAGAGGCCATGTATTTAATTAGATTTTGAAGGACAGGGGGTTAAATAATGGCTTACATCACGTGTTGGCAAAACACGTGATAGTATCTATGACATACTCTATGAACAGTTGTACGCTAATATATATTAATGTAAAAGTATGGAATATACCCACTTAAAATCCAATATTTAACATCAAATTATAATCTAGATCATCACCTGCGGTCAAGAATGACAACTGATTGTGATGTTGATGATGTGAATCAAGAATTTTCTTGGTTGCTTCGTGGTGGGGGTGGGGACAATTTTACACCAGCATGTTCTACGTATAGTGAGAGGTAAGATTGGAGAAGTAGGGAGATAAACGCATGCGCTTTAGACCATAAGCTTTATCACTAAGTCAAATGGCGTTATTTCGATCCCAGGCTATTCAAATGAATTGCAATGTAATTTAAATTGACCTTTCAATTTTGGCGCCAGGGTGTACTCCTTGTAACGTATAAATTTGCATCGATGAACCACGAAACACCCGTTATACCATTCGCCCCCCCCCACCCGTTACTCCACCAACGAACTCCTACGCCACTCTTGGCCTTTAATAACATTACCGATGAAAAACACATGTGAAATACTTCGACTGGCTAATGTGGCCATGACAGTTCATCATCATGTCAATTACAGAAACTGTAACAAAAGATAAAAAAAAAACCTAGACGAAAAGACAATGAAGCGTAGACAAAACAATTTTTATTGACTGACCCTATTAATGATTATCGACTAATCAATAAATCGATATCATTATGATCAATGGAGTATGTTAACAAGAGGTTAAATTATTCGATTTTAGAAAATCAATTTATGTGTAACATGGTTTATGTTTCAAAATCTGGAATACAGATCTATATTTCGTTTCTTTTTTTTACACTTTCAAGACCTCTACACGAAGATCTGACTGGTTGAAGTGATAGGTCGCGTCAGAGGTCATATGAGCGGCTTTTTACCCTATGACGTCAGACATTTGATTACACAATCAACATGTTTCTTGTGGATTACCCACAGTTCCTTGCACCACACACCCAAAGCTCGCCGTAACAGACCGTTTCATTGGCTAATATCTCACACCATCCAGAACACGCCAATGATAACAACTCTTCCAGATCTTCGTGAAGTAGTAAAGACAAGTAAAACAAAATTTTGAACTATGAAAAACGAAACGAATTAGGATCTGTGTTTTAATCTGATTGTGATTCAAAGCATCTACGAGGTAAGATACAGTATTCACGGGGTAACCTTTTTTCGTAAACACAGTGTTTACAAATAAAGTCTTCCTAAAGAAAAATAAAAAAAAAATCATTCATATATTCTTGTTTATTGTAAATGATCAAATCAATTCTAACGGCCTTTAATGATAGAAGTCAGGCCTATTGATCCCGGCAATAATTATAGAGAGTCTGAGAAACGTTACAGGATATTTATTCGATTTTTTTATCGTATGTATCTCTCTCTAATCAGAAATACAACCTAGTGTCTCATTGACTTACTTCTCCAACTTGACCTGAAACACAGAAGTACAAAAAAAAAAAAAAAAGAAAAAAGAAAATGATTCGCCATTACTAGTTTAACTCACAATCGCTAACTTATTAAAATGGTTGGTATGGGTACGTGTGTGCGTATGGGGGGGATGAATTATGATTAAGGTTCCTTACGAATTATTGAAATGAAATTGAACAATATGTTATTCCCGAATTAACATAGTTTGTGTCGAGTGGACCGTTACCCCCACCCTCTCTGTTATTGAACTATTTTGGGGTTTCTGTTTTGTCGAGTTGAGGTTAATCAACCCACCTCTGTCTCTCTCTCTCTCTCTCTTTCGGTAACGACTACAGTGTACCTCGTGGACGAACTGAATTTCAAGGGTTGATGATACACCAGTCTGCAGCATCACCCAGTGCGTCTTGCGTCTGTGTTGGAATGCAATTAAAGATAAATGAATGAAATGGGGTCCTGCGTTCTACTTTTCTGCACCAACGGGCTGATGAAGATAGGAAGATACGCCACGAGAGAAACTTTGCCAGGATAGCAATTCAATTCCATGCGTATTGGGTAATTTTGTCAGGGCATCCGTCCTCTACATCACTGACAAGAAGACATCTTCATTTAACTTCTGCTTTCATATCGCAGACAAATAAATGCATTCCGACGACCTTGAAGAACTAGATTGGTAACAATTAAGAAATTGATTCCCTTAAATTGACACACGTGCCTGTTGTTTCTGATTAAATCATCCATCTCCAGCCTGTCAAATAAGTCAATCATGTGGTCTTATCCTAAGGTTTTCTTGTACTCTATCTATCTTCTCGGCCACAGTGTTTGATCACTTTCTAACAAAAGGTGATTATATATATCCACATTTTAACAACATCATTAGGCTTACCTAATTATATACAACCACAGGGTTTGGCTTACTAACCAGAATGTCGTCTGATTCTCTATTTTCAGTAGTGCTGGACCTCGGGTATAGCAAAGAAAATCGTCTAGTCTTTCGGAAGGTTTGAACATTCAACGAAATACGTCGTTCAATGTAAAATTAATTCTGACGATTATCAATTTCCATGTTTATGTACAGTGTGGTGGGACATTTTGCTTCGATAGCAACTTTTTGGCCTAATTCTCCAAATACCAACTGATGATGGCTGTTTTATTGTTTAATGGACAATGTGTACGTATGTCGTACGTTATAATACCCCCCCCCCCCTCCAGCTCGCGTCCTTCTTAAGCAATAAACAATATTGCATCTGCGGCGTAACCCCAGACAATTGCGCACATTTTAAAATATGTTTTACCGGCAGGAACTGTTTTCCCATTGGTTATGGAACAGGAACCGAGTTAACCAAGCTATAAGCGTACTAAACACTCGATTAGAATAACCCGGGGTCGGAAAGAAACCCCTGGATGTTTCAAACCTGTAACCCGTATAGTGCCGACTGCCCATACAAACTTTCCTCATTTAACAACGTCCGTCTTCAATTGTCCAGTCGGGGCAGACCAATAAGAAGTTAAACCCCATCACCTTTCATATGGTATTTTAGCATGTGAACATGTCGAGTGCCATCTTGTATATTTGTGAAGATTAGAACTGAAAGAGCGTATGTACATAAGATATAAGTGGGGCATTAATTGCTTTAATTCTTTGAAGGAGGTGGGGGTCTATATTATATCTTTATATTATACTCGTTCACTACCTGCCTGACCTTTCCATGCCCTCTTCTTCAACATGTGTTTCATTTTCTGCTCTATCAATGATGTGGATCTCTGATTGTTCCAATGAATGGAGATTATAGCCGTTTTAATAACTCTATGATGTTCTTATTGATTCGCTAGTACAATCGCTATGTAATCGCTACTATTGTTCGTTAGACTGCGATATCCCTTAATTGTTAAATAAAAGGATTTCAAACACACGCCATTTTCATTTATATACTTTAAATCCCTCGACGTGCATCCATAATTAATATACATTATAGGTGAATTATGTTTAAACATGTTCATTTATAACAATATCAAAGGTGATAAAAGATATGGATGTTTAAACAATCAGCCTTTTATATTCTTTATTTGGCCCTGCTCAAAAATGGAGAGAGAGAGAGAGAGAGAGAGGGGGAGAGAGAGAGTGTGTGTGTGTGTGTGTGTACGTTAGACAAAACCGAATGAATAGTGGCTCACTTATCTGGAGTCTATGGCTGTGATCCCGGTGCTGATCGAGTAGGTTCCTGGTACACGTGAGAGAATCA